>CM062816.1:272226153-272936577 GCA_031772625.1 Pinus tabuliformis
AAAGCCATCGGGAACTCACCATTGACTTGTCTGTCGATCTTGGGACCACATCCCAAACACTATTATGAACAATGGATTCATGCTCCTCCACCATGGCATCAACCCAAACTGGTTGTTGCACTGCCTCCTCAAAATAATATGGCTCTGTCTCAAAACATTCGCTCATAAGAGCCATGTATCCAGTGTACCTCTCAAGTGGCCTCCTCTGCCTACGTTGTGATATGGGTGCTCCCACATTCTCTCTCACATCCTGCAATAACATATCAACCTCTCTGGTGTGCTTTGTCCCATCTCTGGAAGACTTTTCCTGAGTGGATGTCTCCACTCCCGAATCCTTTGCATGTGGCTGCTCCACATCAATCCAATGCTCCTCCTTAGGATCTAAAATCTCCTCAACCACATGTACCTAAAGCTCCCACTCAAGGGAACATCCCATGGCCTTCTCTTCATCGAATTTGATATCCCTGTGAACCATTGTCATCCTACTAGTCGGTAGATACACCCGATAGTTGGGAGGTGTATCAGTATACCCTAAAAATATCACCAACTATGTTGTCGGCTCAAGCTTCTTCCGTGCATATTTGGTCACATGGAAATATACCAATAAGCCAAAAATCATGAAGTGACGCACATCTGGTCTCTTCCCTGAGAAATCCTCCTCTGGTGTACTCATCTCAAGAATCCGATAGGCATTATGTTATACAAATAAATAGTTGTGTTACATGCCTTGACCCACAAGTGTAGTGGTAGGCCTCGATCATGCAACATCGCTCGTGATGCCCCTATAATGCTTCTATTCTTCCTTTCAGCCACCCCATTCTGTTGTGGGTTATGGGGTGTTTCCAAATCTTTTTTAATGTCTTCTACCACATAGAATTTTTGAAATTCATTTGAAACATAATCTCCACCATTATCACTCCTGAGATCTTTAACCTTCCTGTCTGTATCTTTCTCGACCAATGATTTAAATTCACAAAACTTTGCAAAAGTCTGATCTTTCTTCTACATGAAAAAGATCCAACATTTACGAGAAAAATCATCAACAAATATAACGTAATACCTTTGTTTGGCCATCGATGTTTTTGAGAATGGTCTACAGACATCTGATTGGAATCAATCTAGGATCACTTGTTATCAACTGTCTTTGTTGTGAAAGGAAACTTTGGTGAATTTTCCCAAAGTACACCCTTTGCATGTGTCAACTTGCTCTAGTGTACCTTTGGGAAGACTGGTATAGTTTTTTTGCATGATTTTCAAAGTTCCATGATGCAAGTGACCTAATCGCCTATGCCACAACTCATCGATGTCTTAGCTCTGCACCTTCTCTTTTTTCATGCTCAAGGAATAACAATTGTCTACCTCTAACTTGTAGAGTTTTCTTCACCTGAATCCCTTTCCTCTTTACATGTCTCGTGCCTATGTGACGAAGGAACGCCTTTCTTTTACTAAATATCACATCATAGCCTCTATCCTCCAACATGGAAATAGATACCAAGTTCTTCTTCAAACCAGGAACATACATAACATCTTGAAAAGTGAGGGGAGCACCTAGCTCCCTCTAAAAGGTAAATGTACCCAACCTGGTAGCACTATACCTCCTGTCATCACCCATCTCGATATGCATCTAGAGATCCTTCTCCTCCAAGTCACTGAAGAGATCCTTGTTACGAGTCATGTGGAAAGAAGTTCCAATGTCTAGGTACTCTACACTACCCATGATCAATGACACCATGCATGAAATGAGGGTAAAGTCCTATTCGAATTGTGAGGCAAGAGCCTCACCTGCTGCTCCTCCTTAGGATTTCTTCTTGGACTTCTTGAGTGGAAAATTTGTAGCAAAATGTCCCATCTCGTGATAATGAAAGCACTTGAATTTCAACATGTCCTTCTTCTTGCCTCCATGACAAGAATCTGATTTGGAATGGGACGCCTTCCCCTTCCCTTTCTTTGCCTTACCCACTAAGGCACATTTTTCCTCATCATTAGTCTTTGATGAGGATATGTCTTTGGTGTTCCTCTAAATCTCTTCCAATACCAAATCCGACCATAGTCATTCCCAATCAGGAAGCAGGAAGCTTATCCCTCCCATAGATAGAGTCTTTATAATTGTGCCAACTCTTGAGGAGTCCTAGAAGAGCTAGGCTCACCATATCATCCTCAACAACAATAATCTGAACACTTCCAAGCTCATCATGACAATGAGTGAACTTGGTCAAGTATTTCGAAATTGAGTCGCCCTTCTCCATCTTGATCTTTCTAAGTTTTTCATTGAGTGCCAACTTCCTATGGTCATTTCTATTTTGAAACAGGTCAGTCAATGCCTTCCACATTGAGTATCGATTTTCCTTTCCATGGAGACTCGAGACAATGTGGTCTCAAACTCCCTCAGGAATAATCTGCCTCACCTTTGCCACACACTTTCTCCATTCAGTAGGATCTTGAGCATATGATGTTGGAGGCATAAGAATGTCTTGATCAATAAATTCCTTGAGACCATTGTCTTCCAACACTACTTCCATCCTTTCCTTCCATGGTATGTAATTCGATTTTCCTTCCAAGGCATGCTCAAGTCGCAACCCGTAGAAAGACATATTTTTTATCTGAAGTGTGAACTGCAAATTCGATTTTCTCCTACACAAAAAAATCGAAATCTCCTCTTCTATATTGTCTTCAGCTTTGATACCATGTATATATTGTAGATTCAACAGCTCATGTGATATACTAAAACATAAGACAAGAATCTACTCTACTCTTTACAGCAGAAACTAAATCAGAAAAAGGAAGAATATCAATCGCACATAACACAATATTTCTCTGGGGAAAGCAACTGCTCAAAACCCCGACTATCTATATTGCATTAACCAAAAGATCTTAGAAGAAAATACAATGCTTGTTCAACCCGAATAATTCCTGCATAATTACAATCTATCTCTCTGCTTCACAAACCAGCTCAAGTCAACACTTTGCCAAATCTGCTACCTGCCAAGCCCCTACTTCCTTGCACAATTCCTAAGAGAATCATCCCATATTTAATTGGGAAATCCTTCCTCCATAAATGCACAATCAAAACTTAGGTCCTCAACTAATCGCATGCACCATCTGTACAAGTTGGAAAATAATACAACAGATAGTACACTATCCCTACACTCTAATCTCAACTCAATCTTCCTATGAACTGACATGCATGAGTTATTTATGAATGAATATTTAGTTAACTGGTGTGGTACTGGTGATGCACTGGTGCACTACTCCACTACTAGACCTCTACTAGTTCCTCCAACAGTTAGAACTAGTTTAACTCACTATAACTCAGTTAGACTGAGTTATATAATTACAACTCCAAATAACAAAACCTGGGCCCCTAAAATTTATGCATCACTTTACATGAATCTAGATAGACTTCCAACTCAAATTTCCTAAGCTAACTAAGTAAACTTAACTTAGTTAACTATTACAAGTTGCTATGAGAAAATAATTACAATTTAATTCAAGGACAAATTAAATTGGAATTTCTTGTTGCTCTTTTTAACGAAGTTGTGTGGCTTCACATATGAAAATTGGGTAGGAATTCCATCAGACAAGAAGAGTACATCAAGTATGATTTTCAGTTTTGGGTCCGCAGTGATTTCTTGGTACAATAGGAAGCAAATATTAGTAGAACACAACTCAGTAGAAGAAAAATACATGGTTGCAAGTCAAGCAGCATGTGAGGTGATTTGCATGAGAAAGATAATTGTCGATTTGTTTGGTCAAATGATGCATGATCCATCTGTACAAGTCGGAAAATAATACAATGGATAGTACATTGCCCCTGCACTCTAATCTCAACTCAATCTTTCTATGAACTGACATGCATGAGTTATTTATGAATGAATCTTTAGTTAACTAGTGTGATACTGGTGATGCACTGGTGCACTACTCCACTACTAGACCTCTACTAGTTCCTCCAACAATTAGAACTAGTTTAACTCACTATAACTCAGTTAGACTGAGTTATATAATTACAACTCCAAGGAACTCAACCTGGGCCCCTAAAATTTATGCATCACTTTACATGAATCTAGATAGACTTCCAACTCGAATTTCCTAAGCTAACTAAGTAAACTTAACTTAGTTAACTATTACAAGTTGCTATGAGAAAATAATTACAATTTAATTCAAGGACAAATTAAATTGGAATTTCTTGTTGCTCTTTTTAACAAAGTTGTGTGGCTTCACATATGAAAATTGGGTAGGAAGTCCATCAGACAAGAAGAGTACATCAGGTATGATTTGCAGTGTTGGGTCCACAGCGGTTTCTTGGTACAATAGGAAGCAAATATTAGTAGAACACAACTCAATAGAAGCAAAATACATGGTTGCAAGTCAAGCAGCATGTGAGGTGATCTGCATGAAAAAGATAATTGTTAGTTTGTTTGGTCAGATGATGCATCCTATTGTGATTTACTATGATAATCAAAGTTGTATCAAAATCACTGAAAAATCCTATTTTCATGATCAATCAAAGCATATTGATATCTAGTAACACCATCTACAGGATTGTGTGCAGAGGTAGACTATGTTGCTGCAATACATTCCAACGAAGGGATAAGATGCAGATATTTTGACAAAGGCCTTGTCAAGAGGGATGTTTGAGTTCCATGGGTGCAGGATAAGGGTAGTTGATAATCCATTTCTTGTTGAGAGGGAGTGTTGAAAATATGGCAAGAAAATATCATTTGAATTTGCCTTGGTCAAACTAGAGAAAATTTGAATTTCTATTTCAGCACAATACTTGGAGGCAGTTAACTAAGGTGACATGGCACTTGTCACTTAGTTATCTCAGTTAATTTGAGTTGGGGAAGCTAGAGTTAAGTTCATTATGTTTGATTGCTAATTTGTAGAAATACATTTCAGCTAATTTGTGTTATTGTCACTTTAACTAGTTCTAACAGTTAGAAGAACTAATGGAGGTCAAGTTGTGGAAGTGGAACTCCAACCACACACAGTGATCAACCAGTTAACTGATCAATCAATCCAATATAATGTTGCATGTAGATAATTCAAGTTACCCATTTGAGATGGATATTCCAAGGAAATGTACTATCAGTTGTAGCATATTCCAATGTGTACAGGTGGTGAATTCAGTCAGAGAATTACCTAAGGTAATTGTGCAATTCCATGGTGTGAAAATCCTAAAAAATAGGGAAAATTTACTGAGGGAACAATGCAGGGGAATAGGAGCTTGGAGGGCTTGAAAATTGGCTAAGCGTTGGCCATATCCAGTCATTCAGGAAGAGGGACATACTATACACTTGCAGGGTGTGCTCAAGCTTGAGAAAGCATATGTATTTCTTCTCTATTCTCTGATTAATGCAATATAGATAATAAGGGGTTTTGAGCAGTTTATTTCCCCTAGATTAATCTTTTTGCATGTGTGATGTTTCCTTTTGCATGTTAATGATTCTTATTCTAGATGGTGAATTAAATTTCAGAGATTAGTTGAGTAGCTTCATGTCTTGTGATTTAGCAAATTTCATGAGCAGTATTGAATCTACACATTAATTTCTACAGTCTCAATTTCACAGTTCTCTGCCTACTAACGTGAAATTTGTGCCACCTTTTCAGGGCTAGACTCCAAGTCACTACCCATAACTTGATGAAACTTTCAGAAATGATAAATGACACATGGGAAAGGCCTTCTATACAAACTTAGACAAGAACATGACTTAGAAAGGCCTAACCATGAGAGACATTTCGTCAAACACGTCATGAACATCAAATTTGCAAGTTATATTTACATATCTGAACATAGGTGTCTCATAATTATCTAGGAATCGTTAAGAAGGTTTGAGGCCCTCTCATGATAGTTTCATTATCATATATTAAGTCATAAATTCATTATCCATTAATTTAATAATCAAATCATGATGATATCCACGACTAAGATCTGTCATAAAACCATGCTTATAACAATCATATAACCAGAATAATAACAATGATAGAAAAACCATTAAATCTACATAATAACAAGTATAAATACTCATGAAATACAATCGGAAAAAAGATCCTATTAACATATGTAAAATCCAACCAAGTCAGGGACTTCCACGTACCACCTAACCATAGTGTTGGACACCTAATCCGCTAAGGGTTATGGTGTGGAAGTTGAACAGTGAAAAGGAGTCCAAGAGACATTTGAAGATGAATCCAAGAGTCATGCCATTGTATTATAAATGTATATCTTATGAATAATAAGGGAATCTCATGGCTTATCTTTCATATTCAGTATATTTCATGTGTGAGTTTAACATAGTATCAGAGCTTTAGGTTTCTTGAATAATCCTGAGTGTTTTGATACACCTACCCCCTCTCTACAATTCGTTGTTCTATTTGCGCTTTGCATGTCAAAGTGAATGTTTATGTTGCTTGCACTTGTTATGTGGTAACTGGTTTGTTTATGGTTTTCAGTAAATAACAAGCCCATTTATTTTATTGTGTGTTTCTCAAAGTTGAGCCAATCAGACTTGCAACATCCCAAATCGGCGGTTGTGTTGTTAAGAAGTGTATTCTTGCTTGTGGCCTATCAAAGTCTCCATACCTATCTATACTCCACACCAATAACCAAATTGTTGTAATGTTTTGCTACTCATCACTAATGGTTTTGTCTACACAACAGTATGCCAATGTTATTGAAAGTTAAATCTTTGTTGTGGGTGTTTTTTTTGGGTCGAGGGGAATTCTACGACTTCAAATTAATTTCTTTGAGATCCGAGGCAATGCATGGTGAACCCTATGGACAGTGTGCCTACCTGAATAGTTATTCCATGGCAATTCCATGATGAGTTATTTCTCTTGAATTCTTTGGAGGTTACGTCAATCTGCCTGGTTCTGCACTTGATGTTTTAGACGGTGTTTAGAAAGCCCCGAATCCGGAGAATCAAACTTACAAAACTTTTATCACAAAATGATTTACATCAACCTGAGTTGAGAGCCCCTGTCGTTGGAGGCCCTCTTTCATATCTTGGATCATCTACGACATTTGTTGAGTAATGGTTATGTGTAATATTAGTATATTTGTATGCTACATGATACAACAGGCTCTCAGAACCCTCGTGTACCAATATCCTTCAATAGGTATTGCTCGTTGTCAAGTTTTTACATTTTATTCATAGTCGCAACCTCCCTGCTTGTTTTGTTCTCAGTCATGAGATTTCCCTCCACATATTCTATAATTTATTATAGCATTTAAACTTTTCACTCATCTTTTTTCATTCATCTAACCTCAGTTTCTCGACAGTGAGTGTTACCTTCACCTCTTTGTCATAAGCTAACTAGCAACTTCTCATCCTTCACGCCCATCTGAAGTTCGATTTATTTAGATAATGGCCTGGAGGAAGTGTATTGTTCATGACGACACCTTCATGTCGGGCATTAGTAGAACAACGTCGCTCATATAATTTGAATGAGATATCACACAATGCTTCAACATAGCAGAGTGAAAATGGTAACAAAATTGTTGGTGTGGTAAGATTTTACATTTTTTGGAAACCAAGAATCGAGAGAGTGAACTCTAGTTCTGTATAATAGATAATATGTTTGGAATCATGCAAGAAATTAGAGGGGATGCTTTGACCTAGGAGGAGTCGATCCAAATTTCCTGCAAGTGTTTGAAGAATATTTCAATTGAGTTCATTAATATCAAGTTTTTATGGCTTTGCACAGTGGGTGTTCAAACTAATGCATACAATTTTCAGAGCGATGATTTATGTGCACGTTAATTAATCTCCAATTCATGCTTTATATATGTGTTGAAGTTGTTTCATGTTGGTTTTTATATAACGTAAGTCTGACTGTTCACAACCTAATAGCCACCATTAAATTGTGGCTTCTCCTTTAGCAGCCAAATTGGTTTCCAAATTTTTCATAATGCCAATTGTTATTGAATTGTAAACCCAATACCTGATTCATCACACAAGGTGATTTAATTACAAGCAGAATGGTTATTCGGTTGCAACATGTTGATATTGGTGGTGGTATCCACATTCGTGATAAGAGGGACACTCTAACAACTAATGGTATAAAGGTAGCTGCTAGATTTTTTGGAATACTTGTAGAAGCACATATTTGAGCTAGTAGATTTGAACTTATTGCATTACACATACAACTCTAGGAAAGGTTCAACATTATGTAATTTAAGCAAGCTCGGATCCGGAAATTTATTTGCGCATAGTGGAGGAACTTCCTCTCACTGTGACTCTGATCTAGAATGAAATTTCTTAGTTTCCTTTCTTTGCTTCCATATTAAAATTATTGTGGAAAGATTTTTCTCATAGAGAAGCCTGATAGTAGTGCATTCTTAGTTTCTTAGAGTACATTTTATTTACTTGACCTAGAGAAAATGGCCAAAATTATTGAGGTATTAAAGTTCTTAAAAACTTTGATACACTCCATTGATCATGATACAGTAAAAACCAGTGAAACCACTCTTGTTGACGTACAAATTTGTCTACAAGACGCACATGACAAAATTGACCTTTTGCAGCTTGAATCTCATCTTCAACAAGATGAGTTACAATAGAAAAGACAACATTTTGAACTTGTTTTTGTTCAAAATAATCCCATTTTTTAGTCTAAAGATTACTCTAATCAGTAGCCATAAATTGTTCAGGTCACTGAGCCCAGTGCAGGAGCGGATTTGAATGCATAAGTAGAAATTCAACCTACACTTCCCAATTCCATCATTAGACCTTGGGAAGAGCTTGTCAAAAACAAGCATAGAACTGGTATTTCATATGAAAAGGATGTGTCCTTTCATATTCCACACTATTCTAAGCCAATCCAATTTCATAGTGTTGGATTTCTTCAAGATGGTTCATCTTCATTTGTTTCTGCTCCTCCTCTATAACAACAGATTTGCAGAAGTCAACATTGTGACCGAGTTGTCCATGTGAAAGATCATTGTTTTGATCTTCACCCATGCAAGAATTGTGGTCAGCGTACTCATTCTTCAAGCAGATTCTTCATAAACAAGCCTCCTACAAGAACAAAGATTCACCTTGGATGGATCGCTTCTTCATAATGGGATTCAACAACCAAGAATATATTTAAATCATATGATAGAATTTGTTCTCGAATACTAAAAATTATTGCAGTTGGGTTTTCTCCATCTTCTCACCTTGTATCTGACAGGAGGGGAATTGATGGTCATCTACAAGTTTCAAAGATAAATCAAGGAGCCTGAGACACAACCGAACTTGTTGCCTAAGCCTACAGCGAGAGACAACCATACCCAGATTCAGAGTTGTAGCCAGAGACACGGAAGCCCCTAAGAATGAATTTGGTTGGTGGCCTTCCTTAAACCAAGACAGTTTTCATGCCTCCCTTTTTTGGGTTGAAGGTCTCCTTCTCCAAAACTTTAAGGAGCACTTCCTCTAGCAGAAGACTTCAACTTCTTGCCAAATTTGGAATAGTTCTAGGAATTGCACTATGTGTTCCTTTGGTTGGTGGCCTTCCTTAAACCATCGCAGGTTGTAGAACTCCCTTTTCTAGGTTGAAGGTTTCCCTCTTCAAAGAATTAAGGAGCACTTCCTCTAGCAAAAGACCTCATCTTCTTTCCAGATTTGGAAGAGTTTTAGGAACTTCACTGAGCATTCAAGTGTTGGTGGTCATCCTTAAACCATCACCGGTTGAGACCTCGAGTTCTCCCACCTTATATCTTCATTTGATAAAGCACATTTAGTCTATTACTATTCTACATTATTGTATTTTGTATTATTGCTCTCTTCTTGGACTCGTATATACCTCTTTGGATTAAGGGGGCGAATGTTGGACACCTAATCTGCTAAGGGTTATGGTGTGGAAGTTGAACATTCAAAGAGAGTCCAAGAGACCTTGGAAGATGAATCAAAGAGTCACACCAATTTATTATAAATGTATATCTTGTGAATAATAAGGGTATCTCATGCTTATCTTTTATATTTTGTCTATTTCATGTGTGAGTTTAACACATATATTAGGATGAACCAAATATTTCTTTCATCCAATCACCCTCGTTCCATATTCCAAGCATGAATGTGGGACACAACAAAATGACCATGCTACTCAAGCTTTACCACATATCCAACAAAAACATGTCCAGGATTTCTAGGCCTGAAGCAAGCATCTATACAACTATGCTTTACCATATATCCCCCAATTATCGGTTAAGAATTCCTAGGCCCAAACAAGAAACATACACCACTAGGCTTTACCGCAATCCCACCATATGTTGGTCCAAGGATCACTAGGCCTATACAAGCATGGATGCCTCTTGATTTATTCACCTACACCGTGACGAATTTTCTTTTCTCCACCCTAAGGCTTTACCATATATCCCACCTTATACCGGTTCAGGGATTTCTAGGCCTTTGGGAATTTTCCTAAGACCACCTCACTCAATTTTGAAACCATCCAGAAATCGATCTCAACCAAGAGAAATAACCCCATCACATGGCTATCTGGAAATGGAAAGGCAAGGTTTAAACCACTGTCACACCTAGAAAATCCCATGCCAATGACAGCAAGAGGACTAAACACATACATGCATGTATCATGCATCCATAAACCCACTAGGAAATCACACATGCAAATTGTTACCTGCAAGTATTCCTGCTATAGTTGCTTGATCCCAACTTTTTCTTGCCTGGTCCTTGCTTTCCTTTGCTTTCCTTTGCTTTATTTTCCTTCCTTTTCATTCCTTTCTCCAGTGCTAGAGTGCTCCAAGAATTATCTAATTGTATGAGAGTATGAGAGAGAGAGAAAGAGAATAGAGAGAGCTCCAAGCTAAAAATGACAAACGGTTGTGAATTGATCCTCAAAATTATTTTTATCAATGAGGCCTCTATTTTATTCAATTTCCATTATTTTTTCTTCATTTTGCTCCTCACATGCAATATGTGACCTTTCACCTTCTTTTCTCCTAGTTTCCATTATTTTTCATAAATAAATGCCAAATAATGCCTCTTTTCCTTTTCAAATTCCTTTACCAATTTCCCCTTAGCCATAATAAACCAAATGAACACTTGCTAGGATGTTTTGCCCAACATTAATCTTGGAATATGTGTCCCATGACCTTGGTCTTATTTTGCCTTTATTAACTTTATTACATGGATTTTTTAACCCGGGGCTTTTACAGACCCCTCCCCCTAAGGGGAACACTATCCTCAGTGTTCAATGACATCTACAACCAGCAAATCCGTTGAAAACCAAAATACACTACCCATGTAGCTTTATAACTTAACTCGATGCATTATTTACAATGAATAATATGTTGAAAAGAAACACCAACATGACAACCATATCGCTTATTGGAGCTTTATAACATAGCTCATGGCAGTATCTAAACCCATATATATATATATATATATATATATATATATATATATATATATATATATATATATATACCAAAACTTCTTTGCCTCAACCAGAAAACAAGGAATGTTCACCCTTTGGCGAAATTAAGGGGTTTTAAATTTTTAGTGGGCGAATATTTTGTATCATAATACATTTTTACAAATCACCTCAAATAGCCCACCTTATTTTAAGGGAGAGGGTAAAAAAGGTAAATTTAGCCCTTGAAATTAGGAGTTACAACCTTCCATTCGCCCATTTTCAAGAATAGGTTTTATTTAAGTGAATCCATTCGCCCATTTTCAAGAATAGGTTTTATTTAAGTGAATCCTATGGGCCAAAGGCCCAAATACCATATTTATAAAAGAGGTATGGTAAATTAATAAAAATATAAATAATTGAGAGGTATGGTAAATAAATAAAACATTTTTTATATTTACTCCATAAGTCACCTTATATACATGCAAGGGTGTAAACAAATAAAAATATAAGTAAAGTGGAGGTATGGTAAATAAATAAAACGTCATTTTATACTTACTCAAAAGGTATGGTAAATAAATAAAAATATAAATAAACTAGACGCATGGTAAATAAATAAAACCTCTTTTTATATTTAGTCCATAACCCTCATTCTATTTATGAAGGCTCAAGAAAGAGGTTTTATTTAAGTGAATCCTATGGGCCAAATACCATATTTGTAAAAGAGGTATGGTAAATTAATAAAAATATAAATAAACGAGAGGTATGGTAAACAAATAAAACATTTTTTTATATATACTCCATAAGTCACCTTATATGGGCAAAATACTATGGGACAAATACCATGGACTAGATTGTTATTAATACCATGCAAAAAACATTATTAACCCTAATATTAGTATTAATAAAAATAAAAATGGCACATGGTATTGACCCATCGTATTCACCAAAATGGCACATGGTATTGACCCATGGTATTCACCTGGAATGTAGCCTAGTTAAATGGGGGAATTAACCAAAATGGCACATGGTATTGACCCATGGTATTCACCTGGAATGTAGCCTAGTTAAATGGGGGAATTAAACCAGCATAGATCCATTTTACTCTGGATCTACTAACCCCCGAGAGGTATCAAATATCGTGATATGCAAACTAGCATAGAGTGAAAAAATATTTGATCCGATCAAGAGTAAAAATGGATGTTGTAATTTAATGTATGTTAAACATTTTAGCTTGGTTAAAATAAAAATCAACTATTAATTTTATTAATTTTTATAAATTACTAATAGTAATTTTTAAGCTCCAGGTTTATGATAACCCATGGTAATACCATGGTATTCATGTGAGCATAGACTATTTAAAGGGGAAATTCTATCATCTTAGATCCATCTTAATTTTGGGTCTACCAAGTTCTCAGAGGGATAAATAGATTTCATCCCCCTAAGAGTGGTAGATGTGGAGTTAAGGTGGATATAGGTTGGTTTTTATGATAATGAAGATATTAAATAGACTTAGTAAATTATATTGTAAAAACATCTTAAGATGAATGGTTAAAGCATAGACATTGGACAAGTATATTTGTATACTTCTGTTTTAAACTGAAACAAATCCAGGGCTAAAAGGAATGGATTGATTGCACTAGTCATCCTTCTATAACTTTCCAACATATGCTGGAGTAAACAGATTGTAATTTGGGTAATTTTTCCAATTGCAAACAGGAACATACTTGTGTATTGGCAGGGTGGTTAGGAGGTCCCCAGAAGTGATGAATTTGAATTTTTCTTGGTTTTATATATAGTATTAGGTTTTTTCTCATGCTTTCTGTGAATGGCACGGATGAATTTTATCCTACACCCACTAGGTTATCGATATGTAATTTGGGTAATTTTGATTTCAAAAGATATTTTAAAGAAATGCAATGATTTCATTTGTGTATTCAATAAACACAAGATTTTATATTTGAGTAAAATATTCGCCATGCCTAGTGAGAGATTCGCCAAAAAATTATATATACATATCATATTATTGACAAAATCGCCTTCCAGTTTTCCTATATACCATGGAGATTCGTCCATTTATTATACATGTAAATTTAGGGGGGGTTCTTAAAATTTTCCCTGCTCATGTAGCTTCATCGAGCCCAAAGTGATTCCACTGCACTTTAACCTACATCTCTCATGTAGCTTGATTGGGCCAAAAGTGATTCCACTGCACTTTAACCTACTCGATTTCTCAGTTCTGGGGTATGAGAATATTTCTCTGCAAAATGCACTAAGGTTCCGGCTAGAATTGTCCTTCTACCTCCACCTGCTATACAGACCAATCAATAACATGATCAACATATTTAGCATATCTTTTAAGCAATGAAACATGGAAAAAATCATCAACTTTCATTGTTGGAGGTAGTGCAATTCGATAGGACACTAGTCCAATCCTCTCTAGGATCTTGAAAGGCCCGAAATACCTAGGTTCTAGCTTCGCACATGACCCAATTCTCAAGGATCTCTTCTTGTGATTGATGCTCAAGTACACATGTTCTCTAACCTCAAACTCCTTAAATACCCTTTGTTGATCTGCATAACTATTTTGTCTATTATGTGTTGCCTTTAAATTCTTACTGATAACCGGAATTTCCTATTCCATGTCTACCAACATGTCCAGCCCTATCAATACCTTGTTCATTGGATCACTCCAACAAATAGTAATATTTACAACTCCATCCATACAATACCTCAAACAGACTTGTCCTCAATGACTCTCGATACCTATTATTGTAAGCAAACTCAATGAGTGGAAGATACTCTTCCCAATTCCACTATTGATGCATCACATACATCCTCAACATATCCTCCAGTATCTTATTGACCATCTCTATCTATCCTTATCTCTGTAGATGATAAGTTGTGTTGAAGGAAAACTCTATACCCAATCCTACAAATAACTCTTTCCAAAACCTGGAAGTGAACTTGGAATTTATGTCTAATACAATCTTCTTCGGAACACCATGCAATCTCACTATATATCTAATGAAGAATTGTGTTATCTCACTAACTAAATAAGTAGACTTCACTGGAGTCAACCTCAACCATGATGGAATCATGTTTCTTAGATTTCCTTGACAAACCTGTAATGAAATCCATAGAATTGACCTGCCATTTCCACTTTGGAATCATAATTCGCTGTAGTAAACTACCTGGATGCTTACCCTCTACTTTTACCTATTGAAAATATAAACATCTAGCCACAAACTCTACCACTTCCTTCTTCAGAGTCAGTTAATAGTAAAACTTCTTCACCACTGTCATTGTCTTCTGATATCCGAAATGACCTAAATATGACTTAAAATGAAATTCCCTCAAGTTAAGCTTCTTGAGCTCATTTTTGTTCGACACATATATTTTGTTCCTAAACCTTATCAAACCATATATTGTAGGATGATAGTCCACATCCTGATCACATATACCCTATTTTTGTAACATGTACCTAAGCTCCCTATGCCTAACATCTTGTTGTCCTGCATGTAAGATATGATTCTGTAAATATGTCCCATAAGAACTCAGAGTTTCTATATGATTCACCTGCACTCTTTTGCTAAGAGCATCTTCAACCTTGTTCTCTTTTCCCTTAATGTACTCGATCTTGAAGTCAAAATCACTGATCGTTGCCAACCATCTAGTTTTCCTGTCATTTAAGATCGGTTGGTCAAATAAGTATCTCAATCCACTATGATCACTCATCAAGATGAACCTCCTACTAAGAAGAGAGTGTCTCCACATCTTCAAAGCATGGATGTTTGCTACCAACTCAAGATCATGTGTCACATAGTTCTGCTCGTGCTCATTCAGTTTCCTTAATTCGTAACATGCCACCTATCCCTCCTATATCATGACTCCACCAAGTCCTCTTTTACAAGCATTTGTACACACCACGAACTCTTTATCTGGATCTGCAATCTTTAGAATTGGAGCATTTGTCAACAATTATTTCAACTGCTCAAAAGTTGTTGCACATTCCCTTTTCCATTCAAATTTCTTCCCTTTTCACTACAATGATGTGATAGGATATGCAATCTATGAGAATTTCCTAATGAACCCCCTGTAGTAACCTACTAACTCCATAAATGAGCTTACATCATCCACATTCTTAGGAGGTACCCATTCCATGATAGCACTTATCTTTTCCAGATCCACTACTATGCCTTCCTTAGAAACAACAAGCCCCAAGTAATGTACCTATTTCTAAAAGAAATTGAATTTACTAAGCTTGGCATAAAATTGATGCTCTTGTTTAGTCAATTTAGTGTTCTAAATTGCTTGTATAAATTATCAACCAAGGTTTGTAAGCTGATGAAGTGCAATACACTATATGTGGATCCATTGAGGCACTTTTCTTCTCCAGTGATTCTATATAATCATATATTTGTTGTTGCACTGGGTCTATGCCTAGAGATCTTCTGCTGGGGCTGCCTTCGAAATACTATTCAGGGGAATTTTGAGGACTGTGTGCAGATGGAACATTATCAGGAGATGTTACTAGGGTTTCTTCTTCTAAATTTATGAATTATGTTCCCTTTGATGATATCTTCTTTACCATACCTCGGAGTCTAGAGCTCCTTATAAGTTGTAGAGGGCTTACATTCTCCTCCTTTGTACCCTTTTTCTCCTTTCTTATCTTTTCTTTTCTCTTGATTTGTTTCCTAATCTCTGTCAATTTTTCAGAGATTAATTTTTCATCATCTTGTTGTAATGAAGATTCAGGTTTGTTTCCAGTAGTTTCACCATCTTTCTTTTTCATCTTCCCTTTTTGCTTGAATTTCTCCCTGATCTTTGTCAATTTTCAAAGACTAGATCTTCATCATTTTTCTATGTTGAGGACTCGGGTTTCCTTTGAATGGTTATACCGGTCTTCTTTCTCCTACTCCTTCTGACATTACCCTCTTTAGGTGATTCTAGTGCCCCTTGGAAATAGTTTCTTATCAGGAAATTTTCCCAAGTATCTCCTATACTTTTCAAATGAAACTCAACCAGTATCTTTACCAACCCATGATGGTACATGGTTGTGTCTACGAATTCTATTTTCTTCTATACATTTGAAGCCATCCTTCTTAAACTGTTTTGCAGGAAGAAAGGGAGATTTATTTCTCCATTTTCTAGAAAGTTCATCAATAACCGTATATGGTAGACATACATGCGCGCGAATCTCCCCTCACAGGTAATGAATTTCCGTAATATCAAAAGCATGCTTCTCCATTTACTTTTAAGTGTTGAAATAGGAATTCCTCTTCTAAACACAGAGACATCCATACCTGGATTCCTGAGGATTACTTTCCATGATTCACAGTGGAATTCTTTGTTTTTGAACCATCTTCCACCTTGTCTTGGTAGTTTTGTAGCCTCTGTTAAGTAGGATTTTGTTACTAGAAACTTAATGTCTCCAATTTTCACTTCTGTACCATCAAATGATCTAGAAAAATCTTTTGTGATCTCTTTGTGGAAACCATCAAATTTTTCAATGAAGTTGAGCCATCCAGCCTGTTGCAGCATTTCCTTGAGTTGTGGGTATCCCTCCATATATTTTGCTCCTACTGGCTATGTCCTGGCAATGAATCACATGGCTTCTATTTCGCAAAATTTCTTAACCTTCGGAATTACTCTCCTGGTCTATGGAATGGACCAACTGTGAGTATGGTGGAAAGAACTACAGGTTTGCATGGAATAAGTAGATGGTGAGGGTTTGGAGGGATGTGGATACGTTGGTCACATCGTAGCCATGACCGTTAACAAATTGAGTTATTAGGGACCGTTTAGGTATAGATTATGAAGAGTGTGGCGGAGATGTGGTATGATGAAGTGGCAGTCAAATCAAATGATGACTCATTAAGGAGACATATGATTATTCATATTATACATGCCTTATGTTTTTAACTTACTGTTTAAAATAAATTTTGCATTTTACCTTTAGAACTTAACCATTTTCTTGATAACTCTTTTGGTGTTGATCCGTAGGTACCTTTAACATGTTTTGTCTCCAAAACATGATTCTTAAATTTCCTACATTCATGATTTATTTATGAGTTGTACAATTGTGCCAGAGCTGATAAGTAAGTTGTAGCTGTAGAATCAGATTAGCTGCAGAATGGAATCAGCTGCAGAATGTAAAAATAAAGAAAAGTGAAGCATGGCTATGGAATATGAGTGTAAAAATGAAATGGAAATGGGTTATGACAGTGAGATGTAATGAAATGTAAAATAAAATGGGAAATAGGGTGAAAAGGAGTAAAACTGTAAAAATAAAATGTAAATGAAATATGACAGTGAGATGAAATGGAACTGTAAAGTAAATTGAAAACAGAATGAGATGAAATGAGACTATGAATTTGCAGACTCTAAAGTGCAAATGAATGTAGCTTTTTGTCACTACTTATTATAGAAAGGAAATGGAAAATATAGGATGTCAAAAATCTCTAATTTTCACCCTGTAATTTATGTATAAGTTGTTGGGTTGTGTTATATTATTTCCATGACTAACCCACGTAGTTAACCGGGAAGTTAAAGGGGGGGCGGAGCCCCCCCTCCCCTTTGTTGCGCCGATTGCGTAGCAGGGGGTCACAGGGGGTTTGAGGCGTGAAGGTAACCCCACTCTATGGGGTCCGGGGTTAGGTTGGGCAGACCCACCTATGGTTTTGTGCATGAATTTTGCACATGATTTTTGGACGCGATGGTTTTCGATCCATGGTTTTGGACATGATGGTTTTCGATCCATGGTATTGGATTCTTCGGCATGCATAAATATGTATTATAAAATTGAAAGGAACATAATGAAAAATCAAGCTAGTAGCCCCAGTTTTGGGATCCAGGGGAAAATCTCTATGTATATGTGTTTTATGTGTTATGCTCTCACATTGTTTATTTTATGTGTTTTAGAATTCGTACGAAGGTAATTTCTGTACAGGGTTAAAACCTACATTTGGTATCAAAGTTGTTTTGGCATCAAGGGGATGCCTTTGCTGTTGAGGGGTTTTGATCGGGCTTGTGGTAGACCCTGTTTAGTGGGAGATCTGTGAGATCAATTCTGGTGGTGAAAGAAGATGGCGAGCAGTGGAAAGATAGAGATTGAGAAATCTAATGGTCAGAGTTTTGAGTTGTGGAAACTGAAGATGGAGGATCTGTTGCTGGATAAAGATTAGTGGATCGCGGTAGATCCAGGTACTAAACCAATGGGAGTGTCCGATGAAGAATGGAAGAAGTTGGATCGAAAGGAAAACAGCACAATACAATTGTGTGTCTCAAATTTAGTATTGTTGAATGTATCATGGGAAGCTACGGCGAAGGCTTTGTGGGACAAGTTAGGGACTTTGTACCAATCTAAGTCTCTGGTGAATAAATTGTTCCTACGGGAAAAGATGTATAACCTGAGGATGAAATATGGAGACTTGGTGACAAAGCATCTGATTGCATTTAACACTGTGGTAAGTCAGTCAGCGTCTATTGATATTAAAATTTCAGATGAAGATAAGTGCATCAGTTTTTTGTGTTCTCTACCAAATTCGTGGGATAGTCTGGTTAGTGCAATAGGTAGCAATGCAACTGCCTTGCAGTTTGATGAAATAGTCTCATCCTTGCTGACGGGGGAGATGAGACAAAAAAATATGGAGATTCGAAATGGTGATGCCTTGTCTGTACAAGGACAGCCCCAGAATAGAAACAAAAATAAGTCATTGAGTGGGAGATCTAAATCTCCAAGAAAACCTGTAAAAGTGGTGTGCTGGAAATGCGGAAAGGAAGGGCACTACAAAAGGGACTGTAAATCTAAAGCTCCTGATAAAAGAAAGGGATCTGATGATGCTCCTTCAACAAAGGCGAAAACCATCTCAGATGAAGGTGGGGATGTGTACTTGGCTTCTTCAAGTACACGTGCATATCACGAGGAATGGTTGATTGACTTAGGTGCATCCTTTCACTTCACTCCACATAGAGAGTGGTTCTGCGAGTATGAGAAATAGGATGGTGGTGATTTCTTCTTAGGGGATTGATGCAGAAGCATCGGGATTAGCCAACAATGTGAAAACTTGTTCACATGTTGTGGTTAAACAGGTTGAAATTCATTGACTGTTGGGTCAAAACCTGTTTTTACTGAGAGGGTTGGATCTCTAAAGCAATTTGTTATAATTCATTATTGTAATAAGTTAGATACTATCTTATTTTAGATTTAGAGATAGATTTGTTAGCATAGGTGTGCAGGAGAGCTAAGAAATAGAGGATTTATTGTTAGATCTCTTGAGAATAGAAGATTGTTGTTAGATATTGTTAGAGGAATTATTCGAGTGATAAAAGATAGGAAAATGTAATGAGTGAAAAAGGGGTAGGATTGCTGAATGGAGCGAGAGCTCAGAGAATGTGTGGGTTGTATTTTGTGTAAACAGAGGTCATTTTCCTGTGTAATCTGGCCAAGGCCGAGACCCTGTGTTATTATTCTAAATAAAATATGTATTCTGTGTAGCAATATTTAGTTGGCATGGAGGCCTTGTATGCTTGATTTTTCCTCTAAAACCTTACCACATTGATGCTAGCCTGCGTTTTTATGTTTTTTTAACGTGATTTTTATGTTAAAAGATCAGTTAGCGAGCGCCTTTCATTGTTTTGGTTTCATAGGGAAAAATACCCGAATACGCTAAGTATCGAGCTAAAACACAGTTTAAACAGAGATCCAGACTTCAACTGTTATAGGCGGAAGTTTTATTGATATTGGGTTCGTGGAACCCCATCGCGTCGGGCCTGTTTGTATTTCCCATATCGCATCCCGAAAGCTATTACAAAGGAAATTCCGCTAAATACTTAGCGCATTTGAAGAAAGCGGACGTGAAAGATTATAAATGGTGCTTTGAGGTACTATATTGTCCAGCGGATATCGCATCACTTAAGGGAAGCGGCAACCAACCATTGCAACTTGCGATCACCGATTGGCATCGCATTGGCCATCAGAGTGAAATATATATATATATATATATATATATTAAAAGGGGGCATTGCAAACCACCGATAACAATAGAGATATCGCATCGGGTCTGTGGAATAACGCGATAGTTGGAGCCTTACACCTGCGATCGTGATTTAGCGATTCGATTTGAGCCGTTGGATTGGTCGGATACGAATATACGGTAACAAACCCCATATATGTGTTTAAAGGCGGAAAAGCGTTGTTAAACATTTTCCAAAGGTTGTGGGTCCCGAGAAGGATTAAAGCACAGCTTTAATATTTAAATGGGTTGTAAAGATCCATTGTGGGTTTTTATTAAACCATTGTTTCCACTGCATCAATTTTTGGTATCAGAGCAGAAGAAAGAGGTGTCTAAAGCGAAGATGCCACCAAGGAGAGGAATTGGTCGAGGAAGCCCAGAACCAAATGCAATTCTATTCGAAGAAGTGCGGAGTTTGTGTGCACGAATGGAAACAATGGAGACAGCCCAAAGAAAAGCGCCTGATGATGGAGCTGAGAGCTCTTCAGAAGAATCTGTTGCAGATGTGGGAGAAGTATAAGAAGACAATGAAACTGCCAAGGTCATCAAGATGCTAGCAAAAGTAGGAAGAAAACCCAAGATGGAGATTCCTATGTATGAAGGGAGTCTGAATGCGGAAGAGCTTATAAATTGGATCAGATCCATAGATCAGTACTTTGACTATGAAGAGATTGAGGAGAATAAGATGGTGAAGTTTGTAGTCACCAGATTGAAGGGTCATGCAGCCATCTGGTGGGACAAGGTACAGACATCAAGAATGAGGAAAGGAAAATCTAAGTTCAAGAAATGGGATAAAATGGTAAGTAAACTGAAAGACAAGGTTTTGCCTAAAGACTATCATTTGAACCTTTTTAAACAAGTGCAAAATTTGAAACAGAAAGGAATGTTTGTTAAGGAGTATACAGAAGAATTCTATAGATTAAGTATTAGAGCAAGGCATGTAGAAGATGATGTGGAAAAGATAGCTAGATATATAAATGGGTTAAGGTATGAGATACAAGATGAGATTAGCTTGTTAAGTCTAAAAACTATTGAGGATGCCTATCAAGCAAGTCTGAAGGCGAAGGAGAAAATATTGAGGAAAGAGAGTCAAAGGAACAGAGGAAAGAGCTTAGTGAGAGGAAGAGGAGCTGCCAGATCTAGAGGAACACAGCATCAGCATGAAGCAGGAAGCTCAAGTGGCAGATCACCATAGAGGGGTGAATCTAGTAGAGGAAGATTCGCGCCCAGAGGAAGAGGGCGAGGAAGAGATGTTAGGTGTTATACCTGTGGAGAATGGGGACACATGTCATGGGACTGTCCTCATAACAAATCAGCAAGCCAAAGGGGTGCAAATGTGGCTGAGGCAAAGCCAGAACCACCTCGACTTGAGGAGAAAGAAGAACCCCCTGAAGAAGGTGAATCACTGCTATTTAGAAGAACTTTGCTTAGAGCAGAGAAGGAAACTGGAGAACCTGCACAGAGGAAGAACTTGTTCAGAACCACCTGTAAATCAAAAGGTAAGTGTTGTAAGGTAATCATAGACAGTGGAAGCACTGATAACCTTGTGTCCACAGAGATGGTGGATAAGCTTGGGTTAGCAAGGACGGTACATCTTGCACCCTACAAAGTGTCTTGGTTACAGAAGGGCCATCAAGTCATTGTGACAGAGCAATGTAATGTGGAAATGCAGATCGGTACATAAAAAGACGTGATTCTATGTGTAGAATTTTCTCTACAAATCAGCTAGCTCACTAATATCATGTAGAAATTTCACCTCCAAATCCAACTAATTTTTGCAATGTACTAAAGCATAATACTAGATCTACATCTACCATAAAATTAACGGAAGCTTAATTGAACATGAGCAACATCAAGCATGAACACATATAATTGATAAGAAGGAATCAATCACACATAACACAGAATATATCACTGGGGAAAGCACCAGCATAAAACCCCAACACTGTATTATCAATCAAGTGGAGATCTTGAACAACATACAAAAAGAATCAGCTCAATAACTATCCTGCTCTCGCTCTAATCAGAAGATGAAAATCATGGACTACCTAGGCCTCAATATATAGGTTGTAAATTGGCCTAATCATACCTGCTATCACCTCAAGTCCAACTACATAGTCATAGAAGAAAATAGATTCCTTCCTCATGCAAGGAATACTTACTAGAAATATCCGAGCATCTAATAGTACTTTGTCCCTCATCTGATCTCAACTGGGTCTTTCTCTGTGTCATGCATCAGTTATCCATGAGAGAATACTCAGTTATTTGAAAATAATAGTTGTCACATGCATGTAAGCATCAACAAACTATATCTCATTAATTTAACAACTTGTTAAATTAATCTAACTGGACTTGACTAAGTTAAACTAAGTCAACTGATCCTCTCAATATAGAACTGAACCTTATCTCCTTTAATCAAGGGATAAATTCCTAAATCAAGAGAGAAAATAATTGCATGATCTCACAAAGACTTCAAGTTTAATTTTCCATAACTAATTAACTCATGGAGATTAATTAATTAATATTTTAAACTGCTGGTAAGACCAAATTCGTTTTTACTTCCTATAGTTAGACCAGGGACTGCTAAAAATAGGAAGGGACCCAGAAATGCTATTTTAGAAGTTTGTATTTTTAGTAGTTTCACCTATCATCCAAGGTGGCCAAAATTCTCATTGGCCAAACTGCTATTTTTAGAAGTGCTATTTTTAGCAGTTCTATTTTTAGTACTTCTTAAATTTATCATTTCTTGTTGCACATTTTTCAACACTCCCTCTCAACAAGAAAGGCTTCCTCTCGAACCCGATCCTGTAACTCTGGAATGTTCTACATGCAACACATCTACCAAGTGCAGTTGCTCCAGCAACACTCGGAACAAAAAAACTCCCAACTGACCTCTCTGTTGGGCTAGAAACATACTCTAATGTTGAAGCTCTACCTGCTGCTGGCAAGTTCTCCATCTCTGACCTATGTGCTACTGCAACATCTCCATGCATCTCGCACCATTGCACCCTTCTCTGTGCTACCCTGCACTGTGCAACACACTTGTGCCTCTCGCATTGTTGCAGCCTGCATGCTCTGCGCTGTCCTGGGATTCCCTGCACTGTAGCTCTCTCTGCCGCTCCATCCGCATCTATCTCTACCCAATCAATCAGTTCCTACTACTCCACATCAGGGCTCCCGTAGCAAGGTTTCATCCAAGAGGTTGGGTACCTCAAGGATCTTGCCCCTCCTCCTTGGGACAAGCACTCTATATCACCCCACCTCCTACCTAGAGGTATGGCTGCATGTGATCCCTCTGCCCACCTGGCTCGAAGGTTCCCCCTATTAGAGGTCTCTGCATGAGTGGATGCCTCCACTCGGTCTCCTCTCGACTTCTCCAGTTGTGGCTGCTCCACAACCTCCTGAAGTTGCTTCACCAATTGTGGCTCCTCCACAATTGTCTGAGACTTATTCTAGCGCTGCATGTTGAGAGGTAATATACCCTCCCTCTCAACCACCAAGTCTCCATCAGTTGCCTTGCTGCTCAAGGCTTTGCATGCATCTTGAACCTCAAGAGCATAAACCAATCTGCTTCACCTGTCTAGTGATGATGTGTCTAAGGAAAACCCTTCCCTTACTAAAGACTACATCATAGCCTTTGTCTTCTAGCATCACGATCAACACCAAGTTTCTCTTCAGTCCTGGTACATACTTGACATCGGTCAAGGTAAGGCGAGCTCCATACTCCCTCTGAAAAATAACCATGCTTACACCTAAGACACTATACTTTTCATCATTACCCATCACTATGAGTATCTGGAGATCTTTCTCCTCCAAAGTATTGAACAAACTCTTATCGTCGGTCATGTGGAAAGAAGCTCCACTGTCAAGAAGCCAACCACTTCCCACCATGGATGAAACCATGCATGCGAAGAGTGTGAAATCCAACTCAAAATGTGAAGCAAGTGCCTCACCATCAGATCCTTCCCCGGATCACTTCTTGGATTTCCTCTGTGGACAATTTGCAGCATAATGGCCCACCTCATTGATGAGCCCCAAATTTTGGTAACATTTTGGGCTCATTTGGCCTACTTACCTTGCTCAACCCTTCATTTTTCATCACTTATGCATCATTTCTTAGTATATTCATGTTATTTGTAGGAAGGAGGGCAATCACTATGCCTAGGTGGCTAATACATGTTTATTTTAGGTTTTTTGACATTAAATGGAGCAAAACCACGCAGATGAAGGCAAGGAGACAGCCAAGGTGGCATTGCGGTTTTGTAGGAAGGTTGTCCACAGCCTTGAATGACCTTCCTCGTGATCTCCACCCCAACTCCGAGCTCCAACAGCTATCACCACCGAGCTAGAAGGTAGCCAACGGATTCTAAAGGAACAGCAGTTTACTTTTAGTTGGTCAGCCACGCCCCACTAATTTAGGAGGCCAGCTTGGCCCTCATAATATATAAATATTGAGGCTGTAACCTTCGATGGGGACTTTTGAACCTTTGTTGCAAATTCTGAAGTACGAGCTACAGCTCTGTTTTGCTCTTTGTAAGCCATTTTTGGCATGTTGTTAGACTTTTGACTATGATCTTTTAAAAAAAGGCAGGCAGATTTGAGTACAATTCTGAGTTCTTAGAGGAGCTATAGGTCTCAGGTTTGGGCCCAACCTGAGAGCAATAGGCCTCCTTTCTTTGTATTGTTACTTGTCTTTCTTTCAGCATTATATTTCTTGTCCTTTACATGCACTTGGAAACACAGTTTGCTGATTCGGATTTCTTGGTGTGGTTACATAGGTTAGTGTTATGAACAAAGTTGCTTTCAGTAGTTTAGATTAGAGTAAGGAGATTAGAGTGATCAGAGCTCCAAAAAAGGGTTGATTGCACACTCACTTCCACCTCTGTTTAGAGATTGGGATTGCAGCCCGTGCCACCCACCAAAAACACAGTTTTACATGTTCATGCAAGCTTTAACGTAATATTTTCAGTTGTAGAAGTGTCCATGCATTTAGATCTTGTGGAATAACTCTTTGTTTCAGCACCATGCACGATTTCCCTTTAACTTACATTGCTGTTCTTTGGTTTTTAATAAAACAGTTAGAGTAGGTTGATGACATTTCGGTTATACGCAAGACAGAGGTGATTTGTTTCATTTACACTGCGCAACACCACTCTATCATTTCCTTATCCTTCTCAGCCGTGCCTAAGCCATCTACTTACCTCCCAGCTAGATCATTTGCTCACCAACTCTTCTATTATCCACGTTGTTTTATCTTTTCGGCCTTCCATTGCCTCTACCCTCCTATCGACCAACCAGCTTTACACACCCCCTCTCCATCTCATCTCTCTGTCCATAAGCCATCACAAGCTCCCCTCTCATCCTCCCTATCTACCCATATAGCTCATTCACTCCTCAATCACCCAAAACTCCGATTGCAGGACATCCTGTAGAAGTTAGCAGACTTCCTGTAGAAATCCTGAACTTCCTGTAGGATCCCCTGCAGACATCCTGTAGAAGCTTGCAAACATGATTGCCAGGCATCTGAACTTTGTGAACTTCTGTGGAATGATGTAAGGGATCCCCCGGACCCTCTCAGAGTCTTCCTGACCTTTTCCAAGCCTTCCTCCCCTTTTTTCTACCCCTGCACAATCAAGACCCAGTAAGAAGCACAGTCATAATAACTCCACCAACTTGAGCAAAAATACAAAAACATGTTCTCTTTAGATGAAAGTAGTTTAAACACATGCATCTCATCCCAATAGGAGTAATGGCATCATTGTTAGAAGTTGCATTCCCACCATTTCATCGTAAGGATTAAGCTGGTCAAATTAGGGTTTACTACGGTTTCTATGTTTTGTTGGCTTTCAGTTCATTCTTGCAAAGTAGGATAATTCCCTTTGAGATAGCTTTCGTTCATCACTTAAAAAGCTTCTTCTGCGAACATATAGAAGTTGGCTTGAGCCCTAGCGGACTTGTGCCAGCTGACCAAGTGACAGCTGCGACAAGAGCTAGTACTTGTGCATACAACACCGTCGCTTCCAAGTTTGTTACGAACTACCGGGTTGATAAAATTAGACAAGGAAGCTCCAGGAGTTGTAGCATTTTTGCTACAATACTGGAGCCCGCCATCTTTTTGGCGCTGTTGCCGGGGAAGCGTTAGAGTATTAGTAATTGTTGCTTTTCTTCTATTTTCCTACTCTCGCCTTCTGCCAAGTAGTTTATTTCATTTCCATTCTGCAAAAGTAGCATAGACATTTCCTGCTTTCATAGATTAACATTTCAATTCCGCAATTTCATTTTTGCAAGCATAGATTAGCATTTCAATTCTGCAAGCGTAGACTAGCATTTCCATTCCTGCAATTCCATTTGAGCAAAGTAGATTAGTTCTTTCCTGCTTTCATTTCAATTCTGCATTTTCATTTCAGCAAGATAGTTAGTTGTATATCAATCTGTTTCAGTTTTTGCAGGTACCAGAAAAAAACAAAGGCAATCAAAAAAGTCTTTCCATTTCATGCCTCGTAGGAATCGAGATAAAACAGGCAAATTCTTACCCAACACCCCCACCACATCACTGAGTCACCCTTCTCTCTTCTTCGGTGACAGTGATCCAGAAGAACCTATAGGTGAACCTCCTGAGATATACGAAGATCCTATAGCAGAAGAAGAATTAGAGACCATCCCATATGAAGCTATGGCTGACAATAGAGGAGAAGATGAGAGAATAGAAGGTGCCTTCCCCATCCGAGAAACCAATGGAGACATGAAAATAAAGAACATTAGCCCCTCCGCTTTACCTCACTTCCATGGACTGACTACTGAAGATCCTGATACCTTCCTGTTTGAGTTTGATGTCCTTTGTCGAACCTATGACTATACTGAAGATGAGCAGAAGCTGAAACTCTTCCCTTCAACTCTTAAGGATGCAGCATTACGCTGGTTCATGGGCTTACCTGGGAATAGTATCACCACTTGGGCTCAGATGCAGCAAGCTTTCAGTACCAAGTACCGGGACTACTGTAGGTCCAAGGAAACCAAGGGAGAAAGCTTTCGGATGACCATGGGAAATGATGAGTCCTTAGAGGATTATGAGGAAAGGTTCCAACTTAGCTATAAACGGGCCAAGTGCACACTTGACCCTGAATCCCTCAAGTTGGTCCTACTCCGAGGAGTCCCTGAAGACCTCTTAGATAGCCTTCACATGTTAGCTGGAGGAGATATTTACCAACTGCCTTAGGAAGACATAAAGACTGTGTTTAGAAACCACTCTAGGGCAGCCCGGAAACGAGGTAGAGGAAACCTCCTCTCAGCTGGTATTCCTTTCTCCAAACATGATTTTGCAAATCAATTAGAGGATCTCAAAAGTGAGGTGAGACAGACCATTGCCATGCAACTTGATACATTCAGGATCCAGCAGAAGAAGGAAGAAGTTGAGAGGGCTTTGGCTATCTTCTGCCCTAGATGTACAAGGAGACACCCTAAGAACGAATGCCCATTACATTCGGTTGAGGTATGTTTCGTTTGTGAGGAGGACCATCCCACAAATCAATGTCCAACCTTACCTGGGCTTAAAGCCCTGTACCAAGGGACAGAAGCCCCCACTGAACCTCTCTATTTCCTCAACCAAAGGAGGCCACAAGGACCTAGACCTTACCAGCAGGGGATGCAAGGGGCACCCCAAGCTTATTACGGCCCCAACCAATCTACTCCTATGCCTTCCTGGGGTCCCCCTGCTCATCCTTCCTGGTCTGTGCCTCCTCCATGGTCTTATCCACCTCAGTACCACACTCAACCCACTACTCATTCATATCACTCACATACCCAGCCACAACCTCAGTGGAATGCACCTCAGTCGGGGTGGAGGCCCCAATACAACACTCCTCCCGCCATTTTGCCTCCACCACCAGTTCAACCTCAACCATTACCTCCTGCTCCTCCATGGCAACCTCAAATGCCTGCTCAACCGAACCTGAACCCCAACAACAGACAGGCCCAGCAGGTATACACTGGGGAAACATCATGCCCTACCTATGCTGTGGAGATCCAGGAGATCAATCTTCGATCTGGAAAGACACTTCCGGATCGCCAACCTCCTCCCCCAGAGGACGAGGAAGACAAACAGGAAAGTGAACCAAAGGCTATTCCACCCTTTCCTGAGAGACTAATAGCCACCACACAACCCAACCCAGAGGAGGATGAGCTTCTGGGAGAGCTCAAGCAGTTGTGTGTGAAAATACCACTTCTCCAAGCCATCAAAGATGTACTGATATACAACAAACTGGTTAAGGAAAAGTGTTTCAAACACCCAGGCAGGAGAAAGAGGGATGCTTCAACCATCAATGTCTTAGGACAACTGTCTGACCTTATGTTAGGACAAGTCATCTGCCCAAAGTATCTAGATCCTAGGAGTCCTGTAGTAGATGTCCACATCAATGGCACCATCATACCTCACACCTTGATTGATTTGGGGGCTGCCATTAATGTGATGACCAGGGATACCATGCTCAAACTCAACCTTCAGGGTTCCTTGAGGAAGACCTCGACAGTCCTGCAACTAGCAGATCGCTCCACCGTGACTCCCGAAGGGATTGTGGAGGATGTCTTGGTCTCTGTTGACTCTTGGGAATACCCTGCATATTTCTTGGTTCTGCAACCAAAGGCAAAGCTTACTGGATATCCTCTTATTTTGGGAAGGCCTTGGTTAGCCACTACAGATGCTTACATAAGTTGCCGTTCAGGAAACATGACCATCAAAAATGGTCCTATGTCCAAGCAGCTAGTCCTATACCCTCTTGCCCAACCCTCCTTAGAGCATGACTTACCACTTTGGTTGGAGGAAGGAGAAGAGGATGAGGTGTACTCAGCACCTTTGTGCACCTTGGACGCCACTAGAAGAGACCCCCCAGCCAAGGATGACTTGATTGAGACCTTGATCCAGAATCCACCTCCCAGTGCACTATCCTTAGAGAAATTGGTGGAGGATGCCCAAGCCAGCACCTTATTGGACCTTTGTGCAACTAACCCTGTCACTCCTAGAGTCAAGAATGTGGAGTTCGGCCCTGAGAGAACGTTAAAGATCAGCTCCTCCCTATCTCCTTCCCAGGAAAAGGAGCTGTGTATCCTGTTGGCCAGTCATCTAGATGCTTTTGCTTGGAGCTATATGGAGATGAAAGGAGTCCATCCTTAGGTCTGTACCCATCACATCTACATCAAAGAGGATTTTAAACCGGTTAGGCAACCCCAGAGGAGAATGAATCCAGCCCTTAAGGACATTGTCAAGGAAGAATTGCAAAAACTGTTGGATGCCGGATTCATTTACCCCATCTCAGATAGTGAATGGGTGTCCCCTCTGGTGTTGGTTCCCAAGAAAAATGGGAAGTGGAGAATCTGTGTGGACTACCGAGAACTGAACAAAGCTACCAAGAAAGACCATTTCCCTCTACCTTTCATAGATCAAGTGTTGGATGGACTGGAAGGAAAGAAGTTCTTCTCTTTCCTAGATGGGTTTAGCGGGTACAACCAAATCCAAATCAGCCCGGAAGACCAAGATAAGACCACCTTCACTTGTCCTTGGGGTACCTTTGCCTACCGAGTTCTTCCCTTTGGGCTATGCAATGCTCTTGCTACCTTCCAGAGAGCTGTCTTGAGCATCTTCTCGGAGCTGGTCCATCATGCGGTGGAAATCTATATGGACGACTTCACTCCTTATGGGTCCAACTTCCAGGAAGCATTTTCCAATCTGGGAAAAGTCCTAACCAAATGCATTGAGATGAACCTGTCCCTTAGTCCTGAAAAATGTGAATTCTTGATGACTGGAGGGACCGTGCTAGGCCATACTATTTCTTGCCAAGGGTTACAAGTGGATCCTAACAAAATTGCTCTCATCAAGAAGGTTCCACCTCCCCAAAAGGTAAGGGATGTTCGGAGTTTCTTAGGATTAGCAGGGTATTACGGGAGATTCATTAAAGACTTCAGCAAGCTAGCCTCGCCATTGTTTGGCCTGTTGGCAAAAGATGTGGAGTTTAAATGGACTGACGATTGTCAGAGGGCTCTGAATGAATTAAAGGACAAGTTGGTGTCTGCCCCAATCTTGAGAGGTCCAAACTAGGCCCTACCTTTCCACATCCACACTGATGCCTCAAACAAAGCCATAGGGGCAGCCTTGGGACAAGTTGAATAAAAACTTCCATATGACATTTACTTTGTTAGCAAAAACTTATCCAAAGCTTAACTGAATTACACTGTAACCGAGAAAGAATTCTTGGCTGTGGTCCATGCACTGAACAAGTTCCGACATTATATCACTGGCTATCAAACATTTGTACATACGGATCATGCTGCAATTATATATTTAATGAATAAACCAGATGTGAATGCTCGTATTATTAGATGGTTACTTTTGTTGCAACAGTTTGATTTGACCATTGTTGACAAACCAGGTAAAGAAAATGTTGTTGCTGACTTTTTATCTAGATTGGATTTATCTACAGATGAGGATGGAACAGTGGATGACCAGATGCCCGATGAACATCTATTTGCTATTTCAGTACTCTCTCCATGGTTTGCTGATATAGAAAACTACCTTGTTTCAGCACAGTTCCCTCCGCACCTATCTTCAAGAGAGAAGAGCAGAATCATCAGAAAAAGTGCCTCATTTACTTGGATCGGGGGCAACCTGTTCAAGCTTGGCCCTGATCAGATATTAAGGCGTTGTGTAAGGGAGGAGGAAGTCTTTGATATCCTCCTCACCTGTCATGATGGGCCTTGTGGAGGACATTTTGCAGCAAAGAGGACTGCCTTCAAAATCCTGCAGGCAGGATACTATTGGCCCACACTTCATCAAGATGTCAGAAGGTATATCAGCCAATGTGACCGATGCCAAAGAATGGGGAAACCGACTCAAAGGGATGAGATGCCTCTCCAACCTCAAGTGACTCTTGAGCCATTTGAGAAGTGGGGTATGGACTTTGTGGGTCCAATCAACCCTCCTTCGAGGCAAAGGTCTTACATCATTGTGTGCACTGACTACCTGACAAAGTGGGCAGAAACTAAGGCAATCAAAGCAGCAACAGAAGAAAAGGTGGTTGAGTTCTTAAGAGAGAACATCTTCTAAAAATTTGGCTACCCAAGAGAGCTGGTCACCGATCAAGGGAGCCAGTTCACATCCAACCTAATTGAAGACCTACTAGCTCATCACAAAATCAAGCATAGGACTTCCACCCCCTATCATCCTCAGGCAAATGGGCAAGTGGAAGTCACCAACAGAGCATTGGAAGGGATTTTGACTAAGGTGGTGAGCAGCAGTAGGAAAGATTGGGCAGATCACCTGCTTGAGGCCACATGGGCTTACGACACCACCTGGAAGACCACAACCAGCTTCACATCTTATGAGCTGGTCTATGGGAAGAAAGCTTTGTTGTCCATTGAATTTGAATACAACACTTTGAGGATGGCAGCTCTGCTGGACCTAGATCTCAGCCATGCACAACAAGAAAGGTTATTGCAACTGAATGGACTGGACGAGCACCGAATGCAGGCCCTCCTTCACTCATAAGTGGTTCAACTTCAGAGAAAGGTGTGGCATGACCAACACCTCAATGACAAGCAATTCCAGCCAGGAGATTGGGCGCTGTTGTATGACTCCAGGCACAAAGATGTCAAGGGAAAGCTGAGAACCATATGGCTGGGGCCCTATGCAGTGGAAAAATGTCATGACAATGGATATGTTCTTATTCGGACCATTGATGAGGAAGCCATCCCCATGCTTGTCAATGGGCATCGACTGAAGATCTACAGGAAACCTCTCTCAAGACAAGAGTTCATCAAAAATGTGGAGAAGTCAGTGCTGGTCATAGAGAAGGGTTCTGCCTCTGCTTTGGGCATACCCTGAAAGATCTAAAAAAAAAAATTAATAATAAAAAAAGTAATAAAGATCCTTGGGTGAAAACCTTTCTGAGGCTCCCAAGGCAGGTGGTAGGGGTGAAAACCTCATTGAGGCGCCCCTATTGCCTTTCAAAAAAAAAAAAAAAAAGGAGATTTGAAAAAGATCCTTGAATGAAAACCTCTCTGAGGCACTTAAGGCAGATGGCAAGGGTGAAAACCTCATTGAGGCGCCCCTGTTATCTTTCAAAAAAGAAAAAAGAAAAAAGAGAAAAAAGAAAAAACAATAAGCAAAAGAAGTCAGGGACAGCAAGTTATAATGTGGAAATGCATGTAGGTTGTAGGTGTTCTATGAAGGAGAGGAGGTCTCTCAACTCAAAGTCAAGGATCCTTATCATGCTGCCAGGAGACCTCACCAGCACCTCCTCCAAGAATACTCATCTTCTCCAAGGTATGGGCACGATTTCATCACAGCTTAGTCTCCTACAGGAAGTTACAGACTTTCTACAGGAAGTACAGACTTTCTACAGGAAGTTATGTATTTCTACAGGAAACTTCCTGTAGAAGTTTTGGATGGCCCAGAACTGATCATATGAGGAGATCTAACGACCAAGGTCCGGTATGGACGCATGCAGGCTACCAGTTTCTCCCTCACACACTGTTGTCACCTCTTTCTACCACCCCTGTCGACATGCAATGAAGATACCTGCACATTCAAAGCAGATCATTGAGTTATCAAGGGAAAGCAATTTTTAAATGAAAAGATGATGAGATGCCATGCCATACCCATCCCAGCTATCCATGAGCTCTGTGAGCGTGATCGTGAGGCCATTGTCTTCGTCGTGCAGCATGCACCCGAGGAGGAAAAACTGCTATAGGACATCCTGCAGGAGTCCCGTAGCAGTTAAGCCAGCTAGAGTGTACACCATTCAAGCGCTTGCAACATGCAAGGATAACGCAGGCACACACAGCCGAGTCATAAGCTTCATCGTTAGCGGCCTGTGAAGAGGAACCTCCGGGCCTGTGCAATCCACCAGCAGCAAATAAATCCACTCATCGTCGTCCAAGAGCCTGAAAAATCGTGTTGCGGCCGCACAGGTAAGTGCCTCGACCCTTTCTTCCGTCGAATTGCATGAATTTTACTTTGAAAATGTTTGCAAGTGTGAAGTGAATGGGTTGAGCGGTTGTATGGCCAATCGACTGGCCACGTCGACCAGTTAGATGGTCTAGTCGGATGGTAAACGGTGGTCGTGGAAAAAGGAACGGGCAGTGCACACGTGAGAGCCATCCAGTCGGGGAGAAATGAGTTGTAACAGAAATGACAGCGGCGGATCTGCGGGGAATGATGTGGCAGTAAGGGAACCTGCAGAAGAATGATGGCGTGACGTCGTCCAACGGTCCGGCAGGGACAGCTCACTCCCACACCATGGATTCCGCCGGATTCAAATCTAATCGGCTAGATTGCCACCCCATGCATTTATCATTCGTCGTTTGAAAGTCGAGTGAGCATCCGGATTCCTCTGAAGCTCGACACTCCAAGTCTTCGGCCGTTCGAACGCCTGTTAAGCAGCACCAAGAGCGCAGACCCACTGCAGTATCCTCCAGAATTCGTGCGCTGCTTCTACAGGAAAGCTGTTTCTACAGGAAATTGGGTTTCCCACGTCAAAAGGTGGTGGATTAAAAAGGTAAGCCTAAAACCTTCCATGTAATTGGTTTTGAGGGTGGCAGAATCGACGTCTACAGTCTGGTCGTAAAAAAAAAATTCTGCAAGTATTGTCTGCCGTTGCATGAATTGTCGTCCTACAGGATGTCAGTATAATCAAGCTGTGTTAAGGTCCTCGGGAGATAAGTTTCGTGAATTATGTGGATGACAGAGACGTAATTCTACGCTCTGTCCCAGTAGGCCAATTTTCTTCCGCATTCGCCACCTCCAGCTAACGCAGCAGTTTTTCACCATGCCGGGTGGGTTCATCAGAAGGGAACCAACCGATTCAACAAAGTTAAGAGATAATCCTGAGGTGGTGGAGCTATTCATGCAAGCGCAATGGATGTCGTTGTGCGACAAGTTGCAGGGCTATGATGATGAGGTGGCAGAGGAGTTTTTGCAAGCTCTGAAGCCGAAATCCAAAACATTGGCCACCGTTAACTTCAGGGGTTTGAGTCTCAGACTCACCCCACAATTCATCAGCCGAGTTACTGAGCTCCCAATGGGATTACCATGGGATAAAGAAGAAAGGAAATTGGGCCAACAGGCTAAGAAAGAATTCTTTCCACCAGAGGAGGAATTCTCAGAAGATAAAAATGGGGTTCGTAGAACCAGTTTGCTGCCACTGTGGAGTGAAGTTAGCCTCCAGATTATGAAATACATCACCTGCGAAGGTCGTTTTAGCATTGTATACGGGTACCATTTTCGGTTACTCATGGAATTAAGGCACCAGATGGACCTACCTGTAGAAAACAAACTGAGTATCCCCTACTTTCTACTACAGTCTATGATTGAATGTGCCACCAAGCTGAAAGAAGGCACACCAGACCAGGTAGCCCACCATGGACTCATTAAACTCCTCGTGGAGGATGCGCTCCACACATACAAGGTTCCTCTCTCATGGGAAACCTTCAGAAATTTGACCAAGGATGGTGACATAAAGATGTTGACCAAGGAGCTCGGTTCATCTAGCAGTGAGGAGAAAGAGTCAGTGCCCGCAGGGAAGAAAGAAAAAGGCCAGAAGACCATGACCATGGAGTAGAAGAAAAAGCAAGAGAAGAAAAAAGAGAAAAAGGGTGCCAAAGAGAAGGATGACACACCCATTTTGACGGCCAGAGAGAAAAGATTACAAAGCAGAGTGGACAAGGCTGAGCAGGTCCACATCAGCAAAGGCACCTCGTCAGCACCCGCAACCAAGTCAAAAAGTAAAACACCCTCAGCAAAGCAATCTAAAGTGGTGCCACCTGTCTCTACAGGAAAACCGAAACCGGCTTCTACAGGAAGCCCTGAAAAAGCGAAACCCAAGGAGAAGAAAGCTGACATTCTTGCAAGGGAGGCAGCAGCTGTGCTGGCTGCCCTCAGCACACCTCCTAAGCCAAAGGAGAAGAGAAAGAGGGAGACCCCTCTATATTTTAAAGCTAGGAGAAGCGTGAGAATAAAGACAGGAAAGCCACAGCCTCCATCCAGCAGCCCAATCACTATAGATGATGCCCCTACTTCGCCCAAGGAGAGGTCCCCCTCACGGATATCAGTCACCTATGAGAGGGGGAGCCCGAAGAAAACTACTTGGAAAGAAAGGTTAGACCAATTGACTACAAAAGCTCGGCTACAGGATGCTGAGGATGCTCTACAGGAAACCTTAGCCAGGCTTAAAGAAACAGAGAGAATGGAAGGAGAAGCACCCTTATCACCACCGAGGGAGGGTGAAGTAGAGCCACCAAGAGAAGTAGAAAAAGAGCACATTCCAGAGCCTAGCCCTCAGCCAAGTCTGAGTTCATATTACAACTTCTTAGAGGCTGGCAAAATTATACCTCAGAAATTCATTGTGCCACTGTTCTTTGCATTGGAGGAAGAGAGAGTACGTACGCACACGTGGATGAAAATAGCCAAGTCAAAGGGTGTGGCGGACATAGGCCCCTTGCAAGAGCAACTTAAGGAGGCCAGGAGTGAATTAGCCATGGCTAAACACGTGGCAAATTGCCAAAGAGTGTTCCTACAGGAAGAAAACGAAAAGCTTAGATTGCAGCTACAGGAGCTGAGGACAGGAAGAGGTACACCCTCCAATGACACCACAGTAGAACAGCAAGGCAAAAAGGAACTACAAACCGGTCTTGGGGAGCCAACCTTGCATCTACAGGAAGCAGAACAGCAAGCACAAATTGAGGTGCAAGCTCTCAGACAACAGCTGCAGCAGAAAGAGGCACAATTGGCCTGCATGGCCAATTGGGCCATGGATGCTATACAATGCAGACAGCCGGCCAAATCCTATGGCCTGTACCTGAAAGACCAATGGCTGCAATTTCAAATCAATACCTTGGCGCAAAGAGGTATCTCTCAGCTCCAAGACCCGCAGCAATTCACTGAAGTATGCAGTACTAGTTCATCAGAGGATAAGGCCAAATTAGCGGAGTTCTACCTCCATAATTTGGCCCTGCCTAATGTAATTTCATGGGATCCCAATACGACCTTAGGAGATATGAAATTAATGGAATTTGCCTCATGGTTGAACCATGAGGACAAAAGAGCAGCAGAAGCCAAAGCGGTCATGAACCGAGAGCTGAATGAGCCATTGCTAATTCGAGCAAAACCAGGGGATCCAGTTGCACTAATCTCAGCACACCAGCACTTGTCCACTGACCCTCAAGCTTCATTGAGATATATGGATCAGCAGGCCCAAGCCATAGCGCATTTTGAGGACATGGAGAGACTGTTAGGAGACAACGTTGTCCAAGCTTGCACCCGCCGATGGAATACATTGGCCCACAGTCTGAAAATCAGAGAGTATCATACCCCAACTCGGATGAGGGAAGCTCTAGTACGGGTGGCCCTCTATAAGAAATCCATGCAAAACCTCTAGGCCAGCTGGATTGGCCTCAAACTAAGCCCACCACTGCTGCTAGGATTAATGGAGGGCAGCACAGAGAAGGATGATAATGAACATTGGGAAGAGGTGAACAGAAAGGCTGGGTTTCATATCAGCAAGGAGGACACTACTACAGAGGCTTGGGATGTAAGGGTGACAGTAAAGGCAATGAAGGATGAGGAGTTGGACTAGTTGCTCAAGGATGAGCAAATATTTTAGCTGGGGGGTGATGATAAGCCCCAAATTTTGGTAACATTTTGGGCTCATTTGGCCTACTTACCTTGCTCAACCCTTCATTTTTCATCACTTATGCATCATTTCTTAGTATATTCATGTTATTTGTAGGAAGGAGGGCAGTCACTATGCCTAGGTGGCTAATACATGTTTATTTCAGGTTTTTTGACATTAAATGGAGCAAAACCACGCAGATGAAGGCAAGGAGATAGCCAAGGTGGCATTGCGGTTTTGTAGGAAGGTTGTCCACAACCTTAAATGACCTTCCTCGTGATCTCCACCCCAACTCCGAGCTCCAACAGCTATCACCACCGAGCTAGAAGGCAGCCAACAGATTCTAAAGGAACAGCAGTTTACTTTTAGTTGGTTAGCCAAGCCCCACTAATTTAGGAGGCCAGCTTGGCCCTCATAATGTATAAATATTGAGGCTGTAGCCTTCGATGGGGACTTTTGAACCTTTGTTGCAAATTCTGAAGTACGAGCTACAGCTCTGTTTTGCTCTTTGTAAGCCATTTTTGGCATGTTGTTAGACTTTTGACTATGATCTTTTAATAAAAGGCAGGCAGATTTGAGTTCAATTCTGAGTTCTTAGAGGAGCTATAGCTCTCAGGTTTGGGCCCAACCTGAGAGCAATAGGCCTCCTTTCTTTGTATTGTTACTTGTCTTTCTTTCAGCATTATATTTCTTGTCCTTTACATGCACTTGGAAACACAGTTTGCTGATTCGGATTTCTTGGTGTGGTTACATAGGTTAGTGTTATGAACAAAGTTGCTTTCAGTAGTTTATATTAGAGTAAGGAGATTAGAGTGATCAGAGCTCCAAAAAAGGGTTGATTGCACACTCACTTCCACCTCTGTTTAGAGATTGGGATTGCAGCCCGTGCCACCCACCAAAAACACAGTTTTACAGGTTCATGCAAGCTTTAACGTAATATTTTCAGTTGTAGAAGTGTCCATGCATTTAGATCTTGTGGAATAACTCTTTGTTTCAGCACCATGCACATTTCCCTTTAACTTACATTGATGTTCTTTGGTTTTTAATAAAACAGTTATAGTAGGTCGATGACATTTCGGTTATACGCAAGACAGAGGTGATTTGTTTCATTTACACTGCGCAGCACCACTCTATCATTTCCTTATCTTTCTCAGTCGTGCCTAAGCCATCTACTTACCTCCCAGCTAGATCATTTTCTCACCAACTCTTCTATTATCCATGTTGTTTTATCTTTTCGGCCTTCCATTGCCTCTACCCTCCTATCGACCAATCAGCTTTACACACCCCCTCTCCATCTCATCTCTCTGTCCATAAGCCATCACAAGCTCCCCTCTTATTCTCCCTATCTACCCATACAGCTCATTCACTCCTCCATCACCCAAAACTCCGATTGCAGGACATCCTGTAGAAGTTAGCAGACTTCCTGTAGAAATCCTGAACTTCCTGTAGGATCCCCTGCAAACATCCTGTAGAAGCTTGCAAACACGATTGCCAGGCATCTGAACTTTGTGAACTTCTGTGGAATGATGTAAGGGATCCCTTGGACCCTCTCAGAGTCTTCCTGACCTTTTCCAAGCCTTCCTCCCCTTTTTTCTACCCCTGCACAATCAAGACCCAGTAAGAAGCACAGTCATAATAACTCCACCAACTTGAGCAAAAATACAAAAACATGTTCTCTTCAGATGAAAGTAGTTTAAACACATGCATCTCATCCCAATAGGAGTAATGGCATCATTGTTAGAAGTTGCATTCCCACCATTGCATCGTAAGGATTAAGCTGGTCAAATTAGGGTTTACTAGGGTTTCTATGTTTTGTTGGCTTTCAGTTCATTCTTGCAAAGTAGGATAATTCCCTTTGAGATAGCTTTCGTTCATCACTTAAAAAGCTTCTTCTGCGAACATATAGAAGTTGGCTTGAGCCCTAGCGGACTTGTGCCAGCTGACCAAGTGACAGCTGCGACAAGAGCTAGTACTTGTGCATACAGCACCGTCGCTTCCAAGTTTGTTACGAACTACCGGGTTGATAAAATTAGAGAAGGAAGCTCCAGGAGTTGTAGCATTATTGCTACAATACTGGAGCCCACCACTCATGACAACAAAAGCATCGCACTTTCGATCTATCAACCTTCTTCCCACCATTGGAAACACTGAATTCGGAAAGAGAAACCTTCTCCTTCCCCTTCTTTGCCTTACTCGCTAAGGCACAGTTCTCCTCATCCTCCATTGATGAAGAACCATCTCTCGTGCTCCGTTTGATCTCCTCCTGCATCAAATCTGACCATAGTCGTTCCCAATCTGGAAATTTCTCCCTTCCATTAACCAAGTCCTGGTAGTTACGCAAGCTCTTAGGAAGGCTAAGGAGTGCTAGACTCACCATATCATCATCAGTTGTCACGACCCCTACACTTGCAAGCTCATCCCTGCATGTGATGAGCTTGGTCAGATACATAGAGATCATCTCATCCTTTTCACACTTGATCTTTCAAAGTTTGTCCTTCAATGCCAGCTTCCTCTGATCACTGCTATTCTGATATAAATCTTTCAATGTTTTCCACATTGCAAACAGAGTCTCCTTCCCATGGAGGCTCGAGACAATGTGATCTCGCACTCCCTCCAAGAGAATTCTCCTAGCTCTAGCCACACACTTCTTCCATTCCACCAGTTGAGTAGCATCAGTAGGCTTAGGGACTTCTTGATCAATGAAGTCCTTAAGGCCATTATCTTCCAATATTGCCTCCATGTGATCCTTCCAAGCTATATAGTTTGAGCTACCATCAAGGGCATACTCAAGCCTCAAACCATAGAACACCATCGGTGAAATAGATGTGATAAGAACTTGAGATCTATATCCTGAATAATAAACTTCAAATTCCTTCTTGTATACTATTCTTCCTTGATCACATGTGCTCTGATACCATGTAGAATTTTCTCTACAAATCAGCTAGCTCATTGATATCATGTAGAAATTTCACCTGCAGATCCAATTGATATATGCAATGTACTAAAGCATAATACTAGATCTACATCTACCATAAACTTAGTGGAAGCTTAATTGAACATGAGCAACATCAAGCATGAACACATATAACTGATAAGAAGGAATCAATCACACATAACACAGAATATATCACTGGGGAAAGCACCAACATAAAACCCCAACACTATATTATCAATCAAGTGGAGATCCTCAACAACATACAAAAAGAATCAGCTCAATAGCTATCCTGCTCTCTTTGTAATCAGAAGATGAAAATCATGGACTACCTAGGCCTCAATATATAGGCTGTAAATTGGCCTAATCATACCTGCTATCACCTCAGGTCCAACTACGTAGTCATAGAAGAAAATAGATTCCTTCCTCATGCAAGGAATACTTACTAGAAATATCCTAGCATTTGATAGTACATTGTCCCTCATCTGATCTCAACTGGGTCTTTGTCTGAACTGCCATGCATCAGTTATCCATGAGAGAATACTCAATTATCTGAAAATAATAGTTGTCACATGCATGCAAGCATCAACAAACTATATCTCATTAATTTAACAACTTGTTAAATTAATCTAACTGGACTTGACTAAGTTAAACTAAGTTAACTGATCTTCTCAATATAGAACTGAACCTTATCTCCTTTATCAAGGGATACATTCCTAAATCAAGAGCGAAAATAATTGCATGATCTCACAAAGACTTCAAGTTTAATTTTCCATAACCAATTAACTCATGGAGATTAATGTTGGCATTATGACACAGGTTTGGCACTATGACACAGGTGTTGTCCTTGATGGCAAGTCACTCAGATGACAGATCTCAGTTCAGGCTCTCAGAATAAAGGAAAAAGATATATACACATTTTCGCCTTAACCAAGCCACGTATACAGGCAAGATCATTGATCAAAAAGCGTGTATGCATATGCGCACACTTTCATGCAAGTAAAAGCGTGTACATATGGGAAAACTTATTTTTTATTCCATGATATTTGGTCCTTGGTATTTGGACCTATGGTTTTGGACCTTGGAATTGCATCCGAAGTGTTGAACCTAGGTATTGGGTCCCTAGTATTGGTTCTAAATGGTTTTGGACCATGGTATTGAGTAAGGCCTAAGACTATAAAAGGGGAGGAGATCATTAGGCAAAGGTATTGACTCAAGCATTGAATATCTTATGAAGAACTAGATCTAGAATACTGGTCATTGGGTTATGATGCATAGCTGGATCTGAACCAAGGAGGAACCAGAGCGCTATAAGAAGGATAAGGTCTATTGTTGGGTCAAGATCTTAAGGCTTGAATAGTAGTATCTTTGTGTGATTTTGATCTATTATATTTGGCGCATGACTTGATCTATAAATCTGATAATCTGGGTATAACTGATGTCTGAATAAGTGAAAAGGGTAAATTATCGTTTATAGATCTGTACGCAGGTTCAGCGAAGCAAAAACGCGTATACACGCTGGTTCTGTAATTCAAAACAGCGTATACACAGGTTGGCCTCATTTCAGTAGCGTATGCACGCATGTTACCCACATTGAAGTAGTGTACGTCTCTTGAAATATGTTTTAGCTACTTCTGTTTATTGTTGCAGTGTTCTGGGTTCAAAATTGGTATCTGGCTACTATTACTATTTTTTGTGTACAGCATTCAGAGAAGTGACTATTTGATTCAATTTTTGTTTGGTGCAAAGGAGATTGGTTGATGCAGATATACTTGATGTTTGATTGATGTTATTCATGGATCCAGTCTGAAAATTTATGAAACGTGGTCCCTGAAAGAAAAGAGAAGGTTGTAGCCTTCTGTAGGTCAGCACCTACGTACTAGTACCTCAGCTAGTACAAGAGCTAAGGGGGTTGTAGCTCCCTTCCAGAAGAAGCTGGAGAATGAGAGAAGGTTGTAGCCTTCTACAGGTAGCAGCCTACGTACTGGTATAAGACTGCACCAGTATAGAATCATTGTAAAAAGAAGTTTCTAATTAAAAGAAGATAGAGATGAATTGCAGCAGGTGGTTTTCACCCACATTGGGTTTCCACCTTATATCTTTGTGTCCATGTGTGTGATGATCTGTTCTGTTTTACTGCTCCTGTTTACTGTTCTTATGATTACTAAAGTCCTAATGCACTGATTAAAGATCAACAACTAATGAATCTTAAGCTTTCTGATATATGCTGGTTGCTTTACTCACAGTAGCGTATATACGCAGTTTCCCATAGCTAAAGTAGTGTATACAAATCTGATTGTGAAATGAAAGATAATTGATTTAATAATACTGATTCACCCCCCCTCTCAGTATTATTTCCAACAATTAATTAATTAATATTTTAAACTATTGGTAAGACCAAATTCGTTTTTACTTCCTATAGTTAGACCAGGGACTACTAAAAATAGGAAGGGACCCAGAAATGCTATTTTTAGAAGTTTCTATTTTTAGCAGTTTCACCTCTCACCCAAGGTGGCCAAAATGCTTATTGGCCAAACTACTATTTTTAGAAGTGTTATTTTTAGCACTTCTATTTTTAGCACTTCCTAAATTTAGCATTTCTTGTTGCACATTTTTCAACACTATGTGACATAATGCCCATGGATGTATGTCATATACTATTGGGAAGACCATGGCAATTTGACTAGAAGGCGATTCATGACAGGAGAAGGAACACCTATACCATAGAGAAGGATGGAAACAAGCACACGTTATTTCCATTGAAGAATGATGTTGATAAAGGATTGCCTAAAAACAGTATCATGTTTATAAACGGTAAAGAATTGCTTTAGGAGGTCGAAAAAAGTGAGGAGTTTCACTTTACTATCGTAGGGAGGCCCCAGGTAATCTTAATGTCCACAAATTTAAATGATTTTCTTAAAGAAATTAAAGTTGTGTTAGATAATTTTATGGATATCATTGTGGATGAATTACCGAATGTATTACCACTAGTTAGAAGTGTTAGCCACCAGATTGACTTAATACCAGGGGCAAGTCTACCCAATAAAGTTGCGTATAGACTAACCCCTCAAGAAAATGCAGAGGTTGCAAGGCAAGTATAGGAACTAATGGAAAAGGGGCTGATCAAAGAGAGTCTAAGCCCGTGTGTTGTGCCAACAGTACTTAGTCTGAAGAAGGGAGGAGAATGGCGCATGTGCACAGATTCCAGAGCTATCAACAAGATAACAATCAGGTACAGATTTCCTTTGCCCAGAATGGATGATTTAATGGACTGTTTAAGTGGATCCAGATACTTTAATAAGATAGATTTGAAGAGCGAGTATCATCAGATAAGGATTTAGGAAGGTGATGAATGGAAAATTGCCTTCAAAACAAATAGTGGATTGTATGAGTGGTTAGTGATGCCTTTTGGGCTCACTAATGCACCTAGCACATTCATGAGACTAATGAACGAGGTCTTGAAGGAGTATGCAGGTAAATTTGTCATTGTTTACCTTGATGATATTCTAATTTTTAGCAAAAGTAAAGAGGAGCATTTAGAACATCTTAAGTTGGTCCTGAGAACTCTACAGAAAGAGAAACTACTAATCAATTTGAAGAAGTGTAGTTTCATGAAGGAGGAGCTGGTGTACTTGGGATTTGTAGTTTCCAAGGAGGGCTTGAAGATGGATCCGGAGAAGGTACAAGAAATCCGGAACTGGCCTACTCCTAGAAGCATATTTGAGGTAAGAAGCTTCCATGGACTTGCTAGTTTTTACAGAAAGTTTATAAGAGGTTTTAGTCAAGTTTGTGCACCAATCCTTGAGACAATCAAGGAGGTCAATCAGCCATTTCGATGGACAGAAGCCGTGGACAGAAACTTTAATTTGTTGAAGAAGAAGATAACAGAAGAGCCAATCCTAGCATTGCCTAATTTTGAGAAAGTCTTTCAAGTAGAAACAGATGCAAGTGGAGTAGCAGTTGGTGCGGTACTGAGTCAAGAGAAAAGGCCAATAGCATATTTCAGCGAGAAACTGAATGATGCAAAGAAGAAATATTCTTCTTATGACAAGGAGTTTTATGCTATTGTGCAGGCATTGAAAAAGTGGAGGCATTACTTGCTACCTAAAGAATTCATCTTATATTCAGACAATCACGCTTTATAGTTTATTAATAACCAGCCGAAGCTGAATCAGAAGCATGCCAAATGGGTAGAATTTCTGCAAAGTTTCACTTTTGTAATAAAGCATAAGAGTGGTAAGTCTAATAAAGTAGCAGATGCATTGAGCAGGGTAAGTTTTCTTTTGCAAGAGTTTAAAGTGGGTGTTGTAGGTTTTGAGGAAATGATAGAAATGTACAAGGATGATGAAAATTTTAGAGATATCTACACAACAGTTCAGAATCCAGTGAGCCATAACAGAAGTCAATGGATGGACTACCTCATTCAAGGAGGCATGTTATTAAAAAGCAACAAGTTATGTATTCCCAAATGTTCCATGAGGGAGAACATAATCAAGGAAAAGCACAGTGGAGGGTTATCTGGTCATTTTGGACAAGATAAAACCTTCGCTCGGGAGAATGCTTTTTATTATTGGCCGAAAATGCAAACTAATATTAAAAAGTTTGTTGAGAAATGCAGGGTATGTCAATATGCCAAAGGAAGGAGTCATAATACAGGATTATATCAGCCATTTCCCATACCAGATCGACCGTGGGATGCAGTTAGCATAGGCTTTGTTCTAGGTTTACCAAAAACTCAGAGAGGAAACGATTATATTTATGTTGTAGTAGATAGGTTCTCTAAAATGGCACATTTTATTGCTTGTAGGAAAACTAGTGATGCAACCCACATAGATAATTTATTCTTTTCAGATATTGTAAGATTGCATGGTTTACCTGTAAGTATTGTATCAGATCGAGATACCAAATTTGTGGGGCATTTCTGGAGGACACTTTCAAAGAAACTGGGAAATAACCTCAGTTTTAGTTCAGCATACCATCCTTAAACAGATGGACAAACTAAAGTAGTGAACAAGAGCTTGGGGAATATACTAAGGATTTTAGTATATCAGAATCCCAAACAGTGGGATTTGGCATTAGCTCGAGCTGAATTCGCTTATAATGATACACCAAACTGAAGCACTAGAATGATTCCATTTCAGATTGTCTTTGGAATGCATCCAAGAGGATTGTATGAGCTTAGAGATTTGGGAAAACAAGAATCCAGGAGTGAAAATGCTAAAGATTTTGCCGAATAGATGCAGAGATTACAGGAAGAAGTCAAAGGTAAATTGTAGGAGAACAGCAACAAATACAAGCAAAGAGTACATCTGGAAAAAAAAGAAGAGAAAAGGAGTTCCAAGTAGGAGATTTAGTAATGGCATATTTGAGGAAAGAGAGATTTCCTACTAAAACTTATAACAAGTTGAAAATGAAGAAGATAGGACCTTGTAAAATTAAAAGGAAATTTTCAACCAATGCATATGAGATTAAGTTACCAAAAGGGATTGGCATATCCCCCACTTTTAATGTTGTAGACTTATATCCATTAAGAGAAGCAGAAATAGAGCTGCAAAAAGAAGAGGCAGGTGATGAAGTTCAAATCGTGAACTAGGAGGAACAGGTACCAAAAGGAGTCAAGAAAGAAGTAGAAGCCATATTGGATCAAAGAATATCCAAGAAAACCAGAGGGCAAACATATTTCCAGTATCTAGTCAAGTGGAAGGAGTAGCCAGTGGAAGATTCCAGTTGGTTGACAGCAGCTAAACTACAGAAATATGGAGTAAGTCCTGACAGCTTGAAGAACAAGTATTTTCTTCCCTAGGAGTCTGATGCAGGAGCATCGAGATTAGCCAGCAATGTGAAAACTTGTTCACATGTTGTGGCTAAACAGGTTGAAATTCATTGACTGTTGGGTCAAAACCAGTTTTTACTGAGAGGGTTGGATCTCTCAAGCAATTTGTTATAATTCATTATTGTAATAAGTTAGAGACTATCTTATTTTAGATTTAGAGATAGAGTTGTTAGCATAGGTGTGAAGGAGAGCTAAGAAATAGAGGATTTGTTGTTAGATCTCTTGAGAATAGAAGATTGTTGTTAGATATTGTTAGAGGAATTATTTGAGTGATAAAAGATAGGAAAATGTAATGAGTGAAAAAGGGGAGAGGACTGTTGAATGGAGCGAGAGCTCAGAGAGTGTGTGGATTGTATTTTGTGTAAACAGAGGTCATTTTCTTGTGTAATCTAGCCAAGGCTGAGAGCCTGTGTTATTATTGTGAATAAAATTTGTATTCTGTGTAGCATTCTTTAGTCAGCATGGAGGCCTTGTATGCTTGATTTTTCCTCTAAAACCTTACCACATTGATGTTGGCCTGTGTTTTTATGTTTTTTTAACGGGATTGTTATGTTAAAAGATCAGTTAGCAGGCGCCTTTCATTGTTCTAGTTTCGCAGGGAAAAATACTCGAATACGCTAAGTATCGAGCTAAAACACAGTTTAAACAGAGATCCGGACTTCAACTATTATAGGCGGAAGTTTTATTGATATCGGGTTCGTGGAACCCCATCGCGTCGGGCCTGTTTGTATTTCCCATATCGCATTGCCGAAAGCTATTACAAAGGAAATTCCGCTAAATACTTAGTGCATTAGAAGAAAGAGGACGTGAAAGATTATAAACGATGCTTTGAGGTGCTATCGGGTCCGGAAGTTATCGCATCACTTAAGGGAAGTAACAACTAACCATTGCAACTTGCGATCACTGATTAGCATCGCATCGGCCATCGAAGTGAAATATATATATATATACATATATATATACATTAAAAAGGGGCATTGCAAACCACCGATAGCAATAGCGATATCGCATCAGGACAGTGGAATAGCACAATAGTTGGAGCCTTACACCTACGATTGTGATTTAGCGATTCGAGCTAAGCCGTTGGATTGGCCAGATTCAGATCTGCGGTAACAAACCCCAAATATGTGTTTAAAGGCAGAAAAGTGTTGTTAAAACTTTTCTGAAGGTTGTGGGTCCCGAGAAGGATTAAAGCGCAGCTTTAATATTTAAAGGGGTTGTAAATATCCATTGTGGGTTTTTATTAAACCATTGTTTCCGTTGCATCAGGGATGATAGGAAGGCTAGAATCATTGGTTGCGGAAAAGTAAAGTTGAAGTTGCAAGTTGGAAGGGTTAGAACACTTCCGGGTGTTCTGCATATTCCTGCATTGGCCAGAAATATGATTTCTATAAGCAAGTTGGATGATGCAGGTGTAAAAACAGTGTTCAAGAACGATACCTACAAGATGGTTCGAGGAGCACTAGTATTGATGTGGGGAGTTGGATTGGAACTCTATACAAGCTGCAAGGTAGTGTGGTTGTTGATGGGTGTAACAACTGTGTGGTTCCTGAAAGTGGAGCAGAAAATCTAATGGTCTCTGGAGAGAAGACCATGATGTGGCATCAAAGGCTTGGACATATTGGAGAGAAGGGCCTTTGAATACTTCATGGTAAAGGTATGGTAGAAGGTATGAGTAATAGCTCTCTGAATTTTGATTTTTGTGAAAATTGTGTATATGGGAAGCAGAATTGGGTGAGTTTCCCCTCTAGTGGTAAGAGGGCAAAAAAAATATTAGAGCTTGTGCATAGTGATGTGTTTGGACCTCTGAAGGTTCCATCAATAGGTAAGTCGGTGTACTATGTATCATTTATAGATGACTTCTCAAGGAATACATGGATATATTTCCTTAGGAAGAAATCTGAAGTCTTTGGCATGTTTAAAGAATTTAAGGCTCTGGTGGAAAACCAGACAAAGAAGAAGATAAAGGTGTTGAGGGCAGATAACGATGGAGAGTTTTGCAGTAAGGAGTTTGAAGAATTTTGTAAGAAGTGTGGTATAGCATGACAAAATACTACTCCATATACACCTCAGCAAAATGGAGTTGTAGAAAGAATTAACAAGATGTTGATGGAAAGGGCAAGAAGCATAATCAGTGGTGTCGGGTTAGGACAAGAATTCTGGGCAGAGGCGGTGGAGGCAGCATGTTACCTAGTCAACAGATCACCTTCATCATTGTTGGAGGATAAAACTCCACAAGAGGTATGAACTGGTAAGAAACCGTCTCTTTCACATCTGAGGGTATTTGTATGTGATGCATATGTACATGTTCCAAAGGAGAAACGAACCAAGTTGGATAGAAAATCTGAAAAGTGCATCTTTATTGGGTATAAGAATGGTTTAAAGGGTTATAAGCTTTGGAACCCACTAACAAGGAAGGTTGTGTACAACCAAGATGTGGTGTTCAGAGAGGTGAAAGATGTTATTAAACATGAAGTCCAACCAAAGGAACCTGAGAAGATAGAGTTTGAGCTAAAAGAGGAAGAATTAGACTCTACAGTAGAGGAGGAATCAGAAGATGAAGAGCCACAAACTTCGGGTGTGAGAAGATCAGTTCGAGAAAGAAGGCAGCCAGAAAGGTATAGTCCATCTGCTTTCTGTTCAATTTTTTCTTTATCTATTACTGATGATGATCCCAGAACTATGAAGGAAGCAGTAGATTCAGAGGATGGAAAACTCTGGAAAGAGGCCATGGTTGATGAAATGGCATCTTTGCACAAAAATGAGGCTTGGGATCTGGTGGAGTTGCTGGCTAGAAGGAAACCCATTGGCAACAAATGGGTGTTCAAGAAGAAGACAAATGCAGAAGGAAAAGTGGAAAATACAAAGCTCGGTTGGTAGCAAAAGGTTATTCCCAGGTGCGAGGAATTGATTTTGGTGATATTTTTTCTCTTGTTGCCAAGGTAACTTCTATTAGATTACTTTTATCTATTGTTGCTGCTTTTGATTTTGAGGTAGAATAGATGGATGTGAAGATAGCATTTCTTCACGAGGATCTGGAAGAGGAAATATACATGAAGCAACCTGAAGGCTTTACAGTGAAGGGTACGAAAGAACTAGTATGCAAGTTAAAGAAGTCTTTGTATGGGTTAAAACAGTCACCAAGGATGTGGTATCAGAAATTTGATACATTTATACGGGGACTTGGCTGCACCAGAAGCAAAGCATATCATTGTGTGTATTTTAAATTAATTGGTGATCGTGTTATTTATTTGGTCTTGTATGTGGATGATATGTTGCTGGTTGGAAATGATAAAGAAATTATCCAGGATTTGAAGACCCAATTGTCCTCCAAATTCGACATGAAATATCTTGGTGCTACAAACCATATTTTGGGCATGGAAATTAAAATAGATCGGACAAAGAGGAAGCTCTAGTTAAACCAGAGGAAGTATGTCGAGACAATATTGTAGAGATTTAATATGCAGGATAGTAAACCAATGAAGGTTCCTATTCCTGTACGTGTAAATTATCTGTTGAACAGTGTCCCAAGACACAAGAAGAGGAAGAGGACATGTCCCATGTTCCATATGCAAGTGCAGTTGGTAGCCTAATGTATGCAATGGTTTGTACTAGACCATACATTGCACATGCAGTGGGATTATTGCGCAGGTTTATGTCAAAACCAGGAAAGGAGCATTGGACAATAGTGAAGCGAGTTTTCAGGTATTTTCATGGCACTAGTGATTATGGTTTGTGCTACCAACGAAGACCAGGATTGGACAGAGTGTTGGATATTCATGGCTTTGTTGATGCAGACTAGGCTGGAGATCTGGATCAGAGAAGATCTACAAGTGGGTATGTGTTTAACCTATTTGGAGGTGTAGTCAGTTCGATGAGTAAGAAACAATCTGTAGTGGCACTATCAACTACAGAGGCAGAATACATGGCAGCCACTCATGCAAGAAACGAAGCAGTTTGGTTGCAGAGATTGTGTTCAAGTATGGGGTTAGTACAGGGAGCTATAAGGATAGACTATGATAGCTAAAGTGCAATTTTCTTGGCAAAGAACCCTGCATATCATTCAAAGACAAAGCACATTGATGTTTAGTATCACTTTGTGAGGGATATGATAAAAGACAAAAAGGTGTTGTTGGTAAAGGTGGACACTTTAAATAATACTGCAGATGCATTGACAAAATCTGTGAGCTCTGAGAAGTTCTCTTGGTGTAGAGAAACAATGGGCATTGCAAGGCTGGATAAATGACTAAGCTCTCTTGGCCCCCCATGGAAAGAAAACAATAAGTGGGAGAATGATGTGTTGTGTTATATTATTTCCATGACTAGCCCACGTAGTTAACCGGGGGGTTAGAGGGGGGGCGGAGCCCCCCCCTTTGTTGTGTCGATTGCGTAGCAGGGGGGTCACAGGGGGTTTGAGGGGTGCAGGTAACGCTACTCTATGGGTTCCGAGGTAGCGCCCCAAAAAATTTTGGTTTTGGAACCTATGTTAGGTTGGGCAGACCCACCTACGGTTTTGTGCATGATTTTCGCACATGTTTTTTGGATGTGATGGTTTTCGGTCCATGGTTTTGGAAGTGATGGTTTTTGGTCCATGGTATTGGATGCCTCGGCATGTATGAATATGTATTATAACATTGAAAGGAACATAATGAAAAATCAAGTTGGTACTCCCAGTTTTGGGATCCAAGGGAAATCTCTATGTATATGTGTTTTATGTCTTATGCTCTCGCATTGTTTATTTTATGTGTTTTAGAATTCGTATGCAAGTAATTTCTGTATGGGGTTAAAAACTACATAAGTATGCCAATCAATCATTGGTTTTCAAACTCATACACTATATATATATATATCTATATATCTATATATCTATATATATATATATATATATATATATATATATATATAATTTTTGGAAAAATAAAGGCTAAGTTAGTGGAGAAGAAGAATTCTTCTTCACTAGCTTCATTTCAGAGTTATTCTGGAAAATCTTAATGAACTCCTCTCTTGAAATTGGCTTCTGATATATCTTCAACCGATGACCATTCACAAGAAGAGGTATTTTGCTTCCATCTATTGTCCTTATCCTTACTGCTCCGTTATTAAAGACTTCTTCAATCTCATATGGCCCAAGCCAATGAGTCTGAAACTTCCCCTGAAAATATTTGAATTTTGAATCAAACAAAAGTGCCCAATCTCCTGCTCAAAACCTCTTCTCCTTGACATATTTATCATGCCATTTAGCCCTTTGTTGTTGGACTATACTGGTTCTTTGAACTGCATCTTGCCTGATTTCATCAATCTCATTGAGTTGCTCCAATCTATGTTTCTATGCCTCTGATAAATCTAGTCCCAATTGGACTGCCATCTTGAAGGTTTTGATTTGAAACTCTATAGGGAACAGGACTTGTTTTCCATAAAAAATTTCATAGGGTGTGTGTCCCGTTGTGTTCCTCCATGTAGTTCTATAAGCCCATAAGGCTTCAGGAAGCCTTTCTACCCAATCTCTTCTATGTAGATGCACAGTCTTAGTGAGAATTCCTTCAATCACCTTATTTGTAGATTCAACTTGACCATTTTCTTGTGGATGATGGGGGTAGATTTCCTATGTTTGATCTTGTAATATTCCACAAGACTTTTCACCATTTTAGATGTAAATTGAGATCCATGACCTGTCACAATTTCTCTTGGAACACCAAAACGAGTGAAGATGTCCTCAAAAATAAAATTAACTATAGATTTTTCATTAGCAAAAGGTAATGCTTTAGCATCTACCCATTTAGTGACATAATCAGTGCATACCAATATATACTTCTTTTTCTTAGATGGGGGATTAATTGGTCCAACAAAATCCAAGGCCCATTTTTCAAAAGGTTCAATGAGTACCTGAATTTGTAGTGGCATTTCATTTGAAGAAGCAGGTTTTCCTACCCTTTGGCAGTTGTCACACCTCTTGACATATTCTTTGGCATCTTTGAAGATGGATGGCCAATAATATCCTAATGAAAGGATTTTATAGGTTGTCCTCTTGTCAGAAAAGTTTCCACCACACGGTTCATCATGACATGCCTTAAGAATCTCAGGCATTTCATCTTCCCTCACACATCTTCTGATCATGAGATCTGGACCTGTTTTATACAATTCATTAGTGATCCATGAGTATCTTGCACTTATTTGAATGATTTTTCTTTTCTCTCTAGGAAAAAAATGTGAAGGCAATTTCCCTGTGACTAAGTAATTGGCAATATCTACAAACCAAGGGGTCTAAGGATTCACTACAAAAAGATATTCATTAGGAAACTTATCTTCAACCAGAGTGTCATCTTTGATATTTTTAATTCTGGACAAGAAATCAGCAACTGTGTTTTGTTTTCCAGGTCTATCTAGCACAGTAATATTGAATTCTTGCAAGAGTAATAGCCATCTTGTAACTCTTCCATTAGTAATAGGTTTATTCATTAAGTATCTAATTGTAGAGTGATCTGTATGAACAAAGGTTTGATAGCTTGTTATATAATGTATGAACTTATTGATGGCATGAACAATAGCTAAAAATTCCTTTTCAGTTACAGTATAATTTAACTCGGTGGGAGTCAAATTCTTACTTGTATAGTAGATGGCATAGGGAATCAAATATTTTTGTCCTAATACAGCTCCCAAAGCTGTATCTGAAGCATCTTTTGAAATGTGAAAAGGTAGTTTCCAATTTGGACCTCTCAAGATGGGTGCTTCAGAAATTCTTGCTTTAAAGTCTCAAATGCTAATTGGCAATCAGGATTCCAATTGAATTCACAATCCTTGGTGAGTAATTTGAAGAGTGGGGATGCTATTTTAGTGAAATTTTCTATAAATCATCTATAGTATCCTGTAAATCCTAGAAAACTTCTAACATCCTTTTGACAATTTGGAATTGATAATTTAGAGATGACTTCAACTTTAGATTTATCAACTTTAATTCCATCTCCTGAAATGTGATGTCCTAAAACAATCCCTTCTGTAAACATCATAAAACATTTTTCATGGCTTAATGAAAGGTTTACTTCCTTACATATTTTAAGAACTTTTTCCAAAATTTCCAAAGATTCTTCAAATGTATTCCCATAGACTGTAAAGTCATCCATATATACCTCTACACAATTATGTATTAGATCAGAAAAATTCCTAGTACTGCTCTTTGGAATGTTGCTGGTGCATTACATAATCCAAAAGGAAGTACTCGGTAGGTATAGGTTCCCCATGGACAAGTAAATGTGGTTTTATCTTGATCTTCAGGTGCCACTTGAATCTGATTATACCCACTAAAACCATCCAAGAATGAGAAATACTTCTTACCTGCTAATGTATCTAACACTTGATCTATAAAGGGAAAAGGAAAATGATCTTTAAGGGTTGCTTTATTCAATTCTCAATAATCAATTCACACCCTCCATTTACCATTCTTTTTAGGCACAATCACTAAAGGAGAAACCCATTGGTTGTCTGAAATTGGGTAAATGAAGTTTACATTCAGCAGTTTTTGCAGATCTTCTTTCACAATTTCCCTAAGATTTGGATTCATCCTTCTTTGAGGTTTTCTGATAGGTTTACAATTTTCCTCAGTGTAGATGCGATTTATACAAGTCTTAGGACTAATTCCTTTCATGTCAGTGTATTCCCATGCATATGTAGCAGAATGTTGTTGTAATGTTTTGATTAGCTTTTCCTGTTGTAATTTCTCCAAGTTATTGTTTATGTTCAATGTTCTCCCTGGAAAGATTTCAATTGTAGAGCTACCAAATTCTTCCATAGAATAAAGAGACATATGCCTAGATGACAAATACTAAATATTGTATTTTTCTTGGAATTGATCATGTTCATATTCTGGAGATGATTCAATATTTTCCATTGTATTCAAGATTTGACTATCTTCACTAATATCTAAAATAGTAAAGAGAGGTTGAATGTCATTTTCATCATCGATCCATTCTTTGTCATCTATTTCTGTGATTGTTCTTGCTGGAGGATATAGAGTGAATTTCTTAGTTGAATTCCCATCAGAAATATACATGTCACCAGATCTACAACTAATGAAATCATTAGTTGTGGCCAGCCAAGGTCTTCCTAATATCAGTGGATGTCCTTCTAGATTGTTCTTGGGGGTTAAGATCATAAAATCAACAAGATATTCCCAAGAATCTAAGGACATTGAAATATCTTCTAACACACCATTTGGTTTGATTACAAATCTATTTGCTAATTGCAGTAATGTAGGTTTGTAAAGAAGATTAGGAAGCTTGAGTTGTTCCATGGTTTGTTTGCTCATGATGTTTATTGCTGCTCCTAAATCAATCAATGTATTCGAAATTTCAACTCCATTGATATGTGTTTTTACAATTGGACTTCCTGGATCTACATATTTTTGTATGGCAATTTTTCTCATCATTATGTTTGCTATTTTTCCTACCAGATGAATTCTCTTTGTTTCTTTTGCTTTTCTTCCTGGTTTTTTATGCGCAACTCCTTTATTGTTTTAGCTAGGATTGGAATCTCCTTAATGTCTTGTAACAAAGGAATTTTGATACAGACATTTTTCAATTCATCTAGAAAATCATAATTAGGCAACATAATTTGATTTTCTACCCCTTTATCAACTTGTAATCTTTCAGCAAAAGGAGGTGCAGAAGTAGATACGGGTTGCTCAATGATAGGAGTTGAGTTCATTGGTTCTTTCTGTTTTTCACTTTCAATATTTTAGTTTTGGAGAGATGTTCCTTCAAAACTTTTATTGGGTTGTAGAGAATCTTCCTCGGAATTATCTTGTTCCTGAATAACTACAGAAGGCTTTTCCTTTTCTAATATCCTACCAGATCTTAGTTGAACATCATTGAGATCTAGAGGAGTGATCATATAAGTTGGAAATTGTTGTCCTTCCACCATGTAAGTATTCTGAGGATTTTTATTGTTGGGGTTTGGTAATGGTTGGGCAAGTAGCTGATTTGGTCTTTGCTGAAATGGTAGTAAGAGTTGAGGATTTTGGTTTTGAAGTTGAGGTTGCTGGTTTTGTTGTGGAAATGGTAGTGAAAGTTGAGGATTCTGATTTTGAAGTTGTGGTTGCTGATTTTGTTGTGGAATTTGTGGGGGAGGATAATTCTGATATGATGGAGGATATTGATAATATTGAGAAAATCTTCCATAAGGATTTTGTATTCCTTGAGCCCAAGGTTGAGATTGAGACTGAGCTTGAGGTTAAGGCCAAGGTTGCTTCCAAGAATTCCAATTTGGTGGGCGCTAAAGATACATTTGATTGTTAAATCCCTTATTGTGTGGCCCCTGCCAAGGTCTTCTAGAGACAAAGCAAAGAGATTCTGCTGAATTTGGAATTGTTTCTTCTTGAAAAACAACATTAAGACCTGGAATTGAAGGACAACCCTTGGTCTCATGGTTTTATGAACAAATCACACAAGTATCTATGATTTTTGCATCCAAAGGGCATTCTCTTAAAGTGTGTTTTTTCTGCATTTGGGACAGAAAATAGCTAAAGCATCAGCCTTGGTTTTCTGCTTTTTTTGTAACTTAAGGGTGTCTATTTGCTCACTAAGGCTCCATATAATATTTGTTTTGAATTCATCAAGCATATTCCCAATTTCTGCCCTACTCACTGATCCAATTGCAGATTTATTCACTCTAACAAGAGAATGATCTCCTGGACCTTTCCCAGTTTTGGATTTTCCTCTTGAGAGATGAACACATAATTCTCCTATGTCATTTAATGGGATTTGAGAAATATCTTCCTTCCCCATCATGTTAAGGATATCTATCCACTCATCTCTAATGGATTTTAATAGAAGAGATTTTTAAGGTATCTTCATCTACATTATCCATCTTTTCTCTTTTCAAGTTCTAGTTGAATCTCTCAATTAAATCCTCTAAATTTTCATCCTCTCTTTGCATCATTTTGAACACTTCATCCTTGTGATTGGTAGGCATGAAATAATCCAAATACTTGTCCAAAAACACTTTCTTCGTGTCATTCCATGTTTTAATGGACTGAGTTACCAACCCCGTGAACCACTTCAAAGCAGCTCCTTCCAATGTTGAAGGAAACAACTTAAGTTTTTGAGAGTCTTCTAAGTAATCATAGGTTCTGCACAGGAATTCAAACTCAAATAAAAATGTTTCAGGATCCTCACTTTTTAATCCATGGAAATTTGGGAGGAAAAAAAGGTGAGATATTTTTCATTGTGGCATTTGTTTCTTCATCAAATATAGGGAATCCAAAAGAATTATCTATTTCCCTATTTCCTCTGCCTCCTCCATTATTTCCTCCACCTCTTCCTCTACCCCCTTCTCCAAACAGTGTGAATTCTCCATCCTGTCCTTCTTCTGCCATTACAGTTTCTTCAAAGTCAGTATAAGGTTCAACCTACAAGGTTAATTTCTCTTCCTCTGGTTCCTCTATTAATGGTATGTGGGAGAGATGTTCTACTTCTTCTTCCTCACTAGGTATTCTTAATTCTTCAACTAAAATATGCTCCCCTGTGGAGGTGAAAAAAGCTACTCCTTCTGTTGGAGATCCAAGATTTTCCTCCTCTAGGACTACCTCAGTAGATGAAGTAGGAGATCCTCTTGATTGAACTTCTGACCTTATAAATTCAGGAGTTCTATGGCTAATAGTATGACCTTGAGATGGAAGTGTATCTCTTCTTATTCTCGATGGAGTAGGTGTTGTTGTAGGAACTAAACTCCTTCCTCTAGCTATAAATCTATCCCTAGAGTCTCTTTCTCTATGCATATCATTTTTTTTTTAATGTAAGAGATAAGGTTACCTAATTACACTTCCCTGGCAACGGTGCCAAAATTTTTAGTCAATTTAGTGTCCTAAATTTCTTGCATAAATTATCAACCGAGGTTTGTAAGCTCATGAAGTGTAGTGCACTATATGTGCTTAGTTAACCCTTCTTACTTCATTGTTTTTGTATTTTTATATTGTTTTGGGTGTTTTTGTTCTTTGATTCCTAATGATGTACAATATGAACTATGAGAAACTAAATCTAAACTTCCTAATGGTGAACCAAGAGCTAAAACTAGTCAAAATCTAATTTAAAGGAAGGAAAAAAAGAGCATTTGTCCTATCTTGTCATTAATCCTAAGTCATGAATCTAATTCTTAAAATTTAAAGGTGAATTTGTAATGCATGTTGAAATAAATACAGAGAATGAAATCAACTAAAGTACTTCTAGTTACTCTAACCTTCAATTTTGAAAGATAACCTTCTTGAGATGGAATACAAGCAACTTTTTGTACTTTATGATCTAGAGAACTAAATGAAAACATGCAAAAGGTAACTGATTGATTTCAACCATTGTGTGAAGTGAATGTTTACCCATTTAGTTTAGGATGACTATCAACTTGAAATGGTGATAAAAAAAAAATCATTAACACAGTGTATTGACAATCTGAACTAGAAAATAAATAACAAAACAATGAGTAAACTAGTCAACAATGGATTCTCATTAATTCAACCTTACTCTGTTTAGAAACAAAATCGTTTCCTTTCATGAAATGTGTTGGAGAAACAAGACTGCACAATTGAGTTTTAACATTATGCTATTAATCAAAACTAAAAGAAATCAACCTAAGTTAGAAATACTGCTAAAAGCAAATGGTGAAATTAAAACTAAACAGAAAACGAATGGAAAGAAAACCTCCTTTAGTGCAAGGGCCCTCTACAACTGACTGGGTTGAGCTGCTAACTAATTGAAAATTCTCTTTTAAACAATCATTGGTCAACACACGATTTTATATTATAGACAAGAACGAAGTCCAAAAATACAGAGCTGAAAGTCTGAACTTAATACATCAAATTCTTCGAACCCCCCTCAGTTCTATACAACCAATATTTAAAAGGAAATAATCATAACTGTCTTTGAGGAAAACTAGCTACAGGTGGCCTATACATATTACAATAGGACTACATAAACATCTAATCAACTACAAGTAACTTGAATTCGAGCGAGATGTTTTCAACAAAACCGTTAACATAGGTGGCTGATCCGAGTTAATGTTGCAATAGAACTATTGGATTTATTGATTAACCACGAAAGAGTAGAGGAAGAGTCCTATTACTTCCGTGTATCATATGTTTGACTCCACCTTTGACTACAATCTTGAGCTTGCTTTCTTATCAATCTGGGCTGAGTGACTAGGATAGAATCCATGTGGAGACGATTCTATAGATGCCCATGTGGTCGATTCTTCATTTGACATCTGGAACCTGCTAGACCATTGAAGTATCTACGAAATACATAGTTAGCTGCAGAATAGTCTGTGTTCTGTAGCTAATTTGAAAAAATTTATTCAAATAGAAAAAACTTAAAAATATAACATGTCAATCATTTAATGCCCTCCTTAAGACAAAACCAATCATTTATCATTGATTGGGATCTGTAATCTTATGGAAAAACAAGGGGAAGAAGTGAGGAAAGTTGTCAAGGAGAGGGTAGTTCTGAGGTTCAACAACTCTCTCAACTATCTCAACATTGCATCATAAACCTTATACATTGAATTGGATGAGTAAAAGTCATAAGTTGCAAGTAACTAAGCAGTGTGTGTTACAATTTGCAATTACATCTCAATTTGTGGATAACGTAACATGTGATGCAGTACCACTAGATGCATGTGGGATGGTCTTAGGTAGTCCATATTTATATGATCGGAAAGAAATCTTCTACAGGGAAAAAAATTAGTATCACTTGTTTAAAAGGGGAATTGAATATATTGTGCATTCTCATCCTATAAAGGCAACCAAATATTTTCAAATAGTGGAACAGTTAAAGAGGGAAACTTATGCAAGTAAAACTATGTTTGTACCATCAATGACACTTAAGCATAAAACAACTAAAACAAATCAGAAAAATGTGCTTAAGGAATCTAAAATTGTACAACAAGTATCATTGCATGATAAGTTGAGTTGTGTTCTAGTTATGAAGAGTCAGCAGGGTACAGTTTCATTTATGTCAGTATGTTTAGTGTTGTTATTCAACTTGTTTATATTCAATAGTATGTGGTTGATAACAGCAAACATGGATGTAGATATGGATGGAAAATGGAACAGTGTGCTTTGCAATTTTTATGGTGTACTGATGATTGTGTGGATGACTAACATGTACAGATTTAGAACAAGTTGCCCCAAATATACCAAGTAGATGGAGAGACATTGTCTTCACCTTCAAATAGTGTAGACAACCTTTTGGTGGTCCAAAAGGTCTTAGTGGGGAGGAATGATCCGAAATGATCAAGGAGTGATCCAGAGGATCCAAAAGATGCTCAAAGTTTCAGAAAATGCTTGAAAATCAAAGTTGTCATATGCTTTTCAAACTAGCTCCATTGCATAGATTTTGTCGTTTTGAATCCAATGCAACTTGAACGGGAGAAAAAACATATCGTATGACAAAGTTACAACCAGTCAAAGTTCAGGTCCAAGTAGGGTAAAAATTCAAGGTCAATAGATCAAAGTCAAAGTCAACGCTCAAGGTTCTGACAGTTAACGGTCAAATCATGGTTTTGTCAGTCAAGGTTTCAGGCTCACGGTTCGGGTTGACAAGTGGCGCATCCTGAGATTGATAAATTTCATTGTGTGGTTAGGGGCATTTGGACCAACCGCAAGGCAAAACGTGGCCCTATCAAGGGCAACACGTGGTCTCATAGGACTGGTAAAATATTTGTTAAGCGGACCGACAGACCGGATGATATTCAATCTCGCGACCTCTTAGAAACAAATTCTACGACTTACCATTGGGCTACGATGGTGGGTCTTGTTATAAGAATACCGTTGAATATATTTATGGTGATATTATTAGAGATTTGGCATAAAAAATACGGACTCCGCAATTGTTTGGCGGCTCCACCATATCTATCAGGGCTCCAATCTTTATCCTCCAATATTAACGAACCTTCGTGCTGATTGGATAAGGCTGAGGTCCATAAACAATACGTATTCATTGTAATATGGTATGGTGGGTTGGCGGGTCCGTTGACCCCGCCACCATATCTTTCGTTAAAAAGTTATTATATGCCAAATATGTAACGGATCCTCCAACATATCACAACAAATTTCCCAATGTGTGGATTGAACCCCTGACCTAGGCCTTTATAACTTGGGTTCTCAACCATTGAGTGACAAGTTGACTTATTGTCATATTTACAGTGCCAAGTCTTTTTAAGTTGCAACAGAGAGTGTTTTTGGCTTATTATGGCCATTTGGAGACTGTTTTGAGCGCGGGAAGAGCCTAAACAAAGGTTTTGAGGTCTTCTATATGCACTGGTGGAATTATTCTGACGAGATGGAGCTTAGATTTTGATTTACAAGAATTTTGAGCATTTTTAAAAAGAGGCCTCCCCACTAAAGACCAGGCCTAGAGACGTAGTCTTGAAGATAGTCGAACTCTATTATCAACATGTTGGTGTCATTGTCTCTTGTGTGGTTTGTTATTTTATTGCAATTTCCTTTCAATTTTCCTAAGTCTTTTAAATTGATCTCTTTTTTAATGGTGATTTTAACTACATGCAAACACTTTTCAAAAGTTAATAAACTAGTATCAATTTTGATCGAGATTTCAGATCAATTGGAATCTGAGAGATTATGTATAGTTTGGTTTAAGTGTGCATGATCACCAAGAGAAATTCGAGACATGGTGAAGGAGAACTTGTTGAAGGAGATCCATAAGTTAGCTCAAGAAGAAGGACAACTCGAGGAGAAGAAATGGTTGAAGAAGGAAGAGGTGATCATCATTTCATATCAGATGTAGGATTTGTGGATTCTTTCATAACCTTGTGAGCCATGGCTGAGGAGATGTACCACGAGTTCAAAAAGGTTAAAGAGGAAGATAAACCCAAAGATGAGGAATCTGAGTCATCACATTTCGAAAAGCCTAAAGATGAAAGACCATCTAATTCAGGTAAAAAGGAAGGAGCTAATGGCGAGCATAAAGATCCTTTCTCTTATCTTTTTTTTGGTCAACCTGAACCATCTTCTCCAAAACCTTTGCTTTAATTAGATGTGAAATTTGACTTACCCATGTATAATGGTGAAATCAATGCCGAGAAACTTGATAACTAGATTAGACATATGGAGGTGTATTGTAGTGTGAAAAAGGTTTCTGACAATGTGGTCAAGATTTGATTGGCTTCTCTTCATTTAGAAGGCACAACACTCATCTGGTGGCAGAGTAAGTTATAGCATGGGACTCAGTAGATTGGTAATATTGTTCCATCATGGCATGATTTTGTTATGCACTTAGAAATAAATTATACTCGTTGGGATATAAGGAGAAAACCTTAATAGAATGGCAAAGTCTTAAAGTTAGGAAAGGACAATCAGTGTATGAATACACATATGAATTTCAAAAGAAGGCATTAATGCTTGATATTCCCTTACATACACAAGAAACTCAAATGAAATATGTAGGAAGATTACCTAAATATATTTGTAATAATGTATTTATGGTTTGTCCTACTAACCTGGATGAAGTGGTTGATCAATCAAATTACATTGAAGCGGGAAAATATAGAGTTGATGGGTCATCAAATTCAGTGTCCAGAAAAGAGGGCAAAGGCAAGGGAAAATCCAAGAGGAAAAATTCCATTAAGATGGAAGAAGAGAAGCTCTCTTACAAGCATTGAAAGAAGGAATGGCATGATGAAGAACATCGATGGAAACTACACCCTAACAAGTGACCAAAGTGGTCTAAACGAAATAAGGGTAAGAAAAAATTTGCTGCAACAATAGCGCCAACAAATTTGGATTCAGAATCAGGTGATGAGGCTAAAATTAGAGTAGGTTTGGCAGGAAAATCTAATGATGGTATTGATTTTGATAATTCTTGTGATAAGAAGAGATGAAATTTATTTCACATAAGGTTCATTATGAAGAAAACTAAGATCGACACTTTGACTGATGGTGGATCTCAAGTTAACTTAATTTCTGAGGAAATGGTTAAGCAGATGGGGTTAAAAGCTAAAATTCATCATAAACCTTATACGTTGAATTGGATGAGAAAAATCCATAAGGTACAAGTAACTAAGCAGTGTTTGTTACAATTTGCAATTACATCTTAATTTGTGGATAAGGTAGCATGTGATGTAGTACCAATAGATGCATGTGGGATGGTCTTAGGTAGTCCATATTTATATGGTAGGAAAGAAATCTTCTACAGGGAACAAAATCATTATCACTTGTTTAAAAGGGGAATTGAATATATTGTGCATTCTCATCCTATAAAGGCAACAAAATCTTTTCAAACAGTCGAACAAATAAAGAAGGAAATTTATGCAAATAAAGCTATGTTTGTACCATAAACGACACTTAGGCATAAAACAACTAAAACAAATCAAAAAAATGTGCTTAATGAATCTGAAATTGTACAACAGGTATCATTGCATGATAAGTTGAGTTGTGTTCCAATTATGAAGTCAAGATGGTAAAATTTCATTTATGTTATTATGTTCAGTGTCGCTATTCAACTTGTTTATATTCAACAGTATGTGGTTGATAACAGCAAACATGGATGTAGATATGGATGGAAAATGGAACATTGTGCTTTGCAATTTTTATGTTGTACTAATGATTATGTGGATGAGTAACATGTATAGATTCGAAACAAGTTTGCCCAAAGATACCAGGCAAATGGAGAGACATTTTCCTCGCCTTCAAATAGTGTAGACAACCTTTTGGTGCTCCAAAAGGTCTTAGTGGGGAGGAATGATCCAAAATTATTAAGGAGTGATCTAGAGGATCCAAAATATGCTAAAAGTTTCGGGAAATGCTTGAAAATAAAAGTTATCATATGCTTTTGAAACTAGCCCCATTGCATATATTTTGTCATTCTGAATCCAACACAACTTAAACAGGAGAAAAAGGATATTGTATGACGAAGTTACAACTAGTCAAAGTTTAGATCCAAGCAGGGAAAAAATTCAAAGGTCAACAAGTCAAATTCAACGTCAATGCTCAAGGTCCCGACAGTCAACTGTCAACTCATGGTTCCAGCGATCAGGGTTCGAGGCTCACGGTCCTAGTTGACAAGTGGTGCGTCCAAATATTAACAGGTGTCATTGTGTGGTTAGTGGCATTCAGACCAATTATAAGGAAACACGTGGCTCTATCGAAGGGTGACACATGGCCTCATAGGACTGGTCAAAAATTTGTTAAGCGGATCGATGAACCGAATGAGATTCAATCCTGTGAGCCCTTGACAACAAATTCTACAACTTATCGTTGGGATACAATGGTGGGTCTTGTTATAACAACACCACCGAATATATTTATGTTGATATGATTAGAGATTTGGCATAAAAAAGGTGGAGTCTTCCATTGTTTAGCGGGTTTTCCATATCTATCAAGGCTCCAACCTTTATCCGCCAATGTTAACGAACCTCCACATTAATTGGATAAGGCGGAGGGAAACAAACAATATGTATTCATTGTAATATGGTATGGTGGGGTGGCGGGTCCATTGACCCTGCCACCATATCCTTTGTTAAAAAGTTATTATATGCCAAATATGTAACAGAACCTCTGACATATCATAACAAATCTCCCAATGTGTGGATTGAACCCCTGACCTAGGCCTTTATAAATTGGGAGCTCAATCATTGAGCGACATGTTGATTTGTTGTCATATTTACAGTGCCAAGTCCTTTTAAGTTGCAATAGAGAGTGTTTTTGGCTTATTGTGGCCATTTGGAGATTGTTTTTAGCGCGGGAAGAGCCTAAACATGGGTTTTGAGGCCTTCTGAATGCACTGGTGGCATTATTTTGATGAGATGGATCTTAGATTTTGATGTACAATCATTTTGAGCATTTTTAATAAAGAGAACTCCCCATTGAAGACCGAGCTTGGAGATGTAGGCTTGAAGACAGCCAAACTCCATTATCAACGTGTTGGTGTCATTGTCTCTTGTGTGGTTTTGTTGTTGTTTTGTAATTTCCTTGCTTCCCTATTGATTGTAATGCATTAACTTGTGAAGGAGATACTCCTTGCTCTTCAAATTCATCATCTAATAAGCTATATTTTGAATTGACACAAGGTAGTGAGGTCATCCATGATGAAGAAGAAGGTAAGCAACTTATCAAGTATCTATTCCATTCCTTATCATTTCCAATTTTGCATGAAGAAAATTCTTCTATCCATGTTACTCATGATATTTGTCTGATCTAACCATCCTTGGATCCTCAATCAGAATAATCTGATTACTTGAGAAATTTGTGTGCTAAATGTGTAAGTTCTGACCAAATCAGTGATGTAGATGGTTTCCATCTGGATAGTAGTGATCTAGTCGAAATTACTAGTTGTAGCTTTCCACACAACATGCATGATCTGATTCAATTTTCAAATGTAATTATACAATTCTTGAAAGTTCCAGGACTCACCTGAAATCGAGGCACTTCAAATTCCATTGATGGTTATGTTAGGCCCTTGCGACCCTGTTAAGCTCCCTGAACTAAATTAGATTTGGATATTCTCACATAATTCTTTCCTTTTCATGGTTTCACTGGATGTAAATTCCTTCCTTAATGTTGTGTGATATTTCAAATATAACTTTTCAAGCTTTCAAGTTTTGTCTCTGGAAAGATTGAGCATTTTTTTTCAATTGATCACTCCTCATGTAAATCTCTTATATCAAACTCAGGTTTGGAATGTATACCTTTCATGGACGCACAAATTTTTGAAATCAATCATTCAAAATTTATCTTTGGCCAAAGTATTCACACATGTCACATTCTTTTGAAAGTAACTAACTCCTAATCCTTCTTGTGAATATTATGATACTAATTATTTTCTTCATGGCACCAGATATCATCTTCAATGTCAATGAATGCTTGTTTTATTTGTTTAATCAATTTCCTCTTTTCCATCTGCTACATCTCGACTGGTTTCATGTGTTTTCCATATTAACTTTTTTTTTTAATGATTATGATGTCAATTCGGGTTGTAGTCAGTCATAAGTAGATGGTTTGTCACATTCAACATATGAGGAAGATGATTCTTTCATTCAAATCATTTGTAGAGTTGTTCAAACTAATCTATATTTGTTGTCTCCTAACCAAGGATTTGATGCCTTAATCAGTCCATCTGATCATGGTTCTTGTTCTAACAACTGTCATTTAATTAATCATTTTCCCACTAGTGTACCTAATAATGGTTGTTTTACACAAATTTATCTTTATAGTATATCTTCTAAATTTTTACATACTTTTCAAGCAGTTGAGGCACTTCAACCTCCGTTGATGGTTATATCATACCCTCACTATCTTGAAAAGATCTCTAAATACGATCATATTTATTTCCATTGCAAGATTCTCATCTTCACTCCACACCATTAATTGAAATATTTTTCCCTAGGATTTCAGGATCTTCAAGAGGATTGTTTTGAATTTCAAGATCTAATCTATCATCAATTAGAATAATCCTACTTAGCAAGCCTATTTTCTAGAAACAAGTTTCAATTTCTCATGATGTCTGATGAGAAAAACAATACAGACGCAGGTGCATTCACAAGAATCCTTACAAGTTTGTTTAATTTTTATTCTCATCGAAAAGGTAAGGTTTCAAGTTAGGTAAAGTTAGGTGATATGACACATCTTTCTTCCTTTAATAAATGCCTTCAATGTTTGGTGCAATATTTTCAATCTTATATCCTTTCTATTGAACATTATTATATACTAGTTGCAATTGCTCCTATCTTTGTGTTTGTACGTCAAGACCAATTACGGTGGCTTCATTTGAAATATCATTACACTTATCCCTGACCTTCTATCCTATTAGGTTAGGAGTAGGCTTAGTTTCATTTAGTTTCCTTCACATTGCATCCACCTTCTTTCCTACTCTCCATCTAGTCTTTGCATATGTTTTGTTTTTGTATAATGCTTTTGAGTTTAGTCTCCATTTACTTTGTGTCTTGTTTCTACTTTTAGTTTTTTTATGTCTTTGCTTTCGTGTTGCTTAATAAGACTTTGCATGAAAGATGTTCCTTTTGGCTCAAAAGACAATGTGGCAAAACTTGAAAAGGGAAATTGTGATGATAAGCAATGCTTGGCTAATCGGTTACTTCTTCTCTATTTTGGGTTTATATATGTTTAAAGTCAATGATGTCTGAACGGAAAATATGATCCACTCGAATGGAACACCTTGGGTTGAAATATAAATCTTATATCTATTATAGGATCCTCATTCCTCAACTCGGAATTGTAAGTAAATAGTTTTTTTCTCCCTGATCCAATCAAGTAGAGAAAGGTAATGGGAAATCTGTTATGAAACCAGCTCACAAAAACTTGATAGAAAAGATAGATCAACGTCTTAGAATTCAAACTCTTCGAGGGGGAAACCTCCTTTACATTACACAAATGAATAATTCTTCGATGATACAAATGACAAGACCTCCTTTCTATATATAGGAGTCTAAGGGGTCATAATATAATCAGAGCCGACATAACAATAATAATGTAAGGGCACAATAATAACAATAGTGGGCTTCTATGGGGCACAATAATAACAATATGGGGACTACATGGGTACAACAATATAATAAGGGGGTTGTACTAATATCAATAAGGGGTTACACTAGTAGTATAGGGGCCTAACAAAATCAATTAGCGAGCAAACCAATATAAGAGGTATATATTACCTTATTTGAAGGAACAATCTCTCTTGATCTAAATAAGTCGGGATCCCTCTTCCACCTGTGAAATAAATAAGTTCCTAAGCATGGTTCTATAAATAAAATAAATAAAGGGTGGAAGAAGAGAAAGGCTTCCTACGTAGAGAGGTAAAATAAGTAACTTCGTCGAGGTATTGTCTAGGCTTGTTGGAAGCAAAGAAATACATGTGTTCCTGTAGTGACTCCACCAGGGTACTTTCCAAGCCTGCTAGCAGCAAAGCAATGCTAGAGATGAAAACTCATACTCTGATTATCTTAAACTAGCAATTATATATTACCCTTTCCTAGATCGAAACAATTGTGATTTGGCAAGCCCTGATATGTGTTTAATCGAGTAAGCCAATAGAGGGGACTATATCTTTAACCAGGTTACGTGGGGAAGATAAGGTAATCCGAAAGATGAATCAATACTTCTTGAAAGACTGAGACCTTTCACTTAGAGAATTAAACCTAAACAGAGAAGCTAGAGTTCTACCAATGTGTTGCCAAGTGTTGATGCTACAATCAACACCCTCCAAAATTTTGTCTACACTTGAATTTTGGAGCCTACTGAGGATCCTATCTACTTTCATCCCATTGTCACTTCATGGTTGGTCGATTTTTTTTGTTTTAGTCTTCTTCTTATAAGTTTCTAAGTGTCAGAGTCACTTGCATACACATGCTCAGTACTTGATGAATTCATAAGCACACTTCCTTTATGCGAGCTTGAACAGTAACAACACCATCCATCAATACAGTTCCTATGCAATGTTCAACTCATGTCGACAGTCAGTGTGAAATTTTATTGATAGTCTCTCTATCCTAGGTTGTGTTTGTACTTCTATTTCGGTGAGTTTTCTCAACTGTCTCTTTTTCGCACCATCGATTTCATAAGTGTCACTTTTACGTTCACAGCTTTTTCTTTTGCTCACTTTCACTTTAATAAGTGTCATTTTCATTTTATCTTCTCTTTGGCATGTGTCACTTTCAAGGTCATTCTCATTTTGCAAGTCTCGTCTTCATGTTTTCCGCCTATTATAGGTTTCTCTTTTGTTGTTTTCGTTGTTGCATGTGTCACACCTTTTCACATCACCAAAGTTAGTTCTAGCACACTCTTCTACATGAGATGGTCTTACATATCATTAGAATATGTGCCAGACACATTCCTATATCTTAGTGCACCTTTTGGTCTCAGTCAAAACTTTTGTCATAACTTTTGCTCTAAGTGTTGTAATGTGTCATTTCAACCGTTGCACTTAGAAATAGGTGTCGCTTTGTTTTTGTTTTAAGGTGTGATTGTTTTTCATGAGCCCTGTGGATTATGTTGGCTTGTATTAATGGCATTTATGTATGTGGTCCATGTTTGTGTCGTGTTAGGATGTATTTCTTTCTCCTACTATACTAATCCCACACTTACCATTTTGGGAGCTCTTCTTGGTCCTCCTACTCAGTGCAAGTTGTAAAGGAATTAGCCATCTTACTAGGCAGTGAGTGCAACTTATTCATGAGCCTCATTGACGTATATTTTCCTCCTATACTTGTGCACTAAGTCTTTTCTAAGGTCTCCTCCCTCTCACAGTGCACTAGTACTTCCTAGGATTAGTGACCTAACCTTTTGTTGCCTCCCTTAGTGAAAAGTGCATTCCAGATGAATAAGCAGCAATTGTTGAGAGAACTGTGTCCTCTTAGGCCTAAGCACACTTCAAACACTCAGTGAAAAAGTGCACTTCAAAAGAACAAGGATCATTTGAGCGCACATCATAAGGACAAGGACCTTCTCTCCCTTAAAAAGTGCAGTTCAAAACAATAAAGAGCACTTCAAAACAATGAAGCACAATGGAAACCAAGGAAGCACACTTCGGAACAATGAAGTGCACTTTGGAACAACAAGGCACACTTCAGAAAATCAAGGACCTTCTATCTATAAAAAATGCATGGCACATTCTTTAAGCACGAGCGCATGGCACAATCTTCAAGCATGACGCCTACATCCTTCCCTCTTCTCTTAAAGTGCATGGCACAATCATGAAGCTTGAAGCCTTCATTTTAGTGCAATTCCTCAACTCAAAGAATTGTGCCCTCCTTGAGTGCATGATCGCACCCTAAACCAACGAACAATTTATCCTTCGTGCTTCGACTGTGCATCTTGCGCCCTCTTAGTTCCTCTAGAGCGCACTAACGCACTAGGAAGGCTCTAATCATAACCCCTTTGTTCCTTCTTTTTGTGCCCTTTAGCCCTCCTTAGTCCCTTTGAGCACATGAGTGCACCCCGAACCCATGAATGACTTCCCTCATGCTTCAAACCTATGCCATGTTCCCTTGATCTCTCTCTCTCTCTTGCTTGAGCACACAAGTGAACCTTGAAGCCTCAAGCTTGGACCAAGACAAAAAGAATACATTGCATGATGACTCAAAGGACTCAAAAGCTCATCCAAGACCCTTTGGAGGGTGAATATAAGCAAAAAAGTGTATGTTTCATGAAGATGAAGCATAGATCATATCTAACATCAAGAATGCAAGATGAAGCAACATGGAAGACAACTTGGCATTCCTACCTCATCGTGAATTCTATGTCATCATTGTCAAGTTGTAAATTGTACAAGTGTCATCATAATAGTCATTGTGTGTCCATGTGTCATGCCACATCATCATAGGTAATTTAACTATGTATTCCCAAGAAAAGGACAAAATGTAATGTGTGGAAATCCAAGAGTCATATGTGGAACATGAAGAGTCGCATAGTCGCATATGGAAAAAGGAGTTGTATATAAGTCCAAAAGTCATATAGAAAAGTCCAAATGTCATCTAGAATTTCAAAAGTTGTTTAGAAGTCCAAAGGACAAGTCAGAAGTCCAAGAGTCATGAGAGTAGTCCAAGAGTCAAGGGGGGATGAAAGGTCATTCCTCCTATTATAAAAGAAACCTCATAAATCAACCAAGAGGCTTTTGGAGAGTTGGTCTTGGCTTCTCTACTTGGCATAAGAGAGCAAAACTATTCTTTGGAGAAGTAAGAGATGAATTAATATTCCACTACTAGAACTAGTGTGTCATCATTGTAACTATGTACTTGGATATTTCACCTAATTGAAATTCAATGAGCCAAGATTTTCATGCATGTATCACAAATGTTTTAGGACTATTCTTAGGATGTTTACAATATATGTTGTGTTCATATGTACTAGAGAAATTGAACTATTTCGGTGGCTTTGGTACTCATCTTTTTGAATGTGTGTTGTATTCGCTTTAATAATTTTTATGTGAACTATTTTGTTAACGAATATTTTCAAGCTCTCGAATGTCTCTCTTAGGTTAGTACTATTACTTCTTTCCAAAGATTCACTCTTGTTTGCGGCTCGTGAAGGCCTCCTTTAAAACATCGCAATTGGTGTTTCACAATGTCAACTTACTTTCTTGTTCAAGGTTTATGTATATAATCTCTTATGTTATCCGTTAAAACCAAGACAAACCTTACAGTTATGTGATCGATTTAATACTCTGGATGGGGATCCTACTCCAAACGATGTGAGGTCTAATTTGTACATCACATCGGGGATACCCCTTATATGTCGGCAGTATCTAGCACTGTCAACAAGCCCATAAAAACATCATTTAATATTCATAATGCAACATAAATACAAGTGAATACACTTATTTGTATAGCTTAATGATTGGAAACTGAGGGAGGGATGTCAACACACTGTAATCTTTCTTGTACTTGACCACCCCCAACCCATATTTAGAGTATGAGGAGTAAGTGATCGAGGAAATTTAGACCAATGTTAATCAATCTAATCACACAAGAATCTAGAGATAATGTCGTCTCCACCTACTTTGTACAAGATTATATCCGACAATGTCTCCACCTATTCAAACAAGAATTTAGAGCACACTATTTCCCATATGCTAACCCCCTATATATTTGAACACATGGAGCTCTCCCTTTGCTAACCAAGAATCTAGAGCGCATTGATTTTCCACCTGATCAACCTAGCAAGTCTCCAAACTTTTCTTCCATCTTCATGAAAACTTCATAAGATTATTCATTTTCTATAACAAAACCATATATGAGACTCTCAACAAGTTTCTTATTAGCATCGTCCTCTTGTGTTGAATGAAATAAGATTTCTCTCTTTGGTTCTCTCAATGTCCTTTCCAATAATTGTATTTCCTCATCAACATTACATCTGAATGTTTCCCTTCATCTCTTCGATTCTTCTCTTGGTTGTCTTCAAAAACTAACCTTTGCCTATTCATTTCAATAACATGTTCATGTAATCGTTCTTCCTCTAACATTGTGACAGTTTTGAGTGATTGTCCTTCACCTTTGGTACCTGCAGCACATGCATGTATAAAAATTTCATTAGTTTTAAAAACATAAGATTCTCATATCTCATCAACTTCTTCATCCTCATCTTCACCAAGGATTGGTACTTGTTTAGGTTCACAATAGTGAACTTGTATCTATATTGCCTTGAGTTCTCTCCTCAACCAAGAATGCAATATGTGCTTTAGCTTCACCTGCAACTTGTGTCAGTTTACCTTCTTTTGTAGAATCCATCTGCATCTTTAGTCTTTCTCACATTTATGTAACAATTCCATCATCACATCTAACTATATCTTTATCGTTGCTACTTCTCTATCAAGTTTATAACCACTTGATTTCTTATGGCTTACCTCTAAAAATTTCTTATGACCATCAATATTCATATTCTTCTTCCTTCCTTTATGAGCTTCCTCTTGCTCATGGTGAGTTGCAATCAAACCTCTATAACAAGTTGTCTCCATCAACTTGTTACCAAATACCTAACTAAGCTTCTCCATATCCTAGTCTCCTCTGGTATTTCTCTTGATTCCCTCCTCTAGAACCTTCTCCTAAGCACACTTATTCTTTTTTATAGTCCCTTTGTAATAATTTCCACCACTTCTACCTATTCTTTGTCAATTTAGTTGAAAACATAAAAAGACCAATTTTACCTCTAGTTCAACCTCATGCGAACATACGTTGTTGCCACAGTTTTCTCATCTAAAAAACATGTCACTATATTGTACCCAAAGTACCAAATATTCTCTATGTATCTTCAAAAAGCATCAACACTCTTTCTCTTTCTCAGAGAGATCAATCCATAACATTATCAATTTTCTTCGAATCAAATTAAAATGTAAAAACATTTTACAAAACTACTTGAACCACTTAAAACTTTGAAAATAAAATTACCCAACAAATAATTACATTCAAAGCTTTGAAAATAAAATTACCCAACAAATAATTACATTCAAAAGAGCATCAACCTACTATGATACCACTGTAATGCAGGAAAATTTACTTTTCTTGTGAATTAACTCACATGGGTTTGCAGTTTCAATTAGGACCAAAAGATAATGCCAATTTTACCATAAGCTTCCTTCTCGTTTACACACAAGCATATGGTCTAAATATACATTCGGTCAAAACCTAGACTTACCATAAGTTCCTTTTGATCACATTAAACACATGACCAATCATCAACGAACTGGTGCTTCGCATTAATCCACTTCCGCCAATAAAACTTCAAGTCCCTACCAAGATTCCAATCTTCTCCTTGTTTGATGACTCCGCCAGCTATAATGCCAACTGTGGATTTCAAACTTCAATAAATCAAACAGTATATCATAAATCATACATCACCAGTTCTCTTTTTGTGTGCAAGTCCTCAAACCATGCGAAATCAACCATTAATCATCCATATCTGGAAATGAAACTGAATTTCGATTCAAAACTTGTGGTTTTGAACAGAGATTTTCCTTGTGGTTTTAAAACTTGTTCTTTGAAGTCCTTTTCTCTTACTCTAGCGTCACTTCTCCTCTACAAGTCTTTCCAAATAGATTCTAACTTTTTGGTTGTGAGTTCTCACTCTGGATTCAACCAATGTCGTCCCCAAATATCACGAGTTTGAACGGATTCCTTGGTTTTGTTTTTGGTTTATCTTCAGACTTGCAGCAGCTTTCAACCAATCATTTATCTTCCCCACATAGTGAATTCTACATACATGTACAAGATCCTCCTCTCGGTTCACTTAATCATAGATTGTATTTCATCCTTGCTCAGGACCCATTTCCTCATTTCTAACCACCCATTTCTGCAGGGATCACGAGTATTATCACCGATTTCACATGCACATAGTCAAATCATATGGAACAATACATTCTAGATCTATGCATAAATTCATTCCTTACATGTTTCGTTGAATTCTCATTCAATTATTCACACATCTATTTGATCTTGTTCATCATTAATACAAAATAATTTACATATGGTGAACATGAATTTTAAATTCATTCATTCAATCAGGTATATGCAGTTTTATTCAGACTCTTGTTCTGATCTATTCTCTTTCTATGCCCGGATTCTTAATGCATTTTAGACATTATCTTTTCCTTTAGACTTACAATGATTATATACAACTTTTAAAAACAAAGTAGATTTTCCTAAATTCTAAAAAAGCACTCCATGATTTTCCTTAAATCTCTCGTGCCCTAAAGTCATTCCCTCACTAAAAATCTTATCTATTCAATCTTATCTCTATCCATAGTTCTAAAAGAACTATGACTCATACTTTCTATAAGAAATAAATAAACTAAACTATTTACAACAAGGAATTAGAATTCCTTCTCAAATGTCAAAACTCATTATTCAAAGCTTTGCCTTCTAAAACTTTATTTTTCAAAAATGACTTGGAAGTTGGTATGCTTTTGCACCACATCGCCCTTATATTAGGCTGTACAATGTACCTCTTGGAGTAATAAAATACTCCTTTTAGAAAAATCACATTGACATGATTTTTTATTTTTGTTTTTTCACAATCATAATTTATCTATTTTTTTTATAATCCAAAGGTTTTTTCATTTTTGAAGAAAAAATACATCCACAAATTATTGACCTATTTTTTTTATAATCCAAAGGTTTTTTCATTTTTGAAGAAAAAATACATCCACAAATTATTGACCAATAATAAATTTCCAAAAATGCTAGCTCTAAGCAATATACAATTAACTATCCAAACACTGAGAGGAGCACAATACCAAAAAAACTAATAATATTAAAACACAACCGATTACCATTAGGGTGGAGAACTAAGGGGAGGTGGCTGAAAATCATAATGCACGTGGCTTTCCATATGACTCAAAGTTTCATCCATCTCATCTAATTTTTCTAAATGCCAAACCACCATCCACAACCAACAACCATAGTGGAGGACCTCCAACCACTTTTTTGAACTCAACATGCTTAATATAACTTGGTCACGCTCATTCTACATGGAAGAAGCATGCCACGCCACCTCCCCCACCGCTCCCCTACATTAATGGCCTCAAGATCCAATGGGGTCGTCCATGCTCCCCCAATTCCACTATTCATTTGATTTTCCACCTCATATAGGTTACTTTTTATTGTTTTTTAAATTACAATAATACTCTTTTTTTTGGTTAACATTTCTCTAATCAATTAATTAAATTTGACCAAAAAAATGTATAAACCTTCTATATAGATATTTTGTATATATAACTTGAATGAGCTTTAAAATAAGCATCAATTAAATTATAGGTTGATCAAGTGTATCATGTCTATTTTCTATAAAAATTTATGCAAATGCAACCTTTTTCATCTCTATTGTTTAATTTTGATAGATATTTACCAGTATTTCTACTGTTATATATATATATATATATATATATATATATATATATATATATATATATTTATTGTGATCCAAATAAATAGTAGCTTTAACTCTTAAAATCCGGAAGTCTTTAAGATAATAAAGACTTTTAACATATTTTTTTTATTTTTCTACAGGATGGTTCTATATATGGGACTTATATATATATATATATATATATATATATTTATTGTGATCCAAATAAATAGTAGCTTTAACTCTTAAAATCCGGAAGTCTTTAAGATAATAAAGACTTTTAACATATTTTTTTTTATTTTTCTACAGGATGGTTCTATATATGGGACTTTTTGAAAAGTTTTCCGGTTTATTTTCTGATCTAATTTGTTGTGAATCCAATCACAAGATTGACAAGTGAAATCTGCATGCCCCAAGGGTTTTTTAGGGTGTTGAATCTATATATGCAATAGAAAAACCAATTTAAACAATACAAATCAAGACTTCACCACAAATTTTTTCAAGAGAATCTGGGAGGAAATGCACCCAAACTCCAAAAAGTATCACATAAATTAACAAAAAAAAATTGATTTTTATATAAAATAACAAATAGTTTAAATAAGAACTTTTCCATAATTAATAATGGAAAATTTGATTTTTGTCCATAACTAATTAGTATGCAAGAGGCTCTTCACCCCAGTATGGAAGAGATGGTGTAATGTCTTGTTGTGTTATTTTATGTAAACATTTTGACTCCATAAAATAAAAATTAAAATAATAAAATTAATAATTTACTATTGGTGGTTTTTGGGCTCCAAGTTTTGAAAAATCATGGTATTTGTTATGATGAATTCTATTTAAAGGCGTGAGGAAATCCATTGTGGAATGCAAGAGTGGTATAATACATTTTTATATATCAATCCAGTCAAACATAACACACCCACTTGATGCAAAATATGTAAGTTTTAATCTTTTCAATTGGTTTAGATTTTCTGTAATGCAATTTTATTTTTCCAATGATTCATTTATTTTGATTTGAATTAATATTAATGAATTTTATTTAATGTACTCAGGTTGTTTTGACTATGAAGCTACAAATTTGTTCAATGGAAAAGATATAGCCAAAGGAGAGAGGTCTGAAGAGGAGAACTATAAATTGGGAGTAGTCTTTAAGTGCTACTTTTTGGAGTCTCTAATGGATTTTGGCGGGAATATGAATTCAATACCCTCAAAAACCCATGGGGCACTTTTATTGTGAAGAGTTCACATGTCAAACTTGTGATTTCAATGAATCCCTGTTGGATCTAACTTTCCAAAAAGTAGAACTTAAAGACTACTCCTATAAATTGTACTTGTGAGTTTTAGTTTGAATTTATTTATTTCTAAATCCATGTTTATTCATTAAAAAAAAAAAAAAAATGCTTGCGAAAAGTATGTTTTAAAATCATAGTAATTAGCTTTAATTTGAATTTATATACTTCTAAAGTCATGTTTATTCATAAAATTTAAATGGTTATGTATGATAGAAAGTATGCTTTAAAATCATAGTAAATAATCTAATAAGTAAATATGATTAGTCAATAATCAAAACTAAATCACGATTTTAATTTATTTTTTTATTATTTAATTAATCAAAAGAATTACCTCTTGAATCTTAGGATTATACAATGAATCTTTGATGTAAGATAGAGAGTATGCTTTAAAATCATAGTAAATAATCTAATAAGTAAAGATGATTAGTCAGTAATCAAAACTAAATCATGATTTTGATTTATTTTTTTATTATTTAATTAGTCAAAAGAATTACCTCTTGAGTCTTGGGATTATACAATGAATCTTTGATGTGCATCTCATAACTTACCCCCAAAAGATTCTACTCATAATTTGAATTTATTTATTTCTAAAGTTACATTTAATCATAAAAATTTAATGGTCGTATAAAACTGAAAGTATGCTTTTAAATCATAGTAAATAATCTATAAAATAAAAATGATTATTCTAATCAAGGCTAAATCATAATTTTAATTTATTTTTATTATTATTTAATAAATCTAAATAATTAACCTCTCATATGAAGAGAGAATTCTATTGCCTTAAGGAAAAGAAAAAGACAAGTGAGCTCCTCACAATTCATAATTTTATGACAAAAAAATAACATGCTTGATATTTTTTAAAGTAATATAAAGCATACAGATCTATGATATTACTTGGTTGAAGCTTATTTTATGGTCAAGTCATAATTAAAAAAATTAATAGGACAAAACACAAAACTTATATTACCAAAAAATTGTTTATATACTCACAACAAAAAATTAACAAAAACATGTAATATATTATATTTAAATAATGGGTAAAAATAAAAAACAAATGTGAAGGGAAATTTTAAAGGAAACCCATCATAACAAATTTATACCCTAATCTCTATCATGTTGTGGTGAACTTATATCAAAGAATTTGAATGACAATTTTAATTTTAAAATCAATAGCATAAAAGTTACATAATAAAAAATATATGTATGTTTTCTCTTAAAAAAGAATATTAGGTGAAAGAAGATAGTTAAAAACAGAAAAGTGTATAAAATGTGAGAAATGCTATTTTTTTGTCAAACCAGTTGTAAGGTCTCACCTTACCGACCATCAATAGTATAGATAAGTAAAGGTCACATTGAATACTATTACTCAATTTTTATTTTTATTTTATTTTTGTTTTACTCATAATATGGCTAACTTAGCTATCATGTAATCATGTTCCTTCAACTATTTCAATGTAAGAATATAACATAAGAAGTCGGGAATAACTTTCCCTTAAGACCAATTCCAAAACACATTTTCTCTCAAGTTTAAAAGATCATAACATGTGCTCTTTTCATACTTATGCATGAGCTCTAAGTAAGAGTGGAAATAAATTCTACCATAATTCCATGTGCAAACATTAAGCTAGATCAACCTATTTGATTTCCTAGATTATGCTAAATAAGATTCATTTATTGACTCTTGATATCATAACCACAAAAGTATTATACTTCTTTTACAAAAATCACATATAAGTGTATGAGTATTAACCTACCTATAGCAAGGTAACTGAGGGAAGAATATGTCTCTCTTCATCAATAAATCTAATAAATATGATATGTTTATGAAATAGAATCACAAAATATATTGACCCAACAACATTTCCAAATTCATCAATTAAAATTCTCAATCCCAATTATTAAGGCAATGCTACAATCATGAGAATTATATAATGAATGTTGAAACAAAAGCAACTATTGTTACTAATTCAGAAGCATGTTATTCTTCAAAAAGTGTCATGTAAAACAATGAAACTGCATAAATTGGGCACAAGTAGTTGTTTTCTACAGTCATTGAAGCACAAGAATGCACCCATGAACACATGCAGCTCAGACAAAACTTATTATGCTCACTTGCACAAAATCCTACAGAAAGTCACTATAAAATTGTTTCCAACAACCCCCCTTTTTTTATGAAAGATTTAGATAATAAAAGTAACAACAATCCTATTCTCTATTCACACTTCAGCAAATTATTAAATTAATTTTCACATTCATACCAAAAACTTGCAGACATAAGAAGCTACATCCATCAAATAGTCTATTCATAAATTTCTAGTACATAAAAACTACGGTAAGTAGGACTTTTACTCTAACAATTTATATGCACAAAAACTACAACCATTCATGTCTTTTGACAAACACTTTGCATGACGGTAAGTAGGACTTTTACTCTAACAATTTATATGCACAAAAACTACAGCCATTCATGTCTTTTGACAAACACTTTGCAAACATGCAATCTATAGCCATTGAGGCATTTTGACAAACACTTTGCAAACATGCAATCTATAGCCATTGAGGCATTTTGACAAACACTTTGCAAGCATGCAATCTACAACCATTGAGGCATTTTGTCAAACACTTGGCAACAATGAATTTGAGATTCTTCTTCAACCTATTCAACTCAGAAAATTCAGAAATTGAAACTTCAAATGTTGGCATCTTAAAACAGGGACTAAACAATCTTAGTTTTTCATCAAAAACTCGAAAACAAACGCATATAATTGACAACAACAATCTGTAAAATCGCCCAGATTTTCGATCTGGGTTCTGCAAAGTACTTTTTTGGAATCAAATGGGGGGTTAAATGGCCAAATGGCACGGATACCCCCTGATGTTGAGTGGAAAAGTAACAGAACGTTCCAGAGATGTGATTTATTAAAACAACAACAACAAAAACATTCCTACTATCTCATTTATCACTTTGTCAAACACTTAGTGTGCAAACTTCATCTACAGTTGTACATGGAGGAAAAAAAAAACTCAAATTTATGATAATATGGTATTGTAGTCAACTCATGGAAACCTGCAATGGACAAAAATTCATTATAAAAAGAACTTAAAACTTTGGCAACACATTATTGTTTTAACCCCCCTACATGTACATTCTCAATTATAGCTGTCATTCATTATTGGTTAGCTCATAAACATTCACAAGTATCAATTTCCAATGAATTTTAAAGTTCTACAATACTTTTAAATTAATAATAAACTAAATTTCAAGAATGCTTATGAACATACCTGTCAGTGTATTTATACAATTCCAAAAATATGATAATATGCTCCAGCTCCAATGAGATTGTGCTCCTACTCCAATATCCTTACCAACTCATTGTGAACCATCCGATTTTCCTCCCAACCATATCTAAGGAGAACTTCTCCCCCTGGAACCCCCGAGCTGTAAGAGCTCACAAACAGTACCAAAATATAGCAGTAGAGAGATATCCAAGGCAAGCTGAGGAAGATAAGTTTCACTTCCTCCCAACACCACTCATGGTCAGCTCCACCAGGTAGAGCTACATAGTAATTTAGATTAGGAATTTCAAAATCATTTCGAAAGAAATTGGCTACTCTCCAAGTCTCTCACTCTCATAATATTTTTCAAATCTCTCCAACTCTTGGTATCACAATGCACCTCCCTCCCCCTAAGTGAGAATACATGAGACACATATATAGGAGGAGCAACAAATTCTTGTCATAAAGGAGTAATATGCATGCATTGTATTCCATTTAGAGGAGTGTAACTCATGCCATTAAGAAGAGGTATGCATGCATAATTTAAGGATCATGTAACTTATGTATTAAAGAGAGCGTAAGAGGAATATTTTATGGCATGTCTTTAATGAGTTGAAGAGGAATATGCCATTCTTTGATGAGTGCATAAAATAGAGTGTAATGTATTATTAAAAGAGATAGATTTACATAGAGCCATGAGAGTCATCAAGGAGAGAGGTGTGAAGTGATTGAGGAGATGAAGGTGACTTGTAATTCTCGTTTAATAATAATATCATAGTCTCCTAAAAGATAATAATAATATTAATAATATTGAGGATTGATTCGAGATTGAACGATTAGGATTGATTAATGATAATTTAAGTGATTTTCCTTCAACTATACTTGATTGCCAATTTATGTAAGGTGATTTACTATTTTTAGAAAGCCATGCTTGAGATGCTAGACATGACTTTCTATTTTTAGAGTGTCACTCTAGGATTGTTAGAAAAGAGGTTTTATTAAGAAAATTCATCCCTGAGCTTCCCATGAGTGGTATTTTTCTTCCGAAGAATAGGGATTTCGTACCCCTATTGCATGCGTCTTCGTGCCTTAGTAGATTTAGGACTACGTGCCTTGATCTACTCTAAAGATCCAAGATTCCACACCTTGATCTTTTTAAATATTGGGGACTCCACGCCCTAAACATTTTATTATAAATACAAGACTCTGCGTCTTTATCTTTCATGGATTTAGGACTCTGCCCCTTAATTTCCATGGCTTCTCATCTACTCTGCTTTGAAACTCCACGCTTCACCTTAAGGTACTGATTGTGAGCTCATACACATCTGATGGTTTGTTGGTAAGGCCTTGTTCCAAGACCTGCACACATCACAATCTCATAGATCAAAGGAATCAAAGAATTACATAATTAACTTATTCACATTCCACCAAAGATTATGCGTGACTTCCACAACCATTTTGGTTCTAAAGAAATGACTTCCGCAGCCATTTAAAATTTGAACATTCTTGTTTGAAAATAACCACGTTATTTTTCACATCCTGCTCAATACAACATTAAGCATATAAAATCATAAACATCATGTATCATGACTTCCATAGTATAATTTGAGCATCTTTGTTTGCAAATAACTATGTGCCTGCCACATCTTTCTCATTACAAGATTAAAATATATGTAATCATATAAATCATGTATCATCCATAAATAATAATTAACCATATGTTCCACATAACCATGATCATCCATGGATCTATGTGTCTCAATCCTGAATCAACATCCATGTCATACACATATTGCCAAACTATGATACCAAAAGAGAAAACATCAATAATATGTTTTTAACCAAAATCAATTCTTATACACACAACCATAGATATTATCCTAAGCACACAACAACTAGGTGACCCAAACCAGGTCTATAGCATATAAGCATGTACATAAGTTTTTCACACATAATATTATATCATTATATCAAAATCACCCTCTCTAAGTGTCATCAAAGATATCTCACCAAGAAGGGACACTACACCAACAGTGGGGACAATTATTACTAGTTGTTATTGTGAATGCAAACTAACTCATAAAGAAAACCAAGCCACCTGAAATTACCCGTTTCCTTACATCTAAGAAAGACGAGCTCTTACCCAAGCAAAAACAATTTTCGGACAGTTTATAAGCCCATGAATAATTTGTCATTTTATAAAAACAATAAATAAATAAAACTCGGACAGATTACAGGCCAATGAATAATTTGTCATTTTATAAAAACAATAAATAAATAAAACTCACCATTACATTCTAAAACCCGCCATTACTTTCTGTGTATGTATTATAGTAGTATTTTTTTAAATCATATATTAAATATTGAATTAAATTTAATTTAATTTGCTAACTTTTCTTAAAATTTTATAATGACTAATATTTAATTAAATATAACTTTTGTTTAATCGAAATGAAATTTTGTATTTATATGCAATTTTGTGTGTAGATTGCAACAAATACATTAGTTAGTACATAGTTATATCTTCAAAAAAAATTCTTGAGCCCTCTTATCCATCAAAACTACAATTTTTTTCTAGAGGGGCTATGAAATGAATAATAAAAAATCAAGTTTTATAGGTATACACCTTACAAAATTGACGCACCAAAGAACATAATTTACATGTCATATTATAACTCATTAATAATGCAATCCTTATGATGTTATTGAAAAATAGGGAAAAAGGGCTCATGCGCACAGCTTCATTGCAGCGGCTAGGGTTTGACCCTAGCCAGTCACCTTTCCTCTCATGCTACAAAATATTCAGATGGGCGTTCCTCCTTTTGATGTTGCTTTGATCCCTTTTCATTTTTCTAGTGCAATTCATGTTCTAGCATTCTTTGTTGTGGGTAAATTGACCTCCTATGTTGTACCCTCTATGGAAACCTTGTCTTTTGATATGGCTTCCTTGGTGGTTGGATTCATGTGTCTGTCTTCTGATATGAAGTCATCTCATTCTTCCTCAGTGGAAAATTTTCTTTTGGCTTCTGGATCTATTGTTTCTAAGTGTGTTGCATCCTCTAAGATTTCGCCTTGGCTTCCTCAGCAGTGGGATCGGATAGGGTTTTTGGTTAGGGGCTCAATGGGTATTATTAAATATGTGGTTGCTCCATCTTTTTGTGACATCAAGAAATCAATCGTTGGTCCCTCTTTCTCTGGAATGTTTGTTCATGAAGCCCCTTCGATTGAGGTCCCATTGGCAGCTGAAGCTCTGAGTGAGGCGAAATTTTTCTCAAAGGTTGACTTGATCTACAGTTTTAATGGCATGTGGCCTAGGCTCATTGATCTTCACTCTTGGATTTATGAGCAGTGGAAGCCCTTAATCATTGATGACTTGAACATCTACCCTTTGGTAAGAGGATTCTTTGTTGCAGTATTTGATCAAGCTAAAGAGCAAGTGATGATTTTGGAATTTGGTATGTGGTTCTGGGGCAATGCAGACCTTTCTTTACAAACCTGGTTCCCTTCCTTCGATCCTTTGTCAGCTTGAATCTCCTCTGCTCGAGTTTGGGTAAGGCTCCCCAACCTGCCTTTGCATATGTGGAATACTCCTTCATTAACAATAATTGGTAATGCTTTAAGCAAATTATATTATATTGACGATGTGATGACACTAAATTCTATCTGAATACTTCATACGCTCGCATTTGTGTGGGAATGGAATTTAACAAAAGATTTCTTATTGAAATCAAGTTAATATGCATTGACTACTTATGGGTGAAAAAACTGGATTACAAAAATATGTATTTTTGTTGTAGAGCTTGTTATGAAATTGGACATTCCTTTAAAAATTCCCCCAAAGCTGGGAAGAATAAAGCAAAGAAAAACAGTCCAAAATAAGATGGGGGGAGGGCACCAATTCACATCATTATACAATCTAAAAGGAGGCTCTTCCATCAATTCCTTGTAATGAGACCAAGGTGTAAAAGGATAATAAAAAAATCTAGAGCTCAAGACTTATCCTCTTAAAGATCAAGGATCTTCAGTAGTAAATCAAGTTAAGATCGGTAGTAGTGTGAGGTTTCTGTAAACTTAGTGAAATTTGGTACAACCCAAATGTTTCTTCATATAATTCTTTTGGAAAAAAGGCTCCTTGTGTTGAGCATTCAATATTGGGCAAGGGCGAGAATTTTGTAACTCAGGCCACATCCTCTAAGTGTATCTCTCCAAAAAACAAGCTCGAAAAGCTCCTTCTTGGGTTGATCAAATAGATGTGGAAGAACCTTCATTGGGCCAAAATAATGAAACTTCCAGTATAGATCAATCAAAGAATGGTGACATGTTAGATTCATCAGAAAACTTAGGTTGGATCCAAGTTGGGAAAATTTTGAAAAGCAACTCTCCAAGTATAACAAGAAGCCAATCAAAGTTAAAATGACTCTAAGTTGAGAATGGGATGCAAATACATTTGGATTTTAGGGGTATTTTTCAAAGTTTTCAATTGGAACGAGAACAAATTTTATGTATTGTGGAATTTTCTGGTAAGTATTTGGATTGATCCTGCGTGCTCAATCCCATTTCTTTAAGGAATTTTGGTAACTCTTGTTCTTGTATGAATTGTAACGATCTTGGGTTGGATCCCATCTTTATTAATATAATCTTTAATACATGTTTCTTTAAAAAAAGATAATGCAATCCTTCGTAATTGTGCAATTCCAGCTCATTTAGCTCTATGGAATAGGAGAGGACTTGATTTGTCCATTGATTGTTAAATCTCTAAATCTTAGTTTACACCCTCATTAGCACATAAGTCGGCATGTTTATTAAGATCACTAAGAACATGGAAATATGTTGTTGAAGAGAACCCTTCTATTGCTTTCCTAATTCTTTTCATAAGACTTTATAATGTTTTGTCCATCATTTATCAGGTGCTTAGCATTTAGCTCAAAAATCAAACTTCTTTGAATGGCTCAAAACCTGAACGATCACGTCTGTCTCAGAAAAATGATCCTAATGCAACTTGTTTCGTCGAAAATCAAGTTCGTATAAGAAAGTTATTGTTTTTCGATCGCTTTGCTAAACAGGCGAAATTGGCAAAAAAAATGCCCATTCATTGCATAGTCAGCAGTCTGTACTACTGACATGGCAGTGACTAAGCATGGTCAATGCCGGTCAACAACGAATCAAGGATGGACAAGTGAAAATGTTTGGTTGCTTTGTATAGGGGTGTGTTTCCACATTCTTATTGGTTCCTCCCTAGACCAATGGAAGAATGCCACGTGGCAAGCCCGAAGGCCGCCACGTGGCACCTCCCAAAGGTCGGATTGGAGGTCTACATAGTGGAGAAAAATATATTGCCGGAAGTCGAGGTCGAACCACAACCTCCCGCACGCAAACCATAGGGCTTAACCGCTTCCTCTACACGTGGTTCTTACCATGTTATATCTCTGCAACAAGTTAAAGTTTAAAGGTTTATGGGTTGGCGGTTAGGGGAGGCCTAGCCCGCAGGCCAGCCCTCCCCCCATGTGAACGCAACACAAAAAACCACAATGGTTACGATTATGAACTAACGGTTATCCAAACCAAATATCCGACAGTTCTGCATGTGAACGCTAACACCGCGACATTAAACAGTCAGCTCCGACGATTCTGGCCACAACAGTTAATGTGACGGTTATCGCATGTGAACATCCCATTAAACCACCAGAAGTTAAGACTGCAGTTTGCGCTAATTATGGGATTAAATTAATTAATCCAAGTTTAAAATAGTTAAGCGTAGTTTAACTCCGAGCTTAATCTGGTGGCGGATTTGCCAGTGCCCCCAAATCCGGGCCCGCCACCAAATTTGGTGTGCTAACTGGAGTCATTCCAGATTTAGCAGATCTTTTCTAGGAAAATATTGACTCAGCCATAGAGAAGTCAATTTTCGACCAAATTGAGCTCAGAAAGAGGTGTTCTTGGCTAATTTGGACATTCTGAACACATTGGTGCAGGTATCAGGATCCATAGAGATTTTTTATAGAATTTTTGCCACATTGAGCTAATACAAAGGCCCAAGCCATGGAAGTTGGACCAAGGAGATGTAGCCCAGGAGGGGTGAACTCCTTCATCAAAACAGTGTTAATGTGTCTCTTTAATGGTTTGCTACACTGTGAATGTTTGTTGTTCAATATTTGTTTTTGAAGCTATTTTTCTCATGAATGTATATTTAAACTTAAGGAAATTTACCTGATTGTATGCACAAACAACTAAGGAAATATCAACACAAGAAGCAATAAGTAAGCATATGTTTAGAAATCTATAATTGTTATTAGCACAACAAAACTAATCATACAAAAATTGATCAATTTGGTATTAGAGGAAAGGTTTAATTGCTTGATTGCTTGAGCTTGTGCAATTAGGGTTTTAATGGTTGCAAAATTGTGATGCTTACAAGATTAAAGTTGCATAAAGGAGAAGGGAAGCTACTGGTAGCAACTCATGAGGTAATGCCTAGAAGAAGGAGAGCCACAAGGCCATAATCTCCACCACCCAAAGTTCCAATTCTAGTTGCACTTGAAACTCCTCAAGTTTTTCCTTCAACTGAGATTCAAGAGGTACAAGTAATCTCAATTTCTGAGCCTGAATCCATAGCCATTATGTTTGGAGAAAGAGAGCCTGAAGTTCCCTCTTCAGAAGAGGAATAATTCAAGAAATATTTTTTCACTTTAAATGAGATGGTTAAATTCCTCTATGAAGAGAGGAACACTAGAATGGTTGGAGAGAGTTCTAAACCTCCACATTGAGAAGGAAGCTCAAAGGACAAAAAAGATGAGAAGAAGGATTCCAAAGGGAAGGGTGGAAAGCCACCTCCATCTCCACCATCCTCATCATCTTCCTCATCATCTCCATCATCTCACACAACATCATCTTCCACTACCACCATTAGAACTGCCCATACTCATTCAAAAACCCCAAAAGGAAAGATTCCTTTACTGAAATTGAACATAAAATTCGAACTTCCGATGTACAATGGAGAGGTGAATGCAGAAAAGTTGGACAACTAGATTCGACGGTTGGAGGTATACTGCAGAATTCAAAACATTCAAGAAGATGACATAAAGATCCAGTTGGCTTCACTGAGGCTAGAAGGATCTGCACTAGTTTGGTGGGAAGCAAAGACTCAAGAGGAAATGAGAATCCATGGTAAGATATCCATTACTTGGGTTGAATTTGTTTCTGCAATTAAAAGACAGTTTTATCTTTTAGCCTATATGCAAAAATCCATTATGAGTTGGTAGAATTTTAGGCAGCTTAAAGGCCAAACAATCCAAGATTATACACAAGAGTTTAGGAAAAGGGCTTTGTTATTAGGAGTGAATTTGAATTCCCAAGATGCACTGCTGAAATATATTGGGGGTTTACCTTCCTATCTGAAACACATTATCCTTATGTTTAATCCAAATAACTTAGATGAGATATCTGTGCAAGCCACGCACCTTGAATCTAGAGGAAAGAACATTCAAGAAGAGGGTAGTAAGAAGAAGCCATTCAAGGGTAAGGAGAAAGAAAAGGGTGGAAAATGGAAGGGAAAGAAGAATGCAAGTGTGAAGAAAGAAGGGGAGAAAATCACATGCAAATATTGTTCCAAAGAGGGGCATGATGAAGCCCACTGCTAGAAATTGCATCCCGAATTAAGGCCTAAAAAACAAAACAATAAGGGAAAACAAAAGACGATCGCTACCACACAACATGACCTTGGTTCAGATTCTGGTGATGAGACCAAGATTTCAGCCATGGTTACAAAAGGAAAAGAAACTGTTGCAAACACTAGTTCATCACATAGTCAAAACAACACTCCAAAATAAGAGTCAAGAATATAGTTGTTTCATGTAAGAGTGATTTCAAATCATACAAAGATTGATGCATTATTTGATAGTGGGTCACAATCAAACTTGATTTCAAAAGACTTGGTTAAAAAACTAAACCTTGAAACTATACCTCATCATAAGCCATATCCATTGGGTTGGATAGTTAACAATGAAAACTTATAGGTTACAAGGAAGTGTTTATTCAAATTCTCCATTACTGAAAAGTTCATTGATGAAGTTGAGTTAGATGTAGTTCCACTTGACATCTCAAGAATCATTTTGGGTAGTCCTTATTTGTATGATATAAAAGTAGTATTTTATCACCATGACAACAAATACATATTGCTCAAGAATGGGGTGGAGTACATAGTGAGAGCCCATTGCAAAAAGCTAAACATTTCTTTGGTTAATGCAGGGCGGATGAAGAGACTAGTAAATGCAAGTAAAAACTTTTTGCTTCTCATGATCAAGAAAAATAATGATATTGATTATGAATCTTTTGAAGGTTGTGATGATATATTGAAACCTTATTTGTTTGATGTGGTAAGCAAGCATGGCGAGATGATTCAGGAACCAAAGGGATTACCTCCCAAGAGGGGAATTCAGCATGAGACTCAATTGCAACAAGATGTTCCACTTCCGAACATTGGCATGTATCGCATGTCTATTATGGAGAGCTTGGAAATCATAAAGCAAATTCAAGAATTATTGAACAAAGGTATCATACGCCCATCTACTTCGCCATGTGGTTAACCCATTGTCTTGGTGCCAAAGAAGGATGGAACTTAGCACATGTGTGTGGATTTACGTGCACTGAAAAAAATCACAGTAAAAAAGCATTATCCACTCCCAAGAATTGATGATTTTCATGATCAATTGAGGTATGAAAAGTATTTAACTAAGTTAGATTTACGAAGTGGTTATCATCAAGTTAGGATAGTTGAGGAAGACATTTGGAAAATTGCATTTAAAACTAAACAAGGATTATTTGAGTGGCTTGTTATGCCTTTCGATCTTACAAATGCTCTAGCTACTTTCATGAGGGTAATGAATGATGTATTGAGACCATTTCTAGATTATTTTGTCATTGTCTACTTAGATGATATCCTCATATTCAGCAAGTCAAGAGATGAACATGTCATTCATGTAAACAAACTACTTGATGTCTTGAGAAAATAATAGTTGTTTTTAAAGATGTCGAAGTGTGAATTTGGCAAGACTTCTTTAGTTTATTTGGGACACATTGTTGGAGGAGGTGAGCTGAAGATAGACCCATCTAAGGTTGAGGTCATTCTGAACTGGCCCAAGCCTAATACAGTTGCAGAGGTAAGAGGCTTTCTAGGGGCAACACAATATTGGAGAAAATTTATTGCTAATTTTTCTTCCATTGCAGCTCCATTACATGCATTGACAAGTGTCAAGAAAGTATTCCATTGGGGAGATGTACAGCAGAAAGCATTTGATGCTTTGAAGCAAAAGATAAGTTTAGCACCAGTATTGGCACTTCCGTATCTTAGACAACCATTCGAGATTCAAACGGATGCAAGCAATTATGCCATGGGAGCAGTTCTATTGCAGCATGGTAAGCCCATTTCATTTCATTCTGAAATCTTTAATGGAGCTGTAACTAACTATCCCACATATGACAAAGAACTTTATGCATTGGTACAAAGTGTTAAGAAATGGAAGCACTATTTAATGGGGAAGGAGACCGTCATCCATACCGACCATCAACCATTGCAGTACTTATAGTCACAGTCAAATTTCCAGCAGTCACGACATTTCAGATGGATGGGTTTTCTACAACAATTTCATTTGGTTATCATGTATAAAAAAGGAATCTACAATAAGGTAGCTGATATGCTTTCAAGTCCTATTGTAAATTCATCTATTATACTCAAGCATAATTCTATTTTGCATGAAAGTTACATAGAACAATATGCAAATGATAGTGACTTTCAAGAAGTATATGAAAGCTTGAGTCAAGGAAACCAAATTGAAGGGTTGGATTATCATGTACATAACAATTTGTTGTATCACTAGGGAAAGTTGTGTATTCCACAGGGAAAAAGAAATAGTATCATACGGGAGGCGCACACTTCATTGATTGTTTGACACTTTGGTGTAGGCAAGACAGTAGTGAATCTTCAAAGGTATTATTATTTACCACGCATGTTGGATAATATTTCTCGTTTCATAAGAGGATGTTCTTTATGTGCTACAAGTAATCCTAACAATAGGAAACTTGGTTTATACACTCCACCTCCGGTACCTTCACATCCATGGGAGAGTATCTCAATTAATTTTGTAGGAGGTCTTCCATTGTCAAGGAAAGTTCATGATTACTTGTATGTAGTTGTAGACAGGTTCAACAAGATGTGCATACTAACACCATGTAAAAAGAAAATTACATCTGAACAAACAGATCATCTTTTCTTCCAAAACATTTGGGTTCATTTTGGTCTTCCTAATTCTATTGTAAGTGATCGAGATTCTCGATTTATTGGGAATTTTTGGTCAAATTTGTGGGACCTGATGGACACAAAGTTGAAGAAGGGCACAGCCTTTCATCCACAAACAGATGGAAAAACCGAGGTGGTCAATCGAATAGTTATTCATCTTCTTAGAGGATATTGCAACAAACATCCCAAATTGTGGGATGAACAGTTGCATTACATACATCATGCATACAACAGGGAAAAACATTTTTCAACAAATACATCATCATTTGAGACATGTTATAGGTACTTTCCAAGATCACCATTGGACTTCATCTTTGAGAAAGATGTCACCATCGATGGTCACAGTGACATCGATAAGGCAAGGAATTTCATAGAGAAAATTCAGTTGATACATCATACAATGCAAGAACAGCTTGAGAAAAGTCAAAGCAGCTACAAGGCAAGGCATGACAAACACTGGGTTGATCACAAATTTCAAGTTGGCGACGAAGTTTGGTTATATATTAGCAAAGAGAGACTTCAAGGGGAAGGTAAAAAGCTTAAGCCAATCCGTTATGGTCCTTTTAAAATTCTGGAAAAGATTGGTAACAATGCATTTAAGCTTGATTTGCCTCCTTATATGCAAATATACTCTGTTGTTAATGTTGAGAATTTGAGATTGTTTGAGCCTCCTTTGATTGATGATCAAGGAGAGCATGTTCAGCTACCATCAATAGATGATTTCTCGCTAGAATATCTAGATTATCTTCGGCAAGATCTCATACTTGACAAAAGAACCAGGACTTCGAAGAGAGGGGATGTCGAATACCTTAGTGTGGGACTCAAGGGAAAAAATCCTTCTCAAGCCAAATGGTTGTAGACCGAGAATGTGAGGGAGTTATACCCTCACCTGTTGAATAATTGATAGTATCTTTTGGGGTCCAAAAGGCTTTTAGTGGGGAAGAATGATCAAGTGCTCAGTATTTAGCTCAAAAATAAAAGTTCTCAGAATGGCTCAAAACTTGAATGACCGCATCTGTCTCAGAAAAATGATCCTAACGCAACTCGTTTCGTCGAAAACTGAGTTCGTATGAGAAATTTATTGTGTTTTGATCGCTTTGCTAAACAGGTGAAATTTGCAAAAAAAATGCCCAGTCACTGCACAACCATCAGTCCGTACTGCTGACGTGGTAGGTGACTAGGCATGGTCAACGCTGGTCAACGGAAAATCAGGGATGGAAAAGTGGCAATGTTTGGTTGGTTTGTACAAGGGTGTGTAGGCACATTCTTAGTGGTTCATTCCTGGACCAATGGAAGAATGCCACATGGCAAGCCCGAAGGCCACCATGTGGCACCTCCCAAAGGTCGGATTGGAGGTCTACATAGTGGAGAAAAATATAATGGCGGAAGTCGAGGTCGAACCCATGACCTCCCACACGCAAACCATACACCTTAACCGCTTCCTCTACACCTTGGTTCTTACCATGTTATATCTCCGCAACAAGTTAAAGTGTAAAGGTTTATGGGTTGGTAGTTAGGGGAGGGCCATCCCGCAGGCCAGCCCTCCCCCCATGTGAACACAACACAAAAAACCACAACGGTTACGGTTATGAACTAACGGTTATCCAAACCAAAGCTCCGTCGTTTCCGCATGTGAACGTTAACACCACAACATGAAACGGTCAGCTTCGACGGTTCTGCATGTGAACGCTAACACCACAACATTAAACGGTTAACTCCGACGATTCCGCATGTGAACGTTAACACCACAACATTAAACGATCAGCTCTGATGGTTCCAGCCATAACAGTTAATGCAACGGTTATCGCATGTGAACAACCCATTAAACCGCTGGAAGTTAAGACTGCAGTTTGTGCTAATTACGTGATTAAATTAATTAATCTGAGTTTAAAGCAGTTAATCTCAGTTTAACTTTGAGCCTAATCTCGCGGTGGATTTGGCGGTGCCCGCGAATTCAGGCCTGGCACCAAATTTAGCATGCTAACTGGAGTCATTCCAGATATAACGGAGCTTTTCTAGGAAAAGACTGACTTAGCCATAGAGAAGTCAATTTTTGACCAAATTGAGCTCAGAAAGAGGTGTTCTTGGCGAATTTAGACATTCTGCACATATTGGTGTAGGTATCAGGAGCCATAGAGCTTTGTAAAACAATATTTTAGCCACATTGAGCTAATACAGAGGCCTAAGCCATGGAAGCTGGACCAAGGAGATGTAGCCCAAGAGGGGTGAACTCCTTCATCAAAACACTGTGTTAATGTGTCTCTTTGATGGTTTGTTGCACTATGAACGTTTGATGTTCAGTATTTGTTTCTGAAGCTATTTTTCTCATGAATGTCTTTTTAAACATAGGGAAATTTACCTGATTGTATGCACAAACATCTAAAAAAAACTTAGCACAAAAAGCAATAAGCAAGCATATGTTTATAAATCTGTAATTGTTATTAGCACAACAAAACTAATCATACAAAAACAGATCAATCATAGAAAAGCCCTTCACGAAACACTAAATAGGAGAATCTCCCAAATCATAAATAAATACATATGCTTTCGCTTGATTATTTGTCATACATCTTAAGTCCCATAAATACCCTCAAAACCATAAAACACACCTCCCTCTCCTTTCACCCTATTAAATACAAATCTAATATATCAAATAATTTAATATTTAAAAAAAATAAAAATAAAAACAACACAATTTCTTACTATTTATTATTTTATTTAATTCAAAATTCATAAAATTTATATAATTTACGAATATTTTAATTTTAAAAATATATAAAATGTTAAATTTTAATTCCTACACATCTCACTAGATTCACTTTTGAAGCCACGAAGTAAACAATATAATCCAAAGATCAAGCTGCCAAGACTAATCTATGAAAATATTAAACAAGCATTCCCAATGGTAAAAGACACTCTTCATAGGCTTACCTTTTAAATCGTGAGTATTATTTAGTCAAATTTCTGTTAACTAAATTAATTTATTTAATTACTTAAATATTTCAATTCTTTGTAAAGCTTAAGTAATGAATATGTTCTTTATATCATTATCAACCATTTTGGTCAAGGGAAAATGTAGTATTTTTAAATTACATTATAATATTGTTATTTAAATTACAATTTTTTTATTAAATATAAAAATAATCACCATTATTAAAAATAATATACTTTAATAAAGTTGTAAAAAATGATATACTTTAATAATTTTGTAAAAATAATTGTCATTATTAAAAATGATATACTTTAGTGAAGTTGTAATAAAAAAGATTTATATGTGTCGCTTTGCATTGGCATTATTGTTTTCCTCGCACAAAGTTAAGCCTCCACATGAATATAGAGTCGTCTATGGTGCACTGAAAGCACACTATTTTAGTCGAAGCCCGGTTTTTTTGCGAGTTAAGTTTTTATTTTTCCAATAATAAAAAATTTATATTTTGAAAATGCGATATTAAAAAAAAAACAAAACAAAACTTTGTTGACAAAATTTTAATACGAATATAAAACTCAAACTAATGCAAGTCTTTTTAAATTTAGAATTTATCTGGATATTGACGAAGATATATTGAACATCTCTAATATAAAACAGTGATAAATATATTTATATAGATAGTAATTAAATATTTTAACATTTTTTTTTTTTTTCTTTGCTAAGACTAATCTACCCACCCACGGGGATTTGAACCAGTGACCTATCGCAAGGAGTGCCTTAACAGCGCACACATTCACCGTCAATCCAAAGCCCCGTGGGCAAATATTTTAACATTTTATGAAATGGTTTTTTTATATTTTTTTTAAGTTTATTTTGCTTAAAATTTAGTACAGATTTTAATTAAATTATAATATTTTAACTGGTATGGATATTGTCGAAGATATATCGAACAGCTATAATATAAAGCAGTGACCTATAATATAAAGCAGTGATAAATATATTTATATAGATAGTAATTAAATATTTTAATATTTTATGAAATGGATTTTTATATTTTTCTGGGTTTATTATTTTTAAAATTTAGTACACATTTTAATTAAATTATAATATTTTTTATTATTGTTATATGAATTATAAAAAGAATTAATATATAAGTTAAATAATATTTTTAATCATAGTGATTTAGTTTCGTTTTATATTAGAAATTGGTAACTCATAAATATTTTTTGTTACATTATTATAAGTTAACTTTATGGCTTATCCATACCACATACCTAATATGGCATTTTTTTTAATTAATTAATTTGAGATAGATGAATTAAAAAGAGCATTACTAACTTGAAACTAAATCGTAAGTTTTAATTTATGAAAACTACTATGAATATTCTAGTATATTTTATGGAGGTTAAATCTCTACTATTTATTTAATAATTGTTAACAATTAAATTAAAATTTTGGGAGGCTTATTTTGAAATAGACATGTTTATCGGCATAATTGTAAGTTTAATTTGAATGTGCAAAATTTGAATGCTAGGGTTTTTTAGAATAATAAATCTATTTATACATTCAAAAGTGCATTTTAAACAATAAAAAATCACAATCTAACTCAAAATTGTATTGATAAATATAAACCCAAAAGCTCATCTCAAATTTATTAAAATACACTTAATCGTATATATACCATATTTTCATCTATGTTATAAGAGTGTTGTATAGATACCATATTTTCATCTCTTCAAATGTATTTTATTGTAACCTTTCAAAAGTGACACCAAAATTCATGTTGACAACTTATGTCTGCCCATCTGTCTGAGGATGGAATATTGTGTACCTCTTTACATTCAATACCATCTTCTATGATAATGTATTCCAAAATGCACTAAGAAATCTTTCCTCCCTATTGGAAATGATGCTCCTTGGCATTTGTAATGCTCCCTCCCACACCCTTAGACTTCCCAAGCATAGTGAGAGGTGTTACTTTTAATTAACCCAACATCTATGGTCTCATCATGGAAGTGGGTTTACAATTTTTTTCCTTCCCTAAATTTACTGGAATTAACTTTGGATAGTGCCATCGCATTTGGCTCGTCGATATCTTTCCATCAATATAAATTTTATCCTGATCTGACTCCTAGACCAAAAGTTATTCCCATTTGAAATTTGGGCCCCTCAACCCTTGCCACATCAACAAGAACATGCCACATGGAACTTCCACCTCACATGAGGTCCATCATGGCACCTGCCATATTATAACACCACTGGACATTCACACCATAACCCTAAGGGTTCCTTGTTCCAAACTTCCATGGTGTGACGAACATTTGTACATTAAATAATGGAGACATCCTCCATCTCGCGACTTTTGTCTCCTCCATGGCTTTCATCAATCCTGCACCCTGTCGATGAAAATGGCCTTTCAGACGGGCATAGAGACAGAGATGTGCTTCGGAAGCTTTCTCTTTCCTCTTCAATTTACTTATTGGGTGGGGGGGCTCTCCTCTCCTTATCAGTCGAGCCCCCTAAAGGGTCCTTAACAGTCGAGCACCTAAAGGTCCTCTCCTTAACAGTCGAGCATGCTTACGCATCCTCTCCCTCTTGGTCGAGCACCTAAAGGTCCTTATGGTCGAGCACCTAAAGGTGATGGCGGCCTTAACAGTCGAGCCTGCTTACGCATCCTTAACAGTCGAGCCCCCTCACTATAAAAAATCACCGAGGATTTGTAGTTCACAATTACATGACACCTAGCCATGTCAACTACAAATTAATACCACATGGTGACCCCAAGCCAAGTGGCACCAAAAACCGCCACCACGTGTCACCAAAATGCCATGTTAGCATCATCTTTCATGATGTGCTTCCATTGACCTAATGACGTCACAACGACATAAGGGTGACATTATCCTGCCACGTGGAAATCCCTCACAATGTCATGTTTCACATTAAAATCAGCCACTTGGCCTTCGAAAAAGGAAATTCCTACCTACCACATGTCATGTTGTCAACATGCCACATTAGTAGCTTCACCACATCACGTTCCCATGTCATCTAGAATCCTACGTGGATTCCACATAGCCTCACCTGGCCCATGTGCCTTTTGCCACCTCAGCCTAGTCTAGGGCCCCACAAGGTCCTAACCCTTCATGAAAAGTGATACTTTTTTATCTAGAGATGGCGAGGGTTTCCTAGTGCACCCTATTTCAAAAGCACCTACACTCCCACATTCAGGAGAAACCTTTGTCACACCTCCATAGTGCAATGGAAAACTTAGTGAAAAGTGAGAGGAATTTTCCCATCCTATGCCTTCTATCGATCATGCTCACCTCCATAAAAACCTCTCAATAGCTTTGGCATGACGTAACATGAATAATCCATGGTAGGTGATGGGGATTTCCCCTCCCACCCTTCCATTAACCCCATGTCGTTTGCAAATCTCATGATTTTCCCTTATAATTTTATCAAACACATTCAACCTGAACATAAACTTTTCACTCTGCAACATACAAGCTTAGGAACTTAAGGATTTCAGGGACTTACCCAAGCTATCTTGAAGCCTAGTGTTGCTTATAAAAATGTTCACTATAGAAATTAGTCCCTAATTTCCACTCAAACATTCAGACATCATCCATGGACATGATACAGTCCAATAAAGTTATGATCATGCCTTTCTCTAGGTAATGAAACAAGCCAAGTCATGGTTATTGTCATGCATACAGTAATAACATACCACACCCTAGACTGGGTGCAATGCAATACCATCAGACTCGATGATAAAACATGCAATGCAACATTAAAAAAAATAGCTAGTGTTCTTAACTAGTAAATAACCTTGCCCATGCCAATAATGAAATCCACACAATATAATTTTTTTTTGTAACCAAAAAAGTATTAGAGAACCTAGGGGTCTCCAAACCCCTCAAACCATAATAACAATCACGTATACATCTCATTAAATATAGTCGGGAATAACACAATTCCTACATAGACAATGCTGATACAACCATTGTTATAGCCCATAACAATATCATTAAACATTCATTATCCAACATAAATACAAATGAATACACTTATTTGTATGTCTTAATCACTAGAAACTGAGAGAGGGACGCCAACTCTCCACCCAACCATAGGTCAACTACATTGTAATATTTCTTACGGTTGACCACGACTGAGCCAGATTCAGAGTCTGAGGAGTAAGTTCTCAAGGGAATTTAGACCAATGTTAATCAATATGATCACACATGAATCTAGATACCACCTCATCTCCACCTACGTAGTATAGGATTATATCCCACAATGTCTCCACATGTTCAACCAGGAATCTAGAGCACATTGAGTTTCCACTTGATCAACCTAGCAGGTCTCCAAAATGTTCTTCCATCTTCATGACAACTTTATAAGATTGTCCATTATCTAAAAAAAACCATTTATGAGAATCTCAACAAGTCTCTTATCTCCATCATCCTCTTGTGTTGAATGAAATAAGATTTCACTCTCTAGTTATCTCGACGTCGTTTCCAACAATTTGATTTCCTCATGAAATTTCATCAACATTATATTTGAATGTTTCCCTTCATCTCTTCAATCCTTCTCTTGGTTGTCTTCACAAACCAACATGTCCTTCTTCATTTCAATAACATGTTCATGTAATAATTCTTCCTCTAACCTTATGATAGTTCTCAATGATTGTCCTTTCTCCTTTGGTACCTGCAACACCTACATGAATACAAATTTCATTAGTTTCAAAAACATGAGATTCTTGGATCTTGACAACTTCTTCATCCTCGTCTTCACTGAGGATTGGTCCTTGTTTAGGTTCATGGTAGTGAACTTGTATATATGTTTCCCTGAGTTCTCTCCTTAACCAAGCACGCAATCTATGCTTTAGCTTCACCTGTAACTTGTTTCATTTCACCTTCTTCTATAGAATCCATCTATATATTTGGTCTTTCTAACCTTTCTGTAGCAGTTCCATCTTCACATCCAACTATATATTTATTTCAACTAGTTCTATCAATTTTATCACTACTTGATTTCTTGTGTCTTACCTCTAAGCCTTTCTTATGACCATCAGTAGTCATATTCTTCTTCCTTCCTCTATGAGCTTCCTCTTGCTCATGGTGAGCTGCAGTCAAACCTCTATAACAAGTTGTCTCCAACAACCTGTTACCAAATACCTTACTACGTTTCTCCATATTGTAGTCTCCTCTGGTACTTTTCTTGATTCCCTCCTCTAGAACCTTCTCCTGAGCACTCCTTTCTCTTCCGAATTCTGCAGTTACCTAGCTCACATCTTTAAGAACTTCACTTTTCATCCTTCTTTCCAACCTTTAGTTGGAATAGTTTCTTTTCCATAGTCTCCAATAACATTACTTGTTCTTTGTTACAATCCTCTTGTTGTAATCATTTCCACCGCTACTACCTATAATCTGTTAGCACTCTGTATTTCCTAAGACTGTGAAAGAAATACAAAGGTAACCACAAAACCACTTTGGAAGCTAGGATCTAGCCCTGCCAGCTTCAGAGAGGGATCTCTCTTTTAGATTTAGATTTGTTTATATTGAGATATTAGGCTAGTTATGAAAGTTTAATAGTTTGGTTTTTGATTTGGTTTGGTTGTTTGGTTGATAATGTAACAAGATACCATTGGGCAATGGAGTCAATTTACTTCGAATGGATTTATTTCAGCATTGACAGACAGATCTAACAGGGAAAGGTAGGTAGATTTATTGGATCTTATATGTTTGATGAGATGGAAAAAGAAGAAATGATTAAGTTTCCATTAAGCAGAGAGCAATTAAGAATTTTATTTCTTAACTTCAGTGGAAAACATTGAAATTGTTCAAAAGACAGAATTGAGTGTATTTAACCAAATTCATATTCATCATTTTCTTTAAAAAAAAATGTATTAGAAAACACATACAAAATTACAGAGAAAGGAAAACACAACAATAAAGGAGAATATCACTTCACCAAAAATCTGACATAGGAATCCTGTAAGAGCTTATGTATTACTGAAATGTGTCCACTGGAACTTTGTGGAACAACTTTACATCAATGGTCCTTTTCTTTTACATAAACATCAACCCCTACTACTTCGAATTATGAAGTACTTATAGAAATAATTACAAAATATCTTGATTTCAAAAGATCAAGACAGAATCCTAAAATATCTAAAACTGATTACACAAATAGTACAAAAATTTAGGAATTTTGAATTGTTGGACTTGTTCGTACTATTGTTAAGGATGGATATTTATGACTAATCCCAAAAAGGGTGTTACCTCGTTGTCTGAGATGAAACATGTTTCACCCAAGTAATTCACACATTTGATCCCATCGATATTCACTAGGGATAGAAAGTTTTATTAGCTTTCTATATGTTTCATCAACTTCAATATATTTCTCAAATGTAGGCTTGTTGATGAAAATGTGTTTGATCTCATGTTTAATGATCAAATCAAAATCTAAAGCCTCTAGGAAAGCTTTTCCTGTAATACTTCCTTTTACCCCTGCAAACTTAGACTTATCTTGGGCAATAGTAAAAAGTTTGTGGTTGTAGTCACTCAAACTGATCAATCTGTCATTCATTGCTACCAACCCTGGTAGCCCTCTCTGATTCAATAAATTGAACCTGGTATGAAACCTTTGAACAACAGTTTCCAGAGTCTGACACTTATTCTCTAGTTGTATCATAAGGTTCCTCTTCTGTAAAACTTTCTTTATCTCCAAAATGGTTTTTGTATGTCTACAAACTGAAGTTCCTCCCATTCTTCCTTAGTTTTAGAATTCAAAACTTTAATTAAGGTTGTTGCTTCACTCAGTTTCTCTCCCAACATTTCTCTTACCTCTTCTATCATTGTTTTTTATCTCTGCATCAATTCTTCCTGTTCAAAGATGATCTGAATTGATGGCCAAATTTCTATTATGGCCTGATTGATATCCACCCATATGTTTTCTTTGGCTTGTGCTAAAGTTTGAGCCATTACTAACTCACTCTCTAAAAACTCTATTCTTTGAGAAAGCCTGTGAGATTTTTGTAATTCTACTACATAGGAGTTGTTTGTCTTAAATTTATGTTCATGTAAACTCTTTAGCTGATCTTTTAACTTCTCAATTTCTTTATCCTAAAGGGACATCTCCTGCGTGGATTTAATCAATTCGTTGGAAGCATATGTGGTTTGTGTTGGTGTTTTTTTTCGATGTAGAAGCCTCTGTTGTTCTGAAATAGGCACTACAGTGAGCGGAACTAAAGCCAACTGTGAGGACTTCTCTTTCTCCTTGAGCAATTTTTCTAGTTCCACCTCCATTTCTTTGATCTGGACATTCTGTTCAATTATTATCTTGAACATGTCTTCCTTTTTCTTTTCCAGCTCTCCCATTTCCTTGGTCTATGGATCCTCTGTAGATGGCAGCTTGAGCTTCTTCCTCAGAGCATCTATATCTGCATTCTTTTTCCTCACAATCTCCTCTATTACCTTTACATCACTAGGGTCATAACCTATCTTAATGACTAAGTCCTCTAGTGACTTAATTCTAGTATCCTTTGCCAAATATGAGATCTTCTCCAGCTTCAACTCTAACTATAGGTTACTGATGGAGGCCTGCAATTTTGAAGTTGTCATGGCAATTTTAGTCAAAGTGGAGATAACATCTCTCCAGTCTGTTTGTGCATGTCCATCTGACCAATCGGATGGATTTGATTAGTGTCAAAGGAGAAAATTGTCTTCTTGTAGTCTGCTAGTGATTTTGGGAATGGAACCTATGCCTGTAGAATAACCATTTGCATTCTTCCCTTTTTGGTATCAAAGGCTGACAGAAGCCTGTGTTGGAAAGATGCAGTTTGTTTCCAGGATTGAGTATATGTGTTTCTCTTTAACATCTCATTTTTCTACTTGATTTCTTTGTACTTATAAAAAATATTTGGCTATGTTTGGCCTTGAGCCAACTCTGTTGTTTGTGTTGAATATGGAGGATCTTATGAGGCTGAGGAAGATGGAGAGACTACAAAAATATCTTCTTGCCTTGTACCTGCAAAAAGAAATTATGGTCTCATAGAAGCATGTGGACCTATCGAAACTATAATAGCCTGTTCTTCATCATCATGCATGAAAATTGGTTTTGAATTAGTTTTTTTCTTCTTTTTATATATTAGAAATTCCTTGGCTCCAATTTCTATTACTGTAGGAGACTCTTCTTCTCTTGGCCTTTTGTCATGCTTCTCTTGAGGTACTAGAGTCTATGAAGTGGTTGTAGACAAAACCTGTTCTTCAGCTTCTTGCAGAGTGTTCTCCTCCCACTGATCCTGGTTCATGAATTTTTCAATTTCTGGCCTAGGAGTGTGAGTGTAAGGAGTGGTCTTTTGTTCCACTCTTAAACTGGAAATGATGTCGAAGGGGTCATATGACCAAGTAAATCTTAATTGGAAGTTCATTTGTTTGAGAAGTGCATCTGCCTCATTACCTATTGCTCTGTTGTTGCATATGAATGGCCCCACCTATGTCTTGATATTGAACTGTGCCTTCTTTTAGCTGAAACAAAGTGTAAGTCATCCATGTTGATCATTTTCCTTATATATTCCAATGAGAAAATTCTCATAGGAACATATTTTGGCAGTTTGTATGGTGGCAGCTCACAGCCATACACTCTAATTTCTATGTAGTTCTAGTACAAGTACCAATCTCTTGTTTTAACTTGTTCACTGAGGTGTAAGGTTCTTTGTATCTCAGAACCTATTCTAGGTTCCACATTACTGTTAAGAAGGCATGCAACTGTATAAATGAACTGGTCTATGAAGTCACTGAAACTGAAATCATTCAAATTCTTCCACAACAAATAGGCCCATTGGATGACTAATTGTACATTTCCTTGTTCATTTAGTTTCTGCAAATCAATTGGGAATCTTTCTACCTGGAAAAATAGAACATATAAACTAGCACTGATGCATTTTTAAACATTCTTCTGTTGTAATCTTGAGAAATTTCTCATGGATGTTGTCTGCAAGGAATTGACTGAAATTAAACATTATAGAAGGTTTTTCTTTTGTGGAAACGATGATCATAAAACCTAGGATAGGTTCATCCACCCATTGTTCTGATTGATACCCTAGGAGACAAGATACTAATGAGACAATATTCTTGGTCTTTTCTGGAAAGATGGAGGCTATAGATGGTGGATTCTTCTTTGGAAGTTGGACATCTTATGGCAAGAAAATTTCAAATATTCTAACTCTTCAAGGGAAGGTTAGCTTTTGGTAGAGTTCCATGAGGGAATCTACAGAGAAAGGGCTCAAAGAATCATTCTAGGGGACTTGAAGCATCTGGTTAATTGACTCTGAGGTTATATTAAATAGAATGTCTCCATTCTGAGCCACAATGGCTCTTTGGCTGGGGATATACCTGGCTTGACACCATAAAACAAAATCTGGGAAAGGGTGAGTCTGGGGAAACATGAATTGTGGCAAGAGGGATTCCCAGAGGTTGATTTCATCACTCTAGTCTAGAAAGGTTTTCTTGAGCCAATTGTGTAGTTCGAACAAGTCGAACTCACAATTGGTCTCTGTGATTTTATATTTCTGGTCAACAAGGGGTAAATGGTCTAGGTCAATGTTAGGAGGGTTCATTGAGTTTTCACTAGTTGGTTTTGACTTTCCCTTAGGAGCCATTTTTTTTAATTTTTAGGAAAAGAGTTGAAGAGCTAGTGGTATTTACCCGAGAAAATTTGGTTGCTTGTTGAATAATTCACTTGTTGTAACAGGAACCTGGCCAGGAAACAACTATCTAGAATCTGCAGTGGGTGACAAAGAAATTTGGTGGAGGAGATGGGGGTTTTAAATCATTGTACATGTTCTCTGAAGTAAACGAGAAGCAGAAAGGGGGCCACACTAAAAAATTAGGAGGTTTTTATAGGCAACTGGAAATCCCTGATACATCTGACCCATTATGGAGCGGGTATGTTATGATCTGGTGCACATTCGAGAGAAAACGGATATCATATAAAAGATAGGGTGTAATGGGAAAGGATGGGTGTTAAATAGGAAAAGACATGTGGCAGAAGGAAAAGGAAATAGTATGTGGGATCGGGGAGACGCATGGCATGATAGGAGTGGAGGGGGATTAGAGACGTGGCGGGTGGTACTGAGGCGAAGGGCACTTATAGATGTTGGTGTCAGATGGAGCGATTTTCCAGGGGGGTAGGTGGTAAGAGGTTTTGAGGGGGGGGTGCGAAATGTTGAGCGCCTGCCACGTAGTGTGGGTTTGGGCAATAGTGAATCCGCTTTTCGAACCCCCCCTATTGATAAAGGTAGAATTGACAAGGGGGTCCGAAATTGATTCCCCATCGCTGATCTGGGCAGGGTAGATCATGAGCGTTGGATCTTGTGCGCATTATACCACAAGCCGACAATTAATTTTTTCGCTTTCAACTTTATTATATAAAAAATCAAAACATTAGGGCCAGGTGCTTTATTATTACAAATTATTAATCATGTTTAATGACATGATTAACTTATAAAAATAGGATTAATTTATTCTAAAACACACTTAATTTACCCTAAGGGCGCATTTAGTCTAGCAAGCCCATTTTTTTTTTTTTTGGTTGTGCAACTTCTATTCTAATGCTTATTTATCAAATTTAACCAAGCTTAAACACTTTGGTTAACCTTTATCTAATCTACCTAATTAATTTCAACCAAGATTAAATTGGATGGTTGATTTATTCACTAACCTAACCAACCTTATTTAACTCAGTTTAACCATGATTAAACAGTATGATCAAACTTAGGAAATCTATTTCTATGTGGCATTTAAACAAGCTGCACACTTTATTTGAAAAATTCCTAAAGTATCTTTGATGCATTTTTGTTTTTTAGTGGCATTTAGACTTGCTCACTTGCATACATATTTTTCTTTTTTGGGGTTTTTTCAATTTTTTTTATTCTATTTTTCTTTTCTCATATACATTTTTTATCCCCTTTTTTCATCATCATTTTTTTTTTGTAAATCATTTGCAGAATACAATATTATTTACAATTTCTATCAACTGAAAGATAATAGCCAATCATCATTTGATCCTATGAATTATAGGACCCTAACAGTGGCTCCAACTGGGGATGACATCCTCCTTGTGAGGTGTCAATAATGTAGTAGATCAGTAGCCTTGGTCCATTGTCTTCAGTCTTTATTCTGCATCTGAATTGATATGTTATTTTTGTACATATGGAAGCAAGCCATCAAAGCTTATGGCCTTCACCTCGGGCTTTAACTTCTAATGTAAGCCACCCACACTGACAGTAGAAAAATAGAATGGTATTCACAATGATTTGAGTGAAAAGTAATTTATCCTTGAGGGAAGTAATGTTTGAGAATTCTACCATTTATAGGTCCACCAGGCAGTTGTGCTCTAAACATGTCTTTTAGGAAAAATGCATTGTTTCCTCTGTAAGCATCAATTTTATATGGTCCCTTCCATAGATTATCAAACTTACCATGCTTACCTTTATCCTCTTTTCTTGAATGCCACTTTAGTAAAATGTCTTCTAATTGAAAATCGTCAGCTTTATTTCTTCTATCATAAATCTTTTTGATGTTCTCTTGGATGACTTGGGTTTTATAGTAAACTTCTTCTCTTGATTGTTGCAGTTGTATGGTTTGGTTTATCCTCCTTCGTAAATCATTAGGCTCAGCTTGTGACTCCTGTAGTAATTTGAGAACAAGGATTCCTAGGGATGAGGGGAAAACAACATCTACCCCATAAACTAATTGGAATGGAGACATACCAATAGACTTTTTGGTACTAATCTTGTCTGCCCACAAAACATTGATTAATTTATTATGCCAAGAATTTTTGTTATCCTACAACAACTTCTTAATGATATTAACAAAAAATTTATTTGAAGACTCTAATAACCCATTTCCTTGTGGGTAATAGGTAGTAGAGTGACCCAATATTATGTTGTACTTGTTGCAAAAGTCCACCATCTTCTTTGATTTGAATGCAGCTGCATTATTAGTGATAATCTCATTTGGGCATTCAGATCTACTAAGAATGTTACCTTCCATGAATTTAATGATTACTGGATATGTGGCTTGTCTTGTAGGTATAGATTCAATCCATTTTGTGAAATAATCAGTGGCTGTAAGAATCCACTTATGCTAGCTTGAGGAACTAGGATGTATTTCTCCAATGAAATCCAAACCCCATTGTTGGAAAGGAGTTTCAACTATATAGATTTCAAGGTTAGGGGTAACAATTTTTCTTCAAAGATTTGGCATGGATGACATGTGGCGACTTTTCTATGGACATCTGCAAACAAGGTGGGCCAGTAGAACCCAACCCTTAAAATCTTGTTTGTTGTTGTCTTCCAGTACAAGTGTCCTCCACAATCTCCTTCATGGAATTCCTGCATAAGTTTATCTACTTCATCTTTTAGCACACAATTAAGTAAAATTCCTCCTGCATCTTTCCAATACACATTATTATCCAAAATACAAAATCTCACAGCCTTTAATTTAAGAAATATGGCTTTAGTTTTAGTCAAACCTAGAGGAGCTTGTAAATTTTGCAGCACAAAGACAATGTCTTCATACCATGGAGAGGTAGCAAAGGCTTCTGATACCGGTGGAGTCACTTGCTCTTCTTGTTCATCCAGTTCAGCTATGAAATTTATATCAAGTGCATGGAAATTAGATTATGCCATCAGTTTTGCCAATCCCTGACCTTTGATTAGCTTAGTAGGCTTGATTTCAAGATCATATTCTAAAATAACAACAATCCACTTGCCCCTCTTTCCATCAAGATCAGTTTGTGTCAAAATATCTTTTACAATAGCATTAGGGACAAATGCAATTATATGGGAGTGTAAGATGTAAACTCTAAAGTCCTTGAGTGTTTTTACCAAGGAAAAAGCCCATTTCTCCATTATATTGTATTTCAATGAAGCATCCCTTAAATCCCTACTAAAGAAAGCTATTGGTTGCTCCTATCCTTCTTTGTTCTTCTACAATAAAACAGTTGCAATAGTATGATCAAATGCAAAAGAAAATATGATAAAATCTTTGGTAAAATTAGGACTAATCAATACAGGAGCTGTTTTTAAGGCTAGTTTTACTTCGTTGAAAGCTTTTTTGGTTTTACCATTTTATCTCAACATCCTTTTTTGACATGTTTGTAATGGATCTTAAGGTTTCTGCTAAATTAGGAACAAATCTTCTGAGGAAATTTATTCTCCCAATGAAGGACTGAACTTCTTTTTTATTCCTGGGTGGGTCAATTTTGAGAATAGCTTCAACTCTACTAGGATCAATTCTAATTCCCTCCTTGGAAATGATGTGGCCTAGAATTTTTCCCTCCTCCAAACCAAACAATGTTTTCTTGGGGTTCAGTGAGATGCCATATTTTCTGCATTTTTCAAAGACTCTCCTTAGATGCAACATGTGTTCTTCATCAGTCTTAGAAAACACAGTGATTCCATCTAAATAAATGACAATGAATCTTCCAATCTCATCAGCAAAGGCAATATCCATTTCCCTTTGGAAGGTGGCTCCAGCATTCACCAAACCAAAAGGCATCTTTATATACATAAAGGTACCCCATGGTGTAGTAAATGTTGTCTTTTGTTGGTCATCAAGATGAGCAAGGACCTAGTTATAACCTAAAAATCCATCCAGTAAAGAAATCCTACTCGATCCAACTACCTTTCATAATATATTATCCTTTTTCGAAAGGGGGTAGTTGTCTTTAAGAGAGCCTCTATTCAAGTTTCTGAAGTCTACACACACAATATAATTTCTCCCATTTTCTTCCTTGTAGGCACTAGGTTTGAAACCCACTTAGAAAATCTGAGAGGGACAATGATTTTGGCATCGTATAACTTCTTAACTTCTTTTTCTATCAGAGGCAATAGAACTAGATTCACCCTTCTTAAATTTTTTTTAAAGGCTTATGATCTTCTTTAAGGGGAATAGTATGTTGAATGATGTTGGTGTCATAGGATTTTAAGTCCTCATAACTCTAGGCAAAAACATCAGAAAATTCTTTTAAAAGTTCTATGTACTTCTGTTTTTCATTGGGAGGCAAGGATTTGGATAATTTAACAATTTTAGGGCTCTCTGCAGTCCCTATGTTGCATTCCTCTACCCCAACCCCTGCTGGTTCAATTTTGGGCTTCTTTGCTACATCATTGAAATCAAACAAATCTTCTAAAGGTGTTAGTCCCTTAGGCAACAAATTATCCTTTAATTGCAACACTTCTAAAGGTTCTAAATCATCATTAGCTTCTTTTAACACTACTTCACTCTTATTTATTTCTACATCATTATCTAAATCTATATGTGTACATTCAAATTCATCTTCTAATTTCAAGAAATTTTCGATTTGTTCATCATTACCAAAAACTTGCCAGTATCTGATGTTATCAGGTTGTGTTTAACTTCCACAACATATTTTCTATTTGGATGGAAATGCATCTTGCAAGTACTGGCTGAAACAACCAAGGAATCTACTAAAATGTTCTGGTTTCAAGGTATCACAGACAAACCATATTCAGGAAAACATTGTAAAAAATCCAAAACTACATTTTTGTAAGCCCTTAATCTAGGGTGTTTTGCAAAATATTCACCCTTAATTTGTTTTATAATTAGCTCATAATATCCATGCACAGAAATTCGTTTTTCTCCTAGTTTCTTTAGAATCTGCAACCCTAAAATCAGTGCCTCATATTCTGCAATGTTATTAGTGCACTGAAAATTAAGTTTGTAACCATGTCCTTCTGCCCTATTTGTTGTTGAGTTTACAACAAATACACCTGCCCCTGCTCCATATTTACACACAGCTCCATCAAAATCCATATTCCACAAAGCTTCTCCCTCTATATTTTCTTCTTTAGTATTAAATTTTATTATTTCTGTATTACTGACTTCAGCCTCTAAGGGTGAAACTTCATTTTCTACACAGTCATTATTGTATAAGATGAATGAGTCCATGTTTAAATGTACTGAATAGAGGGGATAATTGTTAGGCTTATCTTGACTGTTGACCATATATTTCATGAGTGTTTCCCTATAAAGTCTTCTAGGTTGGCCAAACACAGGAATGGTGGCATAAGTCATATCCATTTGCAAAGTGCCCTGCAACTTTGCCCCCCATGATCTAGACAACAACATCCCATACTTTGGAGGTATGTCTGCTACTACGATGTCCATGACTAGGCTCTTAGCAGGTATCTAAACTAGAGTGACACATAAATATTTTATCAGACCAAGACACCTAACTTTATTTGAATCAAAAGAGTACAAGTCTTTGTATGGTCTAGTGATGTCTAGCCCTAATTTCTCCATGATAGCTCTGGGCATCAAATTGTGAGAGGCTCCAGAGTCAAGCATTGCATTGTGTAGGATTTTATCATGAATGTTCAGGCTTATGTAGAAAGGTGGAACAATCCCATCCTGAGGTTTACCCTCAACTTCAGGTCCAAACAACAGTTCAGGACGGTCATCAGTCAAATTGACTGTGTCTAACCCTTCTCCTATTTTTAAGGCTTTCATGACTTGAGTCTTGTATACACTTTTGGTCATCAATTTTGTTAAAGGAATGGGGATATTTACCTTAGCCAATTTAGTTTCCATATTAAAATATGCTTGAGATTTATCAACTTCCTTGACATTTACATTAGATTTTTTAGAAATTTCTTTTTGAGAATCAGGTTTTGGTTGACTAGAGGAAGGGGCATCATTTTGAGTTTTACTGGAAGAAGTTCCAATAGCTTTTTTGCTTCTTAAGTTGTATTGTTTATGCACCTCCATAATGGCATTTTGATATCCTTATTTATAGTCTTCTGATTCTAAAGGGATCTCTTCTGGTTTTAAGAGAAAAATTTGATCTTGCTCTTCTTTGGTCAAGAAGATGTTATTTGTATCACTTTCCTCAAATAGATTTATTTGGTTTTCTTTTGGTTCTTCAGACAATTCAAGTTATTTATCTGCATAATTTTCCTGAAATGGAGGCCTGACCGGTTGCTGATCACCAGGGCCTCTCTATTCCCTTTGTTTAATATGTGGTGGGTTTCTCCTAAAGTTGGGGTTTTGAATTTGAGGTTCTCTAGGAGGTGTTCTATCTACCACTGTCATCCTCTCCATAATTTTCCATGGTTTTAACTAAATTATTTAGTTTTGAATCTAATGAAGATGAGGAAGGTTCCTCCTTGATAGTGACCCTTCTTTCTACTTTTAGTTTAGCTCTTTTGGCTAATAAATTAGCCTCTACTTTGATTGCATTATTTTTCATTTCTCTAGAGTGGTTGGGTCCCTTTCTCTCAACTGATAGGCCATGTCTACATCAAATCCTTCTAGAAAATGAATAAGGGCCAATCTTGGTGGGGGTTTTACGACAGATGGAATGGCATTATAGAAACGGTTAAACCTAGCACAATAATCTTCAGCAGTCTCATTTGGAGCTCTTTTCAAGTTTTTGTATTCATTTAGAATTTAGAAGGGGGGTTTTTTAGTTTCCCATCTAGTAAGAAAACTTTGGTGAAACTGAGGTAAATCAACTATGCTCCCAGCTGGTAATGCCCTATACCACTTCTTAACTTCTCTCGTTAAACTCTGAGCAAACAACCTGATTTTAACATCATCATCATCGACTTCTTCTAAGTTAGAGAAGTCATTCATCCTATCAATATGTTGTTGTGTTGTCACAGGACCTGTACCATCAAATTGTGGAAATATCTGAGCATAGTTTTGTGGCATAGCATTTAAAGGTGCTTGCAATGCCAAAGGAGCATATCTACCTACCATGGTTGGTATGTGAGGCACAAACGAAACTACAACAGGTGTGGGTATGGAAGGTATGAAAGGAGGTGTAATAACAGTTTTTTGTGTAGATGCTAAGATGGTAGTGGTTGAAGATGAAATAGGTGTAGTACAAATGCGAGTAATCACTCGAGAAGTAGTAGAAGTGAAAGAAAATACTAGGGGAACAGAGACAGTAGGAGTTGGAAAAGAGTGGTATGAACAAGGGAAGTTTTGGGTGGGGTGAAAATTTTAGGAGAACTCTTAAGTGGATCTGGGGATGAAGTAGTGGAGGAAGAGGATGTAGTTTTAGGTGACTCACAAGATGTCTGTATAGCCTGATCTAGTTCAGATACTAGTTTCTCAAGTTTTTCAAATTGTTTAATGGCATCATCTTCAGGATCAGGTTTAACAACTTGATGTTTTAAAATGTGAGGTTTGAATATATTCTTATCAACCATTGTTTGAGGTATCCAAGTATCTAACTTGGTTCTAAATAAACTATGCTCAAAAGCTAGATCCAACCCAATATCAACTTCATCTAGATTCTCAAAACCTATAGGGAGAGATTGAGCTTTAGATGGAGGGTTGTTACTCCCCTGGCTTTCAGTTAGACTTTTCCTTCTAAGGATCAGCTCAGGGTTGTCTACAATCTGTGGTGGATTGGGATCTGGGTTGGCTCTAGTATGTATTCTTTTGGGAGCCAAATCTATTACAAAATATGTATAGTTATTAAACTTTATACAACCTTATGAATAATAGACAGTCTTAGCTCAGATTTTAGAAATGGAAATTTTAAGCATTGAGATGAATTTTAATTTAGGGAAACTTAAATATGAATCAAGTTTTTTCAGTTTCCCATTATGATCGCTAGAATGTTAGCACTCTGTATTTCCTAAGACTGTGAAAGAAATACAAAGGTAACCACAAAACCACTTTAGAAGTTGGGATCTAGCCTTGACAACTTTAGAGAGGGATCTATCTTTTAGATTTAGATTTGTTTATATTGAGGTATTAGGCTAGTTATGAAAGTTTAATACTTTGGTTTTTGATTTGGTTTGGTTGTTTGGTTGATAATGTAACAAGATATCATTGGGCAATGGAGTCAATTTACTTTGAATGGATTTATTTCAGCATTGGCAGACAGATCTAATAGGGAAATATAGGTAGATTTATTGGATCTTATATGTTTGATGAGATGGAAAAAGGAGAAATGATTAAGTGTCCATGAAGCAGAGAGAAATTAAGAATTCTATTTCTTGACTTCAGTAGAAAACATCGAAATTGTTCAAAAGACAGAACTGAGTGTATTTAAGCAAATTCAGATTCATAATTTTCTTTGAACAAAATAGATTATAAAACACATATGAAATTACAGAGAAATGAAAACACAACAACAAAGGAGAATATCACTTCACCAAAAATCTGACACAAGAATCTTGTAAGAGCTTCTGTATTAGTTAAATGTGTCCATTGGAACTTTGTGGAACAACTTTACATTAATGATCCTTTTCTTTTACATAAACATCAACCCCTACTACTTCGAATTATGTATTAATTATAGAAATAATTACAAAATATCTTGATTTCAAAAGATCAAGACAAAATCCTAAAATATCTAAAACTGATTACAAAAATAGTGCAAAAAATTAGGAATTTTGAACTACTAGAGATGCTGGCACTATTTTCGAGGATGGTTGTTGATGATTGATCCCAAAAAGGTGTCGCCTCACTGTCTGAGATGAAACATGTTTCACCCAAGTAATTCACATAATTGATCCCATCGATCTTCATTAGGGATAAAAAAAATTATTAGCTTTCTATATGTTTCATCAACTTCGGTATATTTCTCAAATGTAGGCTTGTTGATGAAAATGTGTTTGATCTCATGTATAATGATCAAATCAAAATCTAAAGCCTCTAGGAATTTTTTTCCTATAATACTTCATTTTACCCCTGCAAACTTAGACTTATCTTGGGCAATAGTAAAAATTTTGTGGTTGTAGTCACTCAGATTGATCAATCTGTCATTCATTTCTACCAACCCTGGTAACCCTCCTCGATTCAATAAATTGAACCTAGTATGAAACCTTTGAACAACAATTTCCAGAGTCTGACACTTATTCTCTAGTTGTATCATAAGGTTCCTCTTCTGTAAAACTTTCTTTATCTCCAAAATGGTTTATGTTCTGTCTACAATCTGAAGCTCCTCCAGTTCTTCCTTAGTTTTAGAATTCAAAACTTTGATTAAGGTTGTTGCTTCACTCGGTTTCTCTCCCAACATTTCTCTTACCTCCTCTATCATTGTTTTTTATCTCTGCATCAATTCTTCCTGTTCAAATATGATCTGAATTGATGGCAAAATTTTTGTTATGGCCTGATTGATATCCACCCATATGTTTTCTTTGGCTTTTGCTAAATTTTGAGCCATTACTGACTCACTCTCTAAAAACTCTATTCTCTGAGCAAGCCTGTGATATTTTTGTAATTCTACTACATAGGAGTTGTCTATCTTCAATTTTTGTTCAAGTAAACTCTTTAGCTGATCTTTTAACTTCTCAATTTCTTTCCCCTGAAGGGACATCTCCTGCGTGGCTCTTATCAATTCGTTGGAAGAATTTGTGGTTTTTGTTGGTGTTGTTGTCTATGTAGAATCATTTGTTGTTCGTATGACTGAAATAGAAACTGCAGCAATGGAACTAAATCCAACTGTGAGGACTGCTCTTTCTCCTTGAGAAATTTTTCTAGTTCCACCTCCATTTCTCTGATCTGGACATTATGTTCAAGTATTATCTTGAACATGTCTTACTTTTTATTTTCCAATTCTCCCATTTCCTTGGTATGTGGATCCTTTGTAGATGGTAGCTTGAGTTGCTTCCTCAAAGCTGCTATATTTTTTCTCACAATCTCCTCTACTGCCTTTACATCACTAGGGTCATATCCTTTGCCAAAGATGAGATCTTCTCCAACTTCAACTATGACTGTAGGTAGTATTAGTCAAAGTGGAGTATAAAATCTCTCCAGTCTGTTTGTGCGCGTCCATCTAATTAATCAGATGGATTTGATTAGTGACAAAGGAGAAAATTGTCTTCTTGTAGTCTGCTGGTGATTTTTGGAATGGAACCTCTTCCTATATAAAATCCATTTGCATTCTTCCCTTTTCGGTTTCAAATGCTGACAGAAGCCTGTGTTGGGAAGAAGCAGTTTGTTTCCAGAATTGAGTATATGTGTTGGCATTTAGAATCTCGTTTTTCTTCTTGATTGCTTTGTCCTTAGCAAAAATATTTGGCTTTGTTTGGCCTTCAGCCAACTCTGTTGTCTGTGTTGAATCTGGACGATCTTAGGAGACTAAACAAGATGGAGAGCCTAAAAAAATATCTTCTCGTCTTGTACCTACAAAAATATTTTATGGTCTCGTAGAAACATGTGGACCTATTGAAACTATAGTAGCCTGTTCTTCATCATCCTGCATGAAAACTGGTTTTGAATTAGTTTTTTTCTTCTTTTTATATATTAGGAATTCCTTGGCTCCAATTTATGTTACTGCATGAGACTCTTCTTCTCTTGCCTTTTTCTCATGCTTCTCCTGAGGTATTGGATTTTGTGAAGTGGTTGTAGACAGAACCTGTTCTTCAACTTCTTGCAGAGTGTCTTCCTCCCACTGATCCTGATTCGTGAAATTTTCAATTTCTGGCCTGGGAGTGTGAATGTAAGGAGTGGTCTTATGTTCCACTCTTAAACTGGAAATGATGTCGAAGGGGTCATATGACCAAGAAAATATTAATTGGAAGTTCATTTGTTTCAGAAGTGCATTTGCCTCATTACCTACTGCTTTGTTGTTGCATATGAATGGCTTCGCCTGTGTCTTGATCTTGAACTGTGCCTTCTTTTTAGCTGAAACAAAGTGTATGTCATCCATGTTGATAATTTTCCTTATATATTCCAATGAGAAAATTCTCATAGGAACATATTTTGGCAGTTTGTATGGTGGCATCTCACAACCATACACTCTAATCTCTATGTAGTTCTGGTACAAGTACCAATCTCTTGTTTTAACTTGTTCACTGAGGTGTAAGGTTCTTTGTATCTCAGAACCTATTCTAGGTTCCACATTACTGTTAAGAAGGAATGAAACTGTATAAATGAACTGGTCTATGAAGTCACTAAAACTAAAATCATTCAAATTCTTCCGCACCAAAGAGGTCCACTGGATGACTGATTGTGCATTGCCTTGTTCATCTAGTTTTTGCAAAGCAATTGGGAATCTTTCTACCTGGTAAAATAGAAAGATACAAACTAGCACTGATGCATGTTTAAACATTCCTTCTGTGGAAATCTTGAGAAATTGCTCATGGATATTGTCTGCAAGGAATTGACTAAAATTAAATGTTAGAGAATGTTTTTCTTATGTGGAAAACATGGACAAAAAACCTAGGATAGGTTCATCCACCCATTGATATGATTGATACACTAGGAGACAAGATACTAGTGAGACAATTTTCTTGGTCTTTTCTGGAAACATGGAGGCTGAATATGGTGGATTCTTCTTTGGAAGCTGGACATCTTATGGCAAGAAAATTTCAAATATTCTGGCTCTTCGAGGGAAGGTTATCTTTTGGTAGAGTTCCATGAGGGAATCTACAAAGAAAGGGCTCAAAGAATCATTCTGGGGGACTTGAAGCATCTGGTTAATTGACTCTGAGGTTATAGTAAACAAAATGTCTCCATTCTGAGCCACAATGGCTCTTTGGCTGGGGATATACCTAGCTTGACACCATAAAACAAAATCTGGGAAAGGGTGAGTTTGGGGAAACAAGAATTGTGGTAAGAGGCATTCTCATAGTTTGATTTCATCACTCTGGTCCATAAAGGTTTTCTTGAGCCAATTGTGTAGTTCGAATAAGTCGAACTCACAATTGGTCTCTGTGATTTTATATTGCTAGTCAACCAGGGGTAAATGCTCTAGGTCAATGGCAAGAGGGGTCATTGGGTTTTCACTAGTTGGTTTCGACTTTCCCTTAGGTGCCATTTTTTTTAAATTATTAGGAACCCTACGAGCAGGCAGGGAGGCCCGATGGTGCCTGAAACTTCAATATATAATTGGGCATTCTCAATAAAATACGATACCCTATTTCATCATCTACCCATGAACAGAGAGGGGAATTATATACACCATTGGGAAGGTACACACACCGGAAGGGACAGACACCTATTGAATGCATCATCTACCCTACGCTTATAGACCCTTCAGACGAGGGATCAGTTCATGCATCTGTGATTACTAATAGAACCCGCACATAGAACTCTTGGTGGGAGGGGACACATAAAGCATTCAGTACCCGCCCTCCCCCGGCAGCCTCAGACTTCTGCCTTGATATGCTTGGGAAACTCCTTCTTGGAAAATGGTATTTACCCCAGAAAATTTGGTTGCTTGCTGAATAATTCGTTTGCTATAATAGGTACCTGGCCGGGAAACAACTATCTGGAATCTGCAGTGGGTGACAAAGTAATTTGGTGGAAGAGATGGGGGTTTTAAATCAATGTACCTATTCTCTAAAGTAAAGGGGAAGCAGAAAGGGGGACACACTGAACAATTGGGAGGTTTTTATAAGCAACTGGTGATGAGCCCCAATTTTGGTACAATTTGGGCTCATTTTGGCCTATTCTACTTGCTCAAACCATTCATTTTTTACTGCTTATGCATGCATTTCTTAGTTTATTCATGTTGTTTGTAGGAAGAAGGGTAGGCACTTTATCTACGTGACTAATGCATTATGATTCCAGGTTTTGGCATTAAAAGGGAGCAAGAGACAACGAAAAAGGAGATAAAGAGACAATGAGGTGGCACTGCTGGTTTTTAGGACAGGATGTCCACGGTCTTGGGACATTCCTCGTGATTCCCATCAAGAACTCCGAGCTCCAATCCATCTCCCCTCCGAGCTTAAGAAGCAGCCAGCTGTCCTACAGGAACAGCAGTTATAATTGTTCTACAGGAACAGTAGTTATGACTGTCCTACAGGATCAGCAGTTAAACTCGAAGTTGGACAGCCGAGCTCCTAAAATCAAGGATACTTGTTGGATCATCGTTTTTGTATAAGTATAGAGGCCTTAGCCTTGGATAGGTTGTTGAAACTCTCGTATTGCTATTGTAATTTTGGAGCACAGTTCAGTTTTCGTTCCTTTTTGTAAGCCAATTTGGCATGATATCAGATTATGAATAAAGAAGGCAGTTTGTGATCTAGTTCTGAGTTTCTTAAGGAGACTATAGCTCTCAGGTTAGGGCCCAACCTGAGAGCCATAGATCCCCTCTACTGTAGTGTTGTTTCCATTTCATTTCAGCACTTTGAGCTTTTCATTTGCACATGCAATTCGAATTCCAGGTCGTTAAGTTGGTCTTTTTCATGAGTTAGATAGGATTTGCTTATGGTGAGTTTGTTTACAGTTGTTTAGTGTAGCAGAGGATAGATATAGTCCATTGGAGCTCCAACAAAAAGGGTTGTTAAGGCTCACTGCCATCTCATTTGGGATTGGGGTGCAGTCCATGACTAACCACCAAAAACACGCATTTCTTTATTTCATGATTGCTGCAAACACAGTCACGTTATGTTAGATGCTTCCTTGTCATTCACACCTGCACCACACTCCTTTACCACAGCTTCATGCACATTCTCCTTTGCGTTTTGGATTGCTGTTCATTGAATTTACAAGCACCAGTAGTTTAGGTTAATGCATTTTCGGTTTGGTAACAGTCACAAGCATTTGTTTCACTTGCACTGCCCTCTCTCGTCCATTACTTCATTCTCCATCTTGATCACGCATGCAACACATCTCCTCGACCTTTACCCCACTCTGTTATCTCCCAAAGTCTTCCACTCCTCACGTAACTTCATTTCCTAGCCTTTTGTTGACCTAGCCCTCTATCTTCCAACCTACTCCCTACACTCATTTCCCATCTCATTCCTCCACTTCTAGAGCCATCACCAGCCTCATTCCCACCTTGCACATCTCCCCCTACCATTCCATCACTCCTCCATCTCTTCAAACACTCACGGTAGGTCATCCTGTAGCAGTTCATAAACATCCTGTAGAAACCTCTAAGTATCCTGTAGGATCCCCTGCAGACATCTTGTAGGAGGCCACTCACTCGGTTGCTGAGCTTTTGAATGTGAGGAACCTCTGTGGATGGATGCTAAGGATCCCTAGGGACCTCTCCTAGCCTTCCCAACCTGTCCCACGTTCTCCTTCCTTCTCCATTCCATCTGCACAACCAAACCCTAATTAGCACACAATCACAATCATTCCACACACTTAAAGGAAAAATACAAAAACATGTCTTTTATGATGCAAGCAGCTTAGATCCATGCATTTTCACTTATTAGAGGTAACAGCAGCATTGGTAGAAGTTTCCTTCACATTCTTTGCATTATAGAGGTTAGACTAGTTAAATTAGGGTTTCCTAGGTTTACATGCTTTGATTTGCTTTCAGTTCATTTTTGTCAAGTAGATTAGTCTCCTTTGAGCTAGCTTTCGTCCATCATTGATAAAGCTTCTTCTGTGAGCCTATAGAAGTTGGCTTGAGCCCTAGCGGACTTGTGCCAGCTGACCAAGTGACAGCTGCGACAAGAGCTAGTACTTGTGCATACAGCACCGTCGCTTCCAAGTTTGTACGAACTACCGGGTTGATAAAATGAGAGACAGGAAGCCCCAGGAGTTGTAGCATTATTGCTACAATACTGGAGCTCACCATCTTTTTGGCGCCGTTGCCGGGGAAGCGTCAGAGTATTAGTAATTGTTGCTTTTCTTCTACTTTCGTACTCTTACTTCTGCTCAGTAGTTTATTTCATTTCCATTCTGCAAAAGTAGCTTAGTATTTCCTGCTTTCATAGATTAGCATTTCCTGCTTTCATAGCTTATTATTTCCTGCTTTCATAGCTTAGTATTTCCTGCTTTCATAGATTAGCATTTCCTGCTTTCATAGACTAGTATTTCTCGCTTTCCTAGATTAGCTTTCTAATTCTGCAATTTCATTTGAGAAATATAGTTAGTTGTAGATCATTTTGTTTCAGTTTTGCAGGTACCAAAGAAAAAGCAAAAGCACTCAAAAAAAAGAAAAGTCCTTTCCATTTCATGCCTCGTAGGAACCGAGATAGATCAGGCAAATTCCTACCTAACACCCCCACCACATCACTTAGTCACCCTTCACTCTTCGGTGGCGACAGTGATCCAGAGGAAACTATAGGTGAACATCCCGAGACATACCAAAATCCTATAGAAGAAGAAGAGTTAGAGACCACTCCATCCGAAGCTATGGCTGACAATAGAGAAGATGAGAGAATAGAAGGAGCTTTCCCCATCCGAGAGACCAATGGAGATATGAAAATGAAAAACATTAGCCCCTCCGCCTTGCCTCACTTCCATGGACTGACCACTGAGGATCCTGATACCTTCTTGTTTGAGTTTGTTGTCCTTTGTAGAACCTATGACTATACTGAAGATGAGCAAAAGCTGAAGCTTTTCCCTTCCACTCTTAAGGATGCAGCACTACGCTGGTGTTGTGGGGGAAAGTATCCAACTCGAAATGACCCTAACCCACTCTAAGGGTGACAGTTCCTTAGCAACAGCTGAAAGCAAAGCTATCTAAAGTTTCTTCTTTATGACATGCAAGAGATAAAAGGAAGAGATCCACTTACCGATGTCTTGCGCAAATGGTCGATCCAATCTCCTTTGATTGCCGCTTGCTCCCAGCTCCAAGTCTTTTCACGGGTCCAGCTACACGAGATCCTGCAAACAAGACAAAGAAAGGAGACTACAAGAAGCATGCATGCATAACTGATTCAAGGATTAGCATAAATCAAATACGCAAGTAAGACAATACATCATTGAAACACATGCGAATAGAAGAACCTCAAATGCTTTATTAATATATGGAAGTAAGGTTCAGGCGGTGATACAACCATGAGAGGTCCAATCCAACATCACCTTCCCGACGGAGAGAAATCTCTTCTTCACCTCCCTCAAGCAATCACCCAATGCTCACAACTGTAAACCAACAGCAATTCTTTGCACTAAATTCCGGCCTCCTCAGATCCCATGGGATGAGATCCTTATATAGAGTTTTGGAGTGAAGATAAGTCAGCTTGATGTGTGACTTGTTGTCCTCTTCAACTCCAGTTGTTCTTCAGTTCTTCACTCGGAGTTTCTGTCTTCCACTTGGAGTCTTAGAAGCTCTTAACTCATCATTAGGCGAATCTTATCATCAAGTGTCTTTTTAGAAGCTTCCTGGGCACTGGCACTTTGAGAAAAAGATTCCTCCACATGTCCAAGTACGCCCAACGCAGGTAGCCTTTGTTCTACTTGCTATGCAACACAGGTAGCCTTTGTTGTACCTGCTATGCAGCGCAGATGCCTAGTGGAGCAGCTGCAATGACCCAAAACTGACCTGTTTTTGAGTGTTTTTCAGTGGAGAACTGATTTGCAGTGCTGTGGTTTGCTGACCTTGTTCCTCTAAGGGTAAGAACAACTTGTTTAGGGACTTTGGATCCCTTAGATTATTGACATTTCATGCTCTATGCTGTAAGGCACAAAAATGTCTATAACAGTTGCCCCCTAAAGTATGAGGTCGTTTATCGGGTGAAATGCTTTATTAGGAGGATCCGAAGTTCATTCAATCGCCGGGAGGTGACCTGTAACAAAATACAATACAATACATTATCTTTTCATACTTTCTTTTCATGATCTAGCTGATGCGGGCATTTCCCATGATCAGCTTTATAAATACATTTGTCGTACATAAACAGACGATCGTCTGATAAGAGACGGATAATTCTCTGCTTTTAATTATCATCCTTTTAGTAGGATGATCATCTGCTGCACATGTCTATGTTTTTATCTCCTGAATATATATCGCAGCCCAGATGGATGAAACTAGATCTGGGGTCTTCAAACTTGTCCGATCTTCACTCTAGTACAAGTCGATCCATGTGAGAATTTCTTGAAGTCGAACATGGAAAGACATCGCTTGATTACCAGTCAATAACGTAAACTGTTAACAAGCGCGAGAGGAATCACCGATAATGATGATGACCCTCAAGGTACTGCAGCACAATTCACGTGGTGTGAATATAGGATCTGACGTCGAACACCACGCAAAGTCTCCTGGTCGAAGGTCATTAATGTATACCTATCGCCGGGAGTGAGAAACTTGCCATTGAGGCATGCAAGCTTCAAAGTACTGAGGGGGTGTTCCTAGATCAACTTCTTGGATAGTGAGCTGATGTCAACAAGAAGTGATCCGTCAAAGGAGGGCCTTAATGAATCCCACATCAGTGACACGGAACGGAGCTAGTGATGATGGTGAAAACGATCTGTGAAATATGATTCAGGGTGGCGGTCATGGAAGGATGAAAGATGATGTACGGTAGTGGATGGGACCCGGTTGACACTTTCTGAATGACATCTCTTGAACATATAACGACACTGATGTGATGGATCGGTAGCATTACCCCATGTATGTATGGTATGGCGAGACCATGGTGAAGGGACCGGTGAATGATAATAACCCAACCCGATATTTACGGAGGCAAAAGTGTCATGTTCAAGAGCGACTTGCTACCATTAAGCTTTGAGGTTCTTCCCAATTTTTCCCCAGTGATTTCTGACCAGTACCTCTTTATTTTTGTCAAGCTTGAGGAGGATAACATATGCTTGTTCTATAACCTGCCCTTCGGGCAAGCCCATCGCTATGTTTTAACGAGCCTAGTGATAGGGAAACTCGTTCTCGTCTATAGACAAGTTTGTCGCTATCTAATATTTTTAACGAGCCCAGCGACAAAGACAACTCGGCCCTTTTCATTTTTAGAGAGTCTGAAAAGGGTACATAAAGTGGACTCCAGGGGTCCTTTTTCGTCATCTAATCCCTTAAGTCCTAAAAAGTATAAAACAATACAGAAGGGATGAATGTTCGATATCTTTATCGAGCCGAACCAGACAAGCACTCGATATTTTTGTGCAATAATCCCCCAGGTCCAAAAAGATTAAAATCTAGAGGAGGGATAGCTCTTCCGGTCCTTTTAACGAGCTGGAAGGCCAAAACTCGGCAAACTTTTCATTTTTTACGAGTCAGTGAAAAGAGCTCAAAGAAGACTCGTATTTTGAGGAACGAGTGATAAACAGGGATAGCAGCAGATTCCAGGTACAGGTTGGAATTTTCCAATCACGGCAGTATTACAAGGATGGCTAAATGGGATCACTCTTCGCAGTTGTTCCTCAAAATAGGTAAACAATCAAGTGGATGTGAATGATCGGCCAAAGGAAAAGTGGAGGTGACGGTGCACAAACACGACCAAGGCTTTTATGGCTAATGAATTTACGGTCTCAAATGGTTATTTACCGGTTCATTTTTTCTGAATGAGCTTGAACACTGGGGGGAAGCCTGCTCACATGTGTGTTTATTTTTTAACGAGCATGAACCCTTGCGAAAACTGCTCGGTTTTGCGTTTATTTTTTAACGAGCATGAACTTTGCCAAAACTGCTCGTTCTTTTGCATGCCCCCAGCATCATAATAACGCATGTCAAAGGAGGGTGCCCCCCAAGCTTCATTGCATTCAACTTGGTGGTTGGAATGAAGGTTTACCTTTGAATTTTGAAAAGGGGATTTGTTTCATTTTTTAATGAGGTTGACATAGTAAAAGAACTATCCTCGTGACTCCTTGTTTCATTTTTTAACGAGGTTGACATGAGATAAGAACCGTCCTCGGAGCCCACTGTATTTACAGTATTTCCATTAGGGCGATGATCCATGCTGAAAAAATATTTAGGAATCTTCCGAATCCGTTGGATATAGAAGATTTCATATTGTAGGTTTCCACTGTGGCTACTTCCGCCAGATTACTCGCCGGCAGTAGGGCAAAAGTACCCATTAAGGCAGGGTCTTTTAGGAGACCTACTCCAATATTTTGGAGTGATTGATTACTTTCATGGATCATTGTGCTGCTTCCCGTAACTTGAGAACTGTTGGGGAGAAATGTTTGTTGGTCGACGATTGTAATTTTTCCTTGAAAAGGAAATACAATCCTCCTGAAGTAGGTCGACACAACTGCAGCCATGGCATATATCCAAGGCCTTCCCAGTAGGATGTTGTAATCGAGGTTTCCGTCGATTACTTCCACATCAACTTCTACTGTTTTTCCCCCCAGTTCAACTTGCAAGTTACTTAAAATCCCGTATGGAGTGTATGATCGTCCGTCAAATGCTTTTAATGTCGTTGATGATTTCGACAAGGGTGGTGAGCCTAAATTTTTCCAGCAACTCATCGACATAAGACATGTAGATGCCCCCTCATCAATAATTGTTCGATGGACAGTTTTGTTGAGGGCTTTCACTTGAATAAGGAAAGCTAGTTGAGCTGGTATCTGAGGGTCATATCCTTTATGATTAAAGGCCACAAGATTGGAATCCATTGGGCCAATCCCACCTATGGCTGATAATAAAGCTTGCTCTTGGGAGGTGCAATTTTGCGCTACCTCAAGTGTCGACATAGCGGACGACGATTGGGCCAGGTCCTCTATTATATTATAATCCTGTGTTATTTTTTCACGAGGATCAAATGTCGATTTGTGTACTACTCCCTTTGGCGACTTTATCATTGGCTTAGGAACGATGGGTGGCACAACTTTGGTCAAAGTTGTTGTTGAACTACTAGGTTGTTTATTTGCCTTGTTGTTCAACTGCTTTGGATTCCTGTAATCTTTATTCCTTGTCAAAGCATTATTCTGCTGCTTTGAGGTAGACAACATAAGCACTTGGGATCGGGAAGCATTTTGATTAGCAACCAGATTTTGTCTTGGATTAGGAAACGGATCAGTCAATACTGCTGGGGTTTTTGAACTCTTGAAGAGTTTCTTAACTTCAGCTATATGTGGACAATCTTTCGTCCAATGATCCTCATCGCATATATGACACCCTGTCGGGGGTTTCCCTTTCCTTTTCTTTTTCTTCTTGCCCCCTGGTTGCTTCAGCTGTTTGCTCCTGTCGGTCGACATGGCATTTACTTCTGAGGCAAGAAGTTCCTCATTTGCATTTTGACTAGAAATTTTGCGTTTGCCAGTCACGCCATTACTGGCGTGAGAGTTAGTATTCGATTTAGGAGGGGCAGGAATTGAAAATTCAGGTCTAGGGGCGTCAGGTATTTTGTCGTAGAGCGTGCCTGACTGAGTATATACTAAGTCTAAATATTGAGCACGAGCAATGACTTGCTCCTCTGTTACGACTCCTCCCTTGGCCACATCTTCCGTTATAGCCGGAAGTAACGACTTTATAAACCATTCAGCTAACAGCTGATCGGGAACGTAAGTTTTCACCATCCTACGACGACGTCGCCACTCATGTATATGATCAGATATGTGAGTGGCCGTTGTCTGTTTGAAGTTGGTAAGGAGTTCTGTTCCTGTTTCATACCTTATCGGTAATTGAAAATGGGTTAAGAAAGTCGTGGCTAAGGAGCTGAAATTGTCGAAAGAGGCTCTTGGCAATTCAATGTACCATTTAGCCGCTGGACCTGTCAATGTCCTCTGGAAGAGGCGAAGTCTTATCGAATCATCGTTTAGAGTGTTCGATGAACACCACAGATGAAAAGTCATGACGTGATTCGACGAGTCTTCACCTGGATTTCCATTGAATTTAGGAATGTCCGATGGAAGTTTATGCGGAATCGTTGGCCACCAAGGGGCATAAGCAATTGGATCATTCGTCAGCCGGTTTAGATCTGGCAATTCTAGAGTTGCTACAAAGGGCAACTGTTGGTTCAGGTTAGGCGAAGCATATCCAGGATAAGATGGTATTGTCTGAGCAATGGGTCTTTGCAGACCAGCATAATGCTGACAACTTTGACAAAGTTGATGGGTATAACCATTATAGCATGGTTGCCCATTACTTACAAAGACTTGTTGCTCAGGTCCTTGATATGATTGCTGGAATGGCGGTTGTTGAGATTGAACCAGCTCTGGTTGTTGGACCATTTTCTGTTGACCAATACTGGATGATTGACCAAGATGAGGAGTCACAGTACTTGTTCGAGTCTGAGTCGCTCCAGATAAGGAGGCACTACCCTGAGATTGTGATTGAGCCGCCGAGACAAGAGGTTGTTGTATTACAACAGGTAGCGCTTGTACTTGCGACGCATTCGCCGTAGCAGGCGTGGTGGGAATATTCGACACAGGGTGTACTGGTTGCATTGAATATGCAACTCCTGATTGTTGAGGCAGTATTGGTACCCAACCGCTAGATGTGATTCCAGTTTGACCTGAACTTTGTTGTAAACTCCCACATGGTTGTTCTCCGGGAGGGAACAATGAAAGAGCATACTGCCCTCCACATGGTGGAAATCCAGTACTTAAAGGGTAAATTGGCCTTTGAAGACACATTGGATCAATTTGTTGAGTTTCAACATAAGAAGTACCAGATGATAATCCGGATGAAGAAACAGGAACTAACCATATTGTTGTCCCTGATGGGACTCTGGCTTGTTGTTGGCAATTTGCCGGGACAGGTGGTATACCAGCAAACATCGTTGGAGTGGCAGCAGGAGGCTCTGCTGTTGCTGTGTCGGACGACACAGTCCTAGATGTTGACGGTTGTTCAGACATTTTGAGTCTATCCAAAAGATTTAGCGATTCTACAAGAACTTACGATGCCAAAAGACTAACTTCGAAGATCAACGCAGGAATAGGAGGTGATTATGTTCCGTTTAAAATGAATTTTATTATGACGACGCTTTAGACACAACTTGCTTTTTCACTTTTTAAGAGTCGAGAAAAAGCTAAAGATGACTCTAGTCTCCTTCGATGTATTAACGAGCCCGAAGTGACAAATGCTCGGATGGACTTTTTCAGTTATAGAGTTTGAAAAAGGCCAAAAGAAACTACTCTGGAGTTCTAGGCAGAGGGTGTGCCAAACCTTTCGTGAAACCACAGAATACGTTTTACGGTACGAGTGGTCGATCTTCGTGAATGTTGTGTTCACTGCATTGCGATCAGTAGGGCGGCCGACACGGCTTCCTATGGATAAAGGCTTTGTTCCTATAGGGGTCCCCCAATATACGCGACGGTACGCGGGGGCACAAGTCTGTATTAGTGTTATCGTCTCTCAGGAGGAATCACCCACCTTCGTAGAGATCGACAATCACTATGTTTAACGACGCCGGTTCACGTCTCTACCTAGACCTCTACTATGTTTCGTTATGTTTCAAAGCGTTGTTAGATAAATTCAGTTCTTTTTAGGTTGATCTTGCTTAGCAGTTTTCCTTTATGGATCACCACGTGATGTATGATACAACTCCTAAATGCAGTCTAAGAATGATAAGCAAGCTTTTTCGATTCTTTCAACTTATGAAAATCTTAACTACTGAAGGAAAAGAAAGACATCATCTTTTCAAACAGATCATAGAGCACACACTGATGCACTTTTCCTAAATCGACATGCAAACTGTCAAAATGCACATGCACAATGCAAGTATTTCTTTTCTTCTTCCTTAATGTTGATGTATTACAAAAAGAAAGCTGTTGTATAATTTCGAATTCAATTTCAAGCGAAAGCAACAAGTGTTTGTCCAACAATCAAAAGAACACCTTAAGATTCACTCGTTTCAACACAAGAAATACTGAAATTCGAACCATATAACGAAAGCAAATGCTCAAGCAGCTATGAACAGCAATAAACTAACTCTTAGAATCACAACGACACTTTCTCACAGGTCTAGATTCAAGAGGTCATAGCAAGACTAGTTCACTTTCGCTATGGGAAACTGTGAATGACAGCAAGAAATACAATAAGAACAATCATGGTTTCTTCATACAACTGAGGCAGAATGAAGGCAAAGAGAAGTGGTTTCAGCTGGGTATACAGGTTGACAACAGGCTGCAAAAACAATACTGAAAACTGGGCAACAGACAGTGGGGAATCCCAGTTGCACAAGGCAAAACTGGATCAGCGCAGGTGTTGCACTGTCAACCTGCGATGCAGCGCAGGTAGCCCCTTCGGGACCTGCGTTGCAGTGCAGGTAGCCTTTGTTGCAGCTGCACTGATGAGACAACTCTCGCCTCTCTCAGATTCCGGGTCACAGTTTGCTCAAAAATCAACGGTTTTTGGCCAAATCAGTTGCTATCAGTCAAGTATACTCTAGAGGATGATTAAAGGAAGATGAACACTATTACAAAGAGCTAAAAAGAGTCCTTGTGGATCTTCTCTTCAAATCATAAACAGGCCCAGCACTGGGCTAGAGTAGCTGCCCTCTACTTTGCATTCGAAGGACTCGCATGCAGTTCGATTCGGTACTCTTTTGTTTAAGAAATGAATAGCAAGAAACACAAGCTACCAACAAGACACGGTCCCTAGTGGAGTCGCCAGTCCGTTGTGGGGGAAAGTATCCAACTCGGAATGACCCTAACCCACTCTAAGGGTGACAGTTCCTTAGCAACAGCTGAAAGCAAAGCTATCTAAAGTTTCTTCTTTATGACATGCAAGAGATAAAAGGAAGAGATCCACTTACCGATGTCTTGCGCAAATGGTCGATCCAATCTCCTTTGATTGCCGCTTGCTCCCAGCTCCAAGTCTTTTCACGGGTCCAGCTACACGAGATCCTGCAAACAAGACAAAGAAAGGAGACTACAAGAAGCATGCATGCATAACTGATTCAAGGATTAGCATAAATCAAATACGCAAGTAAGACAATACATCATTGAAACACATGCGAATAGAAGAACCTCAAATGCTTTATTAATATATGGAAGTAAGGTTCAGGCGGTGATACAACCATGAGAGGTCCAATCCAGCATCACCTTCCCGACGGAGAGAAATCTCTTCTTCACCTCCCTCAAGCAATCACCCAATGCTCACAACTGTAAACCAACAGCAATTCTTTGCACTAAATTCCGGCCTCCTCAGATCCCATGGGATGAGATCCTTATATAGAGTTTTGGAGTGAAGATAAGTCAGCTTGATGTGTGACTTGTTGTCCTCTTCAACTCCAGTTGTTCTTCAGTTCTTCACTCGGATTTTCTGTCTTCCACTTGGAGTCTTAGAAGCTCTTAACTCATCATTAGGCGAATCTTATCATCAAGAGTCTTTTTAGAAGCTTCCTGGGCACTGGCACTTTGAGAAAAAGATTCCTCCACATGTCCAAGTACGCCCAACGCAGGTAGCCTTTGTTCTACTTGCTAAGCAACGCAGGTAGCCTTTGTTGTACCTGCTATGCAGCGCAGATGCCTAGTGGAGCAGCTGCAATGACCCAAAACTGACCTGTTTTTGAGTGTTTTTCAGTGGAGAACTGATTTGCAGTGCTGTGGTTTGCTGACCTTGTTCCTCTAAGGGTAAGAACAACTTGTTTAGGGACTTTGGATCCCTTAGATTATTGACATTTCATGCTCTATGCTGTAAGGCACAAAAATGTCTATAACAGCTGGTTCATGGGATTACCTGGGAATAGCATCGCTACTTGGGCTCAGATGCAGCAAGCCTTCAATACCAAGTATAGGGATTATTGTAGGTCCAAGGAAACCAAGGGAGAGATCTATCGAATGACCATGGGGAATGATGAGTCTTTAGAGGATTATGAGGAGAGGTTCCAACTTAGCTATAAACGGGCCAGGTGCACACTTGACCCTGAATCCCTCAAGTTGGTTCTACTCCGAGGAGTCCCTGAAGATCTCTTAGACACCCTTCACATGTTAGTTGGGGGGGACATTTACCAACTGCCTTATGAGGACATCAAAACTGTGTTTCGAAATCATTCCAGGGCAGCTAGGAAACGAGGTAGAGGAAATCTCCTCTCCACTGGTGTCCCTTTCTCCAAACATGAGTTTACAAACCAATTAGAAGATCTTAAGAGTGAGGTGAGACAGACCATTTCCATGCAGCTAGACACATTCAGGATCCAGCAGAAGAAAGAAGAAGCTGAGAGAGCCCTGGCTGTCTTCTGCCCTAGGTGCACAAGAAGACATCCTAAGAACGAATGCCCATTGCATTCGGTTGAAGTGTGTTTTGTTTGTGAGGAGGACCATCCTACCAATCAGTGTCCCACCTTACCTGGGTTTAAAGCCATGTACCAAGGGACTGAAGCCCCCACTGAACCTCTCTACTTCATCAACCAAAGGAGACCACAAGGATCTAGACCCTATCAGCAGGGAATGCAAGGGGCACCACAAGCCTATTACAACCCCAACCAATCGACTCCTATGCCTTCCTGGGGTCCCCCTGCTCATCCTTCTTGGTCCATGCCTCCTCCATGGTATTATCCACCTCAGTATCCTACTCAACCCACTACTCACTCATATCACTCACATGCCCAGTCACAGCCTCAATGGAGTGCACCTCAGTCGGGGTGGAGGTCCCAGTACAACACTCCTCCCGCCATTCTGCCTCCACCTCCAGTTCAGCCACAACCATTACCTCCTGCTCCTCCAAGGCAACCTCAAATGCCTGCTCAAACGAACCCGAACCCCAACAATAGACAGGCTCAGCAGGTATATACTGGGGAGACCTCATGCCCTACCTATGCTGTCGAGATCCAGGAGATCAATCTTAGATCTGGAAAGACTCTTCCAGATCGCCAACCTCCTCCCCCAGAGGATGAGGAAGACCATCAGGAAAGTGAACCAAAGCCTATTCCACCCTTTCCTGAGAGACTTACAGCCACCACACAACCCAACCCGGAAGAAGATGAGCTTCTGGGAGAGCTCAAGCAGTTGTGTGTGAAGATACCCCTTCTCCAGGCCATCAAGGATGTGCCAATCTATAACAAGCTGGTTAAGGAGAAGTGTTTCAAACATCCAGGCAGACGGAAGAAAGATGCTTCAACTATCAATGTCATAGGACAACTGTCTGACCTTATGCTAGGACAAGTCATCTGCCCAAAGTACTTAGATCCTGGAAGTCCTGTAGTAGATGTCCACATCAATGGCACCATCATACCCCACACCCTGATTGATCTGGGGGCTGCCATTAATGTAATGACCAGGGATACCATGCTCAAGCTCAATCTTCAAGGTTCCTTGAGGAAGACCTCGACAGTACTGCAATTAGTAGATCGCTCCACTGTGACTCCCGAAGGGATTGTGGAGGATGTCTTGGTCTCTATTGACTCTTGGGAGTATCCTGCAGACTTCCTGGTTCTGCAACCAAAGGCAAAGCTTACGGGATATCCCCTCATTTTGGGAAGGCCTTGGTTAGCCACTGCAGATGCCTATATCAGTTGTCGTGCCGGAAATATGACCATCAAAAATGGTCCTATGTCCAAGCAACTTGTCCTATACCCTCCTGCCCAACCCTCTTTGGAGCATGACTTACCACTCTGGTTGGAAGAAGGAGAAGAAGACGAGGTGTATTCAGCACCTCTGTGTACCATAGAAACCAATAGAAGAAATCCCCCAACCGAGGATGATTTGATCGAGAACTTGATCCAAAGCCCACCTACCAGTGCACTACCTTTAGAAAAATTGGTGGAGGATGCCCAAGCTAGCACCTTAGTGGATCTTTGTACAACCAACCCTGTCACTCCCAGAGTTAAGAGTGTGGAGTTCGGCCCTGAGAGAGCATTGAAAATCAGCTCCTCCCTATCTCCTTCTCAGGAAAAGGAGCTGTGCAACCTGTTGGCCAGCCACCTAGATGCTTTTGCTTGGAGCTATAAGGAGATGAAAGGAGTCCATCCCTCGGTCTGTACTCATCATATATACATCAAAGAGGACTGTAAACCGATTAGCCAACCCCAGAGGAGAATGAATCCAGCCCTTAAGGAAATTGTCAAGGAAGAATTGCAGAAACTATTGGATGCCGGATTCATCTACCCCATCTCAGATAGTGAATGGGTGTCCCCTCTAGTGTTGGTTCCCAAGAAGAATGGGAAGTGGAGGATCTGTGTAGATTACCGTGAGCTGAACAAAGCTACCAAAAAAGACCATTTCCCTCTACCTTTCATAGATCAAGTGTTAGATGGACTAGCAGGAAAGAAGTTCTTCTCTTTCCTGGATGGGTTTAGCGGGTACAATCAAATCCAAATCAGCCCGGAAGACCAAGATAAGACCACCTTCACTTGTCCTTGGGGTACCTTTGCCTACCGAGTCCTTCCCTTTGGGCTATGCAATGCTCCTACTACTTTTCAGAGAGCTGTCTTGAGCATCTTCTCGGAGTTGGTCCATGATGCAGTGGAAATATACATGGATGACTTTACTCCTTATGGGGCCAACTTCCAGGAAGCATTGTCCAACCTGGGGAAAGTCCTAACCAAATGCACCGAGATGAACTTGTCCCTCAGCCCTGAAAAATGTGAATTCCTAATGACTGAAGGGACCGTGCTAGGCCATACCATTTCTTCCCAAGGATTGCAGGTGGATCCTAACAAAATTGCTCTCATCAAGAGGGTTCCACCTCCTCAAAAAGTAAGGGATGTCCGGAGTTTCTTGGGATTAGCAGGATACTACCGAAGATTCATTAAGGACTTCAGCAAGTTAGCCTCACCATTGTTTGGTCTGTTGGCAAAAGATGTGGAGTTTAAGTGGACTGATGATTGTCAGAGGAGTTTGAATGAGTTAAAGGACAAGTTGGTGTCAGCACCAATCTTGAGAGGTCCAAAATGGGCCCTACCTTTCCACATCCACACTGATGCCTCGAACAAAGCCATAGGTGCAGCTTTAGGACAAGTTGAGGAAAAACTTCCATATGCCATTTACTTTGTTAGCAAAAACTTGTCCAAAGCAGAGCTGAATTACACTGTAACCGAGAAGGAATTCTTAGCTGTGGTCCATGCACTGAACAAGTTCCGACATTATATTACTGGTTACCAGACTTTTGTACATACTGACCATGCTGCTATTAGATATTTGATGAATAAACCCGATGTGAATGCTCGTATTATTAGATGGTTACTTTTATTGCAGCAGTTTGATCTAACCATTGTTAATAAACCAGGAAGAGAAAATGTTGTTGCTGACTTCTTGTCTAGATTGGATTTGTCTGCAGATGAATATGGGATGGTGGATGACCAGATGCCTGATGAGCATCTGTTTTCTATCTCAGTACTCTCTCCATGGTTTGCTGATATAGCAAACTACCTTGTTTCAGCTCAGTTCCCTCCGCACCTCTCTTCAAAAGAGAAGAGCAAAATCATCAGAAAAAGTGCCTCATTTACTTGGATCGGGGGCAACCTGTTCAAGCTTGGCCCTGATCAGATCTTAAGGCGTTGTGTAAGGGAAGAGGAAGTCTTTGACATCCTCCTCACCTGTCATGATGGGCCTTGTGGAGGACATTTTGCAGCAAAGAGAACTGCCTTCAAGATCCTGCAGGCAGGCTACTATTGGCCCACACTTCATCAAGATGTCAGAAGATATGTCAGCCAGTGTGACCAATGCCAAAGGATGGGGAAACCAACCCAAAGGGATGAGATGCCTCTCCAACCTCAAGTGACTCTTGAGCCATTTGAGAAGTGGGGCATGGACTTTGTGGGTCCAATCAATCCCTCTTCGAGGCAGAGATCCTACATCATTGTGTGTGCTGACTACTTGACAAAGTGGGCAGAGACTAAAGCAATCAAAGCAGCAACAGAAGAGAAGGTGGTCGAGTTCTTAAGAGAGAACATCTTCTACAAGTTTGGCTACCCAAGAGAGCTGGTGACCGATCAAGGGAGCCAGTTCACATCCAACTTGGTTGAAGATCTGCTAGCTCATCACAAGATTAAGCACAGGACTTCCACCCCCTATCACCCTCAAGCAAATGGGCAGGTGGAAGTCACCAATAGAGCATTAGAAGGGATCTTGACCAAAGTGGTGAGCAGCAGCAGAAAGGACTGGGCAGATCGCCTGGTTGAGGCCACATGGGCTTACAACACCACCTGGAAGACCACCACCGGCTTCACACCTTATGAGCTGGTCTATGGGAAGAAAGCTTTGCTGTCCATTGAGTTTGAGTATAACACTTTGAGGATGGCAGCTCAGCTGGACCTAGATCTCAGCCATGCACAGCAAGAAAGGTTATTGCAGCTGAATGGACTGGATGAGCACCGCATGTAGGCCCTCCTTCACTCAGAAGTGGTTCAACTTCAGAGAAAGGTGTGGCATGATCAACATCTCCATGACAAGCAGTTCCAGCCGGGAGATTGGGCTTTGTTGTATGACTCCAGATTCAAAGATTTCAAGGGGAAGTTGAGAACCAGATGGCTAGGACCATATGTAGTGGAACAGTGCCATGACAATGGATCTGTCCTCATTCGAACCATTGATGAGGAAGCCATTCCCATGCTTGTCAATGGGCACCGATTGAAGATCTACAGAAGACCTCTCTCAAGACAAGAGTTTATCAGCACTATGGAGAAATCTGTTTTGGTCATAGAGAAGGGTTCTGCCTCCACTTTGGGCATACCCTGAAGAGAAAAAAAAAAAAAAGAGAGAGAAAAAGAGAGAAAAAATAAAGATCCTTGGGTGAAAACCTCTCTGAGGCGCCCAAGGCAGGCAGTAGGGGTGAAAACCTCATTGAGGCGCTCCTATTGTCTTTCAAAAAAAAAAAAGAAGAAAGTTAAAAAAAAAAAAAAAAAAAAAAAAAGATCCTTGAGTGAAAACCTCTTTGAGGCGCTCAGGGCAGGTAGCAAGGGTGAAAACCTCTTTGGGGCGCCCCTGCTATCTTTTCAAAAAAAAAAAAAAGAGAGAGAAAAAAACAATAAGCACAATAAAAGTTTTGCATGCAGATGTTCTATGGAGGAGAAGAAGCCTCTCCACTCCAAGCCAGGGGCCTTCATCACGCTATCAAAGGATGTCATCAACACCTCCTCCAAGAATAACAATGCTTTTCAAGGTATGTGCAATTTTTATCATGATTTGGATCTTCTACAGGAAGATACAGTTTTCTACAGGAACAGACAGTCTTCCTACAGGAAGACGCAGATCTTCTACAAGAAAGTGCAAAATTTCTACAGGAAGCTCTGTGTTCTACAGGAAACTTCCTGTAGAAGGTTGCGACGGCCGAAATGTGTTTCAAGTGAAGATTTAGCGACTGAGGAGTGGATTGAACGCATGCATGCCACTGATGGCACCCCTGAACATTGCTATTATCTTGCTCCACCATCCTCGTCGCCATGCAACCAAGATCCCTGCAGCAGCACAACAAAGCAATGAGTTCTTGTGAAAAAACATATGTCAAAGAAAAACCAAGCACCGAGAGCCATACCACATCCACGTTATGCATCAGAAGCGCTGGGATCGTGATCGAGAAGCCAGAACCGCCAGCATGCAGCATGTACCCAAGGAGAAAGGACTGTGACAAGACCCCTCGCGGGGATCCTGTAACAGTTCAACCTGCTCGAGTGAATACCGTCCACGGCACCGCCATCCGAGATAAAACACGGGCGCATGAACGCGAGACCATCCACTCCAGCGTCAGCAACCGGTAGCCATGTGCCTCCGGGTCTGTGTAAGCCGCGTGCAGCAGGTAAATCCATCGTCCACAAACTGGAAATCATGTGCAGCCGCGCGCAGGTAAGTGTTCTAATCCTTCTCTCCATCAAATCGCATGGATATTACTTTGATTTGTTTTGCATGGCATAAAGGTGAATGGTTGAGCGGCCGTAAGGCCAGTTGACTGGCCACATCGGCTAGTGAAAGGATAGTCAGATGATGAGGTGGCAGCCACGACAAAAGACACACGTAGCACGCACGTGAAGATTAGTCCCGTCAACCGTGAAACGAGTTTAACCGAAAAGGGCGGCGGCAGATCTGTGGGAATGAATGCGGCAGCAAGCGAATGTGCAGGCGGATGATGGGTGATGTCACCCAACGGTCCGGCGGGGATAGCTCACCCCCCGCGCCACGAGCTGCGCCGATTCAAAATCTAATCGGCTCGATTAAGCGTGTATATCCATCAACCTCACTTCAAAACTCGAGTAGCTCCTCTGATTACCTCTGCATGTTGATACGCCAAGCTCTCGGCTACCTGAACGCTGGTAAGGCACCTCTCGACCGCTGTCCAACTATAGCTCCCCCCGAAGTCTGCGCACTGCTCCTACAGGAACAGTTTCTACAGGAACGCAGTCCTACAGGAAGCAGTTTCTACAGGAACGCAGCTCTACAGGAAGGTGAAGTCTTCACGTAAGAAAAGGTGGCAGAAAAGAGGTAACCCTGAAACTCCTTCCGCAATTGGTTTTCAAAGGTGGTAAGGTCATTATTCACAGTCTGGTCATAAAAGATATTGGATTGTCGTGCCCATACTATCGCTTCTACAGGATAGAGGTATAATTAGACTGTGGTTTTGTGAATTCATTGCATGCTCTGTCTATAAGACCGAATTCCCTTTATATTTACCACCTGTGGTCAACACCACCGTGCTCATCATGCCTGGTGGGTTTATCAGACGAGAGCCCACTGATTCAACCACATTGAGGAGAAATCAGGCAGTGGTGGAGCTCTTTACACAAGCACAGTGGATGTCTTTTTGTGATAAGCTGCAGGGGTACGATGAGGAAGTGGCTGAGGAATTCTTGCAGGCCCTAAGGCCAAAATCCAAGGTGCTGGCCACAGTCAATTTCAGAGGCCTAAGCCTCAAGATAACCCCGCAGTCCATCAGTAGAATCACTGAGCTTCCTATGGGTCTCTCGTGGGATAAAGAAGAACGAAAACAAAGCCAGCAAGCGAAGAAGGAATTCTTTCCACCTGAGGAAGAATTCTCTGAAGATAAGAATGGAGTACGAAGGAATAGTTTGACACCACCTTGGAACGAGGTCAGCTTGCAGATTATGAAATATATTACATGTGAGGGGCGCTATAGCATCGTCTACGGGTACCATTTCCGATTGTTGAACGAGTTAAGGCACCGAAGTGAGCTTCCTGTAGAAAAGAAATTAAGCATTCCTTATTTCCTGTTGCAATCTTTAATGGAATGTGCTACGAAGCTGAAGGGTGGCGTCCCAGATCAGGTGGCACACCATGGGCTGATCAAGTTGCTTGTAGAGGATGCACTGCACTCCTATAAAGTTCCCCTCTCCTGGGAGTCATTTAGAAATCTAACACGAGATGGGGACATCAAAATGCTGGTCGAAGATAGTGGCTCCTCCAGCAGTGAAGACAAAGAGGCAGTGGCCAAAGAAAAGAGGGAACCAGGTCAGAAGACCCCTGCCACGGTGCAGAGGAAGGAACAAAAGAGGAAGCAAGAAGAAAAGGAAGACGAAGAGGAGGGTGACACACCTGTTTTGACAACAAGAGAACAGAGGATGAAGAGCAGAATGGACAAAGCGGAGGTGGTCCCTGTCAGCCCAAGCACGTCGTCAGCTCCTGCAGTCAAAGCCAAAAGCAAAATCCATGCAGCCAAGCAAGAAAAGGTGGTGACAGTTGCATCTACAGGGAAACAAACGCAGGCTTCTACAGGAAGCCCCAGAACAACGCCTACAGGAAAGCAGACGAAGGCTTCTACAGGAGGCTCAAAAACAGAGAAGGGATCTTCTACAAGAGACCCACAGAGCGTAAAGAAAGAGTCTTCTACAGGAGCATGAAAGTGGACAAAGTAGGGTCTTCTACAGGAAGCCCGAAAATCACTAAGGAACAGACTTCTACAGGAAGTCTGGAAACAAAGACAAAGGCTTCTACAGGAAGCCCAAAAATTCAAGAAAAGGCTTCTACAGGAAGCCCAAAACTGCTAAAGGAAAAAGCTTCTACAGGAAGCCCAAAAGAAAAAGAAAAGGCTCCTACAGGAAGCCCAAGAGCTAAGGAAGATGCTCCTACAAGGAGCCCAAAACCGGTCAAGGAAGGGTCTTCTGCAGGAAGCCCGAAACCAAAGGAGGAGGGGCCCTCTACAAGGAGCTCCGAGAGAGCAAAACGCAGGAAAGAGAAGGCTGGCATTCTCGAAAAGGAGGCAGCAGTGGCACTGGCTACCCTCAGCACACCGGCAAAACCCAAAGAAAAGAGAGAGAGGGAGATCCCTCTACCTTCCGAAGCAAGGAGGAGTCAGAGAATGAAAACAGACAAGTCGCAGCCTCCACCCAGCAGCCAACCCACTTCAGGAGACATCCCTACTTCACCCAGTACAAGAACTCCCTCTAAAACACAGGCCACCCCTGAGAAGGGAAGCCCAAAAGTCACTTCCTGGACGCGAAAAATAGGCTAGTCGCCTTCTGAAGCCCGGCTCAAGGAAATGAAAAAGGGGGAAGAAGCACCACCCTCGTCTCCACCTGAGGCAGAGAAAACAGAGGCCCCAAAAGTAGAGAAGAAGGAGCAGGTTCTGGGCCCCAGCTCTCGGCCAAGGACAAGGAGCCGGGGCAAAATTGCTCAAGGATGAGCAAATGGTTCAGCTGGGGGGTGATGATGAGCCCCAATTTTGGTACAATTTGGGCTCATTTTGGCCTATTCTACTTGCTCAAACCATTCATTTTTTACTGCTTATGCATGCATTTCTTAGTTTATTCATGTTGTTTGTAGGAAGAAGGGTAGGCACTTTATCTACGTGACTAATGCATTATGATTCCAGGTTTTGGCATTAAAAGGGAGCAAGAGACAACGAAAAAGGAGATAAAGAGACAATGAGGTGGCACTGCTGGTTTTTAGGAGAGGATGTCCACGGTCTTGGGACATTCCTCGTGATTCCCACCAAGAACTCCGAGCTCCAATCCATCTCCCCTCCGAGCTTAAGAAGCAGCCAGCTGTCCTACAGGAACAGCAGTTATAACTGTTCTACAGGAACAGTAGTTATGACTGTCCTACAGGATCAGCAGTTAAACTCGAAGTTGGACAGCCGAGCTCCTAAAATCAAGGATACTTGTTGGATCATCGTTTTTGTATAAGTATAGAGGCCTTAGCCTTGGATAGGTTGTTGAAACTCTCGTATTGCTATTGTAATTTTGGAGCACAGTTCAGTTTTCGTTCCTTTTTGTAAGCCAATTTGGCATGATATCAGATTATGAATAAAGAAGGCAGTTTGTGATCTAGTTCTGAGTTTCTTAAGGAGACTATAGCTCTCAGGTTAGGGCCCAACCTGAGAGCCATAGATCCCCTCTGCTGTAGTGTTGTTTCCATTTCATTTCAGCACTTTGAGCTTTTCATTTGCACATGCAATTCGAATTCCAGGTCGTTAAGTTGGTCTTTTTCATGAGTTAGATAGGATTTGCTTATGGTGAGTTTGTTTACAGTTGTTTAGTGTAGCAGAGGATAGATATAGTCCATTGGAGCTCCAACAAAAAGGGTTGTTAAGGCTCACTGCCATCTCATTTGGGATTGGGGTGCAGTCCATGACTAACCACCAAAAACACGCATTTCTTTATTTCATGATTGCTGCAAACACAGTCACGTTATGTTAGATGCTTCCTTGTCATTCACACCTGCACCACACTCCTTTACCACAGCTTCATGCACATTCTCCTTCGCGTTTTGGATTGCTGTTCATTGAATTTACAAGCACCAGTAGTTTAGGTTAATGCATTTTCGGTTTGGTAACAGTCACAAGCATTTGTTTCACTTGCACTGCCCTCTCTCGTCCATTACTTCATTCTCCATCTTGATCACGCATGCAACACATCTCCTCAACCTTTACCCCGCTCTGTTATCTCCCAAAGTCTTCCACTCCTCACGTAACTTCATTTCCTAGCCTTTTGTTGACCTAGCCCTCTATCTTCCAACCTACTCCCTACACTCATTTCCCATCTCATTCCTCCACTTCTAGAGCCATCACCAGCCTCATTCCCACCTTGCACATCTCCCCCTACCATTCCATCACTCCTCCATCTCTTCAAACACTCACGGTAGGTCATCCTGTAGCAGTTCATAGACATCCTGTAGAAACCTCTAAGTATCCTGTAGGATCCCCTGCAGACATCCTGTAGGAGGCCACTCACTCGGTTTCTGAGCTTCTGAATGTGAGGAACCTCTGTGGATGGATGCTAAGGATCCCTAGGGACCTCTCCTAGCCTTCCCAACCTGTCCCACGTTCTCCTTCCTTCTCCATTCCATCTGCACAACCAAACCCTAATTAGCACACAATCACAATCATTCCACACACTTAAAGGAAAAATAAAAAAACATGTCTTTTATGATGCAAGCAGCTTAGATCCATGCATTTTCACTTATTAGAGGTAACAGCAGCATTGGTAGAAGTTTCCTTCACATTCTTTGCATTATAGAGTTTAGACTAGTTAAATTAGGGTTTCCTAGGTTTACATGCTTTGATTTGCTTTCAGTTCATTTTTGTCAAGTAGATTAGTCTCCTTTGAGCTAGCTTTCGTCCATCATTGATAAAGCTTCTTCTGTGAGCCTATAGAAGTTGGCTTGAGCCCTAGCAGACTTGTGCCAGCTGACCAAGTGACAGCTGCGACAAGAGCTAGTACTTGTGCATACAGCACCGTCGCTTCCAAGTTTGTACGAACTACCGGGTTGATAAAATGAGAGACAGGAAGCCCCAGGAGTTGTAGCATTATTGCTACAATACTGGAGCTCACCAACTGGCAATCCTCGTTGTGTCTGACCCGTTATGGAGCAGGTCCGTTGTGATTTGGTGCATGTTTGGGAGAAAACAGATATCGTATAAAAAATAGGGTGTAAGGGGAAAGGATGGTTGTTAAATAGGAAAAGACATGTGGCAGAAGGAAAGGCAATGGTATGTGGGAGTGGGGAGGATGTATGACATGATAGGAGTGGAGGGGGAGCAGAGACGTGGCCGATGGTATTGAGGTGACAGGCACTTATAGACTTTAGCAGGAGACGGAGTGGTTTTCATGGGGGGGTAGGTGGTAAGAGGTTTTGACCGAGGGGGTGCGAAATGTTGAGCGCCCGCCACGTAGCGTGGGGCTGGGGAATAGTGAATCCGCTTTTCAAACCCCATATTGAGAAAGGTAGAATGGACCGGGGAGTCTGAAATCGATTCCTCGTCATTGATTTGGGCAGGGTAGATCGTGAGCATTGGATCTTGCGCACATTACACCACAAGCCAACAATTAATTTTTTCACTTTCAACTTTATTATATAGAAAATCAAAACATTAGGGCCAAGTGCTTTATTATTACAAATTATTAATCATGTTTAATGACATGATTAACTTATAAAAACAGGATTAATTTATTCTAAAACACACTTAATTTACCCTAAGGGCACATTTAGTCTAGCAAGCCCATATTTTTTATTTTTTATTTGTTACTTTTGGTTGTGCAACTTCTATTCTAATGCTTATTTATCAAATTTAACCAAGCTTAAACACTTTGGTTAATCTTTCTCTAATCTACCTAATTAATTTCAACCAAGATTAAATTGGATGGTTGATTTATTCACTAACCTAACCAACCTTATTTAACTCAGTTTAACCATGATTAAACAGTATGATCAAGCTTAGGAAATCTACATCTATGTGGCATTTAAACAAGCTACACACTTTATTTGAAAACTTCCTAAAGTATCTTTGACGCATTTTTGTTTTTTAGTGGCATTTAGACTAACTCACTTGCATACATATTTTTCTCTTTTGGGGTTTTTTCATTTTTTTTAATTCTTTTTTCTTTTCTCAAATATATTTTTTATCCCATTTTTTCATCATCAATTTTTTTTTTTTTGTAAATCATTTGCAAAATACAATATTATTTACAATTTCTATCAACTGAAAGATAATAGCCAATCATCATTTGATCCTATGAATTATAGGACCCTAACATAATCAACAAATTCATTCTCAATTTAGTTGAAACCATAAAAATACCAATTTTCCTTGTAGTTCGACCTCATGCTAACATACATTGTTGTTGCAGTTTTCTCATCTAAATAACATGTCATTGTGGTGCAAGTAAAATTCTAAGTGCGGACACAAACAATTCCTCTAGCCCGAGAGTGGGTCTAGCCACAAACAAGACATTCTATGGAATATTTCCTTAGGTTAGAACCAATTAAGAGGGCCTACCTCTTAGTATGCTATCTGTTTGATGACGACCATGTTTCCTTGCTCCAACTATCTTCCATTTCTTCTTGCGAACACCTGAAACAAGTAGACAATAGCATACAAGAACCGTGATAGTATACAAATTGTATTCAACCTACTTAAAAAGTCAAGAAACATTAAGCCATAAACATGTGAAATGACATCTTATGTAGAAAAACAATCGATAGTTGCATATTTATTAAATCAAGAAGAGATTACAAACAGCGTCTTGACGTTGTTGTTCTCCTCTGACAAATCTAGGTTCCCACACACTTCTGCTAGCATTCCATGGATGGCCCCAACAATGATAGTCTCAAGGCTCTTCCCTTTAGGCTTCACACCAAACCAACTCACAATTCTCCCTTAAACACAAACTAGAGAGCTACAAAGTATGGATAACTTGTTGATTACTCCAAACAGAACTTAATTAACACTAACACACACACACTAGCTTGTGCTTGGAAAAAGTTGATGTTTATATAGCTTGAATGGATGGAGATGGTTCCTCTTCTCATGGGATAAGGTCTTATATCTTGAGGTAGTTCCATCCTAATATGGAAAAGGAGCCCAATCTGATCTCCTCGGCTCCATCCGGCCTAACCATTTACCAGACTTCCATTACAAAGCTTCTAGATCTGGAAGCTTCGGCTGCAAATTCAAAAAAAATTCCAAAAGAGGATTGGTGCGATTGGGAAACGGCTCAGTCACTTTGGTCGACGCGAGGAACAGTTGTAATCCCTCCATATCAGCGAGGGGAGGACACAAGTCATTAGCGCTGGTCTTGTAAACTGGGAAAAACTGAATATTTTGGGAAAATGGTGCAAAGGGGAATTGTTCTGCTCATGAAGAGGGACACAATGGGAGTTTCTTCATGATGGGAAAGCATGAAGGGTTCACTGTAAAGGTCCTCCATGATCAAGGAACGGAGAGTACAGGGACAGTGACAAAATGTTGTGTAATAGTCACTACCTTCTACCCAAAGTATATATTCTTTATGTATCCTCAAAGAACATCAGTGTTCTTTCTATTTCTCCAATATCTCAATCCATGCAATTATCAATTTTCTTCAAATCAAATTAAAATGTAAAAACATTTTACCTGACAAACTTTTAAACATAAACCACTGAAAGCTTTGAAAGTAAAATTACCCAACAAATAACTCCATTCCAAATAGCATCAAACTACTCTGATACCACTGTGATGCAGGAAATTTTACTTTTCTTGTGAATTCACTCACATGGGTCTGCAGTTTCAATTAGGACCAAAACATAATGCCAATTTTACCCTCATCTTCCTTCTCATTTAAATACACAAGAATATTGTCTAAAAATACATCTGGTCAAAACCTAAAGTTACCACAAGTGCCTTTTGATCATATAACACACATGAATAATCATTAACGAACTGGTGCTTCACATTAGTTAACTTCTAGAAATAAAAATATAGGTTAAGTCTCTGCCAAGATTCCAATCTTCTCCTTATTTGATGACTCTGCCAACTATAATGTCAATCATGGATTTCAAACTTCAATAAAAGGTATATCATAAATCTTTTACATCACTAGTTATCTTTTTGTGTGCAAGTCCCCAAACCATGCAAAATGGCATAACCAGATTTCAAATACGAGTTGTAATTGAAACAAATTTGCATAACACCTTCTTGTTCCTCGTGTCATCCTAATATCAATCTTTGATCATCTATACATCAAATGGTTCCTCTCCAATCTGGTAATGAAACTAAATTTTGATTCCAATTAGAGGTTTCGAGCATGGTTTTTCCTTGTGGCTTTAACTCTCATTCTTTAAAGTCATTTTCTCTTGCTCTAGCATCCCTTCTCCTCTTCAAGTATTTCTAAATATATTCTAACTTTTTCATTATGATTTCTCACTATATCTTCAACCAACGTCGTCCCCGAATCTCACAAGTTTGACCACGCCTTGGTCAATGGTTTTGGTTTATGTTACACACTTGGATGACACGCCCCTTGAACCAACAATTTACTTCTCTTCAGACTTGTATCAGCTTTCAACCAAACATTTATCTTCCACACACAATGAATTCTACATGCACATACAAGATCCTCTTCTTGGTCCACTTAATCATAGATTGTATTTAATCCTTGCTCAAGATTCATTTCCTCATTTCTGACCACCCAATTTTGCAGGGAACTATTTAAAATAAGATCACAAGTATTATGATTGATTTCACATGCACACAGTCAAATCATATGGACTAATACATTCTAGATCTATGTATAAATTCACCCATTACATGGTTATGTTGAATTCTCATTCAATTATTCACACATCCACTTGATCATGTTCATCATCAATACAAAGTAACTTACATACAGTGAACATGAATTTTAAAATCATTCATTCAATCATGTACATGCAGCTCTACTCAGACTCTTGCTCTAACCTATCCTTCCTCTATGGCCTAATTCCTCATGCATTTGGCCGTTATCTTTTCCCTTAGACTTACAATGATTAAATATAACTTTTAGAAACAAAGTAGATTTTCCTAAATCCTGAAAATCACTCCATGATTTATTCTTTAAATCTCTCATGCCCTAAAAGGCATTTGCTCTCTAAAAATCTTATCTATTCAATCTTATCTCTATCCATAGTTCTAAAAGAACTATGACTCATACTTTCTATAATAAATAAAGAATCTAAATTATTTACAATAAGATATTAGAATTCTTTCTCAAATGTCAAAACCCCCCATTTGAAGCTTTGCCTTCTAAGAACTTTATTTTTCAAAAATGACTTGGAAGTTGGGATGCTCCTACATCACATCGCCCACATATTGGGTTGTAGAATGTGCCTCTTGGAATAATAAAATACTCCTTTTAGCAAAATTAGATTGACATAACTTTTTATTTTTGTTTTTTCACAATCAAGATTTATCTATTTTTTTTTTGCAATTCAAGTTTTTTTTTTTCATTTATGAGGCCAAATTACATCCATAAATTAACAAAATGTTACCGTCCTCACTCTTACTAGATTTATTGGCTTGTAGGAAATTTCCAAAAATGCTAACTCTGAGTTAGGTATCCAAAAATTGAGAGGTACATAGTACCAAAAAACTAATAATATTAAGACACAACAAATTACCATTAGGGTGGAGAACCCAGGGGAGAGGTGATTAAAAATCACAATGCATATGGATTTCCATATGACTCAAGCGGTCATCCATGTGATACAAGCTTTCTGAATGATATACCACCATCGACAACCAACAACCACAATGGAGGAACTCCAACCACCTTTGTGAGCTTGACATGCTTGATATAGTTTGGTCACGCTTGTTTTAATTTGAATTTATTAATTTCTAAAGTCACGTTTATTCTTAAAATTTTAATGGCTGTGTAACATTGAAAGTATGCTTTAAAATCATAGAGTTTTAATTTGAATTTGTTTATTTCTAAACTCACATTTAAAAAGTTAAATGGTTTTGTAAGATAGAGAGTATGCTTTAAAATCATAGTAAATAATCTAATAAGATAAAGGTGATTATTCAATAATGGGAGCTAAATCATAATTTTAATATATTTTTATTATTATTTAATTAATCAAAAAATTACCTCTCGAGTCTCATATGAGAGGTTGGGATTATACAATGAATCTTTCTTGTGTGTCTCATAACTTATCCCCAAAAGGTTATACTCATAATTTGAATTTATTTATTTCTAAAGTCACATTTATTCATAAAAATTTAATGGTTGCATAAGAGTGCAAGTATGTTTTAAAATCATAGTAAATAATCTAATAAGATAAAGATTATTATTCAATAATCAAAGCTAAATCATAATTTGAATCTATCTTATTATTATTTGATTAATCAAAATAATTAACCTCTCATATGGAAATAGGATTTTCCTGCCTTAAGGAAAAGAAAAATAAAAGTGATCCTCACAATTCACGAAATAAATACATAATAAAAAATAACTTTATGTGACAAAAAAAAAACTTGTTTGATATTTTTAAAGTAATATAAAGCATAGACCCCCATGGTAGGTGCTTAATGTTGATGGATGTCGACAAGAGACCAAGGCCATAGCGGGTTAACAGACATGTGGTCGCGCATTCAATAAATGATCATGCTTGCGTTCACCTTGATATGATAACTACACCTTGGTCATCGTACTCCATAGTTGATTTGCCTTGCAGAAGCATAATGGTTCCTCATCATTGTTCACACAGGTTTCATGTTCAGTCGGATGAGGGTGGCATCATGGTGAGCTGACGTCCCTCATCAAGCCTATTTCTGTCACCTGCCTCCTCTTTCGAACACCATTCGACTCATGGAAAGATGAGTTGTGTCATGTTAATGCAGGGGAATCATGCCTCTAATGCTTATTCTCTCATTGCAGTCTGCAATTGGGTCTTTTCTAAGTTTGTTGCGGTTCTCCCGGAGCTGGAATATCTGCATAGCTATTGGTTTTTCTCTTGGCCATCCCCGACCTCCCATGCTTGCCTGTTGGTTATGACATCTTCAATGGTCTCCCATCTTCACTTTCTTAATACGACCTTCCCAAAGATTCCTATGTTTCCTCATTATTCACAGCGTATATCTCTAAAGGTTCAATCAAAGGCCTAGCCTATCTATCTCTCTTTTTTTTCAGTTTAAGGAGAAAATATGGGTGACAGACATGAGATTGGGTAAATCTGGAGTTCTTGGAAGTACAAGGAGTGTTGAAAATGCCTTCTCCATCTATTTCTCTCCATCTAGATAGGATGACTACTCTCACAGTACCACGGCAGAGTTTCTCTCCATTAGTGGCTAGGTACAATTCATGACTAATGGGCATCTTTATATTACAGTCTGGGAAGGGTGGCTCTAATACAATTCAATTGGTTTCCATATGGGGTTCTACTGGATGCCAAAGCCAAAGGATGGTTATGAATCACATGGAATGTGGGCTTTGAGCATGGTGTGGCTTCTCCTCCCATTGGTACAAGGAGTATCTCCTCGGCGGAAAGAGCCTATGGTTCTTCCCGACAAGTTGGTTTGTGTTTCTTCTTGGCACGCTAGCTCATGGTGTATTGTGGTTTCTCCGTGGTCCATATTAGTAGTACATGGTATTATTTGACATATCAGTCTGTAAGCAGCCTTGCGTTAGCAAGAAATTTGTGGTTCCTCCCAGAATAGAGATATTGGCTTTTGTGATGATTGGTGTCCAACAACCTGTCTCAGGCTCATGGCTCGAACTCCCACAAAGGAGGCATACAGCTGCTTAGTCCCCAGTAAGTCCATATTTTTTTGTAATGAATTAGTTTAGTTATGGCGAATGTCTATCAGTTTTGCTTTTGTCGTACTGGCTCTCTAGAAAAGGGCCAACAATTTTGTAGCATGTGGCACAATAGCTTTGGCATTATTCAACCTTTCATTTTGTTGGATAAGCTAGTCAGGAAAAACATTGGCAATCTACAGAAAATGAACTTGTGTTATTGGGTCAGTTTCCCAACAAAGCGGCCAGTAACACAAGACAAACACAACGTATCACTTTGCATCAGTAATATAAAGTTGAATCCTACAAAAAAATATATAAAGCATAGAGATATATGATATTACTTTGTTGAAGATAATTTTATGGTTAAGTCATAATTAAAAAAACTAATAAGATAAAACACACAACTTGTATTACCAAAAAATTGTTTTTATACTCACAACAAAAAATTAACAAAAACATGTAATACATGAAGTTTAAATAATGGGTAAAAATAAAAAGCAAACGTTATGTGAAGGGCAATTTTAAATGAAAACTCTTCATAAAAAAAATGACTAGTAGGAGTGCCCGTCAAACTTATACCCTGATCTCTATCACATTAGTGGTGAATTTGATGTCAAGGAATTTGAATGACAATTTTAATTTTATATTATATTTTTATTTATTTTCTTTTAAAATATATATTTAATTTTTTCCACCATGTTTTCAAAGATATTAGAAAAATCAATAACAAGAAAGTTATATAATAAAAATATGTAAATTATATGGATCTTTTCTCTTCAAAAAAAAATGTTTAGGTGAAAGAATAGTTAAGAACACAAAAGTGTATAAAATGTGAAAAATACTAATTTATTTTTAAATAATGTGACAACCTATCATAACTTAGTTTTCAAACCAACAATGGGAACAACTATCATTGGTTGCTATCAGTTAATGCAAGCTAACTCATCATAGTTATTCAAGGAAAACCAAGCCATGTGGAATTAGCCATTTCCTTACATCCAAAGCAGATAAGCTCTTACCCAAGCAAAAATAGGTTTAGGACATACTACAAACCCATGAGAAATATTAATTTGTCATTTGGAAAAAATAATAAATAAATATAAATTAAAAATAAATCAATAAAACTCACAATTACATTCTAAAACTCACAATTACATTCTAAAACTCACCATTAAATTGCATGTATTATAGTAGTATTTTTTTTAATTATATATTAAATATTGAATTAAATTAAATTGCATTTGTTAACTTTTTAAAAAAAATTATAAGGATGAATATTTAATTAAATATAACTTCTTCTTTTTTAACCAAAATGAAAATTTTGTTTTTATATGCAAGTTTGCATCTAGATTGCAGCAAATAGATTAGGTAGTACATAGTTATATCTTCAGAAAAAATCTTCAGCCCTCTTATCCATCAAAACTACAATTTTGTCTAGTGGAGCTCCAAACTGAACAACAAAAAGTTGAGTTTTGTAGGAAAATGGCTCCTGTGCATAGTTTTGTTGCAGCGGCTAGGGTTTGGCCCTAGTTAGTCGCCTCTACTCTCATATTGCAAAATCTTTAGATGGATGTTCCTCCTTTCGATGTTGCTTCAATCCCTCTTCTTTTTTCTTGTGCAATTCTTGTTCCAACATTCTCTGTTGTGGGTAAATTGACATTCTTTGTTTTTCCCTTTGTGGAAACCTCGTCTACCGATATGGCTTCCTATTGGGTTGTGTTATATTCTTTCCACGACTAGCCCCCCTAGCGAAATCGGGGGGTTAGAGGGGGGGTCTGCCCCCCCTTCGTTGCGCCGATGCGCAGCAAAAGGTCACGGGGGGGGCGGCAGCCCCCCCTCTAAGGGGGGCTTGAGGGGGGCGGTTAGCCCCCCTCTACGGGGTCTGAGACAGCGCCTCGGGGAAAAAAAAATTGGACCCATGGTTTTGTGCATGGTTTTGGACACGATGGTTTTCGGTCCATGGTATTGGATGCTTTGGCATGTATATATATGTATTGTAACATTGAAAGGAACATAATGAAAAATCAATCTAGTAGTCCCAGTTTAGGGATCCAAGGGAAAGTCACTGTGTATATTTGTTTTATGTGTTATGCTCTCGCTATTGTTTATTTTTTGTTATTAGAATTTGCATGCAGGTAATTTTTGTACGAGGTTAAAACCTACATTTGCTATCGAAGTTGTTTTGGCTTCAAGGGGACGCCTTTGTTCCTGAGGGGTTTCGCTCAGGCCTGTGGTAGACCCTGTTCAATGGGAGATCTGCGGGATCAATTTTGGTGGTGAAAGAAGATGGTGAGCAGTGGAAAGATCAAGATAGATAAATTTAATGCTCAGATTTTTGAGTTGTGGAAACTCAAGATGGAGGATCTGTTGGTGGATACAGATCAGTGGATCGTGGTAGATTCAGGTACTAAACCAACGGGAGTGTCCAATGAAGAATGGAAGAAGTTCGATCGGAAGGCAAAGAGCACAATACGATTGCGTGTTTTAGATTCAGTATTGTTGAATGTATCAGGGAAAGCTATGACGAAGGCTTTGTGGGACAAGTTAGGGACTTTGTACCAATCTAAGTCTCTGGTGAATAAACTATTCCTACAAAAAATGTTGTATAACCTAAGGATGAAAGATGGAGACTCGGTGACAGAGCATCTGAACGCATTTAATATTGTGGTAAGTTAGTTATTATCTGTTGATACTAAAATTAAAGATGAAGATAAGTGCATTAGTTTTTTGTGTTCTCTACCAGATTCATGGGATAGTCTGGTTATTGCAATAGGTAGCAATGAAATTGCCTTGCAGTTTGATGAAATAGTCTCATCCTTGCTGACGGATGACATGAGATGAAAAAATATGGAGAGCCAGAATGGTGATGCCTTGTCTGTATGAGGACGATCCCAGAACAGAAACAAAAATAAGTCATCGAGTGGGAGATCTAAATCTAGAACGAGATCTAAATCTCCAGGAAAACATGTAAAGGTTTGCTGGAAATGCAAAAATGAATGGCACTAACAAAGGGACTATAAATCTAAAGCTCCTGACAAAGGAAACGGATTTGATGATGCTCCTTCTATAGAAGCGAAACTGCCTCATATGAAGGTGGGGATGTGTACTTGGCTTCTCCTTCAAGTACACATGTAGATCATGAGGCATGGTTTATTGACTTAGGTGCATCCCTTCACTTCACTCCCCATAGAGAGTGGTTCTGCGAGTATGAAAAATACAATGGTGGTGATATCTTCTTAGGGGATCATAGGAAGGCTAGAATCATTGGTCGTGGAAAATTAAAGTTGAATTTGCAAGGTGGAAGGATTAGAACACTTCCGAGTGTTCTGCATATTCTTACATTGGCTAGAAATATAATATATATAAGCAAGCTGGATGATGTAGGTGTAAAAGCAGTGTTCGAGAAAGATACCTTTAAGATGGTTCAGGGAGCACTGGTATTGATACGGGAGTTCAGATTGGAACTCTATACAGGCTGCAAGGTAGTACTGTTGTTGATGGGTGCAACAATTCTGTGGTTCCTAAAAGTGGAGCAGAAAATCTAGCGGCCTCTTGAGAAAAGACCATGCTATGGCATCAAAGGCTTGGACATATTGGAGAGAAGGGCCTTTGAATACTTCATGGTAAAGGTATGGTAGAAGGTATGACTAATAGCTCTCTGGATTTTGATTTCTGTGAAAATTGTGAATATGGGAAGCAGAATCGGGTGAGTTTCCCCTCTGGTGGTAAGAGGGCGAAAAAGATATTAGAGCTTGTGCATAATGATGTGCTTGGGCCTGTGAAGGTTCCATCACTGGGTAAGTCTGTGTACTATGTATCATTTATAGATGATGTCTCAAGGAATACATGGATATATTTCCTCAAGAAGAAATCTGAAGTCTTTGACAGATTTAAATAATTTAAGGCTCTCGTGGAAAACCAGACAGAGAAGAAGATAAAGGCGTTGAGGACAAAAACGGTGGATAATTTTTCAAGAATGAATTTGAAGAGTTCTGCAAGAAGTGTGGTATAGAACGACAGAAGAATACTCCATGCACACCTCGGCAAAATGGAGTTGCAGAAAGAATGAAAAAGACGTTGATGGAAAGGGAAAGAAGCATGCTCAGTGGTGTCAGGTTGGGACATGAATTCTAGGCAGAGGTGGTGGAGACTGCATGTTACCTGGTCAACAGATCACCTTCATCAGTGTTGGAGGATAAGGCTCCACAAGAGTTATGGACTAGTAAGAAACCCTCTCTTTCACATCGAGGGTATTTGGATGTGATGCATATGTACATGTTCCAAAGGAGAAAAGAACAAAGTTGGATAGTAAATCTGAAAAGTGCATCTTTATTGGGTATAAGGATGGTTTAAAGGGTTATTGATAAGATATTGATCAAGGACCTTAGTAATAGTCACATGTCCCGACTTAACCGTGGTTGCAAACAATGTACATGTGGTTGCAGTTAACATGACCGCTAGTTCTACATGCATTAGCGTTGAAGGGTTAATATTGGTTTTAAGCGCTAAAACCTTTTCCTTAAGTGCCTTTCTTAAAACACGAATTAAGCATGTGGGTGGTCTTGGAAATATGGTAAACGGTATCTCGTGCGGACAAAAGGCTGGAAGCAGTATTCTAAAATTTCACATGATTACCCTCAGCGAGTGACACGTAGCATGGGAAAACTGCTTTTCTCACGTGCTCTCAATCTGATATCTATCGTACAAAAATCTGTGCGAGATTGCACGACAGCTGTTAGATCAAGCGGGACAGATCAACGGTGGAGATTGTCTAGTTTAGTTGGTGAGCAGACGATGAGCTAATCATTGGATTGGATGAGATAGATCGACGGTTGAGAGTTAACTCGATCGCCAGCTCTACGGAGGCTTATCCCTAACTGTCGGGATTATACCGCCTCATATGCGCGCCCAACAGAAAGTTATTGTTAACGATTACCTCTGACGGTCAGCCTGGTGGAGTGACTAAACTTAGGCAGATATGCTAAGTTTAACTGAAGATAAGTGTGGTTAACCAATTTTGGTGGAGTATCCTTAGAGGATATTGCATAAATACACTCCAGGAGCAGTTCTTGAAGAAGCAGAGCCAGAGAGACAGAGAAACTCAGAGAGAGTGAAACAAGAGGCTAGCTAGGCTAATTGCAGCCTTCTGAAGCCAATGGAATAGTCCAAAGAAGCTGAGGAAGTCATCTTCATGGAGAATTTCATCCAGGAAGATTGATTTTGGAGCTCAGAGCCACCAGGGGTTGGAGGCAGTTGTAGGAGCTACCAGTACTCGTTCTCAGCAAACCAACAGTCATTTCTAACTGTAATGAGCCTTCTAAATCCATTGTAGGGATTTGCAGAAGCATTTGGAGACTTCTAAAGGTTTTGATGCTACAGGGAAGTTTGAGGCAGCAAATGATCAAATGATCAATCTATTGTTTATGTTTGATATGTGCTAGAGACAGTAGAAGAAGTTTCAGAGACAGTTGAAGAATTCTGAAGAATTTAGTGCCATCTAGAAGCTCACGGTAGCTCAGAGCACTAATTGAAGGAATCAAGTCTAAGGAAGCTTAGATCTGTTTGCAGAGTGATGACAGCCATGACAGGGATATAGATGGTATTCTAAGCCCATTGGTTCAGTTCAGTAACCTTTGGAGTTAAGTGTGGAACTTGTAAAAGAAACTTTACCATAATCCCAAAGAGCCAAGTCAAGATGACAAAAGCTCAAGGAGACGTAGCCCACGATATTCGGGTGAAATCCTAGATTAAATTTGCTATTATGTGTGGTTTTTTATTTACTGCATTATATGATTGTTATATTTGTTTAATATCAGCAGAAACAAATGGACTTAAAGCACTTAAATAGTTAAAAACAAACAACATACACCTGTTTCAAGCATTTAATTCTACAAATGTCATACATAAGCTAGATCATATATTTGTTAACCTTTGAGTGGGAGGTTCTTGTAAGCATAAAAATTTGTTAAACCCCCATTTCAGATCAGGTGGTATCAGAGCAGGTTGCTTGATTGACAGAGCAAGGTTGCTTGATTGACAAAACAATAGGTTGCTTGTTTGACAAAACAATAGGTTGCTTGTTTGACTTGAAAGGTGTTTAAACAATACAAAGGATTTGACTGTTTGATTGTTTGTAAACTGACTAATTGTTTGAGTTTGCAAAGGTGAAGGGAAAGCTACTGATAGCTAAGTCCAGGAGAGGACAAGAAGGAAGAAGGGTTGAAGGCATTCTCCTTACCCAAAGGACCTCAAGGCAAAAGGCTGCTTGAATAAGCTTTGTGAATTTGGTTGAAGTTCTTTTGTTCATTTATGATAATGACAACTTCTACAAGTGAGTTTTCTAAATCCTCCTCCTTCACAAGATTATTTGATGAAGACATGAAGCAAGACTTGTTCATCATGATGGATATGGTGAAAGAAATGTATGAAGATGAAAGGAAGAGCACAAAACTTCAAGAGCAGTTGAATTCCATGAAGGAAGAGAAGCAGTTTCTTTCTAACAAGTTGCAGGAAATGGAGAGCCAACTTCATATTGCAAATATGAACCTAGAAAGGATGCATGAGATGGAGACACAACTCCTTACTGCCAAAGAAGCCTTAGTCAAGCATCAGTTTGAAGAAGAGGTAAACAATTCTAGTTTGTCTTCAATTTCCTCTAAGAATGTTTATGTTGGTTCTTTTGAAAAACATACAAGAGGTATAGGGTCCAAGTTGATGTCAAAAATGGGCTATGAAGGAAAAGGATTGGAAAAACATGTACAAGGCATTGTTTAGCCAATAATGATTGAGGAAAGACCTAAGTATTTGCGTCTTTGTTATGGACAATCTTATGGAGAAAGTTCCAAAGCAGCCATGAAGGCAATTGAAACAGTTCCTAGAAGGAGTTTCATTTTAGGTTCTCTACCTCAAGTTTGTAAAGATTGTATTCAGGGGGAATGCAATAGTTTGAAACATACTTTGCAAGAAGAAGGTGTTCATAAGCATGCACTTGAACAAGAGAGTTGTGAAAGCTCTAAAATCATTGAAGAGATTGATGGTGTTTCGAAGGGAGCCACCTCTTCATTCAGTTCACCTCCTCATGAAGGCAATAAAGGTGAAAGAGAAAGGTACAAATCTGATTTCAATCATATTTATTTTGATTATGTAAAGCATGATAAATTTCCACATAAGCATTGGAAAAAAATTGCATGTTCCTTTTGTGGTTTGGTTAACCATAGTGTTTCTAGATGTTGGAAGAAAAAGGCCACATACAGGAAACTTTTGAAGAAAAGGAGGCAAGAAGCCAAAGGTCCATTGGACAAGGCAAATCATGCTATAAAGAGGATGCACATGTGTTGCACTTATTGTCATAAGCAAGGACATATTGCTGAAAAGTGTTGGACTTTGAATCCAACAATGCTTCCACGAAATTTGAAGAAAGTGGAGGAAGAGAATGGCAAGAATGGAAAGGAAGTTTCCATAATTGATGTGTTTCAGGATGTTGATGTCGATGTGCAGTTAAAGGAAGTGCCTTTGATATGGATTGGTAAGAAATGGTTAGAGTTCTTATCCAATTAAGGTTGCATGTCTTTTGATTTGAAACATTTATTTGCCAATGGAATGCAAGTTGCAGGGTTTTACCAAAAAGGTGAATGGAAAAGTTGAGTATGAGACTCGCTTTATTGCAGCAAAATTATATTCATTTCAACTTTGTAAGTACATGTACATATGATTGAGGATCTTGTACTTATAATTGTACTTGAGAGAAAGTTGAAGAATGGAATACATGCATGAGAATGGTATGTATAAACAAAGGAATGTTGATGATTTCCTTGTATTTGAACATGTATGTGTAATTGACTTGATGGTCGATTGCTTTGTTTAAACATGCATGCAATGTCATATCGACTTGAAAAAGTTGATTTTGTCTCCAAGATTGAAAAAGGGAGATAGTGATGAAGTGTTTCACAAGAGGTGGAATTCTTTCTATTTTGAAAAAGAATCGTCAAGTTCTTCTTAAACATGCTTGACTTGGAGAGTCAATTGTTTGAAAAAAGCATGTTTTTGTCGGCTTGTTATTTAAGTCGATCATTTGTATACAAGATGTAAAGACATGATGATGATTCACATGATGTGAAATTTGTTTCTTTTGATGGAGCAAGAGTTTATGTCATCCAGTTATTTCTTGCACTATGTTGTTTTTTTTACAAGATGTCAGAAGAAAATTTGCAGCAGCAAAAGTCACCATAGAAGTGGCTTGGTAAGAAGTGGTTTGACTTCTTAACCCAGTAAAATATACTTTCATTGGTACATATGCAAATTTCAGTTGAGTTTGCATGAATTTGTGATGTAATCTCACGTTTGTTTGAGCCACCTTGGATCAATGATCAAGGAAGCGATATTCAGCTACCTTCTGTAAACTTCTCAACAGAAATTCTGAATGAGTTCAAGGAAGATAGTTCTTAACAGGAGGACAAGCGCATCCAGGAAGGGAAGTGTCAACTACCTTCGAGTTTTGGTTCAAAGGCACTAGCCATGCAAGGCAAGTGTATGGAGGTTGAAAGAAGAGGGTGTTGTACTCTCATCTACTGTACAGATCAGTATATCAGTCTTTTGGGGTCCAAAAGATTCCCAATGGGGAGGAGTGATCAGATATTGATCAAGGACCTTAGTAATAGTCACATGTCCCGACTTAACCATAGTTGCAAACAATGTACATGTGGTTGCGGTTAACATGACCGCCAGTTCTACGTGTATTAGCGTTGAAGGGTTAATATTGGTTTTAAGTGCTAAAACCTTTTCCTTAAGCGCCTTTCTTAAAAGACGAATTAAGCATGTGGGTGGTCTTGGAAAGACGGTAAATGGTATCTCACACGGACAAAAGGCTGGAAGCGGTATTCTAAAATTTCACATGATTACCCTCAGCCAGCGACACGTAGCACGGGAAAATTTCTTTTCTCGTGTGCTCTCGATCTGATATCGATCGTACAAAAATCTGCACAAGATTGCGCGACAATTGTTGGATCAGGCGGGATAGATCAATGGTGGATATTTTTCGGGTTAGTTGGTGAGTGAATGACACGATAGCCGTTGGATTGGATGGGATAGATTGACATTTGAGAGTTAACCCGATCACCAACTCTATGGAGGCTTATCCCTAACCACCGGGATTATACCGCCTCATATGCGCGCCCAACAGAAAGCTATTGTTAATGATTACCTCAGACAGTCAGCCTGGCAGAGCGGCTAAACTTAGGAGGATATACTAAGTCTAACTGAAGATAAGTGCAGTTAACAAATATTGGTGGAGTATCCTTAGAGGATATTGCATAAATACACCCGAGGAGCAGTTCTTTAAGAAGCAGAGCCAGAGAGACAGAGAAACTCAAAGAGAGTGAAACAAGAGGCTAGCTAGGCTAATTGCAGCCTTCTAAAGCCAATGGAATAGTCCAGAGAAGCTGAGGAAGTCATGTTCGTGGAGAATTTCATCCAGGAATATTGATTTTGGAGCTTAGAGCCACTAGGGGTTGGAGGTAGTTGTAGGAGCTACCAGTACTCGTTCTCAGCAAACCAACAGTCATTTCTCACTGTAATGAGCCTTCTGAATCCATTACAGGGATTTGCAGAAGCATTTGGAGACTTCTAAAGGCCGTGATGCTACAGGGAAGTTTCAAGCAGAAAATGATCAAATGATCAGTCTATTGTTGGTGTCTGATATGTGCTGGAGACAGTAGAAGAAGTTTCAGAGACAATTGAAGAATTCTGAAGGAGTTAATATCATCTAGAAGCTCAGGGTAGCTCAGAGCACTGATTGAAGGAATCAAGTCTAAGGAAGATTAGATCTGTTTGCAGAGTGATGACAGCCATGACAGGGATATAGATGGTATTCTAAGCCCATTGGTTCAGTTCAGTAACCTTTGGAGTTAAGTGTGGAACTTGTAAAAGAAACTTTACCATAATCCCAAAGAGCCAATTCAAGATGACAAAAGCTCAAGGAGACGTAGCCCACGATATTCGGGTGAACTCCTAGATTAAATTTGTTGTTATGTGTGGTTTTTTATTTGCTGCATTATATGACTATTATATGTGTTTAATATCAGCAGAAACAAATGGAATTAAAGCACTTAAATAGTTAAAAACAAACAACATACACCTGTTTCAAGTATTTAATTCCGCAAATGTCATACATAAGCTAGATCATATATTTGTTAAGCTTTGAGTGGGAGGTTCTTGTAAGCATAAAAAGTTGTTAAACCCCCATTTCAGATCAGTTATAAGATTTGGAACCCAGTAACAAGGAAGGTTGTGTACAGCCGAGATGTGGTGTTCAGAGAGGTGAAATATTTTATTAAACATGAATTCCAACCAAAGGAACCTGAGAAGATAGTGTTTGAGCTGGAGCAGGAAGAATAGACTCTACAAACTCCAGTTGTGAGAAGATCAGTTCGAGAAAGATGGTAGCCAGAAAGGTATAGTCCATCTGATTTCTGTTCAAATTTTGCTTAATCTATTACTGATGATGATCCCAGAACTGTGAAGGAAGTAGTAGATTCAGAGGATGGAAAGCTCTGGAAAGAGGCCATGGTTGATGAAATGGCATCTTTGCACAAAAATGAGCCTTGGGATCTGGTGGAGTTGTCGACTGGAAGGAAACCCATTGGCAGAAAATGGGTGTTCAAGAAGAAGACGAATGCAGAAGGAAAGGTGGAGAAATACAAAGCTCAATTGGTAGCAAAAGTTTATTCCCAGGTGTTGGGAATTGATTTTAGTGATATTTTTTCTCCAGTTTCCAAGGTAGCTTCTATTTGATTACTTTTATATGTTGTTGCTTTTGACTTTGAGGTAGAATAAATGGAAGTGAAGACAACATTCTTCACAGGGATCTTGAAGAAGAGGTCTACATGAAGCAACCTGAAGGCTTTGCAGTGAAGGGTAAGAAAGAACTGGTATGCAAGTTAAAAAAGTCTATGTATGGGTTAAAACAGTCACCAAGGATGTGGTATCAGAAATTTGATACATTTATACAAGGACTTGGCTTCACCAGAAGCAAGGCAGATCATTGTGTGTATTTTAAATTAATTGGTGACCGTGTTATTTATTTGGTCTTGTATGTGGATGATATGTTGTTGGTTGGAAATGACAAAGAAATTATCAAGGATTTGAAGACCCAATTGTCCTCCAAATTCGACATGAAAGATCTTGGTGTTGCAAACTATATTTTGGGCATGGAAATTAAAAGAGATCGGGCAAAGAGGAAGCTTTGGTTAAACTAGAGGAAGTGTGTCGAGACAATACTGCAGAGGTTTAATATGCAGGATAGTAAACCGGTGAAGGTTCCTATTCCTGTAGGTGTAAAGTTATCTACTAAACAATGTCCCAAGACACAAGAAGAGGAAGAGGACATGTCCCGTGTTCCATATGCAAGTGCAGTTGGTAGCCTGATGTACTAGACCAGACATTGCACATGCAGTGGGAGTATTGATCAGGTTTATGTCAAAACCCTGGAAGGAGCATTGGACAATAGTGAAGCGAGTTTTCAGGTATTTGTGTGGCACTAGTGATTATGGTTTGTGCTACCAAGGAAGACTAGGATTGGATAGATTTTTGGATATTTGTGGCTTTGTTGATGCAGACTGGGCTGGAGATCTGGATCAAAGAAGATCTATAAGTGGGTATGTGTTTAACCTATTTGGAGGTGCGATCAATTGGATGAGTAAGAAACAATCTGTAGTGGCACTATCAACTACAAAGGTAGAATATATGGCAGCCACTCATGCAAGCAAGGAAGTAGTTTGGTTGCAGAGATTGTGTTCATGTATGGCGTTAGTACAGGGAACTATAAGGATAGACTGTGACAGCCAAAGTGCAATTTTCTTGGCAAAGAACCATGCTTATCATTCAAAGACAATGCACATTGATGTTCAATATCACTTTGTGAGGGATATGATATAAGACAAAAAGGTGTTGCTGGTAAAGGTGGACACTTTGAAGAATATTGCAGATGCATTGACAAAATCTGTGAGCTCTGAGAAGTTCTCTTGGTGTAGAGAAGCTATGGGCATTGCAAGGCTAGATAAATGACTAAGCTCTTCTGTGGCCCCTTGTGGAAAGAAAACAACAAATGGGAGAATGTTGGGTTGTGTTATATTCTTTCCACAGCTACCCCCCCGACGAAACTAAGGGGTTAGAGGGGGGGTGAAGCCCCCCCTTTGTTGCATCAATGCATAGCAGGGGGGTCACGGAGGGGAGGTAGCCTCCCTTGTACAGCGGATTTGAGGGGGACGATTAGCCCCCCTCTAGGGGGTCCGAGGTAGTGCCCTAGGGATTTTATTTTTTTTGGACCCATTGTTTTGCCCATGGTTTTGAGCGCGATGGTTTTCGGTCCATGGTATTGGATGCTTCAGCATGTATATATATGTATTATAGCATTGAAAGGAACATAATGAAAAATCAATCTGGTAGTCCCACTTTTCGGATCCAGGGGAAAATCTCTGTGTATATTTGTTTTATGTGTTATGCTTTTGCTATTGTTTATTTTCTGTTATTAGAATTCATATGCAAGTAATTTCTGTACGGGGTTAAAACCTACACTTCCTCAGTGGCCGGATCCATGTGTTTTTCTTCTGATATAATGTCATCTCGGTCTTCCTACGTGGTAGTTTCACTTTTGGCTTCTCGATCTATTATTTCTAAGTGTGTTGAATCCTTTCGGATTTCTCCCCCGACTTCCTCAGCAGTGGGCTCGGATATGGCTTTTAGTTAGGGATTCAGTGGGTGTTATTAAATTTGTGGTTGCTCCATATTTTCGTGACATCGTGAAATCCCACGTTGCTCCCTCTTTCTCTAGTATGTTTGTTCGTGAAGACCCTTTAATTGATCTCCCATTGGTGACCGAAGCTATTAGTGAGGCAAATTGTTTCTCATAGGTTAGCTTGATTTGCAGGTTTAATGGCTTTTGGCCTAGGCTCATCGATCTCCACTCTTGGATTTCTTAACAGTGGAAGCACTTAATCTCTGATAATTTGAACATCTACCCTATGGCAAAAGGATTCTTTGTTGCAATCTTTGACAAACCTGAAGATCGAGTGTTGATTTCAGAATTTGGTGCGTGGTTCTGGGATAGTGTTGGGTTTTCTTTCCAACCCTAATTCCCTTCATTCGCCCCTTTTTCGGCTTCAATCTCCTCTTCTCCAATTTGGGTAAGGCTTCCCAACCTACCTTTGCATATGTGGAATATTTCTTCATTGACAACAACTAGTAATGTCTTAGGCAGTTTCTATTGATGATGTGATGACACAAAATTCTACCTAAATACTTCATATGCTCGCATTTGTGTGGAAATGGAATTTAACAAAGGATTTCCTGCTAAAATCAAGTTAGCAGGCCCTGACTACTTATGGGTGTAAAAATTGGATTACAAAAATATTTATTTTCGTTGTAGAGCTTGTTGTGAAACCAGACATTCCCTTAAAAATTGCGCCAAAGCTGGGAAGAATAAACAAAATAAAAACAATCGAAAACCAAGATGGGGGGAGGGTGCCAATTTAGATCATTATCTAATCTATAAGGAGGCTCTTCCCCCGGTTCCTTGTAATGAGGCCAAGGTGTAAAGGATAAAATAAATCTATAGCTCAAGACTAATCCTCCTAAAGATCAAGGATATTTAGTAGTAAATCAAGTTAAGATTGGTAGCGGTGTGGAGGTTTCTGGAAACTTAGTGAAAGTTGGTACTCCAAATGCTTCTTTAGAGAATTCTTTTGGAAAAAAACTCCTAGGGTTGAGCATTCAATATTGGAGAAGGGCAAGAATTTTGTATTTCGGGCCACATCCTCTAAGTGTATCTCTCCATAAAACAAGCTCAAAAGAGCTCCTTCTTGGGTTGATCAGTTAGATGTGGAAGAGCCTTCATTGGGCCAAAAAAATGAAGCTTCCAATAGAGATCAATCAAATAATGGTGACATGTTAGATTCATCAGAAAACTTGTGTTGGATCCAAGTTAGAAAAAAGTTGAAAAGCAACTCTCCAAGGATAACGAGAAGCCAATCAAAGTTAAAATGAATCTAAGTTGAGAATGGGATGCAAATACATTTGGATTTTAGGGGTCTTTTGGAAAGTTTTTAGTTGGAATGGGAATAAATTTTATGTATTGTGGAATTTTTTGGTAAGGATTTGGGTTGATCTTGCGTGCTCAATCACATTTCTTCAAGGAATTTTGGTAGTTCTTATTCTTGAATGAATTGTAACGATACTGGGTCGGATCCCAACTTTATTAATATAATATTTAATATTGATTTATTTAAAAAAAATATGTAATCCTTCATAACTGTGAAATGCCAACCCATTAGCTTTGTGGAATATGAGAGGGTCTGATTCAACCATTGATTTTTAAATCTCCCAATCTTAATTTACACCCTCATTAGCACATAAGTCTGCATGTTTATTGAGATCACTAAGAACTGGAAATACATTGTTAAAGAGAACCCTTCTATTGCTTTCCTAATTTTTTTCATAAAACTTTATAATGCTTTGTTCATCAAAAAAAAAGCCCTTCACCAAACACTAAATGAGGGAATCACCCAAAACATCAATAGAAGACATAAGCTTTAGCTTAATTATTGATCATACATCATATACCATTAGAACTATAAAACACCCTTCCCTCTCCTTTCACCCCCTTTACATACAAATCTAATACATCAAATAATTTAATATTTAAAAATAAATAAATAAAAACACAATTTCTTACCATTTATTATTTCATTTAATTCAAAATTCATAAAATTTATAAAATTTACAAATATTTTAATTTAAAAAATATATGAAATGTTAAATTTTAATTGCTACACGTTTCACTAGATTTACTTTTGAAGCCACCGACGTAAACAATATAATCCAAAGATCAAGCTGCCAAGACTATAATCTATGAAAATATTAAACAATAATTCCCCAAGACACTCTTCATAGGCTTACCTTTTAAATCGTGTGTATTATATAATCAAATTTCTGTTAACTAAATGAATTTATTCAATTAATTAAATATTAAAGCTTAAATAATGAATTGGTTCTTTATATCATTATTAAAAAATTTAGTGGAGGTAAAATGTATAATTTTAAATTATATTATAATATTGTTATTTAAATTACAATTTTTTTATTAAATATAAAAATAATCACCATTATGAAAAATGATACACTTTAATAAAGTTGTAAAGAATGATATACATTAATAAAATTGTAAAGATAATCGTCATTATTAAAAATGATATACTTTAATGAAGTTGTAAAGAATGATATACATTAATAAAATTGTAAAGATAATTGTCATTATTAAAAATGATATACTTTAGTGAAGTTGTAATAAAAATTATTTATGTGTTGCTTTGCATTTTTATTATTGTTTTCCTCACACAGAGTTAAGACTCCATATGAAGTTGGAGTCATCTATGGTGCACAAAAAGTACACTATTTTAGTCGAAGCGGATTTTTTTGCGAGTTAAACTTTTTATTTAATTATATCTCGTAAATGTGATATTTAAGTTATTTTTAATTTAATAATAAAATAATTTATTTTAAATTATATTTCGAAAATGTAATATTTATTACTCCGTAAGTGTCTGTTGGATGAAAAGTGGTTGGAAATATTTCGTTGTCAATTCAGGGAAAAATCAATAACATGAAAGTTATATAATAAAAATATATGTAGATTACATGGATCTTTTCTCTTAAAAAAAATGTTTAAGTGAAAGAATAGTTAAGAATATAAAAGTGTATAAAATGTGAAAAATACTAATTTATTTTTAAATAATGTGACAACTTATTATAACTTAGATGTCAAATCAACAGTAGGAACAATTATTATTGGTTGCTATCAGTTAATGCAAGCTAACTCATCATAGTTATTCAAGGAAAACCAAGCCATGTGGAATTAGTCATTTCCTTACATCCAAAGCAAGCTAACTCATCATAGTTATTCAAGGAAAACCAAGCCATGTGGAATTAGCCATTTCCTTACATCCAAAGCAGATAAGCTCTTACCCAAGCAAAAATAGGTTTAGGACATACTACAAGCCCATTAGAAATATTAATTTGTCATTTGGAAAAAATAATAAATAAATATAAATTAAAAATAAATCAATAAAACTCACAATTACATTCTAAAACTCACCATTACATTCCATGTGTTATAGTAGTATTTTTTTTAATTATATATTAAATATTGAATTAAATTAAATTGCATTTGTTAACTTTTTAAAAAAATTTATAAGGATGAATATTTAATTGAATATAACTTCTTCTTTTTTAACCAAAATGAAAATTTTGTTTTTATATGCAAGTTTGCATCTAGATTGCAGCAAATAGATTAGGTAGTACATAGTTATATCTTCAGAAAAAATCTTCAGCCCTCTTATCCATCAAAACTACAATTTTGTCTAGTGGAGCTCCAAACTGAACAACAAAAAGTTGAGTTTTGTAGGAAAATGGCTCCTGTGCATAGTTCTGTTGCGGCGGCTAGGGTTTGGCCCTAGTTAGTCGCCTCTACTCTCATGTTGCAAAATCTTTAGATGGATGTTCCTCCTTTCGATGTTGCTTCAATCCCTCTTCTTTTTTCTTGTGCAATTCTTGTTCCAACATTCTCTGTTGTGGGTAAATTGACATTCTTTGTTTTTCCCTTTGTGGAAACCTCGTCTACCGATATGGCTTCCTATTGGGTTGTGTTATATTCTTTCCACAACTAGCCCCCCTAGCGAAATCGAGGGGTTAGAGGGGGGGTCTGCCCCCCCTTCGTTGCGCCAATGCGCAGCAAAAGGTCACGGGGGGGCGGCAGCCCCCCCTCTACGAGGGGCTTGAGGGGGGCAGTTAGCCCCCCTCTACGGGGTCTGAGACAGCACCTCGGGGAAAAAAAAATTGGACCCATGGTTTTGTGCATGGTTTTGGACACGATGGTTTTCAGTCCATGGTATTGGATGCTTTGGCATGTATATATATGTATTATAACATTGAAAGGAACATAATGAAAAATCAATCTGGTAGTCCCAGTTTTGGGATCCAAGGGAAAGTCTCTGTGTATATTTGTTTTATGTGTTATGCTCTCGCTATTGTTTATTTTATGTTATTAGAATTCGCATGCAGGTAATTTTTGTACGAGGTTAAAACCTACATTTGCTATCGAAGTTGTTTTGGCTTCAAGGGAATGCCTTTGTTGCTGAGGGGTTTCGCTCGGGCCTGTGGTAGACCCTGTTTAGTGGGAGATCTGCGGAATCAATTTTGGTGGTGAAAGAAGATGGTGAGCAGTGGAAAGATAAAGATCGAGAAATTTAATGCTCAGATTTTTGAGTTGTGGAAACTCAAGATGGAGGATCTGTTGGTGGATACAGATCAGTGGATCGTGGTAGATCTGGGTACTAAACCAACGGTAGTGTCCAATGAAGAATGGAAGAAGTTCGATCAGAAGGCAAAGAGCACAATAAGATTGCGTGTTTGAGATTCAGTATTGTTGAATGTATCAGGGGAAGCTACGACGAAGGCTTTGTGGGACAAGTTAGGGACTTTGTACCAATCTAAGTCTCTGGTGAATAAACTATTCCTACAAAAAATGTTGTATAACCTGAGGATGAAAGATGGAGACTCGGTTACAGAGCATCTGAACGCATTTAATATTGTGGTAAGTCAGTTATTATCTGTTGATATTAAAATTAAAGATGAAGATAAGTGCATCAGTTTGTTGTGTTCTCTACCAGATTTATGGGATAATCTGGTCATTGCAATAGGTAGCAATGAAATTGCCTTGCAGTTTGATGAAATAGTCTCATCCTTGCTGACAGATGACATGAGATGAAAAATATGGAGAGCCAGAATGGTGATGCCTTGTCTGTACGAGGACGCTCCCAGAACAAAAACAAAAATAAGTCATCGAGTGGGAGATCTAAATCTAGAGCGAGATCTAAATCTCCAGGAAAACATGTAAAGGTTTGCTAGAAATGCAAAAAGGAATGGCACTAACAAAGGGACTATAAATCTAAAGCTCCTGATAAAGGAAACGGATTTGATGATGCTCCTTCTATAGAAGCGAAAACTGCCTCATATGAAGGTGGGGATGTGTACTTGGCTTCTCCTTCAAGTACACATGTAGATCATGAGGCATGGTTTATTGACTTAGGTGCATCCCTTCACTTCACTCCCCATAGAGAGTGGTTCTGCGAGTATGAAAAATACGATGGTGGTGATATCTTCTTAGGGGATCATAGGAAGGCTAGAATCATTGGTCGTGGAAAATTAAAGTTGAATTTGCAAGGTGGAAGGATTAGAACACTTCCGAGTGTTCTGCATATTCTTACATTGGCTAGAAATATAATATATATAAGCAAGCTGGATGATATAGGTGTAAAAGCAGTGTTCGAGAAAGATACCTTTAAGATGGTTCAGGGAGCACTGGTATTGATACGGGAGTTCAGATTGGAACTCTATACAGGCTGCAAGGTAGTACTGTTGTTGATGGGTGCAACAATTCTGTGGTTCCTAAAAGTGGAGCAGAAAATCTAGCGGCCTCTTGAGAAAAGACCATGCTATGGCATCAAAGGCTTGGACATATTGGAGAGAAGGGCCTTTGAATACTTCATGGTAAAGGTATGGTAGAAGGTATGACTAATAGCTCTCTGGATTTTGATTTCTGTGAAAATTGTGAATATGGGAAGCAGAATCGGGTGAGTTTCCCCTCTGGTGGTAAGAGGGTGAAAAAGATATTAGAGCTTGTGCACAATGATGTGCTTGGGCCTGTGAAGGTTCCATCACTGGGTAAGTCTGTGTACTATGTATCATTTATAGATGATGTCTCAAGGAATACATGGATATATTTCCTCAAGAAGAAATCTGAAGTCTTTGACAGATTTAAAGAATTTAAGGCTCTCGTGGAAAACCAGACAGAGAAGAAGATAAAGGCATTGAGGACAAATAACGGTGGATAATTTTTCCAGAATGAATTTGAAGAGTTCTGCAAGAAGTGTGGTATAGAATGACAGAAGAATACTCCATGCACACCTCAGCAAAATGGAGTTGCAGAAAGAATGAAAAAGACGTTGATGGAAATGGAAAGAAGCATGCTCAGTGGTGTCAGGTTAGAACATGAATTCTGGGCAGAGGTGGTGGAGACTACATGTTACCTGGTCAACAAATCACCTTCATCAGTGTTGGAGGATAAGGCTCCACAAGAGTTATGAACTAGTAAGAAACCCCCTCTTTCACATCCGAGGGTATTTGGATGTGATGCATATGTACATGTTCCAAAGGAGAAAAGAACAAAGTTGGATAGTAAATCTGAAAAGTGCATCTTTATTGGGTATAAGGATGGTTTAAAGGGTTATTGATAAGATATTGATCAAGGACCTTAGTAATAGTCACATGTCCTGACTTAACCGTGGTTGCAAACAATGTACATGCGGTTTCAGTTAACATGACCGCCAGTTCTACATGCATTAGCGTTGAAGGGTTAATATTGGTTTTAAGCGCTAAAACCTTTTCCTTAAGCGCATTTCTTAAAACACGAATTAAGCATGTGGGTGGTCTTGGAAATATGGTAAACGGTATCTCGTGCGGACAAAAGGCTGGAAGCGGTATTCTAAAATTTCACATGATTACCCTCAGCGAGTGACACGTAGCACGGGAAAACTGCTTTTCTCACGTGCTCTCAATCTGATATCGATCGTACAAAAATCTGTGCGAGATTGCACGACAGCTGTTAGATCAAGCGGGACATATCAATGGTGGAGATTGTCCAGGTTAGTTGGTGAGCAGACGATGCGATAGTCATTGGATTGGACGGGATAGATCGACGGTTGAGAGTTAACTCGATCGCCAGCTCTACGGAGGCTTATCCCTAACTGTCGGGATTATACCACCTCATATGCGCGCCCAACAAAAAGTTATTGTTAACGATTACCTCCAACGGTCAGCCTGGTGGAGTAGCTAAACTTAGGCGGATATGCTAAGTTTAACTGAAGATAAGTGTAGTTAACCAATTTTGGTGGAGTATCCTTAGATGATATTGCATAAATACACTCCAGGAGCAGTCTTGAAGAAGCAGAGCCAGAGAGAGAGAGAAACTCAGAGAGAGTGAAACAAGAGGCTAGCTAGGCTAATTGAAGCCTTCTGAAGCCAATGGAATAGTCCAGAGAAGCTGAGGAAGTCATCTTCATGGAGAATTTCATCCAGGAAGATTGGTTTTGGAGCTCAGATCCACCAGGGGTTGGAGGCAGTTGTAGGAGCTACCAGTACTCGTTCTCAGCAAACCAACAGCCATTTCTGACTGTAATGAGCCTTCTGAATCTATTGTAGGGATTTGCAGAAGCATTTGGAGACTTCTAAAGGTTGTGATGCTACAGGGAAGTTTCAGGCAGCAAATGATCAAATGATCAGTCTATTGTTGGTGTTTGATATGTGCTAGAGACAGTAGAAGAAGTTTCAGAGACAGTTGAAGAATTCTGAAGGAGTTAGTGCCATCTAGAAGCTCAGGGTAGCTCAGAGCACTAATTGAAGGAATCAAGTCTAAGGAAGCTTAGATCTGTTTGCAGAGTGATGACAGCCATGACAGGGATATAGATGGTATTCTAAGCCCATTGGTTCAGTTCAGTAACCTTTGGAGTTAAGTGTGGAACTTGTAAAAGAAACTTTACCATAATCCCAAAGAGCCAAGTCAAGATGACAAAAGCTCAAGGAGACGTAGCCCACGATATTCGGGTGAAATCCTAGATTAAATTTGCTATTATGTGTGGTTTTTTATTTGCTGCATTATATGACTGTTATATGTGTTTAATATCAGCAGAAACAAATGGACTTAAAGCACTTAAATAGTTAAAAACAAACAACATACACCTGTTTCAAGTATTTAATTCTACAAATGTCATACATAAGCTAGATCATATATTTGTTAAGCTTTGAGTGGGAGGTTCTTGTAAGCATAAAAAGTTGTTAAACCCCCATTTCAGATCAGGTGGTATCAGAGCAGGTTGCTTGATTGACAGAGCAAGGTTGCTTGATTGACAAAACAATAGGTTGCTTGTTTGACAAAGCAATAGGTTGCTTGTTTGACTTGAAAGGTGTTTAAACAATACAAAGGATTTGACTGTTTGATTGTTTGTAAACTGACTAATTGTTTGAGTTTGCAAAGGTGAAGGGAAAGCTACTGATAGCTAAGTCCAGGAGAGGACAAGAAGGAAGAAGGGTTGAAGGCATTCTCCTTACCCAAAGGACCTCAAGGCAAAAGGCTGCTTGAATAAGCTTTGTGAATTTGGTTGAAGTTCTTTTGTTCATTTATTAATGACAACTTCTACAAGTGAGTTTTCTAAATCCTCCTCCTTCACAAGATTATTTGATGAATACATGAAGTGAGACTTGTTCATCATGATGGATATGGTGAAAGAAATGTATGAAGATGAAAGGAAGAGCACAAAACTTCAAGAGTAGTTGAATTCCATGAAGGAAGAGAAGCAGTTTCTTTCTAACAAGTTGCAGGAAATGGAGAGCCAACTTCATATTGCAAATATGAACCTAGAAAGGATGCATGAGATGGAGACACAACTCCTTACTGCCAAAGAAGCCTTAGTCAAGCATCAGTTTGAAGAAGAGGTAAACAATTCTAGTTTGTCTTCAATTTCCTCTAAGAATGTTTATGTTGGTTCTTTTGAAAAACATACAAGAGGTATAGGGTCCAAGTTGATGTCAAAAATGGGCTATGAAGGAAAAGGATTGGGAAAACATGCACAAGGCATTGTTGAGCCAATAATGATTGAGGAAAGACCTAAGTATTTGGGTCTTGGCTATGGACAATCTTATGGAGAAAGTTCCAAAGCAGCCATGAAGGCAATTGAAACAGTTCCTAGAAGGAGTTTCATTTTAGGTTCTCTACCTCAAGTTTGTAAAGATTGTATTCAGGGGGAATGCAATAGTTTGAAACATACTTTGCAAGAAGAAGGTGTTCATAAGCATGCACTTGAACAAGAGAGTTGTGAAAGCTCTAAAATCATTGAAGAGATTGATGGTGTTCTGAAGGGAGCCACTTCTTCATTCGGTTCACCTCCTCATGAAGGCAATAAAGGTGAAAGAGAAAGGTATAAATCTGATTTCAATCATATTTATTTTGATTATGTAAAGCATGATAAATTTTCACATAAACATTGGAAAAAAATTGCATGTTCCTTTTGTGGTTTGGTTAACCATAGTGTTTCTAGATGTTGGAAGAAAAAGGCCACATACAGGAAACTTTTGAAGAAAAGGAGGCAAGAAGCCAAAGGTCCATTGGACAAGGCAAATCATGTTGTAAAGAGTATGCACATGTGTTGCCCTTATTGTCATAAGCAAGGACATATTGCTGAAAAGTGTTGGACTTTGAATCCAACAATGCTTCCACGAAATTTGAAGAAAGTGGAGGAAGAGAATGGCAAGAATGGAAAGGAAGTTTCCATAATTGATGTGTTTCAGGATGTTGATGTCGATGTGCAGTTAAAGGAAGCACCTTTGATATGGATTGGTAAGAAATGGTTAGAGTTCTTATCCAATTAAGGTTGCATGTCTTTTGATTTGAAACATGTATTTTCCAATGGAATCTAAGTTGCAGGGTTTTACCAAAAAGGTGAATGGAAAAGTTGAGTATAAGACTCGCTTTATTGCAGCAAAATTATATTCATTTCAACTTTGTAAGTACATGTACATATGATTGAGGATCTTGTACTTATATTTGTACTTGAGATAAAGTTGAAGAATGGAATACATGCATGAGAGTGGTATGTATAAACAAAGGAATGTTGATGATTTCCTTGTATTTGAACATGTATGTGTAATTGACTTGATGGTCGATTTCTTTGTTTAAACATGCATGCAATGTCATATCGACTTGAAAAAGTTGATTTTGTCTCCAAGATTGAAAAAGGGAGATAGTGGCGAAGTGCTTCACAAGAGGTGGAATTCTTTATATTTTGAAAAAGAATTGTCAAGTTCTTCTTAAATATGCTTGACTTGGAGAGTCAATTGTTTGAAAAAAGCATGTTTTTGTCGGCTTGTTATTTAAGTCTATCATTTGTATACTAGATGTAAAGACATGATGATGATTCACATGATGTGAAATTTGTTTCTTTAGATGGAGTAAGAGTTTATGTCATCTAGTTATTTCTTGCACTATGTTGTTTTTTTCCCAAGATGTCAGAAGAAAATTTGCAGCGGCAAAAGTCGCCATAGAAGTGGCTTGGTAAGAAGTGGTTCAACTTCTTAACCCAGTAAAATATACTTTCATTTGTACATATGCAAATTTCAGTTGAGTTTGCATGAATTTGTGATGTAATCTCACGTTTGCTTGAGCCACCTTAGATCAATGATCAAGGAAGCGATATTCAGCTACCTTCTGTAAACTTCTCAACAGAAATTCTGAATGAGTTCAAGGAAGATAGTTCTTAACAGGAGGACAAGCGCATCCAGGAAGGGAAGTGTCAACTACCTTCGAGTTTTGGTTCAAAGGCACTAGCCATGCAAGGCAAGTATATGGAGGTTGAGAGAAGAGGGTGTTGTACTCACATCTACTGTACAAATCAGTATATCAGTCTTTTAGGGTCAAAAAGATTCCCAACGGGGAGGAGTGATCAGATATTGATCAAGGACCTTAGTAATAGTCACATGTCCCGACTTAACCACAGTTGCAAACAGTGTACATGTGGTTGCGGTTAACATGACCGCCAGTTCTACGTGTATTAGCGTTGAAGGGTTAATATTGGTTTTAAGTGCTAAAACCTTTTCCTTAAGCGCCTTTCTTAAAATACGAATTAAGCACGTGGGTGGTCTTGGAAAGACGGTAAATGGTATCTCACATGGACAAAAGGCTGGAAGCGGTATTCTAAAATTTCACATGATTACCCTCAGCCAGCGACACGTAGCACGGGAAAATTACTTTTCTCGTGTGCTCTCGATCTAATATCGATCGTACAAAAATCTGCACAAGATTGCGCGACAACTGTTGGATCAAGCGGGATAGATCAATGGTGGAGATTTTTCGAGCTAGTTGGTGAGTGAACGACGTGATAGCCGTTGGATTGGATGGGATAGATCGACGTTTGAGAGTTAACCCGATCGCCAGCTCTACAGAGGCTTATCCCTAACCACCGGGATTATACCGCCTCATATGCGCGCCCAACAGAAAGCTATTGTTAATGATTACCTCTGACAGTCAGCCTGGCAGAGCGGCTAAACTTAGGCGGATATACTAAGTCTAACTAAAGATAAGTGCAGTTAACAAATTTTGGTGGAGTATCCTTAGAGGATATTGCATAAATACACCCGAGGAGCAGTTATTTAAGAAGCAGAGCCAGAGAGACAGAGAAACTCAAAGAGAGTGAAACAAGAGGCTAGCTAGGCTAATTGCAGCCTTCTAAAGCCAATGGAATAGTCCAGAGAAGCTGAGAAAGTCATGTTCATGGAGAATTTCATCCAGGAATATTGATTTTGGAGCTTAGAGCCACTAGGGGTTGGAGGTAGTTGTAGGAGCTACCAGTACTCGATCTCAGCAAACCAACAGTCATTTCTGACTGTAATGAGCCTTCTGAATCCATTACAGGGATTTGCAGAAGCATTTGGAGACTTCTAAAGGCCGTGATGCTACAGGGAAGTTTCAAGCAGAAAATGATCAAATGATCAGTCTATTGTTGGTGTCTGATATGTGCTGGAGACAGTAGAAGAAGTTTCAGAGACAATTGAAGAATTCTGAAGGAGTTAGTGCCATCTAGAAGCTCAGGGTAGCTCAGAGCACTGATTGAAGGAATCGAGTCTAAGGAAGATTAGATCTGTTTGCACAGTGATTACAACCTTGACAGGGATATAGATGGTATTCTAAGCCCATTGGTTCAGTTCAGTAACCTTTGGAGTTAAGTGTGGAACTTGTAAAAGAAACTTTACCATAATCCCAAAGAGCCAAGTCAAGATGACAAAAGCTCAAGGAGACGTAGCCCACGATATTCGGGTGAACTCCTAGATTTTAATTTGTTGTTATGTGTGGTTTTTTATTTGCTGCATTATATGACTATTATATCTATTTAATATCAGCATAAACAAATGGAATTAAAGCACTTAAATAGTTAAAAACAAACAACATACACCTGTTTCAAGTATTTAATTCCGCAAATGTCATACATAAGCTAGATCATATATTTGTAAGCTTTGAGTGGGAGGTTCTTGTAAGCATAACAAGTTGTTAAACCCCCATTTCAGATCAGTTATAATATTTGGAACCCAGTAACAGGGAAGGTTGTGTACAGCCGAGATGTGGTGTTCAGAGAGGTGAAATATTTTATTAAAGATGAAGTCCACCTAAAGGAACCTGAGAAGATAGTGTTTGAGCTTAAGGAGGAAGAATAGACTCTACAGCAGAAGAGGAATCAGAAAATGAAGAGCCACAAACTCCAGTTGTGAGAAGATCAGTTCGAGAAAGAAGGCAGCCAGAAAGGTATAGTCCATCTGATTTCTGTTCAAATTTTTCTTAATCTATTACTCATGATGATCCCAGAACTGTGAAGGAAGTAGTAGATTCAGAGGATGGAAAGCTCTGGAAAGAGGCCATGGTTGATGAAATGGCATCTTTGCACAAAAATGAGCCTTGGGATCTGGTGGAGTTGTCGACTGGAAGGAAACCCATTGGCAGAAAATGGGTGTTCAAGAAGAAGACGAATGCAGAAGGAAAGGTGGAGAAATACAAAGCTCAGTTGGTAGCAAAAGGTTATTCCCAGGTGTTGGGAATTGATTTTGGTGATATTTTTTCTCCAGTTACCAAGGTAGCTTCTATTTGATTACTTTTATATGTTGTTGCTTTTGATTTTGAGGTAGAATAAATGGAAGTGAAGACAACATTTCTTCACGGGGATCTTGAAGAAGAGATCTACATGAAGCAACCTGAAGGCTTTGCAGTGAAGGGTAAGAAAGAACCGGTATGCAAGTTAAAAAAGTCTATGTATGGGTTAAAACAGTCACCAAGGATGTGGTATCAGAAATTTGATACATTTATACAAGGACTTGGCTTCACCAGAAGCAAGACAGATCACTGTGTGTATTTTAAATTAATTGGTGACCGTGTTATTTATTTGGTCTTGTATGTGGATGATATGTTGTTGGTTGGAAATGACAAAGAAATTATCCAGGATTTGAAGACCCAATTGTCCTCCAAATTCGACATGAAAGATCTTGGTCTTGCAAACTATATTTTGGGCATGGAAATTAAAAGAGATCAGGCAAAGAGGAAGCTTTGGTTAAACTAGAGGAAGTGTGTCAAGACAATACTGCAGAGGTTTAATATGCAGGATAGTAAACTGGTGAAGGTTCCTATTCCTGTAGGTGTAAAGTTATCTACTGAACAATGTCCCAAGACACAAGAAGAGGAAGAGGACATGTCCCATGTTCCATATGCAAGTGCAGTTGGTAGCTTGATGTATGTGATGCTCTGTACTAGACCAGACATTTCACATGCAGTGGGAGTATTGATCAGGTTTATGTCAAAACCAGGGAAGGAGCATTGGACAATAGTGAAGCTGGTTTTCAGGTATTTGTGCAGCACTAGTGATTATGGTTTGTGCTACCAAGGAAGACTAGGATTGGATAGATTTTGGATATCTGTGGCTTTGTTGATGCAGACTGGGCTGGAGATCTGGATCAAAGAAGATCTACAAGTGGGTATGTGTTTAACCTATTTGGAGGTGCGATCAGTTGGATGAGTAAGAAACAATCTGTAGTGGCACTATCAACTACAGAGGCAGAATATATGGCAGCCACTCATGCAAGCAAGGAAGTAGTTTGGTTGTAGAGATTGTGTTCATGTATGGTGTTAGTACAGGGAACTGTAAGGATAGACTGTGACAGCCAAAGTGCAATTTTCTTGGCAAAGAACCCTGCTTGTCATTCAAAGACAATGCACATTGATGTTCAATATCACTTTGTGAGGGATATGATATAAGACAAAAGGGTGTTGCTGGTAAAGGTGGACACTTTGAAGAATACTGCAGATGCATTGACAAAATTTGTGAGCTCTGAGAAGTTCTCTTGGTGTAGAGAAACTATGGGCGTTGCAAGGCTAGATAAATGACTAAGCTCTTCTGTGGCCCCCTGTGGAAAGAAAACAACAAATGGGAGAATGTTGGGTTGTGTTATATTCTTTCCACGGCTACCCTCCAGCGAAACTAAGGGGTCAGAGGGGGGGTGAAGCCCCCCCTTTGTTGCATCGATGCGCAGCAGGGGGGTCACGGAGGGGAGGTAGCCTCCCTTGTAAGGCAGATTTGAGGGGGACGATTAGCCCCCCTCTAGGGGGTCCGAGGTAGTGCCCTAGGGATCTTTTTTTTTTGGACCCATTGTTTTGCCCATGGTTTTGTGCATGGTTTTGGGCGCGATGGTTTTCGGTCCATGGTATTGGATGCTTCAGCATGTATATATATGTATTATAGCATTGAAAGGAACATAATGAAAAATCAATATGGTAGTCCCAGTTTTCGGATCCAGGGGAAAATATCTGTGTATATTTGTTTTATGTGTTATGATCTCGCTATTGTTTATTTTCTGTTATTAGAATTCATATGCAAGAAATTTCTGTACGGGGTTAAAACCTACACTTCCTCAGTGGTCGGATCCATGTGTTTGTCTTCTGATATAATGTCATCTCGATCTTCCTATGTGGTAGTTTCACTTTTGTCTTCTCGATCTATTATTTCTAAGTGTTGAATCCTTTCGGATTTCTCCCCGACTTCCTCAGCGATGAGCTCGGATATGGTTTTTAGTTAGGGATTCAGTGGGTGTTATTAAATTTGTGGTTGCTCCATATTTTCGTGACATCCTGAAATCCCACGTTGCTCCCTCTTTCTCTATTATGTTTGTTCGTGAAGACCCTTTAATTGATCTCCCATTGGTGATCGAAGCTATTAGTGAGGCAAATTGTTTTTCATAGGTTAGCTTGATTTGCAGGTTTAATGGCTTTTGGCCTAGGCTCATCGATCTCCACTCTTGGATTTCTTAGCTGTGGAAGCACTTAATCTATGATAATTTGAACATATACCCTATGGCAAAAGAATTCTTTGTTGCGATCTTTGACAAACCTGAAGATCGAGTGTTGATTTCAGAATTTGGTGCGTGGTTCTGGGATAGTGTTGGGCTTTCTTTCCAACCCTAATTCCCTTCATTCGCCCCTTTTTCGGCTTCAATCTCCTCTTCTCCAATTTGGGTAAGGCTTCCCAACCTACCTTTGCATATGTGGAATATTTCTTCATTGACAACAACTAGTAATGTCTTAGGCAGGTTCTATTGATGATGTGATGACACTAAATTCTACCTAAATACTTCATATGCTCGCATTTGTGTGGAAATGGAATTTAACAAAGGATTTCCTGCTAAAATCAAGTTAGCAGGCCCTAACTACTTATGGGTGTAAAAATTGGATTACGAAAATATTTATTTTCGTTGTAGAGCTTGTTGTGAAACCAGACATTCCCTTAAAAATTGCCCCAAAGCTGGGAAGAATAAACAAAATAAAAACAATCGAAAACCAAGATGGGGGGAGGGTGCCAATTTAGATCATTATATAATCTGTAAGGAGGCTCTTCCCCTAGTTCCTTGTAATGAGGCCAAGGTGTAAAAGGATAAAAGAAATCTATAGCTCAAGACTAATCCTCCTAAAGATCAAGGATATTTAGTAGTAAATCAAGTTAAGATTGGTAGCGGTGTGGAGGTTTCTGGCAACTTAGTGAAAGTTGGTAATCCAAATGCTTCTTTAGAGAATTCTTTTGGAAAAAAACTCCTAGGGTTGAGCATTCAATATTGGAGAAGGGCAAGAATTTTTTATCTCGGGCCACATCCTCTAAGTGTATCTCTCCATAAAACAAGCTCAAAAAAGCTCCTTCTTGGGTTGATTAGTTAGATGTGGAAGAGCCTTCATTGGGCCAAAAAACGAAGCTTCCAATAGAGATCAATCAAATAATGGTGACATGTTAGATTCATCAGAAAACTTGTGTTGGATCCAAGTTAGAAAAAAGTTGAAAAGCAACTCTCCAAGGATAACGAGAAGCCAATCAAAGTTAAAATGGATCTAAGTTGAGAATGGGATGCAAATACATTTGGATTTTAGGGTTCTTTTGGAAAGTTTTTAGTTGAAATGGGAATAAATTTTATGTATTATGGAATTTTTTGGTAAGGATTTGGGTTGATCTTGTGTGCTCAATCACATTTCTTCAAGGAATTTTGGTAGTTCTTATTCTTGAATGAATTGTAACGATACTGGGTCGGATCCCAACTTTATTAATATAATATTTAATATAGATTTATTTAAAAAAAATATGTAATCCTTCATAACTGTGAAATGCCAACCCATTAGCTTTGTGGAATATGAGAGGGTCTGATTCGACCATTGATTTTTAAATCTCCCAATCTTAATTTACACCCTCATTAGCACATAAGTCTGCATGTTTATTGAGATCACTAAGAACTGGAAATACATTGCTAAAGAGAACCCTTCTATAATTTGCTTTCCTAATTTTTTTCATAAAACTTTATAATGCTTTGTTCATAAAAAAAAACCCTTCACCAAACACTAAATAAGGCAATCACCCAAAACATCAATAAAAAACGTAAGCTTTAGCTTAATTATTGATCATACATCATATACCCATAAATACCTTAGAACTATAAAACACCCTTCCCTCCCTCTCGTTTCACCCCTTTACATACAAATCTAATACATCAAAAAATTTAATATTTAAAAACAATTAAATAAAAACACAATTTCTTACCATTTATTATTTCATTTAATTCAAGATTCATAAAATTTATAAAATTTACAAATATTTTAATTTAAAAAATATATGAAATGTTAAATTTTAATTGCTACACGTTTCACTAGATTCACTTTTGAAGCCACCGACGTAAACAATATAATCCAAAGATCAAGCTGCCAAGACTATAATCTATGAAAATATTAAACAATAATTCCCCAAGACACTCTTCATAGGCTTACCTTTTAAATCGTGTGTATTATATAGTCAAATTTCTGTTAACTAAATTAATTTATTCAATTACCTAAATATTAAAGCTTAAATAATGAATTGGTTCTTTATATCATTATTAAAAAATTTAGTGGAGGTAAAATGTAGTATTTTTAAATTATATTATAATATTGTTATTTAAATTACAATTTTTTTATTAAATATAAAATAATCACCATTATGAAAAATGATACACTTTAATAAAGTTGTAAAGAATGATATACATTAATAAAATTGTAAAGATAATTGTCATTATTAAAAATGATATACTTTAATGAAGTTGTAATAAAAATTATTTATGTGTTGCTTTGCATTGGTGTTATTGTTTCCCTCACACAAAGTTAAGACTCCATATGAAGTTAGAGTCATCTATGGTGCAAAAAGCACACTATTTTAGTCGAAGCGGATTTTTTTGCGAGTTAAACTCTTTTTTTTAATTATATTTCGTAAATGTGATATTTAAGTTATTTTTAATTTAATAATAAAATAAGTTATTTTAAATTATATTCCGAAAATGTAATATTTATCAATGTTCCACCAAGGTTCCGGGACGAGGGGGCGAGGGAGCGAAGGGGCGCGGGAGCGGCCTATGCAAAAGCTCCCTACCATTTTTTAGGAAACGTGGGGGAGCGTCAGGGTCTTAAAAATTTATAAATATAAAATATAATTTATTAAGTGAGTCCACTATGACAATTTGGTTTGAATTGAAAAGCTGCAAAGCATGATCATTGATATGAATATCATTTGACATTATCCAAATTATAATATCATATAAAATAATAAATTTAAAATTATAATTCAGCTTGGTCAAATTCTAATTTAGATTTTGGTCAGACAGAGGGAGAGCTTCAGCTTGATAAGGTAGCCACTGAATTCTGTGAAAAGGTAAATGAACAGATCAGGAAGACTGCATTGGCAATAGAAGGGGCAACTACAATGGGTTGTCCAGCTGTATTGGATCCAACAGCTAGAAAGTTTGTTATATTATATATAATATAGACAGTACACCATATGCTGAAAGAAGAGTTTTAGTTCCAGGAGAGATGAGAAGATCACATGAAAGAGTTTCTGACAGTTTACTATCAAATGACATTGACTGCAGGATGACCATCTGCGAACCAACTTGGGTGACCAACGATGGCATGGATAATTTGTCTACCTTATTAGAGCAATGCCATGCAGTTCAAACTTCAAACTAGCAGTGTATTTCAGGGGTGAAAATAATTTTCAGACCTGAGAATTCAAGCTGAGCAATTGTGCTCTGTGTAAATTTTGTAACTGTATAAATTCATATATAACGACAGTTCCTGAGATTTCTTGCTGCCCATAGTATTTTGTCATGCTTGCAGTAAATGCATGTTAGTCTATAGTCCACCCAATTATTTCCCACATGACATAGGTGCTGCTTCCATAATTTGTATGTCAAATGTCATGCAAATTAAAAACACAAACTGAATGTCTCATATTCTTTGCCTGTCAATCCAATTATCTCCCCACTGTAATCTAGCCATCACTTGAGAAAAAAAGGAGAAGTTTTAAAAGGGAAAATTCATGTACGTGCTATATGGTCCAACAAATTTCCATGATACTGACCCTCTAAAATAGTGCTCTTTGAAACCAAAAGACAGCACAAGACGTTATCCCCATACAGAACATGAGTAGCTTTGTACCACTTTAGGTATATTAAATCATAAACTATAAGCAAGGCCATTTTTTTGGGAGCGTGGGGAAACGTCCCCTCAGGGAAGGGAAACGTTTCCTTGGCACGTCCCCCTGAGTTTCCTCCATTTTGGGAGCGTGGGGAAACGTCCCCTACTCGTCCCCAAGTCCCCGGAGCGCGGGGGAGCGAGGAAACTAGACCCCTAAGGGGGGGGGCGAGTCCCCGTGGAACACTGATATTTATTACTCCGTAAGTGTCTGTTGGATGATGAAAAGTGGTTGGAAATATTTCGTTGTCAATTCAGTTATAAATTAACAATGTGGGGAAGGAAATTGACGGGTTACTCTTTATAATTAATTAATTTTCTTTTTAATCGAATTACTTTTAACTTATTTCAATTTTGGTTGTTTTATTGAATTAGTCAAATGCAAAATATGAAATTGGGTGAGATGTTTAAAAGTGATTTTATCTTCTTGTTCTGAATGATTTTTTGTTTTGCTAATTTTTATTTTCAATAATGTTTTATACGGTAAGATTTTTCTTGAAATTATACTTTATAGATTTTTCTTTACAACATTTGGTGCAATTGCAAACTTTGCCAAATGCAAAATATGAAATTGGGTGGGATGCCTAATGGTAAGTGATTTTATCTTCTAATTGTGAATGATTTTTTGTTTTGCTAATTTTTATTTTCAATGATGATTTATATGGTAAGATTCTTCTTGAAATTATGCCTTACAGCTTTTTCTTTACAACATTTGGTGCAATTGCAAATTTTTGTTGACAAAATTTTTAATACAAATATAAACTCAAACTAATGTAATTCCTTTTAAATTTAGAACCAATTTTATCAAATACTAATATGGATATTGACAAAACATCTCTAATATAAAGCAGGGATAAATATATTTATATAGATAGTAATTTTAACTTACGCTAATTTAACTTATGCTAATTTTAACTATAGATAGTAAGGACACTTATGCTAATTTTATGTATGACAATAATAACTTGGAGGAAGTGTATTCTTACAAGTACCTAGGAATTGATATCCATCACAAGCTCAACTGGAACCATAGCGTTGAGAAAAGGATTAATGGGGGGTGGAAAGCTTACTTTGGTCTTGAAAATAATTGTAAAATAGCAAACCTCGTAATGTGGGATAAAAAGAAGTTCCTCTTTGAAACTTTAGTCACTCCTGTTATCTTATATGGTTGTGAGGTTTGGGGTTGCAGCATCTCTAGAGAATCATGGAGAAAGATTGAGCAAATCCAGAAGCGCTTTATAACTTATAACCTGAAAATTAAAAGTAATACACCCTATCCTATTCTCCTTATAGAAGCAGGTCTTTCCCCTATTGAGAGCCTAGCTATGCTTAGGTTTCTGTGGTACAAGCACAAAATCAGTAACATAGACGATCATAGACTTCCTAAGCTAGCTTTAAATTCTAGCCAAAACCACCTAAGGCTCAATCGAGGGTGGCATAAAGACACAAGGGCCTGGTTAAACTATTGGGAGATCAACGAAAATGATGCATTGCAAAACATAAATAACATTAAAGATATTAAGAAAAAATGTGGTGTGAGAAAGATTTAGCGGCTAAAAGAAAATTAAGTTATTATAAGAAGGTCATCAACCCCACCCTAGAAGATCAAAAGTATCTCTCTATTTTAACTAGCTCAAAGAAGAAAATTAATATAGCAAAGATTAGAACGAATTCTCATGAGCTCCATAGTGAAACAGTTAGTTGGGCAGTTCCTAAAACGCCATGGACGGAAAGGATCTGCCATATATGTGAGAATAGGAACATCGAGGATGAAAACCACTTCCTCTTAGAGTGCCCCACGTATAACCACATTAGATCTCTCAGTTTCACAATCTTTGTTACAATACTGACCTTCCTAGCCTTTTACAATGTCAAAATTATAGTGAGCTCGGGAGGCTTCTCTCCAAGCTTTTTGAGCATAGGAATAAAATCTTAAATCAAAATAGATAATTTGTATCTTTAGGTCCGATAGACCATTATTTGGTCTCAGCGGACGTTAACCATCATCATCATCATCATCAACAACATTTTATGAAATGGTTTTTTATATTTATTTATTTTTTTGGTTTATTGGGCTTAAAATTTAGTACAAATTTTAATTAAACTATAACATTTTTTATTATTGTTATATGAATTATAAAAAAGTTTAATATGAGTTAAATAATGTTTTTAATTATGATGATTTAGTCTCGTTTTATAATGGGATAATTTATAAATAATTTTTGTTACAATACCATAAGCCAACATCATGGCTTATCAATACCATATACTTAATATGACATTTTTTTAATTAATTAATTTGAGATAAATAAATTAAAAAGAGCATTATAAACTTGAAAGCAAATCTTAACCCTTAATATAATTAATATGACATTTTATTTAATTAATTAATTTGAGATAAATAAATTAAAAAGACATTTATTTAATTAATTAATTTGAGATAAATAAATTAAAAAGAGCATTATTAACTTGAAAGTAAATCTTAACCCTTAATCTGTGATTAGTACTATGAATATTCTAGTATATTTCCTTAATCTGTGAGTAGTACTATGAATATTCTAGTATATTTTATGGAGGTTAAATCTCTACCATTTATTTAATAATTATTAACGATTAAATTAAAGTTTTGAGAGATTTATTTTGAAATAGATATATTTATCCGTATAATTATAAGTTTAAGCTAAATTTGTAAAATTGGATTGCTAATTTATTTATACATTCAAAAATACGTTTTAAACCCTAAAAAATTATAAACCATAAAAAATCACAATTTGACTCAAAATTATATTGATAAATATAAACCCGAAAAACCATCTCAAATTATTAAACTATGCTTCCCGATTTAAAAATAAAAAAGAAAAAAAATGTGTTTCAACATTATTGAACAATCGTTTATAAGCACTAATATATTAGATTAAATATATTTCCAGGAAAGCCCGAAAATATTAAAATCAATCTCCACTTCTCCGCGATTATAACGGGAAAATACAATAGTAAATGAATGAATATAATAGTCGATCACACATCGTTATTACTCCTCTGGAAAATAGGAAAACATATCGGAAAAATGCAATCGTCCAGCAAACAATTCTAACGTGAAAGCGACAGGACAAGGGAGGAGGCCAGCACGATGACCAGCGTGCCACCCACGCTCGCGGCGAAGCTCTTCATTCCTGCACTCTGCAACCATAAAAACAAAAAACGAAAACAGGCAGCCACGTCAGATCTTGAACGGAGATTAAATAGATTTAATAAAATAAATGGTGGCGGAGATTACCGGTGGTGTAGGGGCGGGGGAGACGAAATCGGCGGAGGTAGAAGGCCCTGGGCTCCCAAGTGGAGGACTGGGCGGGCTTTTCAGTGCGGACGGAGTGGGCGCAGGGGCGGAGCCGTGGTGGTGCTTCTTCTTCTTCTTCTTGCGTTTGTGATGCGAAGGTGCCGGCGCCTGCACCGGTGGCGGAATAGCCGGAGGAGAGGCCGGAGGCACCGCCACTGGCGGCGGGGCGACAGGCGGCGTAGCGACCGGGGGTACGGCAACCGGAGGCGTAGCCACCGGCGGTGCGGAAACCGGAGCTTTGGCAGGAGCAACGGCGGGTGGTTTAGTAGTGGGAGGAGGAGCTTTGGTGGGAGCCGTCACGGGCGGAGCCGGCTTCGTGGGAGCGACGGCGGGCGCTACGGGCGGAGCCGGTTTCGTGGGAGCGACAGCGGGCGCTACGGGCGTGGTCGTGGGAGGCTTCGGAGTTGAGACGGGCGCCGCCGGTGCAGTTGTGGGTGGCTTAGCAGTGGGCGCCGCCGGTGCAGTAGCTAACACAGTATCAACCACAGGCTCTTCTCCATTACTGAAACTTGCAATGCAGAGCCATACCAGCATGTAAACGTAAAACACATTGAACGCCATTGTTGACCCTGAAACCAAAAAAGGAAAAACAATGAAATCTGAAAATCAAAATATACATATAACAAGTGACTAAGCGTGGAGGCTGTGATTTAATGAGTATGTGTGAAGGTTTGGTTTTCACAAATCTTGATTCAATTTCAAACAAGATTATTTCGAAAACCTATAACAAATATTGAGAATGTGATCCAACTGCTACCAGTGAAAGTTTGATTTTCACAAATCTCCAATTCCAATCTCAAACAAAATTAAAACTTCTCCAACCACAATTTTTTCAATTAGAAAAAACAACACAAAATCCTGCAAGCTCCTCTGTAATGGCGCACCTGAAAACAAGAAGAACCCGTCGGTGTGACCTGACAAGAGTCGAACCCGGGGGGCTTTAAGTAGGGAACGCTCTAAAAGTCGCACTGCACGTAAAGGCCAGCCGTCGCTGAAGGGTAAGTTTGGTTGTAGGGTGGCAAGTCATTATGGCAGTAGCAGGTGGAACTGCCATTTGAAGGAGAGACGGGACCCTCCGGTGGACCTGCTATCCGTTATCCTTAGTGTCGGCGTTTGTTTTCATTTAATTTTCGGGCAGTCGGCTAAAAGTAGCCATCGCCAACGCAGAGAATGCCTCGAGAATTGGGTTGAGTCACAGCGAAGGGAGTGATGTTTACGTTAATTGATTTTTTATTATAATTCTTGAAATTATGTAATAGGTGTTCCTTAATTATAAATTAAGGTTAGTAATTGTTTTTTGCGGTTCCTTGAGTATATTGACAGGTTACAGATCAATGTAATCATTCCGTATGGCCTGCAGCTATGTAGATGTTGAGTGGTGATCCGCCTTTGTCATTATTCAAAGGTACACCAACTTTTAGATTCCATGTGAAGTACATCATCCACGTTTCAAATCAAATTTGAATTTACAAAAGGGAACAAAGCAGCAAATGTGTATGGCAAGAAAGTTAACCAACTAAGGTCAATGGAGTTGTGAAAGAGAAGAAATAAATAAAATAAAATAAAACTCTAGCAATTTAAACAACTCTAAAACGACAGGACCTTAGTTACTTCATCAAGACTCTAGTGTTTATCATATTTCTTTCCCTCTCTAACGTGGTCAATTGACACCACCTCTCTTTTGTCGATTGAATTGTTATTTTATTGTTTTATTGTTCTCTACGGTTGAAAGGTCAAATTTCTTGAAATACAAATTTCTTTTATATAGTACATGTTTTTATTTGTGATTTTTCTATCTACATTATGTATTCATGTAACTCGTGATTTTTTATTTATATAAAAATTTGATCATAAATATTATAATTATTTGGCTTGAAGTTTTTTATTCATATAAAAATTAAATTTTTGTATCATAAATCTTATAATAAAAAAATTGTAAACTTGGTAGTGCTTCCTCTATTTATATTAATTTTCCAAAATCAGAAACTTCCATTTGCTCCAGGTGGCTTACCTACCCGAAGGAAACCAGATAGCCACTTGTCTGCATTAAAACCTGTCCAAAATTTGAAAGGTTTTTTTCTATCCATCTAGCGACATTGTCTTTATTGTCTATACTACTGTTCAGATTAAACAAATTAAACAAGTAAAAGCATTTCATCAAAATTTTATCAAATTTGTACTGGACTGTTGCTTCAATCCTCGTCTGAGGATATTACTAGGGCTGGCGCTTTGGCACTGGAGCCAAGCATCTCGCTCCTCTTCATATCTTGTAGTGTCTGCTCAATTCTTCCCAAGGCCAAGTTGTTTCTGTAGGTCTGTATCTGAACTGTTGCTATTTCCCTGAGTAGTTCAGCCCTGACTAGATCCTTTTCCTTGGTATTCTCCTTTGCCTCTGTTCCGCCACACGCTGCTTGTTCTCGATTAAGGGTCATGGCCCGTGCCACCACATTCTTCATTACCCAATACTGTTGTATTGTTTGTCTAAAGAGGGAGTGGCGGCCTCGAGAATTCCCTGGATCGGGAACCATACTTTCCCACTCCTCCATGGGGATGTCTTGGTTCTTGATACTGTCATTAAGTTCTCTCTCCCAACCAACAATTTGGGCTCTGATGTCTGGCGGGTTCCCTGCCATATAAGTGTCAATAAGGGTTTTCATATGTTCACTACCTGGCTTTCTCCCTCTTTTCCTTTGTTCTTTGTTCGAGCCACTCGTTCCTTCTGCCATCTTTTTATCTCGCTTGCCTCTCTTGGGTGACATGTTACTCCCTGCCTGCCTGTTACTATCTTCTTCTCGTTTTTCTCTGTCTTCCTCACTATGTTGGGCGTAGTGTGAGGTGAGATCTATCACATAGTCATTACAGTTATCAGTTTTATAATAGTAAAACAAAAAAAATTCCCATTTACCTATGTCCTTTTTGTTATCCCTTCCATTGCCAGAATTTGTTTCCTTCGAAATTTCTTTCGTAATGTCACCAGTCCTCTCAATGTTATGGGTTCTTTCCTTTCTTGATTCTCTTGTCGTTTTTCCCTCACGGCAACAATCGGCACGCGACCTGCCTGTCCTGGGCATCCTCATGGTTTCTTCCCCAGGTAAGGTTGGTTTTCTATTCCTCACTTCCCAGGGTCTCTCTAGTTTGGCTACGTCTTCCCTCAGGGTGCTAGCCCTATATTCCTCCCCTAGAGGTTTCTTGTTTCCCTGATTCTCTTTTTTCTCTGTTATTTTTCTTCCCCGAGGTGCTTCCTTGTTACCTTCTGGTTTCCTCCCATAGTTTCCTACAGGGGTGACTAAAGTCTCACTCTGTCTGATTTTATTTCGAGCATTTGCCATGGTGTGGACCTCTCCCATCTTGCGTTCCAGTCCCTCCCACCTTAGCTTCCTACCCCAGGTTTTCATAAGCTTTTCTGTTATTTTTTCCCAACTAGGGTCACAAGAGTGTCTGGGTACCTCCTTGCCGGACTCATGCCTTTTCCTTATCAAATTTCCTATATTCCTACAAATATTCATCCTGAGCCTTACAAAGTTAGGGGTCAGAGGAACTACATACCAACTTGCAGGTCTGATGCCGCTTCCGTCCGCAGGCTGGAACGTCGATCTTCGACCACCTTTCCTCTCTCCAGCTCTCGTCTCCGTCTTCTGCATGCATCTAACTATGCCCTAATCTCCCTTATGGTTTATGCCCCTCCCCTTCCTGTCGTTTACCTTTGCTGCCACCTGTCTGTCATTATTTCCTGCGCTAATCCCTACGTCGTCACCTTGGAATGATGACCCCCCGTCTTGGCTACCACCTCCTCGCATTACTCCTCACTTGCTCCCGGCTGCTCTTGCCGTATGCATGCTGTCCTCGTCCTGCCACTTGCTGACATCCTTCTGCCTGCCCCCCTGCTTACTTCCCTGCCCTCTTCGTTGTCATGCTCATCCGTCTCCACCCTCATTCTCTCAGGGGTTGTACCTTCTCTGCTCTACCCATCCACTTTCCTTCTTCCCTGTCCTCTCACTTCATTTCCCTCGTCTGTCCATTCACCCACTTATCCTCTTCCTCTCCCTTCTCGATCCCATCACCCCAGTCCCTCTTGATTTCTTGTGTTACACCCCGATCAGGGTATCATAAATCTTATAATTATTTGACTTGAACTATTGTAATTTGATGATAAATTATTGTTATTTAATCAATAAATAAAAGAAGATCTCTTTTATAATAAATGTAATAGCTAACTATTTAAGCATTCTAAAATATATATATACTGAAAAACTCTTTATTTTATTTTATTTTATTTTATAGATACAATCTCTCTTTAATACATTAAAGAATTATCAATTAATCTCACCCGCTTGCAATTTACTAACATCCTTCGCTCTACCATGGTCTTCGGCATGCTTTGATTATCCACTGCATCAACCCTTCACATGTTGACTGCAATGAATGTATCATCGTTGCTAATTTAGATTAATTAGTATCATCATGTGATGTTTTAACTTCTCTCCATACTCATTGAACGATCATCACCACCTCACAAAATTTTCAACATAATTTAAGAGAGAAGGTAACGTTCTTCACTTAGGACACGACACACCACATATTTATATTTCATGGTTAGATTATTTTATGCGTAGGGATTACGTGTTATTGTTTTGCTTTTATTAGTGGAGGTAGACTATCCAATTCTAAAAAATTGGTTTTTACAAAGAATATCTTGCATCGGTTTAGGGATATAAATTTAGTTTTAACCCTCTTTTGTTTGGGTCTACAGTTTACTCTTTTTTTAAAGAAGTAAAAGCAGTCGCTCTATATTAGCTGGGAGTGAACGGATTAGTCACAAACCTTTTTAAGAGTTTACACTTGTCTAGAAAGTAAATAAACTTAAACCAATTTGTTCATGTAACAAACTTAATACTTCTTTTAGTGTTTACATTTAGTAGTTTTAAAACTCCCAGAGTAATCACAAACCTTTTTAAGGGTTTACGTTATTGTAAATAAACTTTACCCAATTTGTTCATATAACAAACTTAATACTTGCTTTAGTGTTTACATTCATTAAGTTTAAAAGAGTTTATTTAAGTTACTTTACTTGTTTTAGTGTTTACATTCATTAAGTTTAAAAGAGTTTATTTAAGTTACTTTTATGTTTAAATTATGATTTTTTTCTAACACTATAAAGAAAACACATTTAGTAAAAGTTTTCAATGCTTCTCTCCAAAAAAGCTTCTCTTTATCTATTTATAATGGAGGTTGCTAGAAGAGGTAGGCAACCAAAAATTGTAAATCATGTGAACACAAGAGTGCACTCATATATATATGTTGTACTTACCATTAATAACTTACAACATAAAAAGTTAAGTTGTAATAACTAATCATATTTTAAATAATTCTAATAGGTTTTTAAAACTTTATGATTATAACAATGTATTATTATTTATAACTTGTTGACTGATATATATGTTGTACTTAGCATTAATAACCTAGGGCATAAATGTTGTGAAATCCAGGGCATCATATGGATTAGAATCTTTAGGTAGATTTATTTTAGACTTGAACATTTTCTTGTGATTGTTCTTTTATTCTTATTAGTTCTTCTTTCACTTTATTATGTTCCATTCATTAAGACAAATGCCAAACAATGAAGATCGCAACAAGAGACACAAGATGTAGGCACTCAGCTAGGGCTAAAACCCCTCTATAGGAGAAACCCCAGTCAAACTCTTCCACTAGTAAATCAACTTGAGATAGACCAAGACCTTAGACCCAGAAGACCTTCCTCCTCCACCAAATCATCCTTCCAAGATGATTCAACAAACTCCAGCAGTCTCTTCTTGCCCAATATTTATAGCCCAGCAACAACCCAGAATTTCGACCCCTAATAACTCCAAAATTTCGATCCCCAACAACTCCAAAATTTCGGACCTCAACAACTTCATAATTTCAACCTAGCTAAAACCTAGAAACTTTGCATGTGTGAGAGATAGATTACCCAAGAACTCGATTTTGGTCTTCTAGCTTCTTCAATCCTTCTCTAGCAACTTCACTATCTTTTTATGTCTCCAACAATTGCATATCGAACTTGATGAGAGTGTGTACTCCAAAAGAGTCAAATTGTTGTCTTTATATAGCATTTGCATGAGGTTGAATTCCCTTGATGAGGTCGACTTGTCCTTTTTGAGGCCAACATGGTGGAGGAGACCTAAAAGACCTATTTTACATTAAAATAAATTTATTTCTTGATAGATGAAGACTAAGAAGGATCTTTTACATTATGATATAGACAAGGAAACTTGACGTAAACCCTAGAATCCTACAATGGAGGGTTTGACCTAAAAACCATTCACCCAAACATGAAACCCATGCTTTAATAAGTCAATTTACCTTACAGTAAAATTTTATTTTTTCTTTCTTTTGACAAATGCATTACTTTAATACAATTATGAAGACCAACACTAGTTACATTTTTCAACACTCCCTCTTAACTAGGGAGGTATTCATAATTACATATATATAGAGGTACAAGGAATATCTCAAAGTGATATACTCTATGAAGAGTCACAAAACAAACAGTGCTACAGATTAGATACCCGACCAGAGTACTCTAATCAGGTGGGACTAAGGTGAACTCAAGCTTTAGCCACTCTAGGCACCATTAGGCTTTTAAGCTTTATCACCAACTCAGGGATATACATGTGTGTCCAAGGTCAAAGCTCCACAACCAACGCCACCCTCCCTACTTCGGGATCTAGACATCAACAAATACGTTGGACATATGTCCTCCTAAGCATCTTGTCATAAGATGCTTCCATCTCTCCTTATAAACTAAATCAGATATATATCTGCCACTTCCAAGCATGCTTCAAATGTTTAATCTATTTATGGAGAGATCATGCACAATTACAACCCCAATAAGTAATAAACCTTTAAAGATATATAGAAGTAAATGCAAACCTTCGTGGTCCTCAATTATTCTTGATTCAAATACAACTTGTCAGAAGCTTTTCTTCTTTCATTTCTTCAGTAACACCAAATACGGCCTCAGTACTTCTCAAGTCTTTTTCAACTTCATGAATTCGTGACAGCTATCTATAGTACTTTCATTCTTCAATTTCATTCTTTCTTCAAGGTATTCATTATGTCTGTCACAATATGCCCTCCCTCTTAACTTGGGAGATATACATTTTCTTCTATGCAAGCTCCCTCTCAACTTAGGGATATCAACAGTTACCTTCTTTTATAACATCGAAGAAACTTCAAATTTTCAAGGTTTCATTTATTTCTCATGGCATCAAGGTTATCATGAGCATCATCATTCTTATAACTTCCTTCATCGTGATCATTATTATGAACATCTTCAACATCTTGAAGATTATTTACATGCAAAACATTAATAGCAAGTACAACCAAATAAAAATATATATAAGCATGAATTTAACTATATCAATATCATGTTACTACAATTCAAACTTTAGACATCAAATACCTAAACATAGTTAGGTTCATAATCAGCAAGGGACACATATTTCCGACTTCTTGTTATGGTTTTGTCATGAACCCTAGACTCCATATCAAGACATAAAGCCTTAGATATCAACAATTCAATCAAATAAAAAATTATATCATAGTATTATACATCTAAGGATTCAAAATTATGCTATTAGAATTATGTGACATACACTACTAGGAATTGTTGCAAACCCTAGATATTATCATCAAATCTAAATCATATCAATAATTGAAAACAATATCCTCATGACCTAGAATATCTATCTCTACTATGGTTTTGTTACAAACCCTAGATTTCACAAACTAAAACATGAGTATCAACAATTAAGTTAGCATACTCGCATATACATATCTAGGATGCACTAGCATTTCACATCAATATCTATTAGGTAAACCCAAGACACAAACATCAATACATCAAAGTTAGATATACAACAATTTTGACCAAGCTAGGGTTTCTATCATATGGACGAATATACACCTAGGGTTTCATTCCTAGTGTCTTATGTTAGTTATTACAAGGGTTTTTTTATAAACCCTAAAGATCTAGGGATTCATTTAAACATTAACAAAAAACCCTAAAGGACTATGGTTTTTATCATAACAATACCAAAACCCTAAACATCAAAAGAATAGGATTTCTAGACTTCATCAACATCCCTAAGTAGACTATGGTTTCATAATCAATACCCTTAGCATCAAGAGGCTAGGGTTTTATAGTGAATCCTAAAGGTTTAGGGTTTCACAAGAATGATCAAATAATAAGAGATAGTATAACGAGGGTAGATTCAATATATTGATTAATCACCCTAACAAGAATATGTAAGGTTCAAAACCATAGACATAATGATGTTAGTAATGTAAAGAAAAATAAAATATAATGAACATACCTTCTCTATGAAGAGAACCTCATAAAAAACTTGTAGTTTAAGACATAACTTGAACTATTCCTTTTCTTACAAACCTTGTAGGGATTCCTTGAAGTTCCCCCTCTAGATTTAACCATGATCTTTATACCTGCAGTACTTATTGGCAAATACTACTAAGCAAAATATGTGATACCAAAAACATTATGTCAATTTCAATCTAGGGTTTCTATGCAACAATGGAGGATGGAATCCTAGGGTCTTCAAATACAAATCTTAACTTACAAAATCGTCACATCCATCCATACCCTAAACTACACACAAACCCTAGAAACCAAGAAATAGGGTTTTTATGAGTGAGCTAGTAAGTTAGGGTTATGATTTCATATGACTAGGGTTTATCCATGAGCCATCTAGGGTTTACACTTCTATATATAAATATCAATCTCAAAAACTGATAAAAACCCCTAGAACCATGTAGTTAATTAACCTTAGAATATTTTAACAAATGAATATACTATACATACCCCACAATTATGTACCTTCATCCATCATGTTCATAGAGATTGTTACAAGGCTTGCTCTAGGATGTCATAATATTCAAAACAAAGACTTCTCATAATGTATGAGCTGCTTGCGCAAGTATCGTTTCCTTTATCCTTGAACCAAGATGTTGTATGCTTCTTTTGGGTTAGTTGAACATTATTGATTCATTACTGCTAAAATTCAGATTATTTGATTACCACAGGATGTGGCTTTTACTTTGGGTATTTAAGCCTTTATGTCATTAAATAGGTATAGGACAGTAATAAAATAATTCCTCTTCAAATAGATTGGACTAGGTTTCTTATAAACACGTCTGAAGTAAGGGTATCGGCCTTCTTTCATCATGATTGTAGCCTTCCAATTAGCTCATACTTATTTTGGAGGATGAATCCTTCAAACATGCTCAGAACTTGAGAAGATGACAGTGACTCTCTTTTGGAGGTGATTTTAGAGTATAAAAAGTGAGCCTAGAACTTTTCTCTTTTATTCAAGGTGATCGACCTTGAATGAGTTGCAAGATTGGCTCTTAAGTCAATTTATCTTACAGTAAATTTTCCTTTTTTATTTCTTTTGACAAATAATTACATCATGACTCGAATACAATTATGAAGACTGGCACTAGTTACATTTTTCAACACTCCCTCTTAACTAGGGAGGTATTCATAATTACATATATACAGAGGTACAAGGAATATCTTAAAGTGATATACTCTATGAAGCGTCACAAAACACACAATGCTACAGATTAGATACCTGACCAGGGTAGTCTAATTGGGTGGGACTAAGGTGAACTCAAGATTTAGCCACTCTAGGCACCATCAAGCTTTTAAGCTTTATCACCAACCTAGGGATCTAGGTGTGTATCCAAAATTGGAGCTCCATGACCAACGCCACCCTCCTTACTTCGGGATCTAGACATCAACACATACGTTGGACAAATGTCCTCCCAAGCATCTTGCCATAAGATGCTTCCATCTCTCCTTATAAACTAAATCATATATATATCTGCCACTTCCAAGCATGCTTCAAACATGTAATCTATTTATGGAGATATCCTGCACAGTTACAACCCCAATTAGTAATAAACCTTTAAAGATATATACAAGTAAACACAAACCTTTGGGGTCCTCAATTATTCTTGATTCAAATATAACTTGTCAGAAGTTTTTCTTCTTTCATTTCTTCAGTAACACCAAATATGTCCTCAGTAGTTCTCAAGTCTTTTTCAACTTCATGAATTCGTGAACATCTATCTATAGTACTTTCATTCTTTAGTTTCATTCTTTCTTCAAGGTATTCATTATGCCTGTCAGAATATGACCTCCCTCTTAACTTAGGAGATATAACTTTTCTTCTATGCAAGCTCCCTCTCAACTTAGGCATATCAACAGTTACCTTCTTTTATAACATCGAAGAAACTTCAACTTTTCAAGGTTTCATTTGTTTGTCATGGCATCAAGGTTATCGTGATCATCGACATTCTTATAACTTCCTTCATGGTGCTCATTATAATGAACATATTCAACATCTTGAAGATTATTTACCTGCAAAAATTTAATAGAAAGTACAACCAAATACAAATATATGGAAGCACGAAGTTAACTATATCAATATCATGTTACTATAATTCAAACTTTAGACATCAAATACCTAAACATAGTTAGGTTCATAATCAGCAAGAGACACATCTTTTTAGACTCCAACTTCTTGTTAGGGCTTTGTCATGAACCCTAGAGTCCATCATCAAGACATAAATCCTTAGATATCAACAATTCAATCAAATAACAATTTTATCTTAGTACTATACATCTAAGGTTTCAAAATTATGCTATTAGAATTACATGTCATACTCTACTAGGATTTGTTACAAACCCTAGATTTTATCATCAAAGATAAATCATATCAATAATCGAAAACAATATCATCATGACCTAGAATATCAATCTCTACTAGGGTTTTGTTACAAACCCTAGATTTCACAAACTAAAGCATGAGTATCAACAATTAAGTTAGCATAATCCCATATACATATCTAGGATGCACTAGCATTTCACATCAATATCTATTAGGTAAACCCAAGACACAAACATCAATACATCAAAGCTATATATACAACAATTTTGACCAAGCTAGGGTTTCGATCATATGGATGAATATACATCTAGGGTTTCATTCCTAATATCTTACGTTAGTTATTACAAGGGTTTTGTTTATAAACCTTAAAGATCTAGGGCTTCATTTAGACATTAACAACAAACCCTAAAGGACTATGGTTTTTATCATAACAATATCAAACCCTAAACATCAAAAGAATAGGATTTCTAGACTTCATCAACATCCTTAATTATATTATGGTTTCATAATCAATACCCTTAACATCAAGAGGCTAGGGTTTTATAGTGAACCCTAAAGGTTTAGGGTTTCACAAGAATGATCAATTAATAAGAGATAGTATAATGAGGGTAGATTCAATCTATCGATTAATCACCCTAACAAGAATCTTTAAGATTCAAAACCCTAGACATAATGATCTTAGTAATGTAAAGAAAAATAAAAGAGAATGACCATACCTTCTCTATGAAGAGAACCTCATAACAAAAATTGTAGTTTAAGACATACCTTGAACTATTCTTTTTTTTACAAACCTTGTAGGGATTCCTCGAAGTGCTCCCTCTAGATTTAACCATGATCTTTATACCTGCAGTACTTATTGACAAATACTACCAAGCAAAATATGTGATACCAAAAACATTATGTCAATTTCAATCTAGGGTTTCTATGCAACAATGGAGGATGGAATCCTAGGGTCTTCAAATACAAATCTTAGCTTACAAAATTGTCACATCCATCCATACCCTAAACTACACACAAGCCCTAGAAACTAGGAAATAGGGTTTTTATGAGGGAGCTAGTAAGTTAGGGTTATGATTTCATATGACTAGGGTTTATCCATGAGTCATCTAGGATTTACAATCCTATATATAAATATCAATCTCAAAAATTGATAACAAACCCTAGAACCATGTAATTAATTAACCTTAGAATATTTTAACAAATGAATATACTATACATACCCCACAATTACATACCTTCATCCTTCATGTTCATAAAGACTGCTACAAGGCTTGCTCTAGGATGTCATAATATTCAAAACAAATACTTTTCGTGATGTATGTGCCGCTTGCACAAGTATCATTTCCTTTATCCTTGAACCAAGATGTTGTATGCTTCTTTCAGATTAGTTGAACATTACTGCTTCATTACTACTAAATTCAGATTATGTGATTACCACAAGATGTGGCTTTTACTTCAGGTATTTCAGCCTTTGTGTCATTAAATAGGTATAGGACAGTAATAAAATAATTCCTCTTCAAATAGATTTGATTAGGTTTCTTATAAACACGTCTGAAGTAAGGGTATCGACCTTCTTTCATCATGATTGTAGCCTTCCAATTAGCTCAGACTTACTTTGTAGGATGACTCCTTCAAACATGCTCAGAACTTGAGAAGATGACAGTGACTCTCCTTTGGAGGTGATTTCAAAGTATAACAAGTGAGCTTAGAACTTTGATCTTTTGTTCAAGGTGATCGACCTTGAATGAGTTGCAAGATTGGCTCTTTGGTCCCCTAGAACAGGGCTTATATGCTCCTCACTGTGCTTGCGACCTAATCACTATAACTAGGGCTTGGAATTATGCCCATAATTGTAAAATTCTTCTTCTAGGAGCTCAATCTTAGATGACAGATTTCCTTGCTTGTTTAGAATCCCTTTGTGACCTTCTTCCTACCCTTATGCAAGTAAACCAAGCTCTGAAACCATGTTGAGAAATCTAGGGCATCATATGGATTAGAATCTTTAGGTAGATTTCTCTTAGACTTTGACATTTTCTTGTGATTTCTCTTTTATTCTTATTAGTTCTTCTTTGACTTTATTGTGTTCCATTAATCAAGACAAATGCCAAACAATGAAGAACACAACAATGGACACAAGATATAAGAACTCAGCTAGGGCTAAAACCCCTTTATAGGGGAAAACCCAGTCAAACTCTTCCACTATTAAAGCAAATTGAGATAGACCAAGACCATAGACCCAAAATACCTTACTCCTCTACCAAGTCAGCCTTCCAAGATGATTCAACAAAATTCAATAGTCTCTTCTTGTCCAATAACTATATCCTAGCAACAACCCGTAATTTCGACCCCCAGCAACTCCAGAATTTCAGTACCCAAAAAAATCAGAATTTTGACCCAAAGACAATCCATAAACATCACTCATGTGAGAGATAGATTACCCAAGAACTCGATTTTTGTCTTCCGGCTTCTTCAATCCTTCTCCGACAACTTTTATATCTTTTTGTACCTCCAGCAATAGCAGATCGAACTTGATGAGAGTGTGTGCTCCAAATGAGTCGAACTAATGCCTTTATATAGTGTTTGTATGAGGTTTAATTCCCTTTATGAGGCCAACTTGCCTTCTTGAGTATGACTTGGTGGAGGAGACCTAAAAGACCTATTTTACATTAAAATAAATTTATCTATTGATATATGAAACCCAAGAAGGGTCTTTTACATTATGACATAGACAAGGAAACTTGACATAAACCCTAGAAGCATGCAATGGAGGATTTGACCTAAAAACCAATGACCCAAGCATGAAACCCATGATTCAATAAGACAATTTCTCTTACAATAAAACTTTCTTTTTCTATCTTTTGACAAACACATTACATCGTGATTTGAATACAATTATGAAGACCGAAACTAGTTACATTTTCCAACAATAAAAGCTTGTAATAACTAATCTACGATTGAAAATGCAATTTATTTAAATTTTAAAAAAATCTAATTGGTGTTTTAAAACTTTACAATCATAACAATGCATTATTATCCATAACATGTTCACTGAATTTAGACACTTTGCTATATATATTGGTTTTTATATTAAAAACCAAAACATATTGTTGTCCACCCATCAAAAGTACACTAGTATGTTTTGTATATAATCACACTATGATTGGTTTTAGACATTTGGTTATAAAATATAGCTTTGTATCTTGAAAAATCCAAAAATTAAGTTGTATGTTTAATTTCCTGGAAGACACACACTAGTGTGCCTTAATAAATGGTGCATTGGTTGACAATTTCTTTTTATAATCCAATAGTGTGTCAAAAACATTTAAACACATTGGTGTATCTACTTGTCAAATGCACTAAGTGTTGGGTATGTGTTATATTCTTTGCATGATTATCCCCACACAATGTAAAAATACGTGATGCGCAATAAGGAGGTCATGGGGGAGCACCCCCTTGTTTAGGGGATTTGTTGGAAGCACCACCATAAAAGGAAATTTAGGCGAGTTTTTGTGTATGTTTTTTGTTAGTTTTGGGCACAGAGTTTTGCCAAAAGTGGTTTTTTGGCGCATGGTGGTTTTGACCATGGTTTTGTAATTTTGATTAAGGAACTATGATTATATTCTAATATGAGGTAAATGGATTGGTGATTCATAAATAATGCAAGATATATATGTTGTATCGTAATGCTTATAAAAGGAGTATATTCAAAAGATCTTGTTGGTTTTCATGGTTTAGGTTTCCACTTTAAAATCTATGTGTTAATGTGTATGTTTGTTGTTGCATATTTTCTTTTTTAATTAAAAATATGGTTGCAACAATTAATTGTACAAGGTTAAAATCTACATCTGGTATCATAGTAGTTTTGGCTTCAAGGGGACGCCTTTGTGGCTAAGGGGTTTGGCTTGGTCCTATGGTAGACCCTATTACAGTGGGAGATTTACGGAAGTGATTCTTGTGATTAAAAGGATATGGAAAGCAGTTCAAAGATAGAGATCGAGAAATTAAATGGGAAAAGTTTCGATATATAGAAGCTCAAAATAGAAGATTTGTTGGTGGATAGAGATCATTGGATCATTGTGGATCTGAGTACTACACCAACAACAATGTCAATAAAATATTGGATTAAGTTGGATTGAAAGGAAAAGACACAATACGATTATGTCTCTCAGGTTCAATATTATTGAATGTTCGAGGGGGAGCTACAACAAAAGCTTTGTGGGACAAGATAGGGGCTTCATATTAATCTAAGTCCTTCGAGAACAAATTATTCCTACAAAGGAAGTTGTTAGGTCCCTATACTACTAGTGTAACACCTTATTGTTATTAGTGCAACCCCACTTTTATAGTGTTGTGCCCATGTAGTCCCTATATTGTTATCATTATGCCCCATAGAAGCCCACTATTTTTATTGTTGTGCCCTTACATTATTATAGTTATGTCGGCTCTGATTATATTATGACTCCTTAGACTCCTATATATAGAAAGGAGGTCTTGTCATTTGTATCATCCAAGAATTGTTCATTTGTGTAATGTAAAGGAGGTTCCCCCTCGAAGAGGCTGATTTTTAATTCATTCATATATCTTTTCTATTTTTTTGTGAGTTGGTTTTGTAACATTTTGTATCAGAGCTTTGGATTCTAGGGTTTCACTGCTCCAAACAAGTCATCATGGAGATTTCGCTATAACTTGATTTCTACGAAGTTTCAAAAGCTAAAAAAAAACCCATTTGAACCAAAAGAGTTTGTAACCTTGGGTCCAAATTTCAGATCTTGTGTCACCATATTTTCGGAGATATGATCTGAGGAATTTAGGGATTTTACAAGCTCCTGAATTCCATCTAAAACAGGTCATCGTGGAATTTTCGCTATAATTTGTTTTATACAAAGGTTCAAACCCTAAAATTAAAACCCATTTGAGCCTAAATCTTGGTGAATCTCGGGACCAAATTTCAGATCTTGTTTTGCTATATTTTCATATATACGGTACAAGAAATTTAGGGTGTTTGTAGACTCCCGAATTACATTCCAAACAGGCGACCTTGGGAAAATCGTCATAAATTTCTATCTGAGCATTAGATTGAAATTTCGTAAGAAGTTACAGAAAGACAGATTTTACTTTAATGTGTATTTTTTTTATTTTCGAAGGTCGAAACAATGACACGTGGTACGTCATACAAGTTTGCTCTACTGAACCAGCCTATAATCAGGTCATCGTAGGATATTTGGCATCTCTTTATTGAAGAATCCAATATTGATCAGACTGGTGGGGTTACAAAGAGGACTCGAAGAGCTACGACAAGCCAAAATTTCAGAACTTGAAGATATGAAATTACAGAGTTACACTCGTTTAAATATCAAGCTCCTAAAAGCAAGAAAAATAATGACTCGAATTAATAAAATAGAAACACCTAGTAAGCAAAATTGGATGGATGATTTGAAGAATGCGATCAAAGCTAAGATAAATAGTTGTATATGTGCCATGGAAGCTAATATCGATGGTATGGAAGCAGATTTGAAGAAAGGCATGGAAGATTTGAGGAAAGACATGGAAGGTTTGAAGGAAAGTGGGACAAAGCTCCTACAAAAAAGGCCTCCTAATGACAAAAAGGTAGTAGAGGAAACTCATGATGAGAAAAAAATAAATGGTAATCATGATTTCATAAAATATAACATTGAATTGAAGACCCGCCATATTCCAAAGATCGATATGAGGAAGTTTGATGGCAAGGATCCCATAAAATGGATACTACAGATGGATAAATATTGTGATCTACATGATATGAAACTGTTACAAAAGGTACGCATTGCACTTTATATTTAGAACTGAATCATTTTTTATGGTAAAAAGGGCTTTGTTCTTTTCAACCACTTGTTACTTGGTCAATTTTCACAGAGGAAAAGATAGCACATTATGAGCATACAAAGAGAAAACCTTCTTTAGCCAATTGATAAATCTAAAACAAAAGGGTTCAATGGAAGAGCACATTGAGGACTTCCAAAAATTGAATATAAGGGTAAATGATATTCCAGAGAAGCAGAGGATTGATGTATTCATAGGGACTTTAAAGGATAACATTCAACATGAGGTTTATCTTTGGGAACTTGATTCATTGAAGTAGACATTCAAGCTGGAAAGAAAAATTGAAAGAAACATTATGGCAACAAGAAATCCTACCACTCACAATTATAAAGATGGAAGTGTTGTTGCTCCTAGCCTTCCACAACCTACAAGGTTGACACCACAACAATTGGAAGAAGAAGGAGAAAATGACCTTTGTTACAGTTGTGATAGAAAACACACTAAAGGTCATAAGTGTGCTGAGAAGAAATTATTTTACATTGATGGTGAAGAGGAGGAAGAAAAAGATCAAGAAATGTCAAAAGAAGAGGATATACACCAGGAACCAACCCCCGAGAAAGAAGAAATGAATCTGACCATATCTTGTAATGCATTGGCAGGAATTACCTCTCCTAAAACTCTCAAGGTAGAAGGACATATCAAGAAGAAAAAGGATAACCTCACTTTCGTGCAGAATCAAATGAAACAACAGGAAGATCAACATCGAAGTGAAAGAAGTTTTGATATAGGTGACTAGGTATTTTTACGAATACAACCATACAAAAAAAATGTCCCTCAAGCAAGCTAAGAAGGATAATAAAATATCACCAAAGTACTATGGTCCTTACAAGGTGTTGAAAAAGATTGGTACTATGGCATACAAATTGGAGCTTCCTTCATCTTTCCGAGTGCCCCCAGTTTTCCATGGTTCATGCTTAAAGAAGGTTATAGGTGACAAGTTTCCAATTCAAACAATATTGTTGGAACTTGATGAGGAAGGAAAAATCATATTGGAACCTGAAGCAATCATGGAAACAAGAACCCGACAGCTACGAAATCAATCAATTTCAGAGTATCTCATCAAGTGGAAGAACTTACCTGCTGAAGATTCCACATGGGAGGACAAGAATTTTATACAGAAGCATCTAGAACTACTCAAGCGTTGAGGACAACACTTTTTGAAGGAGAGAATCATGTTAGGTCCCTATACTACTAGTGTAACCCCTTCTTGTTATTAGTGAAACCCCCTTTTTATATTGTTGTGCCCATGTAGTCCCCATATTGTTATTATTGTGCCCCATAGAAGCCCACTATTGTTATTGTTGTGCCCTTACATTATTATAGTTATGTCAGCTCTAATTATATTATGACCCCTTAGACTCCTATATATAGAAAAGAGGTCTTGTCATTTGTATCATCCAAGAATTGTTCATTTGTGTAATGTAAAGGAGGTTTCCCCCTCGAAGAGGGTGATTTTTAAGTTGTTCATCTATATTTTCTATGTTTTTGTGAGCTGGTTTCATAACAGAAGCTATATAACCTGAGGATGAAGGATGGAGACTCAGTGAAAAGGAATCTAAATGCCTTCAATATTGTGGTAAGTTAGTTATTATTTGTTGATGTTAAGATTTCATATGAAGATAAGTGCATCAATTTGTTATGTTATTTATCAAACTCAAGGGATAGTTTGGTTGTTGTATTGCTATTGTTTTTCCCCATAGAATCCCACTATTGTTGTTGTTGTGCTCTTACTATTGTTATGTTGGCCTTATTTATATTTTGTCCCTTTAGGCTCCTATAAATACCAAGGAGGTTTTGTCATTTGAATCATCCAAGAATTGTTAATTTATGTGATGTAAAAGGAGGTTACCTCCTTTAAGTGTCTTATTATAAGTCATTGATCTATCTTTTCTTGTGTTTCTACATTATTTTGATTTCAATACATAACATTTGGTATCAAATTTCTTGATCCTAGGGTCTTTTTGCTTCAAAAAAATCATCATGGCATTTTCTCTATAAAAAAAAATTGTGAAGCTTCAAACCGTGAAATTTTACCACGTGGAGGAGAAATATTTATGAACATCTGCTTAAAAATGTTAGAAAATTTTATATTACAAGCAATGGAACACATAAAATATTGCAGAAATATAAACACAGAAAACGCATAAAACAAGAGAGACGCAGATATACGTGGTTCACCCAGTTTGGGCTACGTCCACGGAGAAACAGTTAGTCCTTCCTTTTATATTATCCAGCAAACTGAAGAGATACAACCTACAATAGATCCGCTGTAATTCCCTCTTTACTCTCAATCTCCTCTCTCTTCCTCACTCAGAATACAGATCTACATAGATGCAATACAATTCCCTCATATATAGTGAGGGGTTGCCTTCTAGGGCAAAAAACCATAAATTAAACATAACTTCTACTGTCAGATCTTTGCCTAATGAATGGCCCAAATTGACTATGAAATTACAACATTTTACAAGGCAATTTTACATCTATTTTTAGCTTCGGGGGCGCTGCCCCAAATCCCCCCACCAAGGGGGGGCTCCCAAAGGTTGGAGTCACCCCCCCTGCAGCGTATATTTTACGGGCGACTTTGTCGCCCCATTACGAACTGGGGTCCAATGTGGTGATACCTTTGAATACAGAATATAATTAGGCTCCACACCCAACAAAAATTTTAGACCTTTTTTCGCTATATTTTCGGATATATGTTCCAAGAATGTTAGGGATTTCGTATGCTCCATTTCAATCTCAAATAGGTGTACGGGGGAAAATCGACATAACTTTCTCTTCAAGCACCAGATTTGAATTCTGTAAAAAGTAACTAAAATTGCATAGGGTTTAGCTTCTCAGGTACAAGTTTTAGGGCCGAAGGTTAAAACAATGACACATGGAACCACGTACAAGTTCGCACTACTAAACCAGTCCATAATTAGGTCATCGGGGAGATATGGCATAACTTTATCTTGAAGAATCCAATCCTAGTCTAATTTTTGGGTTGGAAAGAAGACAGAGAGAGCTAAATAAATACGAAATTTCATATCTTGGGAGACCAAAATCACATAGATACAACAGTTTCAAGTTGGGTTAGATCAACAAGCTCAAAATCAAACTCTTAAAAACAAAAAAGGTGTGTATTTTTTAAAATTGCATAACTTTTGTTTGAAAAATCGGTTTGAAGTGATTCAAAGGGCGTAGTGAAGCATAGATATCATTATTTGGTTCTAAAATTACTCAAAAAAAAAATTATACACCCAATAAACCCCCAGAAAGATCTGTTATGATGTATGAAGAAGAGGAAGAAATGCAAAATGATATATGAAAATTACGAGACCAAGTGCAACAAATTTCACTCTCACAAAGAGCAACCAAAAATGAACTAGAAGAAATGATGAATGTTAAGATGGATGGTTTAAAAGTAGAAATAAAAGGGGACGTGGAAGGTTTGAAGAATGGTCTAAAAGGGGACATGGAAGGTTTAACAAAGTTTATACAAGAAATGCTTCATAGTGGTTAGAAGGCATTCTAAGGAACTCATGATGAGAACAAAAGGAATGTGAATCATGATTTTAGAGATTCCAACTTGGGTTGAAGACCAATCACGTCCCAAAGATTGATATGAGGAATTTTGACAACAAGGATCTGATAACATGGATACTACAGATATAGTCGTTCTTTGATTTACATGATGTGCAACACACACAAAAGGTACCCATTTCATATTTAAATTTAGAACCCAATCAGTTTGTGTAGTATCGATGGATTTTCTCTTGTAAATAACTTGTCACTTGAACAATTTTTATAGAGGAATTGATAGAACATTATGAGGATACAAAGAGAAATATCTTCTTTAAGCAATTAATAAATCTCAAAGAAAAGGCTTCGGTTGTGGAGCACATTAAGAACTTCCAATATTAAGGCAACTAATATTATAGAGGAGCATCTCAATGAGGTCTTCATAGAGACTTTAAAGGATAAGATCCAACATGAGGTTTGCCTTTGGGAACCTAAGTCATTGGAGAATGCGTTCAGGGCATAGAAAATTTTAGGGGCAAATGTTCGCCCTTTGGCGAAATTAAAGGGTTTTAAATTTTTAGTGGGCGAATATTTTGCATCATAGTACATTTTTACAAATCACCTCAAATAGCCCACCTTATTTTAAGGGAGAGGGTAAAAAAGGTAAATTTAGCCCTTGAATTTAGGAGCTACAGCCTTCCGTTCGCCCATTTTCAAGAATAGGTTTTATTTAAGTGAATCCATTCGCCCATTTTCAAGAATAGGTTTTATTTAAGTGAATCCTATGGGCCAAAGGCCCAAATACCATATTTATAAAAGAGGTATGGTAAATTAATAAAAATATAAATAAATGAGAGGTATGGTAAATAAATAAAACATTTTTTATATTTACTCCATAAGTCACCTTATATACATGCAAGGGTGTAAACAAATAAAAATATAAGTAAAGTGGAGGTATGGTAAATAAATAAAACGTCTTTTTATATTTACTCAAAAGGTATGGTAAATAAATAAAAATATAAATAAACCAGACGCATGGTAAATAAATAAAACCTCTTTTTATATTTAGTCCATAACCCTCGTTCTATTTATGAAGGCTCAAGAAAGAGGTGTTATTTAAGTGAATCCTATGGGCCAAATACCATATTTGTAAAAGAGATATGGTAAATTAATAAAAATATAAATAAACGAGAGGTATGGTAAACAAATAAAACATTTTTTTATATTTACTCCATAAGTCACCTTATATTTACAAACACTCAAAAAAATGTGGTATATTTAGGTGAAACCTATGGGCAAAATACTATGGGACAAATACCATGGACTAGATTGTTATTAATACCATGCAAAAAAACATTATTAACCCTAATATTAGTATTAATAAAAATAAAAATGGCACATGGTATTGACGCATGGTATTCACCAAAATGGAAAATGGTATTGACCCATGGTATTCAAGTGGAATGTAGCCTATTTAAATGGGGGAATTAAACCACCATAGATCCATCTTTACTCTAGATCTACTAACCCCCGAGAGGTATCAAATATCGTGATATGCAAACTAGCATAGAGTGAAAAAATATTTGATCCGATGAAGAGTAAAAATGGATGTTGTAATTTAATGTATGTTAAACATTTTAGCTTGGTTAAAATAAAAAATAAAATAAAAATCAGCTATTAATTTTATTAATTTTTATAAATTACTAATAGTAATTTTTAAGCTCCAGGTTTATGATAACCCATGGTATTGACCCATGGTAATACCATGGTATTCATGTGAGCATAGACTATTTAAAGGGGAAATTCTATCATCTTAGATCCATCTTAATTCTGGGTCTACCAAGTGCTCAGAGGGATAAATAGATTTCATCCCCCTAAGAGTGGTAGATGTGGAGTTAAGATGGATATAGGTTGGTTTTTATGATAATGAAGATATTAAATAGACTTAGGAAATTATATTGTAAAAACATCTTAAGGTGAATGGTTAAAGCATAGACATTGGACAAGTATATTTGTATACTTCTGTTTTAAACTAAAACAAATCCAGGGCTAAAAGGAATGGATTGATTGCACTAGTCTTCCTTCTATAACTTTCCAACATATGCTGGAGTAAACAGATTGTAATTTGGGTAATTTTTCTAATTGCAAACAGGAACATACTTGTGTATTGGCAGGGTGGTTATGAGGTCCCTAGAAGTGATGAATTTGAATTTTTCTTGGTTTTATATATAGTATTAGGTTTTTTCTCATGCTAAGTGATGAATTTGAATTTTTCTTGGTTTTATATATAGTATTAGGTTTTTTCTCATTTATCCTACACCCACTAGGTTATCGATATGTAATTTCGGTAATTTTGATTTCAAAAGATATTTTAAAGAAATGCAATGATTTCATTTGTGTATTCAATAAACACAAGATTTTATAATTGAGTAAAATATTCGCCATGCCTGGTGAGAGATTTGCCAAAAAATTATATACATATCATATTATTGATAAAATCGCCTTCCATTTTTCCTATATACCATGGAGATTCGCCCATTTATTATACATGTAAATTTAGGGGGGGTTCTTAAAATTTTCCCTGGTTCAGGGTTGCAAGAAATATTGAAAGAAAAATTATGGCAACAAGGAGGTCTACCACTCACAACTATAAATATGGAAGTGTTGTCACTCCTAGCCTCCCACAATCTACAAGGTTGACACCACAGCAACTAGAGAAAAAAAAAGAGAAAAAGGGCTTTGCTATAGTTGTAATAACAAATAAATTAAAGGTCATAAGTGTGTTGAGAATAAATTATTTTACATAGATTGTGAAGAGGAGAAAAAAAAACAAGCAACATCAAAAGAAGAAGATATACATGTTGAGAAGTGTAGCAAGAAAGTCTCAATTTGACTTTGCCTTGGTCAAATTGAGAAAATTTGAATTTCCACATAAGCAGACAACTTGGAGGCATTTAACTGAGGTGCCATGGCTCTTGTCACTTAGTTAGCTCAGTATATTTGAGTTAGAGGGCTTGGAGTTCAGTTAAGTATGTGCGATTGCTAAATTTTAGTAATCGAGGTCAGTTATTTCTAGTTGTGTTCAGTTAAACTGGTTTTAACATCTAATGGATCTAGTGGAAGGTCATTTGTGCAGTGGGGCAGCAGTCCAACTCAGTGATCATCCAGTTAACTAATCAATCAGCTCAAAATAGCTAGTGCACGCAAGGAATTTGAGTTCCTCGGTTGTGGTGGAGATTCTAAGGCAGTGTAACAAGCAGTTGTAAACTAGTTTGAGTGTATAGGTGTTGCATGCAGTCAGATGATAAATCCTTGGGAATTGCACAATTAATTGGAGGAAAAATCCTTAAAAATAGGGGCTAATTCTTCAAGAATTGCGCAAGGAAATAGGGGCTCAAGAAGAGGCAGAAATTGACTAAGTCTAGGTTAGAGCTTATCATTGAGTAGAGAGATAGGTTATTCACTTGTAGGTTATGCTCAAAGCGGGAAAGGAATTGTAATACATTCTCTATTCATCTGATTAATCCAAAGAGGCTTGAGGGGTTTTTCCTAATTGGGTTCTCCTAGAAAAAATATTGTGCATGTGTGGTTTTTTTTATTACATGTTTGTGATGTTGTTCTAAATTATAAATTAAATTCCACAGATCAGTAAAGTATAATTATGTCTCTTGATTTTAGATTAAATTTATTGAGCAGTTGCAATTATATCGCCATATTTATACAACATACTAGGAACTAACTCTGGGTGTTGAAAAAGAACAAATATATCTTACCATAGCTTGTGATGCATTAGTAGGAATTACCACTCCTGAAACTCTCAAGATAGAAGGATATATGAAGAAGAAAAAAGTAACGGTGTTGATTGATTCGGGAAGTACCCATATTTTTATTCAACGTAAGATAACCAAGGATTTGAATTGATTTCTATATCTAGCACCAGAGTGTCGAGTGATGGTCACAAATTGAGGAACTATAAATTTCTTAAGAAAGTGCCATAATATCAATCTAACCATGAGGGAATGCATATTGAATAGTCCAATGCTTTCTATTCCAATGGGTTGGGGTTGATGTTGTATTAGGAGTCCAATGGTTACAATGTTTGGGGACAATAACTTTTAATTTTCAAGAATGGGATATTCTCAACAGAAAGACACTTGGAACAATACAGTTGTGCCTAGCGGAGTCGGTAGCCTTTAATATTTCAAAGGAAATGACAATAGAGGGTTTAATGATGGCATTAACCAAACTGTATGAAAAACCTTTAGCCTCAAATAAGGTATTTCTTATGAAGCATTTACTTAATATGAAGATGTCAGAAGGTGGATCTGTTGTTGATCATTTAAATGAATTTAATAGAGTTACCAATCAATTAAGTTCTGTAGGGGTAACTTTTGATGACGAAGTTAGGGTTCTATTATTTCTATGCTCATTGCCAGAAAGCTGGAATGGTTTAGTTATGGCCTTTTGTAACTCTGTCTCTGGATCTAGGACTTTAAAGTTTGATGATGTTGTCGGTGCAATCCTTAGTGAGGAAATGTGACGGAAAAGCTCAGGTGAGACATCAGGTAATGCTTTGACTGCAGAGACTAGGGGAAGAAAAATGGAAAGAGGAAGCCTAGGATATCACAGTAAGTCAAGGAAAGGAATATCCAAGTCCAGATCAGAGATAATGTACTGGAAATGCGGGAAGAAAGGACACCTGAAGAAAGACTGCAAGTCTCAGAAGGGAAAAGAAGGAGACGCGCAACAAGAAAACAATCATGAAGCAAATGTGACAGGTGATGTGTTGCAAGATGCTTTGATTCTTTCATTAGAAAATATTATTGATGTCTGGGTGGTAGATTGAGGGACCTCATTCCATGCCATACCTGATAGGAAACATTTTCATGATTATGTTCAAGGAGATTTTGGACAGGTTCGATTTGGTGATGATAAACCCTATAAAATCGTTGGAATGGGTACAATTTTCATAAAACAGCAAAATGGAAATCAATGGTTGTTGAAGGAGGTAAGGCATGTTCCTGATATAATGAAAAATCTAATTTCAACAGGGCAGTTGGGAGGTGAAGATTGTGTAACTACTTTTACAGATAAAATTTGGAAGGTCACTAAAGGAGCCCGGGTAATAGCAAAAGGAGAAAAGGTTGGTACATTATATTTATGAAATGGTATTTCTAATTTTGTTAATGCTTTAACCTTTACAGGAGAAGATATGACATTGTGGCATCATAGGCTCGGGCACATGAGTGAGAAGGGGATGAAAATTCTTTACTCAAGAAATTTGTTGCCAAGTTTGAAGCATGTTGATTTGGAATTTTGTGAGAATTTTGTTTATGGAAAACAGAAGAGAGTCAGATTTCTCAGAGTTGGGAAAGAAAAGAAGAGCGAAAAATTAGAGCTTGTGCATATAGATGTATGGGGACCTGCTAAGGTATTATCTCTCAGTGGCTCTCGTTATTATGTTACTTTTATTGTTGATGCAACCAAAAAAACCTGGATTTATTGTATTCAGAATAAATCTGATGTATTTGATACTTTCAAGAAATGGAAATCTTTCATTGAAAATGAGACAAGAAAAAGGTTGAAGTGTCTCATATCAGACAATGGAGGTGAATATTGCAACAAAGAGTTTGATAGGTACTGTTCAAAGAATGGAATTCGTAGAGAGAAGATAGTTCCAAGAACATCACAAGAAAATGGTGTGTCAGAAAGGATGAACAAGACAATCATGGAGCGTGCAAGGTGCATGAGATTGCATGCAAGATTTCATTTACAATTTTGGGCAGATGTTGTAGATACTGTTGTTTATCTAATAAACAGAGGGCCTTCAAGTTCCTTGGATGGTGGTATTCCAGAGGAGGCATGGATAGGTAAAAAGGTAAACTACTCATTTTTAAAGACTTTTGGTTGTGAAGCCTTTGTCCACATTAATAAAGAAAATAGAACAAAGCATGAGACAAAATCAAAGAAATGTATATTTATTGGATATGGTGTTAATGATTTTGGTTATCGCTTTTATGATTATGAAAAACATAAAATCATTAGGAGAAGAGATGTCATATTTAATGAAAAGGTTTTGTATAAGAATTAGATGCAGGAAAAGAAACAGGAAAAAAAAAACAGAAAATAGACAGTGCTTGATGAGATCATAGAAAAAGTGAAGGTGCCTAAAAATCATAATGATCAACAACTAGAACAACAACAGCTACAACCACAACAACAATAAGCACCTCAAATACCTGAAAGTGGTGTTAGAAGATCTACCAAGATAAGTAGACCCCCTGAACAATACTCTCCTTCATTATATTATGTATTGTTGACTAATTCTAGTGAACCAGAATGTTATGAAGAAGCAGTGTAGGTAGAAACCAAGAAGAAGTGGGAGCAAGCCATGAAAGAAGAGATGGACTCCTTAGTATATAACCAGACTTGGGACTTAGTCAGGTTGCCTGTAGGTAAAACAACATTGCATAATAAATGGGTTTACGGGTTGAAGGAAGAAGATGGAGGTAGAAAAAGGTATAAAACTAGACTTGTGGTGAAGGGGTTTGCCCAAAAAAGGGTATAGACTTTGATGAGATATTTTCTCCTGTTGTTAAAATAACTTCAACCAAAACTATTTTAATTCTAGTAGCAACTAAAGATTTGCATCTTGAGCAGTTAGATGTAAAGACAGCCTTTCTCCATGGGGATTTGGAGGAAGAGATATATATGCAGCAGCCATAAGGATATGAGGTAAAAGGGAAGGAGAAACTAGTGTGCAAGTTGAAGAAGAGCTTGTATGGCTTAAAACAAGCTCCAAGGCAGTGGTATCTAAAATTTGATAGGTTTATGTCTGAACAAGGTTATACTAGATGTCACTCTAATCATTGTGTCTATCTCAAAAGACAAAATGATGGCAACTATATTATATTGTTATTATATGTAGATGACATGCTTGTTGCAGGTTCTAACATGCAGAAAATAAATGTGCTCAAAAGAAAATTGGCAAACTCATTTTCAATGAAGGATTTGGGTGCTACAAAACAAATCTTTGGCATGAGAATAACTAGACACAAGAAGAATCACAAACTAACATTGTCTCAGAGTGAGTACATGCAAAAGGTGCTGAAAATATTTAATATGCAGAATACAAAACCAGTTAATATACCTTTCGCTAGCCATTTCAAACTAAGTTATCCTAGGTGTGTCCCAAGACTCAGGAAGAAATGTCTTATATGTCTAAAGTTACATATGCATCAGCAGTTGGAAGCTTAATGTATGCAATGGTCTGCACAAGGCCAGATATTGCACATGCAATGGGAGTTGTAAGCAGGTACATGAAAAATCCAGGAAAAGAACATTGGATGGCGATGAAGTGGATTCTCAGGTATTTGAGAGGTACCACAAATCATGCATTATGCTTTGGTGGTTCAAACATTTCTCTACAAGGAAATTTTGATGCAGATATGATAGGTGATAGAGGTAACAGGAGGAGCACCACAAGGTATGTGTTTACTGTAGGTGGAACAGTTGTCAGTTGGGTTCCAAAACTGCAAAGTGTTGTTGCACTCTTAATGACGCAAGCAGAGTATGTTACTGCTACAGAGGCTAGTAAAGAAATGATTTGGTTACAAAGATTTCTTGATGAATTAGGTAAGAAACAGGAGTTGGGCAGGTTATACAGTGACAACCAGAGTGCCATACATATTGCAAAGAACTCTGAATTTCATTCCAAGACTAAACATATACAACTCAAGTACCATTTCATACTGTCAGTGTTGGAAGATGGACAGTTGAAGCTGGAGAAGATACACATTAGCCAAAATCCTGCAAATATGTTAACAAAAGTTGTAATCAGGGAGAAACTAAGATTATGCTTGGTTTCAATTAGTCTTCAAGTATGACGATGAAGATGAGAAACAGCCGGGTCCAAAGTGGAGTCATTTTCCAGCAAAAGAAGCAACGATGGAGTTTATATAATCAGTCTCCAAGTGGGAGATTGTTGAGTGTGTAGCCTAATTATCTTCTTTATTCAAAGGTATCACCGCATTGGACCCTAGTTCGTAATGGGGTAGAAATGTCACCTGTTTTTTTGCGCCACCAAGGGGGTCTAGGGGGGGTGACAAGGATTCTTTAGAGCCCCCCCCCCAGTGGGAGATTGGGGGTAGCACCCCCGAAGCTAAAAATAGATGTAAATTGCCTTGTAAAGTGTTGTAATTTCGTAGTCAATATGGGTCGTTCATTAGGCGGAAATATGACAATAGAAGTTATGTTTAATTTAGGGTTTTTTCCCTAGAAGGCAACCCCTCGCTATATGTGAGGGAATTGTATTGTGGCTATATAGATGTGTATTCTGAGCGAGAAAGAGAGGAGATTATGTGAGAGCGAAGAGGGAATTATAGTGGATCTGTTGTAGGTTGTATCTCTTCATTTTGTTGGCTAATATAAAAGGAAGGATTGGTTGTTTCTCCGTGGAAGTAGCCCAAATTGGGTGAACCACGTATATCTGTGTCTCTCTTGTTTTATGTGTTTTATGTGTTTATATTTCTGCAATACTTTATGCGTTTCATTTCTCTGTAATATATAATTTTCTAACAATATCCCCATGCCCAAAAGAGTGAAATCGAACATATGGTTGTAGAAATGCTAGAGGCAAGTATAATTCATCCTAGTCAAAGTTCTTTCTCTTCTCTAATACTAGTATTGGTGAACAAGAAGGATGGATCATGGTGTATGTGTCTAAATTATAGAGAGCTAAACAAGCTCATTATTAAAGATAATTTTTCCATTCATGTCGTTAATGAATTGTTAGATGAATTACATAAAGAAATTTACTTCACCAAATTGGATCTTCATTCAGAATATCATCAAATTAGAATGAAGATAGAAGACATTATGAAAACAACATTTAGAAATCATGAAGGTCATTATGAATTTATTGTCATGCCTTTTTACCTTACTAATGCACCTTACACATTTCAAGGTTTGATGAACTCCATTTTCAAACCAACCCTTAGAAAATGTGTGTTAGTATTTTTTGATGATATACTAAATTATAGAAAGTCTTAGAAAGATCATGTTCAACATGTTGACAAAGTGCTCAAATTTTTGGAATAGAAACAATTGTATGCATAACCCTCCAAATGTTTCTTTTTGGTATAAGGGGTGGAATATTTGGGTCATATTGTATATCATGAGGGTGTTAAGGTAGATCCTAATAAAATTAAAGCCATCAAGAAATGGAAAATCCCCACAAACTTAAGGCATCTTCGAGGATATCTCGGGTTAACATGGTATTATCATAAGTTTGTTAAGAATTATAGGAAACAAGCAGCACCTCTAACAACATTACTAAATAAAGATGCATTTTCTTGCACTCCAGAAGCAACTAAGGCCTTTGAACATCTTAAAGAGGAAATGTGTCAAGCTCCAGTCTTAGCTACACCATAATTCACAAAAACCTTTATTGTGGAATTTGATGCCACGAGAAATGGCATTGGTGTTGTTTTAATGCAAGAATAAAGACCCATTTCTTTTGAAAGTCATCCAATACAGGGAAATAATTTACACAAACCTTCTTGTGAGAAGAAAATGTTAGCAATACTACATTCCCTGAAGAAATGACGTCCTTACCTAATGGGAAGAAACTTCAAGGTAAAAACAGATCATGATAGTCTTAAATACTTCTTGGAACAAATATTATCTTTAGAAGAGCTACAAAAATGTGTCACAAAGATGTTCGAAAGGGAAGAAAAATGTTGTTGCAGATGCACTCTCAAGAAGGGATGAGGATGTAGAGGCATTTCTCTGTGCCATTTATATTATCCAACATGATTGGATAACTGAAGCAGTGGATGAATGGAAGAATGATGAAGAGGTGTAGACACTCATTCAAAATTTGCAGAAAGATCTCAATGCATATGATACATTTATTTGGAAAAATGATTCATTGTGGTACAAAGATCGCTTATATCTATGTAAGGGATCCTAGCTCAAACAAAAATTTATTTTGGAATTGCACAACTCTCCTATAGGATGGCACTTAGTATTTTTAAAAACTTACAACAGGATCAAGAAGGAATTTTTTTGGGATGGCCTTAAATCTTATGTTTAGAAGTTTGTGGTAGAATGTTTGGTTTTCCAAAAAAATAAAGTCGATACAATTAAGATCCCAAGTATTTTACAACCATTGGCCATTCCAAGTCAACATTGGGTGGAGGTCTCAATGGATTTTATCATGGTTCTACCCAAGACTGGAGGAAAGAGTGTCAGCATGGTGGCAGCTGATAGACTTACCAAGTATTCACACTTTTGTGCACTATCTCATCCTTTCAAAGCTAGTATAGTCGCTACTGCATTTGTGGAAACATAAGTTCAAAAGCTACATGGAAACCCAAAGATTATTGTAAGTGACAGAGATCCCATTTTCACTAGAAATTTTTTGATAGCATTATTTTCTTTTCTTGGTACACATTTGGCTCATAGCTCATCTTATCATCCTCAATCTAATGGGAAAATTAAGATAGTGAACAAATGTTTGGAAGGATATCTTCGTTGCTTTAGATTTAATAAACAAACACAATGGATAAAGTGGCTACCTATGGGAAAATGGTGATATAACACTTCCTTCCATACCACAGAAAAAATGACACCATCTATGGTGCTTTATGGATATCATATATTGTCCATCACATTGTCTCTAAGAGAAAATTCTAAGGTTCAAGCAATGAAAGATCACATCGAGCATCAATAACAAGTTCTCCAACTCTTAAAGGATAACCTGACTTTGGTGTAGAATCAAATGAAACAACAAGTAGATTAGCATCGTAGTGAAAGAAATTTTTATGTAGGCGATTGGGTATTTTTACAGCTACAACCACATAAAAAAATGTCCCTCAAGCAAGCTAAGAAGGATAATAAATTATCACCCAAGTACTATGGCCCTTATAAGGTGTTGCAAAAGATTGGTACTATGACATACATATTGGAGTTTCCTATGTTAGGATCCTATAATATAGGAATCAAAGTGTGTTTTCCTCTTACCATTCATCTTGGGGGTCTATTTGTCAATATTGACCTATGGTTTCATGAGTCTCATAGTCTAAGGGGTACTTGTACAAAATATTTAGTTTGGTCAAAGGGTCCTTGTAAATATTTGTTTCAAAAAGGAGTCTATTAGCCTTAGTTCAAATTTGTAAGGCTATGAAGGGTCCATGAGGAGTCATCATTTAAAATTAGTAATCATGAGGAGTTAAAGTTATTATGGAAGTGTAGAGGGGTCATGTCATGAGAGTTAGTCATCATAGGTCAATTTTTTGAAGTCATGTACATCATAAGAGTTTGTTTGAAGAGTCATTTATTGGTTAAATGTGTCATGTCCTTTTCATTATTGCAAAAAGTGCCCCTCTCATCACATCCTTCACATCATCAAGAGGCATATCATCATTTCAAAAGGAGGCTTCGGGTGGTATGAAAGTTTTAAATTTGTTTTGAAGTCTCTCATTCTTACCTCATTCAAAGTTGATACTAGCTCTGAAGCAAATTTGAAGGCAGAAGAAGTGAGTTGCAGGCTCAGACAAACACTTGTTGTGAAACTGTTGCGCAAGTGGGAATCAACAATCTAGGAAGTCTGCAAGCATTGGAGAGACTACTTCAAGATTTATACACCATCACATAGACATTTCAAGCCTACCCATTTAATCCATTTTTCTAGAGGAGGTGTGCAAACATACAGAGCATGGAGGGCTACTTGGACTTGCTACGAATTTGCTGCGAAATTGACTATTTTTGTCATCATTTTAAAAAGTTTTTTTCCGACAAAATGGAGCTGAATTTTGGAAAAAAAAAAGCGTTTTTTGTCAAGAAAAAACCAAATAAAAAAACCTTCTTTAGTTTCTACACAGGTGTTATATATTAGAATATTCAAATGCATCTTTACAGTATATTTTTCAGGTTTTGGCATTTCTTGTTTTAGTTATGGTGTTTGGGTGCATATTTTGAATATTTGGAGAGGAATATTCGGAAAATGAGAGAGGTTTATCTCAATGACACGCTCATAGACAAAAACATCCCTCATTTTTTTAACATTTGTCAGGATTTAGGATATATAAGCTCGTTGTTGAACCATATTTTTCCATAAATTTAGTCTATGTTTCATAGTAGACTTGCTACGCATTTGCTGCATAAACTAAAAAAAATCATTTTGCAGGCATGTAAGCATGGAAGGAAGCACGCAATGGGTTATACATCAACACCAGGTCATCTCAACCACATCTACATACTTAGTTTTGCACAGAAACCACCTGCAACCATACCAATTTTAAGACTTATGCCCTATGCTGCGCAAACATATCAGTCAATTTATTTTAGAAAAATTTGAATTTTGGAACTTTTAAAAGTAATTTTGGTTGTTGGATAAGTTTAAATAAGTTTAAAGTCATGTAGTTTGAGTTGTTAAACAAATATTCCAACTTGGTTGATGTTTCTAAATTGTATTGGTCTTGGTATAACAGTTCCTATTTTTCTGCATAGCAAGTAAATATGCATTGTATCTAGACCATTTGACTTTTATGGAGTGAATTCAACCACCTAGAGTGGTAATTTGAATTCCTCATTGTATATAATGATGTAAATACATGGAAAATAGTTTTGGTTGGTAGTGTAAGAGGTTAGACTACATTTTTTTGAAATTTTGTATCTTTTTTCCAAATGAATAGAAGAAGGCAGATGCAATTTGGACAGTGATACATGTGTCATACTTATTGGTATGTATTTTATCTTGTGATGTGATATGTATTTCTTTCATATATGTTTCTAATATATAGCTTCATACTATATAACTTCCTCACACTCAGCTTGAAAGGAGATTTTTCAGAATTCATGTATTGCTCTGATTGATTCAGTTGATCATAGATGTGTCATTTTCTTCTATGGAAATTTGAACTCATCCATGGCTTGATGCTCAGTTTGTCATTTTTCTCTTACCTCACTCATCCTTCCACTACAATGAATTTTGATTGATTTCCAGTAAGTCTTCCTATCTTGCCCCTGTTTCAATTACATCATATCCCTTATTCATTTGGATCTGTAATAGTGCTCTGATCCTAAGTAGTTTTTCCCTCTACACCCACCTTCAATAAAAAAAAACAAAAACAAAACAAATCTTGAACTATCTTTTGATCAGTATAACCAGCCTAAAACCTAGATCCTATCAGTCATTTATTTGATTGATAGCACAAGACAGTGAGAGAGCCCTCTCCAAGGCTAGGGGTGCTAGACCTTAGCCTAAAAGAGGTTTGTGGTTACCTCTAAGTTTTGTGTCCTCAACCTAGGAAAATTTACAGAGTGCTAACATCCCGTATCTTCGCAAGTACACCCAATTTTCCATGTCTCATGCTTAAATAAGGTTATAAGTGACAAGCTCTCATTTCAAACTATATAGCAAAAACTTTAGGAAGAATGAAAAATCATATTGGAGTCTAAAGAAATCACATCAACAAAAATCCAACAATTGTGGAATCAATCAATTTCAAATTATCTCATTAAGTGTAAGAACTTACCTACTGAAGATTCCACATGTGAGGATGAGTATTTTTTACAAAAGTATGCAGAACTACTAAAGGGTTGAGGAAAACACTTTTTTTATGGAGAGGGGCATGTTAGGTCCCTATAATACTAGTATAGCCTTGTTGACGTGGGTGTTGTACACCTAAGTCAACAAGGGAGGAATATCCTATACCAAGGCTCTTTAATAGCCCAATTTGTTTGGTATGGCTACCATCAACAGGTTTATAGGCTTCGTTGGCCTTCGATCCTTTCCTCTTACGAAGAAGGTAATTCGAGGAAAAATAATCTTAATCTAAACTACGATTATACTATCCTAATATAAAATTAATGACCAGCTTAACTATAGAATGAGATGGTGAAAAATAGAAGGTCTTAAACTTGGTAAGAGTAAAAGGGAAAAGGACTATATGTTTCACCATAAAGAAACTATGATATACTATATTATTCTAATTTGTATATTTCATTTAGAAATTAGAATATAATACACAATCAAGCTATAATACAAAATGTACATGATTATATTATAGCAAATAAAAGAGAGACCAAAATATAGTGTAACTAGCTCAAAAGGGAAATGCACTATTAATAAGTTTTTACAAAATATATTTAGAAATATGAAATCAATTATATTTCTACATGCAATTACAAATTAAATCAACACTAATTCTTAATGTAAATAATGAAAGAACAAGTATCTACTAATTACATATTCCTTATTCTCGTAGAAAAACATAAATCATCTATGTTTACTTTAATATTTTACAACAAGAACAAATGCGGAGGCTAACTAATATATAATTGTTACTATTTATTTTCCAAGACTAATAGAAAGGGATAATTGTAAATGATCTATTTGAAATGTGTATACTTTTATCATCGGCTTATGAAAACAATCAATAAACCATCAACTAAGTAATAATATAAATTATAAAATCATTCACAGTTAGAACATTAGCTCAATTTGTAAACGAGTGACGTTTTGTATGAACTCAAACATCTAGAATACACTCACAGAAGTTCAAATTGAACAAATGTCTAGATCAACAACACTCTCAGGACACAAGTCGTTGGAGAAGGATATCATCACATCAAATAATTACAAATCAAAATAATGCTTATCAACAAAGAATATAATATAAACAATTGTTTTCTTAAAATGTTTCTTTCTCGGCCTCTTGGCCTGAAATGACAAATCTGAAATAAGATAGGTGGCAAACTGAGTTTCCATACGCAATTAAGAACATACACATTGTGATCAAGAGTATCCCTAGTCGTGAAGTTCAAGATGATTATCTTACAAATGTGGAAGACCTTTCACAAACATAAACTAAAATTAAACAATTTTATAATAATACTAAAATGAGGTTGCTACAAAATCTTTGATTTTGTAATGACTTTTTATTCAAAAATAGAAAAGAACAGCTAAAATAGAAACATGCCTAAAACACTTCACACTTATAAATGAAAACAAATTTACTATTTATCTACATCTGATCCTTCTAATCCTAAGGAAATAGTGACTTTGAGATTCAAATATTTAATCACGATGTGGGTGTCATTTGACTAGGTTTTACCCTCAACACTGGGTGACTTTTTTTCTTTAGATTTGTCCTTCACTTGGAACGAGGCTCTCAATGATTATTTTCATAGATTAATTGGTTGATCTGATATTCCAAATGAGGGACAATAACCATTTATTAATATTTCCAATACATATTGGAAATGATTTCATTTGAATAAGAATGTTCGGTGAAGAATCATCACAATAGGTCACCTCATCGTGATAACGAGGAGATCGCTGAGATTTGAGCTTGTTCTTTTTCAGCGATGGTTTGGGATTGGTTTCCAAATCAACCAAGGGAATATTTATAGGGGGGATTTTGTGCCTATTTCTTCTAGCTCGAGCAATTCTCCTTTGAAGTTTCTTTGCCTTAATCATGGCATGTTTATTTTCTTGTGATTGACCAATTTTACATTATTATGCAAATTGGATAGGCTCTGGTTTGGGCCAAGTAGACTCTCTGGAGGGTCTCAAACCATGTGATTTTCCATAATTCTAGTAACATGAAGGGAGGTTAATATTTTTTAGACTTAACCCGAGTATCATCAAAAATAGGTGATTATGGTGCTTAGACAAATCCATCACACTCATTATGTTGGAAGTCATCAATAAGAGATGAAGTTGAACCAATATCAGAGGGGTCAGGGGCCATCGTAGCAAAATATTGAGCAAGGCTAAGTGAGAGAGCCTTATCATAACCATTACGAGCTAGAAAGGAATCCTAGTTTTCACCCAATTGAGATAATTGATGCTTCACTAGTATGCATATCAAAGTATGGTGGAACAAGGACCTTTTAGGGTTCATATGATTGAATTGATCGGCCCAAGACATTTTCATTAAACTCTTCATCAAATAATAGGAAAATTTTAACTTTAGACCTAGAAAAACCATCAAAAGTTTGATATGATACATAAACACTAAGTTATACTATCATTCACATCTTATATACCGATGAATTAAGTTCAGCAATTCAAGCCATTTGGGTTTTAAAGACGAAATGGACATACCTTTGACATGGTACTCATAGTCCTTACTAGCAAGGAGTTTCCTCCATGGAACATCTTAGACTATGGAATTCTCAAACCAACATTTGCCTTCAAGAGGAAGGTGCGTGGTTGTTGCTACGAACTCTAGATCAACTTTTATCTACAAGTTTCCCATGTTGTAGCATTTTTTGGTTTTGATAAGTTAGAATAAATTAGACAAAAAATGAAAATGTATATACAAAATGTTAAGATAGGATATGGACAAAAATAATATTGAGTAAAAAATGTTAGGAAAATTTTTGAATAAATATGTCCATATCAAAGAAAATGTTAGGGTAGATGCCCTAAAAAATAAAGGCAAAATAAAATGCTAGGTTAGACAGAAAAGAAAACAGAAATAAAACATGAAAGTGTGCAAGTCTAAATGCCACTACTATTTACTTTTATGCATAATAATGATTGTGTGCAACTTGTTATTCATGCCACAATCCATGGTAATCAAACTGTTTAATCTTGGTTATTCCATGCTTTGAATTTTATGTTTATAGATCAGAGAATAAAATCTAACCAAACAGTTTAATCTTGGCAGATCATAGTTAGGTAGAGAAAATAAAAGGAGCTCATAAGCTTAATCTGAGCCCTTGGATGATATAAGGTTAGAAATAGAGTTAGATTGTTTATAAAAAGAAATGTTGAGTTGCTAGTTTAAATGCACTCTAAAAGAATAAGTAAAATGTTAGGAATAGAAGGGTAGGTAGAAATGTGAAAGTTCGAATGGTTGTTTCCTAAAGTCCCATATCGCATCATATCATTCATAACTACATGAACCATTGGGCAAAGGAAAGTGCGATGTGCGATATGCTATCACTTCATTCATTTTCATCCAACTGTTTATTGCCACTCCCACTTACCATTTCATCCCATGCCTTCCTCCTGCGTCCACGTCATCTCCTACATCCACGTTGTTTGCCATATGCTAAAGGTCATGCAGGTTCAAAAGGCGTGATCAAGTGATATCTTGTTAAGTACATTGAGGTGTGCTGCGGGGAAGCAATGAGCACGAAGGTTAATTAAAGCCCAACCCTCGCAATTGACCGTGACGTTAGCATGGTTGACCGCAATGTGTGGCTTGAAATCACTACGGGGGTTCAACCTCGTTGAAAGATCCTGTACATTCTTTACCCCCGCAGTGAGCTTCCAAATCTTTCCGCCCCATGTCATGTTTCACTGCATATATCCTTTCCGCTCATATTCATTTTAACTTTAATTTAATATCTTAAAACCCTAAAATACCCATTCCCGTATATTATTAAGTCCTTTTAGATAATATCTCCAAACCTTGGTTTTAACTATAAAATTATGTATTTTCACTTGAAACCCGACAAAACCCATTAACTTATCAATTCGCGATTAAGTTAATAAAACCCCGCTAATCGCCCCAATCACCTAATCCAAGCTTTAAACCGTGATTAAGCGTGATACCGCCGTGATTAACCGGCCAGGCCCCTCCATTTCTCTTCCCTTTTTCCTCCGCTCTGCTCTATCGCTCGTCCGCCTTTAGATCAAAATCTCTCTCATCGAACGATTCACGACCATATCGGGTTGGCTCAATGACCAAACAATACCCGCCCGATAAGTTGGTTTTGCGTCGACCCCCCAATGCTACGTGTCTGTTAGGCCCCTATACTACTATTGTAACCTCTTATTGTTATTAGTACAACCCCCTTATTATATTTTTGTACCCATGTAGTCCCCATATTTTTATTATTGTGCCCCATAGAAGCCCACTATTGGTATTACTGTGCCCTTACATTATTATTGTTATGTCGGATTTGATTATATTATGACCCCTTAGACTCCTATATATAGAAAAGAGGTCTTGTCATTTGTATCATCCAAGAATTGTTCATTTATGTAATGTAAAGGTGGTTTCCCCCTCGAAGACGCTGAATTATAAGGTGTTGATCTAACTTTTCTATCTTTTTGTGAGCTGGTTTCATAACATTTGGTATCAGAGCTTTGGATTTTAGGGTTTCGCTGCTCCAAATAGGTCATCGTGGCATTTTCGCTATAACTTTTTTCTATGACGTTTCAAAAGAAAAGAAAAAAAAACCCGTTTGAGACAAAATCGTGCTAAACCTCAGGTCCAAATTTCAAAGCTTTTCGCACAATATTTGCAGAGATATGATATGAGGAAGTTGGTCTTTTTGCAAACTCCTGAATTACATTCCAAACAGGTGACCTTGGGAAAATCATCATAACTTTTGTTTTGAGCATCAGATTGCAATTTCATCAGAAGTTACAAAAAGAGGATAGACTGTAGTTTCTTGTATATATTTTTCAGATCCTAAGGTCAAAACAATGACACATGGCACTTCATACAAGTGCACTCTTCTGAAAAGGTATATAATCAGGTCATCTTGGGAGATTGTGCATAACTCTTTCTTGGAGAATATAAATTCGATCAGACTGGTGGCATTGGAAAGAGGGTGCAAAGGGTTACTGCAGGTCACAATTTCATAATTGAAAGAAGCGAAATTACAGAGTTATAGTCATTTCAAGATCGAGCTCCTAAAATCAAGAAAATGTGATATGAGGAAGTTTGATGACAAGGATCCAGTAAATTGGATACTTCAGATGGAGCAATATTTTGATCTACATGGTGTACCACTGTTACAAAAGGTATGTATTGCATCTTCATATTTAGAATTGGATCAATTTTTATGGTATAAAGGGCTTTGTTCTCGTAAACAACTTGTTACGTGGTCAATTTTCATGGAGGAAATGATAGCACATTATGAGGATGCAAAGAGCAACACCACAACAATTGGAAAGAGAAAAAGGGATTTGTTACAAAGTGGAAAATAAAATTATGGCAACAAGGAAGTCTACCCCTCACAACTATAATAATGGAAGTGTTGTTTCTCCTAGCCTTCCACAACCTACAAGGATTACACACAACAATTGCAAGAAAAAATAAAAGAAGGGCTTTGTTACAATTGTGATAGAAAATGCACTAAAGGTCATAAGTGTGCTGAGAAGAAATTATTTTACATAGAGTATGAAGAGGAGGAAGAAAAGGATCAAGAAACATCAAATGAAGAGGATATGTACCAGGACCCAACCCCAGATAAAGAAGAAATGAATCCAACCATATCTTGAAAAGCATTGGCAAGAATTACCACTCCTCAAACTCTCAAGATAGAAGGACATATTAAGAAGAAAAAGGTTCAAGAAGTTAAAGATCACATCAAGAAAGAAGAAATGAATCCAACCATATCTTGTAATGCATTGGCTAGAACTACCACTCCTTGAACTATCAAGATAGAAGGACATATCAAGAAGAAAAAAGTTCAAGAAGTGAAAGATCACATCGAGCATGAAGAAATGAATCCGACCATATCTTGTAAAGCATTGGAAGAAATTACCACTACCCAAACTCTGAAGATAGAAGGACATATCAAGAAGAAGAAGGTTCAAATAGTGAAATATCAGGAAGAAAAGTATCAAGAAACATCAAAAGAAAAGGATACTCACCAGGAACCAACCCCAGAGAAAGAAGAAATGAATCTGACCATATCTTGTAATGCATTCGTCAAAATTACCACTCCTCAAACTATAAAGATAGAAGGACATATCAAGAAGAAAAAGGTAATAGTGTTGATTGATTTGAGTAGTACCCATAACTTTATTAATTGTAATATAGCTAAGGACTTGAATTTCTTCCTAGATCCAACACCAGAGTGTCAAGTGACAGTTGTAAGTGGAGGAACCATAAATTGCTCTGGAAAGTGCCACACTATCAAGCTATCCATGGGTGAAAATGTATTGAATAGCCCAATGTTTTCAATTCCAATGGGTGGTGATGATGTTGTACTAGGAGTCCAATGGCTACAATCCTTGGGTACAATAGCTTTTAATTTTCAAGAAATTTTTATGAAATTTTCTTCAAAAGTAAAGGAAGTTGAATTAAGGGGTATCACAGGGAAACCAGGAAAGATAATCAACTCTGACGAAATGACAAAGCTTCTAAAGAAAGAACAACGAGGTGTAATTGCACAATTATGTTCGCTAACTGTTCGCACATCGAAATCATGTATTTCTCTAAATCTCCAAAAAGTATTGGACAATCATTCCAAGGTATTTGAGACTCCCAAAGGTCTCCCACATATTCGTGATCATGATCATGCTATTCGTTTTATTCCAAGATGTGTTCCTCCAAACGTCAAGCCTTATAGATAGTCATATGCCCAAAGGAGTGAAATTGAACATATGGTTGCAGAAATGGTAGAGGTTGATACAATTATCCAACCAAATTTGATAAACAAAGGAAGGTATGAATGGAAGAATGGCGAAGCAGGGTGGGAACTCATTCAAAAGTTTCTGAATATCCCAGTTCCAACAATATTACCAGAACTTGACAAGGAAGGAAAAAGCATATTAGAACCTGAATCATTTACAGAACCGAGAAGTTGACAACTATGAAATAGATCAATTTCAAAGCATCTCATCAATTGGAAGAACTTACCTGTTGAATATTTCACATGGAAGGACAAGAATTTTATACAGAAGCATCAAGAACTACTCAAGCGTTGAGGACAACACTTTTTGAAGGAGAGGGGCATGTTAGGACCCTATACTACTAGTGTAACCCCTTATTGTTATTAGCACAACCCCCTTATTATATTGTTGTACCCATGTAGTCCCCATATTGTTATTATTGTGCCCCATACAAGCCCACTATTGTTATTATTGTGCCCTTACATTATTATTGTTATGTCGGATTTGATTATATTATGACCCCTTAGACTCCTATATATAGAAAAGAGGTCTTTTCATTTGTATCATCCAAGAATTTTTCATTTATGTAATGTAAAGGAGGTTGCCCCCTCGAAGAGGCTGAATTCTAAGGTGTTGATCTATCTTTTCTATATTTTTGTGAGTTGGTTTCATAACAGTGTCAGCCAACGGAGTAGATCGGTTGACCCCATCTAAAAACCACCTTCGCCACAAAAGCGATGTGATGGCTCCACTTACCACTCCACCGTACTCCCGAACGCGGTATTTTTTATTCACTCTGCTTTGCGCCAAAATTTTGAAAAGTTGAACGTTTACCTGTTTAAACGTTAAAACCCTCACTTTCGCTCCTTTTGCCTGTTTACACATGAAAGCCTATATAACCCTCCTGCGCCACCCAAATCCTCTGCAACCAATATAAATCATTGTTTACCTTCCGAAAACGCTTCGAACTCCTTCCATAGACCTTTCAACTCCAAAATGAAGCCATTTCGGCCCTTCCTGTCAACCTATGTTTTACTTAACATTTGTTGTGTTTTGCAGGTAATCCTACAAAACTGTTCTTCCAGGTCCAAAAATAAAATGAATTCAAAAGCCTGCCTACAGTTAAAAGACAAACAAGATGATTAATATCCAAACTACCCTATGCTAAAATATAAAATCTAAAAGATTTACTATTGAAATACATAGTAAAAACCTAAAAGGACACAGTAAAGGATATTCACAGAGGTCAAAGTGTATCAAATGAAAGATCAAACAAAGAAGCAACTTAAAAGGAAAAATATCAAAATCCAATGCCAACAGAACCTAAACAACAGGGACATCAAGAAGCAGTTAAACAGCTGTCTCTATCTTCTTGCATGAAGATTCTTCATTTTCCTAGATTAAATCTTTAAACAAATTAGGATATTTTCTTAGTTCTACTATTGTATAAATAACTCTCTTCTTGAGTTATCAAAGGGTTCATTGTTCGTTGGTCATCACTCACTATTCAACTTTGAACCCGGTTGACCCTTGATGAAGCATTTCTAGATATTTGATGTACTTGACTTTTCTGAAACCTCAATACGAAGCAAAGGATTTTGAATTTTGTTTTGCACAGTTTGCGTTTCATGTAAGTTTTTCCTGTATTACTCATTATGTTTTCCTTCATATTCTTATGACTTTACAGAGATAACTAGGTAGGAATAATTATGTCTCAATCTATTCCTATAAGCTTTCTGAAGTGATAATCATTAAAGAGAATGGATTAATGGACTCTTTGTTTAATTAATTCCCTCTAAATCAATAAATCATCAGCATCTCATTGTAAGCATAAGCATATTCTCTTGAACCTTATGAACATCGATCAGAGGTTTTCATACTTATGATTATGCAATTATCTATCTGACAATTGTGATAATCATATTATTTTTGTTTTCTACTCACCACTATTCAAGCTTTATCACTATGTGAAATTTTATAGCAGCCCCTTACTGAGATATTTATATTATTCAAAGGGTTAGGTATATCAATTCTATATTTGTTTTATTCATTGGTCTCGCAAATAAAAACAAAAACCCCCAAAACATTTATCTTAGATGCTCTGGCATAATAGCTAACCTTTATTATCTCAGAGGAACAACATCGAACTGGCGTCGTTGTCGGGGACTCGAATTCCATTAAGTTTTCCTAGGGATTAAAGGTCTAAAAATGTTAAAATTCTTCACCTAGTGACTCCACTCTCTCAAATTGGCACCTTTTAAGCACACCAGATCTCATTCAGAGGGTAACCTAGTTGATCCTTTGTCAGATCCTGAAAAAATTCTGAGAAAATCCAGTTCTAAAAGGGGACATCAACCCTCTTCTTCTTCTTCTTCAATCTTACATTTTGAATATTTACCATCATTTGATCCTTATAGTAACATTCCATCCAGTCCAGATTACTCTCACCTATCACCTAGGGTTGTTGAACTCTTGAGGAGAGGAGTTGATTTTAAATCAGCATTCCTCATTCATTCATTTGAAACTCATCCAGAACCCTCACTACCACCAAGATCTCCTAAAACTGAATCTGACTTGGGTGTTAATTTACCAGAATATAAACCAATAAATTTCATATCCCCTACCACTTATTCATTTCCTCCCACTTTTGGACAACCTGAAGCTTCTACTTCTAAACAACCCGAAGAGACCTTCTCTGTGTATTCAAATCCACTCTTTGAAATAAAGGAAGGTATTCATCCACAGGTCCAAAAGTTAGTTCTTAGGACTCCTTTGAAATCACTCAAGAGATCCCCTCCTTCTTCACCTCCAACTAGTTCTTCAACCCCTCAATCACCTTCTTCAACTTCTTCTTCATCTTCTTCAACTTCTACATCCACACAAACACCTCATACACCACCTCCCACTATGGCTTTCCAACCTATTGTACAGGCTAGATATGCAGCTTTAGTCTTACCTCCTAATCTCAATGCATTCCCAGTTGGATACTTGAAATACCTTCCCAGGTATAATGGAGAGACCGGTCCTTCTGTTGAAGACCATCTTCAAGCGTTTATAGACTTTGCAGATAACATGAATATTCAACGAGAAAACGTTTACATGAGGTTGTTTATACAATCACTTGAAGGAAATGTAAGAATTTGGTTTAGGCGGTTACCTGCAAATACCATTAGAAATTGGGAAGAGCTTACAACTATATTTAAAAACCAGTGGGGTGTGAAAAAGGATCCTCTTTACTTTCTTACTGAGTTTGATGAACTTGAAAGAAATTTTGGTGAACTTGTATAAGACTTTATCAAAAGATTCAATAAGCTTTATCATAAAATTCCCCCTGATTGTAAACCCCCTGTAGAAGTAGCAAAGTCTAAATTTTCTAAAGCCTTTGATGATGATTTTGTTGTTATGCTAAGAGATAGAACTTCAAGAACTCTTGAAGATATGCAAACAAATGCTATTGAGGTAGAAGCAAACAGGCTTGCTTCAACTACTTTGAAATCTAAAGAGGAAAAGGCCCAAAGAAAACTCAAATCGACACCAGAGGCTTCTAGTTCCTCTAAGACTAAAACTGAAGATTCTAAAATAGACGAAATAACTTCTCTTCTTAGAAATCTATCTAATAGAATTTCCAAGATTCAGACTCAACCTAGGACAACTCAACAAACAGTTTCCAAACCCCAAAATCAAAATCAAGGTTAGTATCAAACAAATCCACCATTACGAATTCTTCAGAGACCTAGTAATGATCAGCAGGTTCCTACTCCTTTGTTGATAGATGATCAGCAACCTGATGATAATACTATGACCATCACTGAAGATATAAATAATTTGGATACTTCCTCTAATCAAACAGTTATTATTCCTCTTACACAACAAAATCAGGTTCAAGAAGATCAATAATCTTCACAGGTTTCTAAATACCATGCCTTCTCTGAATTTTTAATTGCAGAGTTGAACAAAAGATATGACCTTAGGCCTAGGCCTGGCCCTAGAAGACCTCCTAAGGAAACTCTAGTTATTGAACCTCGTGCCAAAGCTGCTCAAACTCAAACAACTTTTATTCGACCATTAGAACAACCAATTGATATTCCTCAAAATGACAAAAATGCATTGACTACTTTTAATGTTGAAAAAGAGTTAGAAAGAGTTAAAATTCCAATTCCTCTTTCAAAACTTTCTAAAAACCCTGGGTATAAAAATCAGGTCTCCAAATGGATACAAAATACCTCGGTTGATGCTGAAGGTGATATCATTAGTTTGCAAGATGAAAAACCAACAGTTGTTTTTGGCCCAAGCTCAGATATGATAGATGAAATAGTGCCTCCTTTCTATGTAACTCTTAAGACAAATGATTCCATGTTGTATAAAATTATGCTTGATTCTGGAGCATCACATAATCTCATGCCAAAAACTATCATGGATCATTTGAAACTTGACATAACTAGATCCTATCATGACTTGTACACCTTTGATTCTAAAAGGGTGCCTTGCTTAGGATTGATTAAGGATTTAGTAGTCACCCTTGCCCAAATTCCAGTGAAAAGTATAGTACTTGATATAGTTGTCACAGATATCCCTCCCAAATTTGGAATGCTCCTTTCAAGGTCTTGTTGTGCCAAATTAGGGGGAACTCTTCAGATGGATATGTCTTATGCTACTATTCCAGTTTATGGGGAGAACAACTAAGATTATATAGGGAGGTAAGATTTGTGCACACTGTTTGTAAAGCAGACCAGCCAAGGAACCATCCCATTTATGCAATTGACCAAGATTTTGGTTGCTTTCAACTCTCTTCAAACCAAGTGCATGAAATTCAAGTTAAAATTGTAAAAAAAAAAAACACATTACCCAATCATGTACGCTCGAATTTGAAGTTACAAATAATGTGCTCTACCAAATACAAGTCAAGTATAAATCGTCTATCCTAGACAATCTGAAACACTAGCAGATATTTGAAGATGATGAATACTTGAAATCCTTTCTGCAACTTGTAGATCAATTTTCTCTTCTACAAATTGATGATGAAGATAGATCCCAAATAACTGAAAATACAAGTGAAAATGATACTTCAGATTTCAGTTCAAAAATTGTTGATCATAATATTATTCAATTGTCTAACAATTTTATTCCAAAAGGCTTGATACCTTTAGAAAAATTATTTGATCAAAATGATGTTCTCCAAAATCCTCAATCCATTTCTACTGAAGAGAACATAGAGAAAATTAACATTGGAACAAATGATGATGTCAAAAGCATCAAAATTTGTGCATCTCTAGACCCTGAGATTAAAACTCAATATCTTAAGTTACTTCAAAATTATAAGGATGTTTTTGCTTGGACCTATGCTGATCTAAAAACTTATGATACTTCATTAATACAGCATAAGATCCCTTTGAAGCCAGAAGTAATACCTTACCAACAAAAACTTAGCAGGATTAATATGACCCTTTTATCAACTATCGAAAGGGAAATTAAGAAAATGCTAGATGCCCAAATCATTCTCCCTCTTAGATATTCTAATTGGGTTGCAAATTTAGTTCCAGTTAGGAAAAAGAATGGAGAAATCAGGCTTTGTGTGGACTTTAGGAATTTGAACAAAGCATCATTAAAGGATAATTACCCTTTGCCCAAGATGGATTAGTTACTTCAAATGGTTTCAGGAGCACAAAGACTTTCTATGCTTGATGGTTTTTCAGGTTATAATCAGGTGAATGTTGATCCAGCAGACAGGGAAAAGACAGCCTTCACTACACCCTGGGGTACATTTATGTATGCTAGAATGCCATTCGGCTTATCAAATGTTGGAGCAACATTTCAAAGAGCTATGGATGTAGCTTTCGTGGGTCAGGTAAACAAATTTGTATTTATTTATCTTGATGACATTATTGTTTTATCTAAATCTGATTAGAAACATCTAAAGCACTTGAACAAGGTTTTTGACAGGTGTAGAAAATTTGGGATTTCATTGAACCCTAAAAAGTCTTTGTTTACTATTAAATAAGGAAATCTATTAGGCCGTATAATCTCAAAGGAAGGAGTGGTAATTGATCCTAAGCGTGTGTCTGCCATTGAAACATTGACATTACCTAGAAGCAAGAAATAAATTCAACCTTTTCTGGGTAAGATTAATTTTTTAAGAATATTCATCCCGAATTATGTAGAGATTGTAAAAGATATAATTGACATGCTCCGAAAGGATCATGAATTTAAATGGACTGACTCTTCTAGGCATGCATTTGATCAAATCAAGAAAGCTATCTCTAAAGCTCCCACCTTGGCCAACCTTGATTATACTAAACCATTCAGTATCTTTTCTTTTGCCTCAGAAACAACCCTTGTTGTTGTTCTATTACAAAAGAATGAAGATTCCCATGACCAGCCCATAGCCTTTTTTAGTAAGGTTATGAGAGATGTCGAGCTTAAGTATGACATAATCGAGAAGCAAGCCTATGCCCTCATTCAAGCCCTGAAATATTTCAGGATGTATGTCCTACATTCACCTATTACTGCTTATGTTCCTAATGGTGCTATAAAAATTGTTTTAACTCAACCTGACACTGATGGGAAAAGAGGTAGGTGGATCACTCAAATACTTGAGTTTGATCTAACTATCAAAACTACAAAGCTAGTAAAAGGTCAGGGATTAGCCAAGCTTCTAGCAGAATCCAATTGCAAAGTGCTTGGAATCAATTCTATTTTAGAAGTACAAGGGAAGAATCCACAAGAACCTTTTGTCCTTGCACAAGGAAAGAATCCACAAGAACCTTTCCTAATTCTACAAGGGGAGAATCCACAAGAACCTTCTCTTCAACCTGAAGAAAAGAATCCACAAGAACCTTTACCTTCAGATCAGATCAGCCCTTTACATATTGATGACAAATTTCTATTGTCATATTGGTATAAAGACATTGTAAATTTTCTCCTCCATTTTGAATGCCCAGCATCATTTTCCAAAGCCCAGTGTAAAAGTCTTAAATTGAAAGCAGTCAAGTACTGCATCATAAATGCAAATTTGTACTGGAAAGATCCACTGAATATTTTGTTATTATGTTTAACAGAATCAGAAACTGAAGGAATCATTGATCAATTTCATGCAGGATTTTGTGGAGGACATTATGCTTAGAGAGCAACAGCATACAAGATATTAAGGGGAGGATTTTATTGGCCAACATTGTTTTTTCAAGTAGGGGAAAATGTTAGAAGTTGTGTTCCTTGTCAGATGTTTGTTGGTAAGCAGAAACTAGCAGCTCTTCCACTAGTACCATCAATAATCTCAGCACCTTTCCTTCAATGGGGATTAGATTTTATTGGAGAAATCCATCCCACTTCAAGTAATCAGCACAAATGGATTCTCACAGCAACATACTACTTCACTAAATGGGTGGAAGTAATTCCAGTAAGAAATGCTATTGATTCAGTAGTAATTAAGTTCATTGAAGAAAACATCTTATCTAGGTTTGGTTGCCCAACTCAAATTGTCACAGATAATGCAGCAGCATTCTCTAGTGTTAAAATGATTGAGTTTTGCCAAAAATATCATATTTTGTTACATCATTCAACTCCATACTACCCTCAAGGTAATGGCCTTGCAGAATCCTCAAATAAAATTCTGGTAAAGGTAATCAAAAAGACCCTAGCAGATCATAAAAAGAGTTGGGACTCTCATTTAGTTTATGCAGTATGGGCAAACAGAATAACTCCCAAAATATCTACTGGTAAATCTCCTTTTCAGTTAGTCTATGGGAAAGATGCAATTTTTCCCACCAATTTGGCTTTCCCATTTTTAAAATTCTTGTAGGAGTCAATAGATGAACCTGATGATTTTTCAAGAAGCATAAATCAGATTATTGAACTAAATGAAAACAGAGATGAAGTTCAATACAAATTGAAGAAATATCAAAATACGATGAAAAGCCTGTTTGACAGAAGAGCAAGGGAAAGGGACTTCAGAGAAGGTGAACTAGTTCTAAGATGGGACTCCAGGAGGGAAGAAAAAGGAAAGCATGGTAAATTTGACAACCTATGGTTTGGTCCTTTAGCAATTGCTAAAGTAAAGGGTAACAAAACTTTTGTGCTGCAGAATATTGAGGGGCTATATTCCACTTATCCTGTAAATGGATGGTTTCTCAAACACTACATTCAGTACTGAGAGGTTGAAATAGTTTTCATTTATACCATTGTAAAAATTCTGGTTTCTTTTACTTTTCAAGATGTCAGTGTGATTTTTTACAACAAAGACTCCATAGCCGAGGAGAAGGCACATGGATCTGTAGGTTCTCTGCATTCTACGGGGGAAAGCAGTCCCCAGTTGGAGCTGATGTTGTAGCATTTTTTTGGTTTTGATAAGTTAGAATAAATTAGACAAAAAATGAAAATGTATATACAAAATGTTAAGATAGGATATGGACAAAAAGAATATTGAGTAAAAAATGTTAGGAAATTTTTTGAATAAATATGTCCATATCAAAGAAAATGTTAGGGTAGATGCCCTAAAAAATAAAGGCAAAATAAAATGCTAGTTAGACAGAAAAGAAAACAAAAATAAAACATGAAAGTGTGCAAGGCTAAATGTCACTGCTATTTGCTTTTATGCATAATAATGATTGTGTGCAACTTGTTATTTATGCCACAATCCATCGTAATCAAATTGTTTAATCTTGGCTATTCTATGATTTGAATTTTATGTTTATAGATTAGAGAATAAAATTTGACAAGGCGGTTTAATCTTGGAAGATCATAGTTAGGTAGAGAAAATAAAAGGAACTCATAAGCTTAATCTGAGCCCTCGGATGATATAAGGTTAGAAATAGAGTTAGATTTTTTATAAAAAGAAATGTTGAGTTGCTAGTTTAAATGCACTCTAAAAGAATAAGTAAAATGTTAGGAATAGAAGGGTAGGTAGAAATGTGAAACTTTGAATGGTTATTTCCTAAGGTTCCATATCGCATCACATCATTCATAACTGCATGAACCATTGGGTGGAGGAAAGTGCGATGTGTGATATGCTATCACTTCATTCATTTTCATCCAACCGTTTACCATCGCTCCCACTTACCATTTCATCCCATGCCTTCCTTCTGCATCCACATCATCTCCTACATCCACGTCGTTTGCCATATGCTAAAGGTCATGAACGTTCAAAAGGCATGATCAAGTGATAGCTTGATAAGTACGTTGAGGTGTGCTGCGGGGAAGCAATGAGCATGAAGGCTAATTAAAGCCCAACCCCTGCAGTTGACCATGACGTTAGCATGGTTGAAGACAATGTGTGGCTTGAAATCACTGCGGGGGTTCACCCTCGCTGAAACCTCCCGTACATTCTTTACCCCTGTAGTGAGCTTCCAAAGCTTTCCGCCCCACATCACCTCCACGTCACGTTTCACTACATATATCCTTTCTGCTCATATTCATATTAACTTTTAATTTAATATATTAAATCACTAAAATACCCATTCCCGTATATTATTAAGTCCTTTTACATAATATCCCCAAACCTTGGTTTTAACTATAAAACTATGTATTTTCACCTGAAACCCGACAAAACCCATTAACTTATAAATTCGCAATTCAGTTAATAAAACCCCGTTAATCGCCTCGATCACCTAATCCATGCTTTAAACCATGATTAAGCGTGATACCGCCATGATTAACCCGTTGGGCCCCTCCATTTCTCTTCCCCTTTTCCTCCACGCTGCTCTATCACTCGACCATTGTTAGATCAAAATCTCTCTCATCGAACGATCCACAGCCATATCGGGTTGGCTCAATGACCAAACAATACCTACCTGATAACATGGTTTTGTGCCAACCCCCAATGCTACGTGTCAGCCAACAGAGTAGATCGGGTGACCCCCTCTAAAAACCACCTTCGCCACAAAAGTGGTGCGATGGCTCCACTTACCACTCCACCGTACTCCTGAACACGGTATTCCTTATTCACTCTGCTTTGCGCCAAAATTTTGAAAATTTGAATGTTTACCTGTTTAAACATTAAAACCCTCACTTTCACTCCTTTTTCCCCTTTACACATGAAAGCCTGTATAACCCTCCTGCACCACCCGAAGCCTTTGCAACCAATATAAATCATTGTTTACCTTCCGAAAATGCTCCAGACTCCTTCCATAGACCTTTCAACTCCAAAATGAAGCCATTTTGGCCCTCCCTGTCAACCTGTGTTTTACTTAACATTTGTTGTGTTTTGCAGGTAATCCTACAATACTGTTCTTCCAAGTCCACAAAGAAAATGAATTCAAAAGCCTACCTACAATTAAAAGACAAACAAGATGATTAATATCCAAACTACCTTATGCTGAAATATAAAATCTAAAAGATTTATTGTTGAAATACTAGTAAAAACTTGAAATGTACAGTAAAGGTAAAAGGACATAGTAAAGGATTTTCATAGAGGTCAAAGTGTGTCAGATGAAAGATAAAACAGACAAGCAGCTTAAAAGGAAAAATATCAAAAACCAAAGCCAACAGAACCTAAATAATAGGGACAGCAAGAAGTAGTTAAATAGTTGTCTCTATCTTCTTGCATGAAGATTCTTCCTTTTCCTAGAATAAATCCTTAAACAGTTTAGGATATTTTCTTAGTTCTATTATTGTATAAATAACTCTCTTCTCGAGTTATCAAAGGGTTGATTGTTCATTGGTCATCACTCACTATTCAGCTTTCAACCTGGCTGACCCTTGATGAAGCATTTCTAGATATTTGATGTACTTGACTTTTCTAGAACCTCAACACGAAGCAAAGGATTTTGAATTCCGTTTTGCACAGTTTGTGTTTCATGTAAGTTTTTCCTGTATTACTCATTATGTTTTTCTTCATATTCTTATGACTTCACAGAGATAACTAGGTAGGAATAATTGTGTCTCAATCTATTCCTATAAGCTTTCTAAACTGATAATCATTAAAGAGAATGGATTAATGGACTCTCTGTTTAATTAATTCCCTCTAAATCAATAAATCATCAGCATCCCATTGTAAGCATAAGCATATTCTCTTGAACCTTATGAACATCGGTCAAAGGTTTTCATAATTATGATTATGCAATTATCTATCTGACAATTGTGATAATCATATTATTTCTGTTTTCTGCACACCACTATTCAAGCTTTATCATTGTGTGAAATTTTATAGCAACCCTTTACTGAGATATTAATATTATTCAAAGGGTTAGGTATATGAGTTCTATATTTGTTTTATTCATTGGTCTCCCAAATCAAAACAAAAACCCCCAAAACATTTATTTTAGATGCTCTAGCATAATAGCTTACCATTATTATCTCAAAGGTACAACATCCCACAAGGGATTTCTTCCCATTAAAAGATGAGGAAAAGGCTTTTACAACCTCGATATTGTGTCCCTGAAAAACACAATAGACCAAACATTAAAACATCAAAACCTTAGGTTGCAGAGCCTTCGGGACATAATGGGAGGGGAGGAAATGGTGTTGATTGGAGAACCCTCTCAAAAAACCCCAGTAATCAATTCAACAACTATCGAGTCAAAGCCATAATGACCTTGAGATATGGTAAATGAACGATCATTGTAAACTGATAGTCTATATAACAATTGGAATAACAATAAGCTGACACACATGACTGGGAATCCAAGTGAGCCGATGAGTAATCCATAGAACATGATTAAGACAAAACATCACCCAAAAAACCATTATTTATTATAAGTGTGAATCCAGAGTTTTAAATGAAACAGATCAACGCTAATCTGTAAGGTTTTAACATTTCATTCAGGATCAATGAATCGCTATATCGATACATATCCAAGGTGATCATAATATAATTCAGCATTTTAATATAAATGAAATGTTTTCAAAACATGTAGCACCACCAATGTATAATATATAGTATGTAGGTTATTACCATTTATTTGATCATCAAAATATTTGGACTCACGCTTTATCACATTGAAACATAAGGATTGACACAAGAGTCATCATGATAGTTTATTAAAATCAACCTATTAGCATTATAAACTCAATTTGGGCTGCTAAAGAATCTTTGATTTTGTAGTAACCCTTAAACCTTAACATTTTCCTGCTATTAGGAGTGGTAATAAATTAAAACTAATCGTAATAGTCGAAGGAAATAATCCTTATATCACGAGAAAATATTGAATTCACCATAAAAATTAAAGTGATCATTAAAATGAACGATGCAAATGTGAAACAAATACCAATCCAATCAAATTAAAACAAAACAACTAAAAGGAAAGAAAATAAAAATTCTAGGAGGGGCCCATTATTTTTTAAAAATAAAGGGAGTGGGTTGGTCTGCCAACAATTGGCGACCTTCTAGGATGAACCAGTTTTCTCTTCCTGAAATGATAAAATGAAAGGAATACAATTCAAATGTAATTATAGTCAAGTACAACATACTAAGAATTAATCTATTCATTTTAGTCTGCAAAATAATATAGGCACCCATCAATATATTAATAAAAAAAAATCAACAACATACGGAAATTGGAGTAAAACCCATTAAATTTTTTAGAAGAATATTTGAAGATAACAGATCGAGAAAGATAAATAGAAAATTGTGAAAGTTGGTGTAATCGTAACTTTAATACCACAAGTAGAGCCATTGCTGCCAGTAGACATCCATAGCCTCACCAAGGTTACGTTTTAACCCAATGATGTGCGAATATCCCATCTATTAGATATATATTAAGAGCCATTAAAAATATTTACTTTACTTAAGAGTTTTCTTAGAAATTAATTGAAAGTCGTTATCCTGCCTTGGTAACTAAATGATGATATTTTTATTCATAAGAACTAACAAAAGTGAACAAGTCTCCTCATGATGAGGCCTCTTGTCTTTCAGTCTTACGACCAAAATCCATTACCCTGGCTTGGTGACTAGTAATAGTAATGTCATTTTTGTTAGGACTCATGATCATGGCAGTTTGGCTCATAATGAGACCTCCTATCCTTTAGTTCATCCTTTTCTTTAAAAGAAACTCTAATTCCTTTTACCCTTAATGGACTACCTAATAGATTGGGAGGAAAATAAGCTCCTTAGGAGTAAGGGATGGTGTGAACAGTTTACCTTTCCAAGCTCAAACCAATGATGTTGTTAAAAATAATCAGTTCATTTGAAATATGAGAAATTTTTCAATAAAATTGGATTTAGATCATTTCCGTAATTGAGATTAGATCTAAAGGTACCTGTGATGTAGGAAAGTGTTCCCTCTGCGGACAGAGGCAACCCCTCTAGCCCTAGAGTGGGTCTAGTCACAAACAAGGACAGATCAACAATAGCTTTCCTTAAACAGTCATAGTTGGAGGCCTACCTCAACCGGTGGTCGATGGAGTTCCGTTGCGTTGCTCCAGCTTCCGCTTCCTTCTCCTAATGAGTAATCAACCTGAAACAATGCAAAGGAAATACAACAAAGCATGTAACCGAAACAACAATGATCTATTTACTCACAAAGTCAAGAAGTCATGAGCTATCAAGTACATTACACACAAGACATAGGAAAACATCGTTGATTGCATTAATAATGAAATAAGAGTAAGCTTACAACCAAAGTCTTGACGTCACAAGCCTTCTTAGAGGGATCCAGCCAACATGTTCCTCAAGCATTCACTCTTTAAAGATGGACCTCCCAACATACAAATCTCTCTCACTCACAAGTTTTACACAAGATCAAAGGCACTTCACAACCCTCCTCAAGCTATCAACAATCCCACACTTGTCACACTCACACCAGCGATCTAGCAAACTCACAAATACTAATAGCAACCACTCCAAAGACTAAGAATTCCAAAACTAGCAGCACATAGCAATGGTGAGAGTTTAAATAGGAGAAGGAGTCTCCATGAAAGGTGGGAAGATGAGCTTATCTCCAAGGAAGGTAGCACAAATGACGGAACAACCACACCAGAGAAAGGAGGGCGACATAAACTAGGCCAAAAACCAGGTCTGGAGTCATCTGGAAGGCCGACTGTTGGAACAAATTCACCCAATCTGGATCATCGCGGGCACATAACTAGCCTTCTGCGCTGACATCGCTATTGAATAATGGAGCTAGTCAGGTCATCGCGGAATATTACAAACGACAGTTGCGCTGGCACATAAAATTGGACCATCGTGGGAATCAGGTGTACTTCCGCGATGGCAGCACTTCTGGACTGTTTTGGAGCACCCTTCAGTGCGTTTATTTAGCCAACAGACGCGATGAGGTAGAAACCTTTGGAAAAGTGGGTCATTTGGCAACATCAGAGAGCATTTATCTAACATGAGCATGAATGATTTTGGACCCATGACACAGTAGGAAGACTGGGATGAAGACAGTGACAAATTACTGTGTAACATATTTTTCCTAAAGTATGAAGCCCGAGAGAGAGGGAGGGGTGAAATTCTTTACGAAACTGACTGAACTCGAAAACCATCTGGAAGAACCTGCACGCAAGTACAACTGATATCTCTGATAATGAAGTACATGTAGTCTAGGCATGGGCGCAGCCATCCAAAAGACATACAAATAGGTCTGTCGTATGGACGCAGCCATCCAGCTAATGAGACCATGATGATGATAAAGGAATGGTCGCAGCCATCCATGAAGACTCAGGTATGGTCAATGAGTCATGTAATCATAAACCAATCCACACAGCCCGAACATGTGTAATCTGAGTTCGGGGTCTTGAACCCATCCGATCATAGTACAAATTCTAACATGCGAATAGACGTGCTGAGGTCAAGCATGATAGAAAATTGCTTGATTACCTGTCAATGATGGAAGCCGTTAACAAGCACGAGAGAAACCACCAATAATGCCAATGGCTCTCAAGGTACTGTCTAGCACAATCCACGAAGTGTAAAGAAGGGATTGAAGTCGAACACTTGTGGAATCACCCAATCGACGACCAATGATGAAAGTCGAACGTCAGGTGCGAAGAACTTGCCATTGAGGCATGCAAGCTCTAAGGTACCAAAGGGGATCTCTAGATCAAACTCCTGGATAATGAGCTGAAGTCGACAGGAGATGACCCATCGCAGGAGGGCCATAATGTTTCCCCCATCAATGACACTAGATAAGGAACAAGAGGCAGATGACAAAATAGAGTACCAGAGGAGAAGGCGAGGGTGTAAACTGCAGAAGGACTATACTCTTGAACATGTCGGCGACACGACTCCGGAGGGTGGGAGCATTCAGACATCAAGGGATCAGATGCTCGAAGGAGACGGCATGAATCAAATGGAATGAGGCTAGAATGATAACCCAAACCCGCAGAAGGTCAAATGACGATGTATGGATGTCCCAACCCGACAAGAAGCAAAAGTGTCGATGTTCAAGAGTGACTAGCTGCCATAGACCTGTTGTTGAGTCCAACCTAGTAACAGTTTAACGAGCCCTAGGAAGGAGAAGCTCGAGTCTCATCATGGTGACGAGTCCAATGTCGTTAGGGTTTAACGAGTCCGACATAGGTAAAACTCGGAGTCTTTTTCATGTTTAGAGAGTTTGAAAAAGACACGGAAAAGAAAACTCCAGGGGGGTTCTTTTTCGTATAGTTGTGTCTCTCGAGCCTGAAAAAGTATAAAATGATACTCGAAAGAACCGCCTGACCATTATGATCGAGGAGTATTTTTCATAACTAGTGACTTCGACCCGAAAAAGTAAAAAAGTGGTCGGAAGCACGTTGTTTCGTAACCGATAATGAGCTTGAAACGACAAAGGCCCGGCAATATTTTTGTGTTTAAACGGTCGGAAAAGAGCTTAAACGCGACCGCCTCTCGTTTCTTTTAACGAGTCAAGAGGAAAAACTTGGCTATCTTTTCATTTTTCAAGTCGGAAAAGAGTTGAAAGTAGACCTCCATTTTTATTCTCTTTAACGAGTCAAAAAGGAAAAGTACTCGGCAATCTTTTCATTTTTTACGAGTCAGAAAAGAGCTTAAAGGAGACTCATCCTAGAGGAACGAGTGGTATAAAGGGTAGCAACTGGTTTCGGCAATGGTGGAACTGTTCAAAACATGTAATGGTCATGAGGCTGGCTAATAAAACCACTCATCGTTGCGGTTCCTCAGGAAAGGATAAACAATAAAGTGAAAGCATATGATCGGCCAAAGAGATGGTGGTGATGGAATGAAACAACCAAAGCTCATCTAGCATAATTTAGCAGATAAAAACGAAAATCACAAGATGTAAATCAGGTATGGGTTCACTTTTACACAATCTTGAACCATGGAGAACTCTGCTTGGATTCGGTTTCATGTTTACACAAGCTTGAAACAAAAAACTATGCTTGTTATAAGTTTGCATGCCCTCAGCATCATGACGCAAATCGAGGTACATGCCCCCCAAGCTTCATTACATTCAATGAGGTGGATCGAATGAAGGTTCACTTTCGAGATCTTGGAAAGACTCAACTTTGGATTTTACGAGATCTTAATCAAAGACTCGATTTGGAAAGGGAGTTGTTTCATTTTTTTAATGAGGTTGACACAGTAAAAGAACTATCCTCATAACCCTTGTTTCATTTTTTAACGAGGTTGACATAAGATCAAGAAACTATCCTCAGGCACCTTGTTTCATTTTTTAACGAGGTTGACACAAGAAAAGAACTATCCTTGGCACTCCTTGTTTCATTTTTTAACGAGGTTGACACAGGAACAAACTATCCTCGTACTCTTGTTCATGGGCCATACGAGAACATGGCTCCCAAGAGGTCTTTGCGGGATGGAAGAAACGCACTCTGGGAGGAATACATGTCAGGAGGCGCTAATGACAGATCAGGTTCCAATTCCCCCAGTACATGATGTACGAGACCATCTGCATGATCAGCAGCAGATGCAGAGGTGGAGCGAGTAGCCACATAATTAACCTATGGCAAGGAAGGCACTGCTTGCGAGCAAGAACCGAGAGGGGATGACAGCTGCACAGGAGGCACCGGGGGACTAAAGAATGATAATTGATCGATGGTCACCATTCTTCCATCGTGTGGAAAACAAACCACATGGAAAAGGGAAGAGACAAGGGCCCCCATGGCATAAATATAGTCACGACCAAGGAGAAGACTGAAATCTAAAGCACCTTGGACAACCATCACGTCGATACAGACGGTTTTTCCCCCCAAAGTAACAGGAAACTTTGGGAGGATCCCTAAAGGTTGACTGGTTCCTCCATCAAACGCCAATAGATTCTGTGTGACTGGCACAAGCTATGGGGATCCCAAAGCTTTCCAAGTAGTGGAAGGCATAAGACTGACAGATGCACCCTCATCCAAGACAGTGCCAGGTACTGCCTTATCATAGGCATGTACTGTAATCTGGAAAGGCACATGGGATGGAAGGCGGAATGTAGTCAAATGACTCCAGTCGAAGGAAACAACCGAACTACTTGGTGGGGGAATCGTATGATTTCCCCCTTGCTCTATAGGGACCGAAGAAGGACTCTTGTGATCAGTGGGGATAGGAGGGTCATTTTCGGACTCTGGAGAATCTGATGAGACGAGGAGAACATGAGCATGATGCTCTTCTGAAACAGAGTGATCAACAGGTGGTGAACCCAAGTCGACACTCTTTCCGACCAATGGTTGGTCTGGAACAGGCTGAGCATAGCCAGGCTCGGAAGAAGGAGGATGGACAAGAGAAGAATCTAAGTCAATCTCTTTGCCAACGGGGAGAGGGTCTGAAGAGAGCCTCTGATAACCAATGGGAAGTTGGGGTGAAGAAGCTGTAAGACTTTCCAAAATGGTGGAAGCTTTATCCATGAGTGGACAAAGGTGAAGGGGATGGTTGCCTTCACATAGCCTACAGGGGAATTGAATCTTCCCTTTCTTCTTACCACTGCTAGTTGATAGGGTGGCATCATCATGAGCTTCAGAGGACGATGAGGGATGGTCCGGATCGTGAGACCATAATTCTAAGATCCTAGGAATACCAAGACAATCACGAAGAAGATGGTCACCCTTCCACAATTTAAAAGGAAACTTAACCTTCCGCGGAGGAGCAGAAGGTGTTCCGACTTCAGATGTACTCGGAGAAGTAGCTACACAGGTGGCCTCGCATGTATCGGACTTCTTCTTCTTCATCATCTTCTTCTTCTTCTTAGTCGCCTGGTTACTAGATATGAAGCTTTCACCAGGTGAAGGAGGAGAGGAGGAGGAAGAAACAGGAGAAGAAGGTGTAGGCTCAACCTTGGAATCAACATGTCGAGGTTCGGATGAAGGAGACGGTGGAATAGGAGTCATGATGCTCGGGACCACCGAGGTTGAAAACAACCATACGGGCAAACCGATGGTTAACCCAGGCAAAGACAATGTTGCCATATACGGAGCACCAGCATTTCCAAATGAAGGAAATAGACTAGGATTTCCATCTGGGGGAAAACCTTGGCCGGTAAACTCGGGGAATGTTGCCATCGGGAACAAGCCTGAAAAAACACTCTGCTCACAACCAAGAACTCGAACTATTACCAGGAATATTTCGTGGGCAGTAAATTTTATGACACAGGAACAAAACTTGACCTTTTCATGTTTCAAGAGTCGAGAAAAGGACGAAAAGGTGACTCTATCTCTTTCGAGGTTTAATGAGCCTGAAAGGACAAGTGCTCAGATGGACCTTTTCTTTTAGGGAGTCTGAAAAGGAACGAAAGTGACTACTCTGGAGAACTAGGCAAAAGGTTTACCAAACAAATCCGTAAAACTGCATATACACCTTGGCAGTCATATGAAAACCAGGGACTTTCCATACGACAGTCAATCTTCTCGAATGCTGTGTTCGGTGCGTTACGGCTTGTAAGGCGGCAGACACAGCTTCCTATGGATAAAGGATTGATAACCTAGTGGGGTCTCCCAGCATATACTCAACGGTACATGGGAGCACGATTCCATGCTAGACCACTATTGAGTCAGAGAAGGAGGAATCACCCAACCTTGAGTGGAAACAAAAGTGACTAGGTTTAACGACGCTAGATCACGTCTCTAGCCTAGACCTCTAAATGTGTGCGTTATGTTCCAATGCATTGTTAGATTTATTCAGTTCATTTTAGAGTTGATCTTGGATTATGTTTCAGTTTTCAAGCCTTACCGTGTGTATATAAAAAAACTTAGGATGCAGCTAGAATGAATGAAATATCCTTTTTCTTTCGATGAACACCTACCTATGGGAGGGTAGAGAGATCATTCCCAAACCAAGAAAACCAAGGCAACAAAACAGTCACTCAAAGCAAGCAGACATCAATTCCTAAAGTGCATGGATACTACTAATGAGAGATATAATCATTCGCTTTTCAATATGCAACTTGAAATGAAAATTCACTTTCACTTTTGCATGCTAAATGAAATGCAATTTTTTTGATTTTGATGTCTCTTAAATCTAAAAGAAACCAATAAGCAATAAACAAATGTGGAAAAGCGGTTGATCCAAACAATTGTAATCTATGTCCGGGTAGTGAAGAGAAATCAAATCAATGCCGAGATTGGTCCAATAACAATCACTAAACAATCAACCAAAAGTAAGCAAAGGGGAAGGCTCAATCAAACCAACAGCAAGCAGCAAACGAATCCTTGTAAACAAGCAACCAAGTGAAATTGATCCAAAAGACTTGAAACAATGAAACCAGGTCACAAAGCAAGAAAAACAAGATTCATTTAACAAAGCTCACAAGAGAGTGCCTCAACCTCTAAACAGTGAAAAACAAGTTATCAAACAAGTGAGAACAACAAGGGACTAGCAAGACTGACGGATTCAGGAGGCAGAATTGAAAAAATCAATTCTACAGAAATCAGCGCGGGTGATACACAAGCAACAAGCGCTGATAGGAAGCACACCGCAGCAACAAAGCAATGTCAGCGCGGAAGTACACGACTTTTCCGCGATGGTCCGATTTACAGAACCGTCGCGACTATTAAGCGTAATTACGCAATGAACAGGATACTACAAAAGGGGTGACGCAATGACAGCGCGACTATTAGATTAAAAGTCGTGATGATGTTCAAAACAGTAACAGGCGAACCAAAAACTCCCAAATCAAAGACAATCAATCTTTAATCAAATAAGGGCATTTCCCAGATCAGGCCAGGAAACTCAAAAGACTGGTAACTAATCCCCAAAACTTCAAAAGAGACTAAATCAAAAAAATTCAAGACAAGAGTAAACAAGAAAATAACAAAGGCCAAAGCTCCCCAATGGAGTCGCCAATTTGTGATGCAAGAAAGTGTTCCCTCTGCGAACAGAGGCAACCCCTCTAGCCCTAGAGTGGGTCTAGTCACAAACAAGGACAGATCAACAATAGCTTTCCTTAAACAGTCATAGTTGGAGGCCTACCTCAACCGGTGGTCGATGGAGTTCCATTGCGCTGCTCTAGCTTCCGCTTCCTTCTCCTAATGAGTAATCAGCCTGAAACAATGCAAAGGAAATACAACAAAGCACGTAACCGAAACAACAATGATCTATTTACTCACAAAGTCAAGAAGTCATGAGATATCAAGTACATTACATACAAGACATAGTACAACATCATTGATTGCATTAATAATGAAATAAGAGTAAGCTTACAACCAAAGTCTTGACGTCACAAGCCTTCTCAGAGGGATCCAGCCAGCATGTTCCTCAAGCATTCACTCTTTAAAGATGGACCTCCCAACATACAAATCTCTCTCACTCACAAGTTTTACACAAAATCAAAGGCACTTCACAACCTTCCTCAAGCTATCAACAATCCCACACTTTTCACACTCACACCAGCTATCTAGCAAACTCATAAATACTAACAGCAACCACTCCAAAGACTAAGAATTCCAAAACTAGCAGCACATAGCAATGGTGAGAGTTTAAATAGGAGAAGGAGTCTCCACGAAAGGTGGGAAGATGAGCTTATCTCCAAGGAAGGTAGCACAAATGACGAAACAATCACACTAGAGAAAGGAGGGCGACATAAACTAGGCCAACAACCAGGTCTGGAGTCATCTGGAAGACCGACTGTTGGAACAAATTCGACCAATCTAGATCATCACGAGCACATAACTGGCCTTCCGCGCTGACATTGCGATTGAATAACGGAGCTAGTCAGGTCATCGCGGAATATTACAAACGACAATTGCACTGGCACATAAAATCAGACCATCGCGGGAATCAGGTGTACTTCCGCAATGGCAACGCTTCTGGACTGTTTTGGAGCGCCCTTCGACGCATTTATTTAGTCAACAAACGCGATGAGGCCGAAACCTTTGGAAAAGTGGGTCATTTGGCAACATCAGAGAGCATTTATCTAACATGAGCATGAATGATTTTGGACCCATGACACAGTAGGAAGATTGGGATGAAGACAGTGACAAATTACTGTGTAACAGTACCTTTGGACAGGGGAACAATTTGTTTAGACCAAACTAAAAGAATTGATTCAACAGTTAATACGTGAGTCAATAAGTCATCTAATAAAGGTTCCTTTTGAAAAATATCTTTAGGTAGATTTTACAGTGCAAAAAAGAAAGGAAAACCAATATCATAAGGAATGCAAACAAAGGAAAAAGCATATTCAAGGGAAGAAAAAGAGCAAAGTCAAACACACAAAACCAAACAAAAGCATAATAGAAATATGTACAAAAGGAATCCCAAAGGAGGTCATGCAAAGTATATTTTTAGAAGTTTCCCATTGACTGGGAGTGACTCAGGTTGACCTTCCAAAGTCTGCAATCGAAATGTGTTGGGTTTGATCTTTTCTGTAACAATGAATGGTCCCATCCATAACTTCTGAAACTTGGTGTGTTCCCCTTTGTCCTCATGGGCCTTATCCCATTTTAGAACCAGGTCACCAACTTCAAAATCCTTATTAGAAGAAGACTTGTTATCAAACCATCATTTTACCAGTTGTTGATGTTGATTTAACTTGGTTTTAGCTTTTTGTCTTTCTTCTTCTAATTTTAATAAAGCATTGATTCTATTTTCCATAGTTGATGACTTAACTTCTTAGACACTCTGGGACAGATGTAGAGAAGGAAGAAAAATGTGAGGAGGTAAAATGGTTTCTCTACCATAAACGAGGAAAAGGGTGAATTGCCAATAGTAGCTTTTGGTGTGACCCTATCAGCCCATAATGCATTAAAAAGTTAGTATGCCAATTTTTATGATTTTCTGAAATTGTTCTTTTAAGGATTTTTAGTAGATTTTTGTTTGAATATTTTGCAAGACCATTTCCTTGCGGATAATAAATCATTGAATACTTAACCTTTATCCCTTTTTCTAAGGTGTATGTACCTAACTCATGAGATGAGAAATAACATGCATTATCAAAGACTAGTAACGAACACCAAATCGAATGATAATATGTGATTATATGAAATTCATGACTTAATTAGTATTTACCAAACATAAACGTGTTGCCTCAACCCATCTAGTAAAGTAATATGTAGTTGTTATAATAAATTTATGCTGTTGGGATGTGGGAAGATTAACTGGTCCAATTATGTCTAAGCCTCATTGCTGAAATGGAACTTCAACAATGACAGGTTAAAGGGGAAAGTCAGTTTTTTTAAGCTTACCAATGGTATTTTGGCAAGTTTCGTATTTTCTAACAAATGCATGGGCATCTTTAAACAAAGTAGGCCAACAATATACCACCCTTTGAACTTTGTTTGTGGTGGTATCACCACCAAAATGTCTACCAGCAAGACCAAAGTCGAGTTCATGGAGAATTTATGCTCCAGGTGGATATTGGTGGCTACCCGCATATTCCACTTGGACCCCCACCATTATTTCTTTTCAGTTTCCTTAATTGTAGCCCAACTTACTATTTTTGGCATTTTTTGGGTCCTAAACTTCCGGAGTCGATTTGCGGGATTTTAGGGAAAACAGAGAGACCGGAAATGTCCAAAACTAGTTTGCTAGTCTGTTTTCAACCTCCTCTTCGAGATCTTAGAAACAAGGTATTATGATAGCCAAACGAAGATCGTATGCAAAAGTCACAACCCCAGAAAGTTGATGTACCAGTTTACCCAAACAGAACCCACATTTTTGGCGCTTCATCTCCTAGGGTTAGTTTTTTGGATGTTTAGGGTTTTCCATTGTTTCTCAATAATAAATAGGCCTTTGAGCCTCATTATAACACAGTTCAGAGACATGTAGCCACCACATCTCTTCTCAGAGATAAGCTACCATCGCTCGAGCTAGTTTATTTTTATTTCTGTATGTAAGCATATTTCAGTTCTTTGATATTAATGAAATGAAGTTTTATTTCTGTTGCATCTCTGTGTATATGGGTATTTATTTATTTTGTTGTGTTCCTGCATAAGTACGGATCAATAGTATCAGAGAAGTCTGATCTTCCTCTATTTTTCTTTGCATTTCCCCAACGAGGCCAGGGTATAAGGAGTTAGGGCTCTATCTGGTTTAACCTTTGCAAGGCCAGCCTCGCAAAACCTGATGACCTCCCATGGCAGAAGAAAATAAAGGCAAGGGGGAAGGAGATCCTTTCAAAATACTGCTTGAGGAATCCCTCGAGTGACAAAGGAAAGCGATGATGGATAACTTTGCCTAGATCCTTCGACGACTACCCACAGGCAACGCATCTTCACCCAATAGCCTCTCTAGAGGTGCCACTCCTTTTAAGGTACAAGTTAATTTTAATATTCTGGTATTTTAGGGCTAAATAGATGCAGACGTCGTAGATAAATAGTTAAATCTGTTGGAAGGATATTTTTCAGTTCATGACTTTTTCGATCGGAAAAAGATTAATTTTTCACTTCTCAAAACCGCCCCACATGCCAAGGATTGGTGGGAAACCTACTATGAACAAAATGATGAGAGGGAATCCTCGATGTTTTCAGCCGCATCAACTTTGAATTATTTCTGAGACACCATCAAGAAACAACATTACCCTATTGGGAGCTATGAAGATAAATACATAAAATGAACCACGTTATGGCTGGGAAGGGACCAAGATGTGCTGAAGTTTACAAATGTTTTCCATACCCTTCACACGAAGCTGGATATCCAGAATTATAAGTGGAATTTGGTACTCAAGTACCACGGTTATCTACACAAGTACATTCAGGACAAGATGGAGTTCCTGGGCATCTCCTCGCTCAGCACAATGTACCAATATGTTGTCAATATTGAGAAGAAGTTTAAACAGAAGAAGCGACATTGTGGATATGAGAATTTGAAACAAGGAAAAGGCGCCCCTAAACCACAGAGCAAAAAACAAAGCCAAGGGAGGGTGACCAAGGACAACCCGCCGAAGTTGCAAGAAAATAAAAACACCACAAAGAAAAGGAAGGACATAGGAAAATGGTGTGAGTTCCATAAGAGCTCCACTCACAACACAAGTGAGTGTCAGGCCAAGCAGTCACTAGTGCCTGAGCTAAAGGCTTCCGAATCAGACGCATGTTCCGACTATGAGTTGGAAACCGACAAGGGGAATAACAAAGTAAAAACTATCATTGACGCAGAGCCCAGTGCCACCATGGCCACCACTAATGTTCAGACGAATGATCTTGAAGATCCAAAGGAGGAGGAACACCTCTTCTACTCACAAATGTGGGTGTAGGGTTCTTCGTTGTAGTTCATTATCAACAGTGGGGTCCAAAAGAAACTCATTTCAGTAGAGGTCATGAAGCGGATGGGCCTACCAACTACATCACATCTGCAGTCGTATACCATCGGGTGGATTCCCCAAGAATGAGATCTCCACGTTAGCCAGTGTCACCTCCCTACAGCATCAAGCCCTTCACAGATGACGTACTATGTGATGTTTCTCCTATTGACATTTGTGATGTATTATTAAGACATCCATCATTGTGGAAATGGCATGTTTTATATGAGTCTAGACCTCGCTCTATGAATATTACTTTGGGTGATAAGTTGTGCACAATACCCGAGGTAGCACCACCTACCGCCATCTCTTTGATCACTACAAAGAAACGCAGTAAGATCATTTCCAAAACCAGGAAATTTGTTTTCCTTATTATGCTTCCTCAGGGGAAGAAGGGGATTGTGGCCACGACTTCTAGACAAGTCTCCTCTGCATAGTAGAAGCAAATAGACAAGGTCGTGAAGGAGTACAGGGACATTTTCAACTCACCTATAGGGGTACCTCTACACTGTGAGGGAAAGAAATCTATCGATTTGACCTCGGGCGCACCGCTACCCAATGGACTGATCTATCAACTCTCTATTCTGGAGAACGATGAGATCAAGAGCAAGATTCACGAGTTGTTACAGAAAGGGCACATTAGGCCAATCTGATCACCCTGTGGGAGCCCACTTGTATTGGTACAAAAGAAGGACGAGACCTGGAGACTCTGTATTGACTATCGGGCGTGGAACAAGATCATTGTCCGGAATAGGTACCCAATCCCATGGATTAATGACCTTTTGGACCAGCTCAAGGGAGCCAAATATTTTAGCAAGATTGGCTTGAAGTCCATTTATCATCAGGTGCCTATTGAACCCTCTTATGTGTGGAATATTGCCTTCAAATCCAAGGAGGGCCTTTTTTAATGGTTGGTCATGCCTTTCAGGTTGACGAATGCCCCCGCAACCTTCATGAGATTGATGGATGACATCTTGTGACCCTTCACCAATGCATTTGTGGTGGTGTATTTAGATGACATCTTGATCTTCAACCAGAGTTAGGAAGAGAACCTCCATCATATTTGAAAACTCCTTCAAACCCTGTGACAACACAAGTTGTGTGTCAATTTGGAGAAATGAACTTTTGGCATGACCCAATTTCAATATTTGGGGTACATCATTGATGAGTAGGGTGTGCATGTCGACCTAGCCAAGACACAATTCATTTGGGATTGGCCATCCCCAACCACTCTAACAGAGCTACGTAGCTTTGTAGGTCTTGCCAATTTCTATCATAGGTTCGTGTTGGGGTTCTCTCATATCACTTGGCCTCTAAGTAAAGTCACCAAGAGTAGAGCAAAAGAAAAAAAATTGGTCCAAATCACAACAAAATGTGTTTTTCCAAGTTGAAGCATCATCTTTGCTTTGCACCAGTTCTCACATTACCATACTTGCAACAACCATTTGAGATCAAGATAGATGCCTTCAACTATGCTATTGGTGTAGCTCTTACTCACCAAGGGCATCTAGTGGCATATCAAAGTGAGACACTTTTAGACACACTCTGAAAGTATCCCACATATGACAAAGAGATGTATTCCATTATGTAGGCCTATTGACAATGAAAGCATTACATTCTAGGGAAGGAAACGGTCATCCACACAGACCACTGACCCCTGCAGTTCATACCGACATAAGGGAAGTTGCAGAGCAATTACCATCATAAATGATCCACATACTTGCAGCCGTTCCATTTGAACATCAAGTACAAGAAGGGAAACACCAAAAATGTTGCAGACTACCTCAACCAACCACCAGTCATGGTGCTGACCAATGTGCTCGACTCTTATGGGCACGAGACTTTAGGGTGGCTACATATTTACAAGAGAGATACAAAATTCAGTAGCACATACCAAACACTCCTCTAAGTTAAGAAAGTTCCAAATTTTCACCTCCATGATGCACTATTATGCCACCTAGGACACATCTATGTTCCTTCAATTGAGCGTGCCAAGATGATTTGGGAGGCAAACTACAGTCACGTCGCTGGACATTTCGGGGTAGAGAAAATAATGGCAATGTTGAAGAAGTATTTTTATTGGCCGAACCTTTGATAGGATGTTGGGAAGCACATAAGATCCTGCACTGGCTACGCAATTCCCAAACCGACCATCAAGAAGCAAGGCCTATATACGCCTCTTCCTACTCCTATTTTACCTTGGGAATCCATCTCCATGGATTACATGTCGGGCCTTCCTTCTACTAAGCATGGAAACGAGTTTTTTTTTGTGATCGTCGACAGATTCTCTAAGATGCCCATTATGGCGGCTTGTAAGAAGAGTATCATAGCAAAAACCACTACTAAGCTCTTATTTGAACAAGTGTGGGTACATTTTTGGATCCCATAGTCCATTATCTTAGATCGAGACAGCAAGTTACTAAGTACATTTTGGTCAAGTCTTTAGTCGATGTTGGATACCAAGCTCACTAAGTCCATGACTTTCCACCCCCAAACTAATAGCCAAATAGAGGTCATCAATAGGATGCCCGTACACACTCTGCGTATGTATAAATTGAAGCATCTACGCACATGGGTTGAAAGCCTTCCCTATTTCCAGCATAGCTACAACAAATCTTTCCATAGCTCAATTAGCCACAACCCCTTTCAGGTGGGGTTGGGATTCCAGTCACTATGTCCCATTGATGTGGCCATATCATTTGCAGCTACTCAAGTAGATTCGACTCGTGTCCAGTCCGAAGTTGACAGGGATAACAACTTCATTGAGGCCATTTAGCACATCTACTAGTAGTTCCATGACGTATTGGATAGAGCCACAACTAAGTACAAGCAGTGTCATGATCAAGATCGGGTGCCACACAAATTCCAGGTGGGCGACAATGTTTGGTTACATTTGCAGAAGGAGCACCTCGTTGGGCACCACCGCAAGCTTTTCCCACTCCGATATGGCCCTTACACCATCACCAAGGATGTAGGGGACAATTCTTTCAAACTTAACATTCAACCATTCCTTGGCCTGCACCCAGTGTTCAATGTGGACCGCCTTTGACCATACTTTCCACCATTACTAGACACATCAGACATTGCAGAATTACTCACACCAACAGATTTAAACCCTGACTACATGGAACGAGCCACAACTGATCAGATCATGGACACACAGATCAAGAACACTCACCAGCAGAAGATCCAACTATATCAGGGTGTCAAAGTTGGCCATCTACTGTATCGGGTTGTCAACGCAATGGGGACCATTACTTCCTAAGGGGGATGACTAATCGAGGTGGATATTGGTGGCCACCCGCCTATTCCACTTGGATCCCTACCATTGTTTCTTTTCAGTTTCCTTAATTGTAGCCCAACTTACTAATTTTGGCAGTTTTTCGGGTCCTAAACTTTCGGAGCCGTTTTGAGGGACTAAAAGACATTTTTTAGGGAAAACGGAGAAACTAGAAAAGTCCCAACCTACTATAGAATTTTCTTTTGGCCTCCTCCTCGAGATCTTTGAAACGAGGTATTATGATAGCCAAACAGAGATTGTATGCCAAAGTTACGACCCCCACAAGTTGATGTACCAATTTACCCAAATGGGGCCCACAGTTTTGGCACTTCATCTCCTAGGGTTAGTTTTTTTTATGTTTAGGGTTTTCCATTGTTTATTAATAATAAATAGGCCTTTGAGCCTCATTGTAACACACTTCAAAGGCATGTAGCCACCACATCCCTTCTCAAAGATAAGTTACCATTACCCGAGCTAGTTTATTTTTATTTTTGTATGTAAGCATATTTAAGTTCTTTGATATTAATGAAATGAATTTTTATTTCTATTGTATCTTTGTGTATATGGGTATTTTTGTATTTTGTTTCATGCTAGCATAAGTCTAACTCAGTGCTATCAGAGCGGTCTTCTCTTTCTTTGTTTTTCTTTCCATGTCCCCAACAAGGTCAGGGTATAAGGAGTTAGTGCTCGATCTGGTTGAACCTTTGCAAGACCAACCTCGCAAAACTGGACAACCTCCCATTGCAGAAGAAAATAAAGATGAGGGGGCAAGAGATCCTTTCAAAATACTACTCGAGGAAGACCTTGAGCAACAAAGGAACGTGAGGATGGATAACTTTGCCCAGATCCTTCGATGACTACCCACCGCGACGCATCTTCATCTAGCAACCACTCTGGAGGCACCACTCCTTTTAAGGTACAAGTTAACTTTGATATTCCCATATTTGAGGTCCAGAAAGATGCAGATGCCATAGAGAAATTGTTAAATCTGTTGGAAGGATATTTTTCAGTTCATGACTTTTCCAATAGAGAAAATATTACTTTTGAACTTCTCAAAGTTGCCCCATGCGTCAAGGATTGGTGGGAAACCTACTGTGAACAAAAGGATGAGAGGGAATCCTCATTGTTTTCAGCCGCACCCACCTGGAATTATTTCCAAGATGCCATCAAGGAACAATATTAATGTGTCAGGAGCTATGAAGATAAATACATAAAGTGGACCACGCTACGGTAGGGTAGGGACCAAGATGTGTCGAAGTTTACAAACGTTTTCCATACCATTTGCACAATGTCGGGTATCAAGTATTTTGAGTTGCATTTGGTACTCAAGTACCGCGGTTGTCTACAAAAGTACATCCAGGACGAGATGGAGTTCCTGGACATCTCCTTTCTTGGCACGGCGTACCGATATGTTGTGATGATTAAGAAGAATTTTAAATAGAAGAAGTGAGACTTTGGATCTGTGAATCTGAAGCAAGGAAAAAGTGCCCCCAAACCACAGACCAAAGGACAAATCCAAGGCAGGGCGACCCAGAACAACCTACCAAAGATGCAAGCAAAGAAAAACACCACAAATAAAAAGGACACAAGAAAATGGTGTGAGTTCCATAAGAGATCCACTCACAACACAAGTGAGTGTCAAGCCAAGTGGTCACTATTGGTCGAGCTAAAGGCTTCCGAATCAAACGTGTGCTCCAACTCTGAGTCAAAAAATGACAAGGGGAATGACAAAGTGAAGCAAATCATTGACGCGGAGCCCAGTGCCACCATGGTCACTACTAAAATCCAAAAAAATGAGCCTAAAGATCTAGAGGAGTGGGGACACCTCTTCCACTCACAAATGTGGGTGAAGAGTTCTCTGTTGAAATTCATTGTCGACAACAGGAGCCAAAAGAACCTCATTTCAGTAGAGGTCATGAAGTGGTTGGGCCTACTGACTATAGCACATCCACAGTTGTACAGCATTGGGTGGCTTCACCAAGGATGAGATATTCGCGTTAGCCAGCAATGTCATCTTCCCTACAGCATCAAGCCCTTCACAGATGTAGTATTGCGTGATGTTGTTACTCTTGAATTTTGTGATGTATTATTAAGTTAACCATACTTGTGGAAGTGGCATGTTGTATATGAGTCTAGACCTTGCTCTGTGATTATTAGTTTAGGCGGTAAGTTGTACAGGATACCGGAGCTAGCCCTGCCTACTGCCATCTCTTTTATCACTAAAAATTAATGCAGTAATATCATTTCCTAGACTAGAAAATTTGTTTTCCTTATGATTTGCCCTTAGGGGAATAATAAGGTTGTGGCAACGGCTTCCAAACGGGGCTCTTCCAAACAACAGCAGCATATGGACAAGGTCATGGAGGAGTACAGGGACATTTTTGCCTCACCTACAAGGGTACCTCTACACTGTCAGGTCAATCACTCCATCGATCTCACCCCGGGCACGCCGCTACCTGATGGACCGATCTATCGACTCTCTATTCTGGAGAATGATGAGATCAAGAGGCTGATTCAGGAGTTGTTGTAGAAAGGGCACATCGAGCCAAGATCATCACCCTGTGGGAGCCCGATTGTATTGGCACAGAAGAAGGATGGGACCGAGAGACTCTGTATTGACTATCAGGCGCTGAACAAGATCACTGTCTAGAATAGGTAAACAATCCCATGGATTGATGATGTTCTAGACCAGCTCAAGGGGGCCAAATATTTCAGTAAGATTGACTTGAAGTTTGGTTATCACCAGGTGCCTATTGAACCCTCCTATGTGTGGAAGATTGCCTTCAAATCCAAGGATGGGGTTTTCGAATGGTTTTTCATGCCTTTAGGGTTGATGAATGCCCCTGCAACCTTTATGAGATTGATGGACGACATCTTGCAACCCTTCACCAATGAATTCGTGGTGGTGTATTTAGATGACATCTTGATCTTCAACCAGAGTTGGGAAGAGTACCTCCACCATATTCGACATGTCCTTCAAACCCTACGACAACACAAGATGTGTGTCAATTTGGAGAAATGAACTTTTGGCATGACATGGGTTCAATAGTTGGGGTACATCATTTTTGAGCAAGGTGTGCATGTGGACCCATCCAAGATACAAGTCATTCTAGATTGGCTAGCCCCGACCACTCTAACAGAGCTTCGTAGCTTTTTGGGTCTTGCCAATTTCTATTGCATGTTCATGGTCGCGTTGTCTCATATCACTCTGCCTTTAAGTGAAGTCACCAATGGCAGAGCGAAAGAAAAGTTCTTTTGGTCTGAATCACAACATAATGCATTTGCCAAGTTGAAGCATTGTCGTTGCTCTACACCAATGCTCACATTAGCAGACTTGCAGCAACTATTTGAGATCGAGACAGATGCTTCCGACTATGTTATTGGTGCAGTTCTTAGTCAACGAGGCCATCTAGTGACATATCATAGTGAGACACTTTCAAAAATAGTCTAAAAGTATCCCACCTATTACAAAGAGATGCATTCCATGTTGGAGAGGTAAATCCCCTCTGCGGACAGAGGCGATCCCCACTAGCCCAAAATGGGTCTAGCAACAATCAAACAATGCTATCACGCAAGTTCCTAATTGCAAATTAAAGGTGGATTATGAGAGCCTACTTGGATTCCAACGCTAGTGTTGTAGAAGAGTTGACACTCCCGTTCCTTTGTTCCGACCGGTCACGATCCTCACGATCTCCGTGAATGGACACCTGCACATGCAAAGAACGACATGAATACAAGCATAAAATCCAATAGATGCAATTATATATCGGTCAGAAAAGATATAACTCAAACATCATCACAATGAACAACAAGAATGGAACCATAATGATAGTCATCTATTATTGATAATCAACAAAGGAGAATACAACCATAGTTCTGACGTCAAATCATCCTTTGGCTGGATGATCAGCTACATATGTCTTGCAAAGCTTGTCGGGATTGGGAACAAGCCTCTCTCTCTTTGATTATGAATGCAAAGAAGACTCTTACAGCAATCTCTCAGACTTCTGACAGTATAATTCTCCCTATGCTCCAGAACTAGCTTGTCAAATGCAACAGAACAAGCTTTTATAGATGGAGGAGGAGGAAGACATACAATGAATCCAGACATCCATGGGATTAGCATTATCCTCAAAAAGCTATTATGGATAGAGATACGATGAATCTCGACATCCATGAGATTGGCATTATCCTTGAAAAACTTCATGAGTCGAAAGGAAAAAACTTTCGGGCGTGCGTTTGTTAAAAAGCTTTCCCAAACTTGGTTGGCGCGGGTGAGACACTGTGGATCCCCGCTAATGGAAAAAGGGGAATTTTTAAGGATATTCTGTAGGAGATGTCTTCAAGGAATATGAAGTCCATACTTAGGGGAACATAATGCAAGTGTTTTCAAGTTATGTCACTTCTCACAGGTCCCAGAATGAGTCCTCCAAAGTGCGGGAAAGGGGTAACAAGGACGGTGATAAATGGTGACAAATTACTGTGTAACATTCCATTATGTAGGACTACCGACAATGGAAGCATTACATTATGGGGAAGGAAATGGTCATCCACACAGACCACAAACCCCTGCAATTCATACGGACGCAAGGGAAGTTGCAGAATGATTGCCATCAGAAATGCTCCACATACCTGCAATAGTTCAATTTGAACATCAAGTACAAGAAGGGAAGAACCAACAATTTTGCAGACTTCCTTAGCCAACCACTAGTCATGGTGCTGACCACTGTGCTTGACTCTCGTGGGCACGAGATTGTGGGGTGGCTACATCTTTACAAGAGAAATCCAGAATTCAACAGCACATACCACACACTCCTGGAAGGTAAGCAAGTTCCAAATTTTCACTTCCAGGATGCAATGTTGTTCCACCTGGGACACATCTGTGTTCCTTCAAGCAAGTGTGCCAAGATGATTTGGGAGGTGCACTACAATCGGATCACTAGACATTTCTGGGTGGAGAAAACATTGGCAGTGCTAAAGAAGTATTTTTATTGGCCGAACCTTCGACAGGATCTTGGGAAGTACATCAGATCCTGGATTACCTGCGGCAACTCCAAATTGACCATCAAGAAGCAAGGCCTATATACTCCTTTGCTTACTCCTAATCAACCTTGGGAATCCATCTCCATGGATTACATGTCGGGTGTTCCTTCTAAAAAGCATGGAAACGATTGGGTTTTCATGGTCGTCAATAGATTCTCTAAGATTGCCATTATGCAGGCCTGCAAGCAGAGTATCACAACAGAATCCACTGCTAAGCTCTTCTATGAATGAGTGTGGGTACATTTTGGGATCCCACAGTCTATTATCTCATATAGGGACAACATGTTCCTAAGTATAGTTTGGTCAAGTCTCTAGTCGATGTTGGATACCAAGCTCACTAATTCCATGACTTTCCACCCCCAAACTGATGGCCAAACAGAGGTCGTCAATAGGATGATCGTACACATTCTACGTATGTACAATTCGAAGCATCCATGCACATGGGATGAAAGCCTCCCCTATGTCCAACACAACTACAAGATAGCTCTCCATAACTCAACTATCCACAGCCCCTTTCAATTGGGGTTGGGAGTCCATCCACTATGTCCCATTGATGTGGCCATACCAATTACAGCTACTCAGGCAGATTCGGCTCATGTCCAATCCGAAGATGACAAGGCTAATAGCTACATTCAGCACATTTAGCACATCCTCCAACAGGTCCATGACATATTGGATAGAGCCAATTCTAATTACAAACAGCGTCATGATCAACATCAGGTGCCGCACAAGTTCAGTGGGTGAAAAAAATTGGTTACATTTGCAGAAGTGCCTTGTTGGGCCCCACAACAAGCTTCGCCCACTATGATATGGGCCTTACACCATCACTAAGGTTGTAGGGGATAACACTTTCAAACTCGTAATTCCACGATTCCTTGGACTGCACCTAGTGTTCAATGTGGACAACCTTCGACCATACTTTCCACCATTACTGGACACATCAGACATTGTCATACAACTCACACGAACAGAGTTAAACCTAGACTGCATGGAACAGGCCACAACTGATTGGATCATGGACACATAGATCAAGAACACTCATTAGCAGAAGATTCAACTGTATCAGGTTGTCAAAGTTGGCCAACTCATGCACCAAGGCAAGTGGCTCACTAGGGCCAAGTTTAGCAGAAGTTTCCCCATCTCATGGAGTCACTCAATGCAATGGGGACCATTGCTTCCTAAGGGGGGAGGATGTATCTAGGTGGTTATTGGTGGCCACCCACCTATTCCACTTAGACCCCTACCATTGTTTCCTTTTAGTTTCCATAATTGTATCCCAACTTACTATTTTTGGCATTTTCTCAGGTCCTAAACTTCTGGAGTTGTTTTAAGGGACTAAAAGATGTTTTTAGGGAAAACGAAGAAACTTGAAAAGCCTTGAATTGTTTTATCTATTTTTTTCCTCCTCTTCAAAATATTTGAAATAAGATATTATGATAGCCAAACGAAGATCTTATGCTAAAGTTACGACCCCGGGAAATTGATGTAACAATTTACCCACATGGGGCCCACAGTTTTGGCGCTTCATCTACTAGGGTTATGTTTTTGGATGTTTAGGGTTTTCCATTATTTCTCAATAATAAATAGACCTTTGAGCTTCATTGTAACACAATTCAAAGGCATGTAGCCACCACATCTCTTCTCAGAGATAAGCTACCATCGCCCAAGCTAGTTTATTTTTATTTCTGTATGTAAGCATATTTCATTTCTTTGATATTAATGAAATGAAGTTTTATTTTTGTTGCATCTTTGTGTATATGGGTATTTTTGTATTTTGTTGCATTCCTCCATAATTCTGGATCAATGGTATCAGAATGGTCTTCTCTTTCTCTATTTTTCTTTGCATGTCCCCAAGGAGGTCAGGGTATAAATAGTTAGGGCTCGATCTGGTTGAACCTTTGCAAGACCAACCTCACAAAACCTAACACTCTCCCATGGCGAAAGAAAATAAATATGAAGGGGCAGGAGATCCTTTCAAAATATTGCTCAAGGAAGCTCTCGAGCAACACGATGATGGATAAATTTGCCCAGATCCTTCGACGGCTACCCACAAGCGACACATATTCATTCAGCAGCCACTCTGGAGGCACCACTCCTTTTAAGGTACAAGTTGACTTTGATATTCTCATATTTGAGGGCCAGATAGATGCAGACGCAATAGATAAATGGTTAAATCTGTTGGAAGGATATTTTTCAGTTCATGACTTTTCCAATTGGGAAAAGATTACTTTTTCACTTCTCAAATTCGCCCCACGTGTCAAGGATTGGTGAGAATCCTATTGTGAATAAAAGGACAAGAGGGAATCCTCACTTTTTTCAGTTGCACCCACTTGGAATTATATCTAAGACGCCATCAAGGAACAATATAACCCTGTCAAGAGCTATGAAGATAAATACATAAAGTGGACCATGCTACAGCAAGGAAGGGACCAAGATCTGTCGAAGATTACAAATTTTTTCCATACCATTCACACGAAGTTAGGTATCAAGGATTCTAAGTGGCATTTGGTACTCAAGTACCATGGTTATCTACACAAGTACACCCTGGATGAGATGGAGTTCCTAGGCATCTCATCGCTTAGCAGAGCGTACCGATACGTTGCCATGATTGAGCAGAAGTTTAAATAGAAGAAGCAATACTTTGGATCTGCAAATCCGAATCAAGGAAAAGGCGCCCCGAAACCATAAAGAAAAGGACAAAGCCAAGGCGGGGTGACCTGGGACAACCCATCGAAGCCACAAGCAAAGAGAAACACCACAAAGACAAAGAAGGACATAGGAAAATGGTGTGAGTTCTATAAGAGCTCCACTCACGACACAAGTGAGTGTCGAGCCAAGTAGTCACTAGTGGTCGAGCTTAAGGCTTTCGAATCAGATGCATGTTTCGGCTCTGAGTCGGAAACCGACAAGGGGAATGACAAAGGGAAGAATATCATTGACGCGGAGCCCAGTGCCACCATGGCCACCACTAAGGTCTAGAAGAATGAGCCTTAAGATCCAGAGGAGGGTGAATGCCTCTTCCATTCACAAACATGGGTGAGGGTTCTTCGTTGTAGCTCATTGTCAACAATGGAAGCCAAAAGAACCTCATTTCAGTAAATTTTGTGAAGCAGTTAGGCCTATCGACTACAGCACATCCACAGTTTTACACCATCGGGTGGCTTCACCAAAGACGAGATCTTCGCGTCAGCTAGCAGTGTCGCCTTCCCTACAGCATCAAGCCCTTCACGGACAAGGTACTGTGTGATGTTTCAACTCTTGAATTTTTTTATGTATTATTAGGACAACCATACTTGTGGAAGTGGCATGTTGTATATCAGTCTAAACCTTACTCTGTGATTATTACCTTGGGCGATAGGTTGTACAGGATACCAGAGGTAGCCCCGCCTATCACCATCTCTTTGATCACTGCAAAGAAATGCAGTAAGATCATTTCCCATACCAGGAAATTTTTTTTCCTTATGATTCATCCTCAAGGGAAGAAGAAGGTTATGGCCACGGCTTCTAGACAAGGCTCCTCCGCACAACAGCAGCAGATGGACAATGTCATGGACGAGTATAGGGACATTTTCACCTCACCTATGTGGGTACCACTGCATTGTCAGGTCAAGCACTCCATCGATTTTACCTCGGGCGCGTTGTTACCCAATGGACCGATCTATCGATGCTCTATTCTAGAGAACGATGAGATTAAGAGGCAAATTCAATAGTTGTTGTAGAAAGGGCACATCAAGCCAAGCTCATCACCCTATGGGAGCCTGATTATATTGGTACAGAAGAAGGATGGGACCTGGAGACTCTATATTAACTATCAAGCGCTGAACAAGATCATTTTCTGGAATAGTTACCCAATCCCATGGATTGATGATCTTCTGGACCAGCCCAAGGGGGGCAAATATTTCAACAGGGGCCTATCAAACCCTCCGATGTGTGCAAGATTTCCTTCAAATCCAAGGAGGGCCTTTTCAAATGGTTGGTCATGCCCTTCGGGTTGATGAAGGATCCAAAAAACTTCATGAGATTAATGGACGACATCTTACGACCCTTCACCAATGCATTTATGTTGGTGTTTTTAGATGACATCTGGATCTTCAGCCAGAGTTGGGAAGAGAACCTCCACCATATTCGACAAGTCCTCCAAACCCTATGACAACACAAGCTATGTGCCAATTTGGAGAAATGCACTATTGGCATGACCCAGGTTCAATATCTGGGGTACATCATTGATGAGCAGGGTGTGCATGTGGACCCAGTAGGGATATAATTCATTCGGGATTGGCCATCCCCAACAACTCTAACAGAGCTTCGTAGCTTTCTGGGTCTTACCATTTTCTATCGTAGGTTCATGTTGGGGTTCTCTCAAATCACTCTGCCTTTAAGTCAAGTCACCAAGGGTGCAGCAAAAGCAAATTTCTTTTGGTCTGAATCCCAACAGAAGGTGTTTTTAGATTCGAAGCATCACATATGTTTTGAGTTAGTGCTAACATTACTAAACCTGCATCAACCACTTGAGATCAACAGTGAAAAGGACAAAGACAAGGTGGGGCAACTTAGGACAACCCGTCGAAGCCACAACCAAAGAACAACACCATAAAGAAAAAGAAGGACAAAGGAAAATGGTGTGAGTTCCATAAGAGCTCCACTCACAACACAAGTGAGTGTTGGGCCAAGCAGTCACTAGTGGCCAAGAAAGGCTTCTGAATCGAATGTATGAACCAACTTTGAATCAAAAACCAACAAGGGGAATCACAAAGGGAAGCAGATCATTGACATAGAACCCAATGCCACTGTGGCTACCACTAAGATCCAGAAGAATGAGCCTGAAGATCTAGAGGAGGGGGAATGCCTATTCCACTCAAAATGTGGGTGAAGGGCTCTCTATTGTAGTTCATTATCAACAGTGGGAGTCAAACGAACCTCATTTCAGAAGAGGTCATGAAGATGTAGGGCGTACCGACTAAAACACATCCACAGCCATACACCATCAGGTGACTTCACCAAAAAAGACATCTTTGTGTCAGCCAGCAGTTTTGCCTTCGCTACAACATCAAGCCCTTCACGGACGAGGTACTGTGTGATGTTGCTTCTCTTGAAGTTTGTGATGTATTATTAGGTAAGTCATACTTGGTGAAGCGACATGTTTTATATGAGTCTAGACATCGCTTTGTGATTATTAGATTGGGTGATAAGTTGTACAAGATACCATAGGTAGCCCCACCTACTGACATCTCTTTAATCACTGCAAAGAAATGCAGTAAGATCATTTCCCATACCAGGAAATTTGTTTTCCTTACGATTTTCCCTTAGGGGAAGAAGAAGGTTATGGCCACAGCTTCCAAACAAGGCTCCTCCACACTGTAGCAGTAGATGTACAAGTTTGTGGAGGAGTACAAGGATATTTTCACCTCACCTATAGGGGTACCTCTACACTGTCAGGTCAAGCACTCCATCGATCTAACCCCGGGCACGCCACTACCCAATGGACCGATCTATCGATGCTCTATTTTGGAGAATGATGAGATCAAGAGGCAAATTCAGGAGCTATTGCAGAAAGGGCACATCAGGCCAAGCTCATCACCCTGTGGGAGCCCGATTGTATTGGTATAAAAGAAGGATGGGACCTGGACACTCTATATTGACTATTGGGTCCTGAACAAGATCATTGTCTAGACTAGGTACCCAATCCCACGAATTGATGACATTTTGGACCAACTCAAGGGGGCCAAATACTTCAGCAATATTTACTTGAAGTCTGGTTATCACTAAGTGCCTATCGAACCCTCCGATGTGTGGAAGATTGCCTTCAAATCCAAGGAGGGCCTTTTCGAATGGTTGGTCATACCTTTCCGGTTGACAAATGCCCCCGAAACCTTCATGAGATTGATGGACAACATCTTGCGACCCTCCACCAATGGATTCATGGTGGTTTATTTAGATGGCATCTTGATCTTCAACCAGAGTTGGGAAGAGGACCTCCACCATATTTCACAGGTCCTTCAAACCCTGTGACGACACAAGTTGTGTGCCAATTTGGAGAAATGAAATTTTGGCGTGACCCAGGTTCAATATATGGGGTACATGATTGATGAGAAGGGTGTGCATGTGGACCCAGCCAAGATATAAGTCATTCGAGATTGGCCAGCCCAAACCACTCTAATAGAGCTTTATAGTTTTCTATGTCTTTCCAATTTTTATTGCAAGTTCGTGTTGGGATTCTCTCATATCACTTGGCCTTTGAGTCAATTCACCAAGGGCGGAGCGAAAGCAAAGCTCTTTTGGTCTGAATCCAAACAAAAGGTGTTTTCTGAGTTGAAGCATCACCTCTGTTGTGCACAAGTTCTCACATTACCAGACCTGCAGCAACCATTTGAGATCGAGACAGATGCCTCTGATTGTGTTATTGGTGCAGTCCTTACATATGAAAAATAGATGTATTCCATTGTGCGGGCCTGCCAACAATTGAAGCATTACATTCTAGGGAAGGAAATAGTCATCCACATATACCACCGACCCCTGCAGTTCTTACAGACACAAGGGAAGTTGTAGAACAATCGCCATCATAAATGGTCCACATACCTGCAAAAATTCCATTTGAACACCAAGTACAAGAAGAGTAGCACCAACAATGTTGCAGAATGCCTCAACCGACCACCGGTCATGGCGCTGACAACTGTACTCGACTCTTGTGGGCATGAGACTACGGGGTGGCTACATCTTTATAAGAGTGATCCAAAATTTGACAACACATACTAGACACTCCTGGAAGGTAAGCAAGTTCCAAATTTTCACCTCCAAGATGCACTATTATGCCACCTGGGATACATTTGTGTTCCTTCAAGCGAGCCTGCTAAGATTATTTGGGAGGGACAGTACAGTCGAGTCGCTAGACATTTCGGGGTAGAGAAAATAGTGGCAGTGTTGAAGAAGTATTTTTATTGGTCGAACCCTTCGACATGATGTTGGGAAGTACATCAGATCATGCACTATCTGTGCCATTTCCAAACCGACTATCAAGAATCAAGGCCCATATACTCCTCTGCCTACTCCTAGTCCACCTTAGGAATCCATCTCCATGGATCACATGCTGGGTCTTCCTTCTACTAAGCATGGAAACGACTGTGTTTTCGTGGTCGTCGACATATTCTCTAAGATGGCCATTATGGCGGCTTGAAAGAAGCGTATCACAACAAAAGCCACTGCTAAGCTCTTCTTTGAACAAGTGTGGGTACATTTTTGGATCTCGTAGTCCATTATCTTAGATAAAGACAACATGTTCTTAAGTACATTTTGGTCAATTCTCTGGTCGATATTGGATACCAAGCTCACTAAGTCCACAGCTTTCCACCCCCAAACTGATGGCCAAACATAGGTCATCAATAAGATGATCGTACACATTCTATGTATGTTCAACTTGAAGCATGGGATGAAATCCTCCCCTCTGTCCAACACGGCTATAAAAGAGCTCTCCATAAATCAACTGGCCACATCCCCTTTCAGGAAGGGTTGGGATTTCGACCACTATGTACCATTGGTGTGAACATACCATTTGCATCTACTCAGGCAGATTTGGCTCATGTCCATTCTGAAGCTAACAAGTCTAAAAGTTCATTAAGTGCATTCAGCACATCTGCTAGCAAGTCCATGACATATTAGACAGAGCCAATGCTAAGTACAAGCAGCGTCATGATCAACATCGGGTGCCACACAATTTCCAAGTGGGCGACAAAGTTTGGTTACATTTACAGAAGGAGTGCCTCGCTAGCCCCGCCACAAGCTTCACCCGCTCTGATATGGGCCTTACACCATCACTAAGGTTGTAGAGGACAATGCTTTCGAGCTCAACATTCCACCATTCCTTGGCCTTCACCCAGTGTTCAAACCTTCAACCATACTTTCCACCATTATTGGACATGTGAGACATTGCAGAATAGCTCACGAAAATAGAGATAAACACAAACTGCATGGGATAGGCCGCAACTGATCGGATCATGGACACGCAAATCAAACTTTATGAAATCCAAGAGATGTATTCCATTATGCAGGCCTACTGACAATGGAAGCATTACATTTTGGGGAAGGAAACAGTGATCCACATATACCACCGACCCCTGTAGTTCATACAAACACAAGGTAAGTTTCAGAACGATCGCCATCAAAAATGGTCTGCATACCTACAAAAATTCTCTTTGAACATCAAGTACAAGAAGGGCAGCACCAACAATGTTGCAGACTACCTCTGCCAACCACCGGCGATGGCGTTGATCATTGTGCTCAACCCTTGTGGACACAAGACTTTGGGGTGGCCACATCTTTACAAGAGTGATCCAAAATTCGACAACACATACCAGACACTCCTGGAATGTAAGCAAGTTCCAAATTTTCGCCTCTAGGATGCATTTTTATGCCACCTGGGACACATATGTGTTACTTCAAGCAAGAGTGCTAAGATGATTTGGGAGGTGCACTACAGTCAATTCGATAGACATTTCTGGTAGAGAAAATAGTGGCACTGCTAAAGAAGTATTTTTATTGGCCAAACCTTCAACAGGATGTTAGGAAGTACATCAGATCTTGCACTGCCTGTGCTATTTCCAAACTGACCATCAAGAGAAATGCCTATATACTCCTCTACCTCCTCCTATTCAACCTTGGGAATCCATCTATATGGATTACATGTCGGGCCTTCCTTCTACTAAGCATATAAATGGCTGTGTTTTTGTGGTCCTCAACATATTCTCTAAGATGGCCATTATGGTGGCCTGCAAGAAGAGTATCACAGCAGAAGCCACTGCTAAGCTATTATTTTAACGAGTGTGGGTACATTTTGGGATCCTACAGTCCATTGTCTCAAATCGGGACAACGTGTTCCTAAGTACATTTTGGTCAAGTCTCTGGTCGATGTTGGATATCAAGCTCACTAAGTCCATGGCTTTCCACCCCCAAACTAATGGCCAAATAAAGGTCGTCAACAGGATGATCGTACACATTCTGCGTATGTATTATTGTGTGTGGAGCATGATTGTTCAAAGGTCTTTGTTTCAACCGGATGTATACCCCAGGAAGTCTTGTACACCCCTCCATGCGGGGGGGTGCGGGGGGGACTTGTACCCCCCGTGGGGGTCCGGGGGGGCCGATCCCCCTCGGCTGGGGGGTCCGGGGGCCAGTAGTCCCCTGGTGGGGGCTCGGGGGCAGCGCCCCCGAAGCTAAAAACAAATGTAAAATTGCCTTGTAAAAATATAGTAATTTCTAGTCAATCTGGGCCATTCATTAAGCGGATGATCTAGCGGTAGAACTTATGTTTAGTTTAGGGTTTTTTGCCCTAGAAGGCAACCCCTCTCTTTGTATGAGGGTATTGTATTTGAGGCTGTGAAATAGATGTGTATTCTGTGAGTGAGAAACTGAGAGGTGAGACTGTGAGAGAAAACAGAGGATATTACAGCGGATTTGCTGTAGGTTGTGTCTCTTCATTTTGCTGGATAATAGAAAGGAAGGACTGGCTGTTCGGGGTGGACGTAGCCCAAACTGGGTGAACCACGTATATCTATGTCTCTCTTGTTTTATGTGTTCTCTGTGTTTATATTTCTGCAATATTTTATGTGTTCCATTGCTCCGTAATATATAATTTTCTAACAGAAAATTATATATTACAAATAAAGATCGTCAACAGGATGATCGTACACATTCTGCGTATGTACAACTTGAAGCATCCATACACATGGGATGAAAGCCTCCCCTATGTCCAGCACAGCTACAATAAAGCTCTCCATAGCTCAATTGGCCACAACCCCTCTTAGGTGGGGTCTTAGGTGGTGGGGTCTTAGGTGGGGTTGGGATTCTAGCCACTATGTCCCATTGATGTGGCCATACCGTTTGCAGCTACTCAAACATATTCGACTCATGTCTAGTCCAAAGATGATAGGTCTAACAGCTTCATTGACCACATTCAACACATCCGCTAGTAGTTCCATGACATATTGGATAGATCCAATGTTAAGTACAAGCAACGTCCTGATCAGCATTAGGTGCCACACAATTTTCATGTGGGCAACAAAGTTTGGTTACATTTGTACAAGGAGTGCCTCACTAGGCCCCATTCCACCATTCCTTGGACTGCACCCAGTGTTCAATATGGACCACCTTCGACCATATTTTCCACCATTACTGGACACATCAGACATTACATAACATCTCACACCAACAGAGTTAAACCAAGACTGCATGGAACAACCCACAACTGATTGGATCATGGACATGCATATCAATAACACTCACCAGTAGAAGATCCAACTGTATCGGGTTGTCAAAGTTGGCCAACTCCTGCACTAAGGCAAGTGGCTTACCAAGGACCAAGTTCACCAAACGTTTCCCCATCTCATGGAGGCACTCAAAACAATGGATACCATTGCTTCCTAAGGGGGTAGGACTGACCCAGGTGGATAGTGATGGCCACCCACATATTCCACTTGGACCCCCACCATTTTTTCTTTTCAGTTTCCTTAATTGTAGCCCAACATACTATTTTTGGAAGTTTTTCGAGTCCTAAACTTCCAGTAATACCCCCGCCTCCAAAATCCACCCAAGCAATCGACCAGCCAAGGTAAACATGTGATGAGAGAGGTCATTATAAGGGATTCAACTTCCTTGGTGACCTTAAGGAAATGGAATTGACAAGACATATAAAACAAACCCATCAACATTAGCGACAACACCCTTAGAAGACATGTCAGCCACTCAGACATTTTTTCCCTGAGTCCCACTAATGATTTGAGACTTTTAATCCCCATTCGCTCTCATGCAATAGGAAATACAGCATCAAGAACTCAAAATCGCTCTCATGCTATAGGAAATACAGCATCAAGAACTCAAAATCGCTCTCATGCTATAGGAAATACAGCATCAAGAATTCAAAGTCGCTCTCACAGGCCTATTTTTTAGCGTCCCTGGACTCTTTTTAGCAGACCTGTGCCATCGTCCCCGAGATATGAGCCACTTTTCTAGCCCATAATCCTAGCCTCTGCCCAGAACTTGTTATAACCTTTAGAAGCCATCAAAGACATGATAACAAGATAAAAAATTAAAAATCAACCTCAAGAATAGGCTTGAGCATTCCCAACTGGGACTGACATTCTGTCAAACACTTGGCATCAATGCAACCTACAGGTCTAGGATACAAGACAGAGCATAAATGACTGAAGGAGCTTATGAAACATAACTAGAAGGATCGCCACCTTCTCCATTGAATTGTTATAACATCAATTAGGTCTTGCATCCATCCATTTAACAATTACAAGTAATTACACGAAATAACCATGACATGAACCAATCATATAACCATGCTTATAACCAGCATAAAACCATATAAATATCATAGGTATCACATCTATTAAATCCACATCTAAACAAGTGAAAAAGTAAGAGAATTTAGCTTTTATTAATCATAGGCAAATCCAACCAGGTTTGGGACTTCCATGTACAACCCGACCATAGACATGGTTGAACCAAATCACTCTTTCATCTAGTCACCCCCGTGACATATTCCAAACATGAATGTGGGATCTCATAGAACAACATGTCCAAAATAAATCAATGGAATCCAGAGGTTAAACCACCTCAACCATCATCAAACCGTGATCACATCAAAACTGGTCCTTCAATCACAGCCGAACTGAACTTAAAATTCCATCTGGAATCCATCACTATCCTTGAGGAAGTTTATGTCTCCTTATCTCTCATGCTTTACCACAATCTAATCCCATATAACTATGCCCTAAACCGAGATCGATCTCTCGGGATTTATCGCAATCCAAACCCAGATCACTAGGCCCTAAATAGGGACTTCTCCCTTAGGCTTTACCATGTATCTTGCCAAAACCAGTCAAGGGATTACTAGGCCTTTGGGAATAAAACATGAGACCACCTTCACCCCAGATTCTGAAATCCATCCGGCAAACCAAATCTCAAAACCGAGATAAACATCCCAACATACCATGGCATTCAGAAAAAGGCAAGGCTAGGGTAAAAACCACTATCATAACTTGGAAAAACCATGCCACCGAAAACAAGAGAACCATATACCAACATGCAAAGTTGTGCATGTCCAAACCAACTAGGAAATCACACATGAAAAACTTTATCTGCAAGTATTCCTGCTAAAGCCGCTTGATTCTGCTTTTCCTTCCTTGATCCAAAACTAGAGTGATCGAAGAAAACCCTAAGTGACCAAGAGTGAGAGAGAGAGAGAATAATGAGAGAGCTCCAAACTTAAACTAACAAAAAGTTACCAACTGAGGCCTCTATTTTCTTCATTTTCCAATATTTTCCTTCAATTTCCTCCTCACATGCAACATGTGACCTTTCACCTTAATTTTCTTCTATTTTCCTTTATTTTCATAAATAAATATGCCAAAAATGCCTTTTTTCCTTTTAATTCCTTTGCCTTAGCCATTGCCAATTTTCCTTAGCCAAAACACACATCCAGTTATGCCCACTAGGATATGTTTTCCCAACATTGAGCTTGGAGTAAGTGTCCCTTAACCATGCTCTTTTTTTTCCTTTATTAACTTTTATTACATGAACCTTTTACCAGGGTTGTTCCATAACCCTCCCCATTGGGGAACACCGTCCTCAGTGTTAAACCACACTGTTACACAGTATTTTGTCACGCCTCCTGCACTTCCATGTGTCATACCTCGAAGTGCCCGAAACTTGGAAATTATGCAGTGTACCCATCCTGATATGTAGTCCAAATCCTCCCTGAAGAAATAATAAAAACATACCTTGAGCCTTCCCAGAAGAAGTAAGCTCAAAACCCCAATTTCAGGGTCAGCACAACTACAACACTTCCAACCCATGTTAATGGCAGGCTACATCATACTAGCCTCATGCTACCAGCGCATTTTTTACTTGGATACTCACGATGATCCCTAAAAGGCAATTTTTTCCAAAGAGGACAAGAAGCTTCGTGATCTAGACGCTTCTAGAATAACGAGCTGGAGGCTGTTCATTATGGATGTGGTCGAATTCTCCCAATATTTCCCTTTGATATTATCCCTATGAACTTCCTCCTTGAGATGAGGGTCTTCCTCTATCTTTGTGAGATCCTAACTCCCTCTCCCTACCTATATATTCATCCTCTTCCATTCCAAATGGTTGGTCTTTAGTTATTTTCACCCTTATGCTGAGATAGTGCCTACATGCTATTCACTTTGGCTTGGAGAAGGAGTTCTTGGAGAGCTTGAGCTTGGACTTGGAACTTCACTCAAGGAGGCCTTACTAACAGCAAGGCCTAGGTTGTATGCATCCTCTTTTATTCATTAATATATACAACTGTTGGTTCACTTTCGATAAATGCTTGTGTCAATGCATCATTTATCGTAATGCTCCTTGATCTTTTAAGTGGATTACATTCAAGTATGCTTGTTGTACTTGTATGATTTGTTGTGTCTTTGGCCTCTTGTGTAGGGACTCAAACGTTGTGAGTAGTGGGGATGGGCTTCAGGATCAAGCGATCAAGATCTTCAACAAAGGAGTGCATCATAGCATCAGAACGAGGTAGGTATCCCTCTTCTTCTCTCATTTCGATTGTAATTTAGGAAAGTGTCTCATAGATTGTCACTTTGGTTGCTAGACCCACTCATTGGGATAGAGAGACTGTCTCTGTCTGCAGAGAGGATTTACCTAGACAACAAAATGGTGACTCCACTAGGGAAGCTATAACCTTTCCATCCATTCCTTCGATTTGATTCTCTGATGAGTTTGACCAACCGTAGATTTATTGGCTTGTATGCATCACTGTAGATTTATCGAGTCACTATTTTTTTCTTAAGAGTGTTGAGCCTAGTATGATTTTGAAGGATTTTTACTTTTTTCCTTATTTTCCTCACCCAACACATTTTATGCTATGACAAAAGTGTTGCCAGCGTTGATTTTGAATTTACAGTCGTGTTGTTCTGCCTTTCATCGCCCTTTTGCCTTTAACAAGCGTGCTGATCCCAGAGGATAGAAGAAAATTAGGGTTTCTTCTTGTTTTTAGTGGTTTTCAACCTCTGTGAGTGATTTTCCAGTGTAATTATAGTGTATTTGTCTTGATTGTTGTCCTTTTGTGATTGCAATTGTCTCTTGGCTTTTGTTGATGTGTGTTTGAGGCTTGATTGCCTTCTAGGGTTTCTAGGTCTAGGTCACCCTTCACTCATTACTTGGCTTGTCTCTGTGAGATTGATTGCTTCCATTTAGGAGTTTTGTTGTAGTTAGGACACCATTTTCAAGTTGCTTTAGGTTCATATTTGTGAAGTTACTTTCATTAGTGTTGGATCATTTTGGTACTTTGAAAATTGCTTTTACTCCATTGTCAATTGTAGATGACAATTGTTTGCTTTGGTGAAATTGAAAGTGAATGCTTGTTTTGATTTCATTGTTTCGAAAATAAAAGTGAAAGGATTTCTTCATTTAAGTATTTTTGAAATGATTTGTATTCGAAACTAAAAGTGAATGAAATTTTTATTTTTAGTTGTTTTGGATTGCATTTTTCCCTTTGTTTATGCATTAGTTTGCATTTTTGAATCAAATTGAAAGGAAAAGAACATAGTGCATCTTAGTGATTTTTGTTTCTCATAGGATTGCATTTGTTAGTGAAAGTGAAAGAGTAGTTTTCATTTTTACATCTTGCATTGGAAAAGTTAGGGAGTTATGTTTTGGTGCATTTCACTTGATTGATGCATTGTTTGGCCATCTCTCTTCCCTCATTAGTTTAGCCTTCATTGAATGAAAATATTTCATTTTTCTCATTTAGTTTCATTATAGGAATTCAGGTGACATCGTTGAGCCATAAAATTGAAACCTAATTCAAGATAAACTTAAAATTTACCTCAATTAACCTAAGGATCATTTGTAACCTAACACAAATATTTAGAGGTCTAGGCTAGAGACGTGTTACGGCGTCTTTAAACATAGAAGCTTTCATTAACTTCCTACATTGTATCCCGGGGGTGAAATCTTGTTCCAATATGGAAGTATATCGAAGGTTCTCTAGTACTTTCAGGTATATAGGAGGCACTTTAGTATGGCAAGTATATGGGAATGCTCTCACCAAACGGTTATGCATTAGACAACGCTAACACGGACTTTTGCTCCCCGTACTGTCGAGTATATATTGGGAGACCCCACTAGGTTTCTATCCTTTAGCCACAGGTAACCGAGTCAGCTGCCTTGTAAACGTGATACACCAAACACAACATTCAGGGAGATCGACCGTCATACGTTAAGTCCTTGGTTTCGGCTAAGGTGTATATAATGGTTCACAGATACTTGGTAAACCCTCTTGCCTAGCATTACCCTTTTTTATATTTGTTGTTTTGAGTCATAAAATTCACTGCCAACAATAATATTTCGAACCCATGCAGTTGCTTCTTGGCCTCACATTGAGTAATTCCTTGTAAATTTTAATTTTAATCATCCCTCAACGAATTCATCTCTTCTCCTTCTGCTCTTGAGAGAAATTCATCATGGTTGAACCATTGTGTTCACCTCACAGTTCCCCTTCATCATCTAATACTGAAGGGTCTTCATAAGGAGTTCGTCCTGAACTTTCACAATCACTTGAAGCTCAAGCCTTTGAAATTGGAATTGTCCCAAGTATTCAACCCCTTGCTTCTCATCCTCCACCTCGAGACTCATTTTTGTCTTAGAAGTCTGATCCAGAATCCCTTGAGAGTTCATAAAGGTTTGTTTTATACCCTTTGAATCCGATTTTTGATCTGTTTGTGATATCTCCTCAACGACCTTATAGTTCATACGACAATCATGGTGTTCCTTTGGAGTTATCTCCTTGTCCATATCGGATTCCCCCTTGCCAACTGTTTCCACCTATGGCTTCAGAAGGTGAGATTCCAACTTCTCCTCGAGGTCCTCTGAAAGTCTCTACTACTCACACTCCTAGTGTTTATAATTATTCCGAATATGACTTCCCCCCAAAAGAATTTCCTTATGTAGGAAGAGTTCCATCTCAACCACCTCCTGAAAATAGTGGGCCTATGCTTCCACACGGTTATACAAACTTGGCTCAATTAGTTTTAGGAACTCCCAATCCTTCTTCATTATACCAAAATCCAATTTGGTCATTGAATGCTATGCCTACTTCTAGTTTGTTTATTCCTAACGTGACCTCTCATATCCCTGTGCAAACTGTCGTTACTTCAGTTCCAATTCAACCAACGATTTTGTCACAACCATTACCTTCATTTCAACCTTCCATTCTGGTGCAACTGACAGTTTCAATTTATATGTCTGTAAGTTCCTTGATTCCCCCATCAAGTGGAAAAATGTGCCACCACCTCATTCATAGCATGGGAGGAAAAATCCAAATATACCTCTTATTTCAAGTGGAACCCATGTGAGTGGATCACAACCTCACATGGTTGGAGTGAGTCAACCTGTTAGTGGTATTCCTAATCCCGTTGAATCATCTATTCTAGCCAGAGCTAGTAATGTCCATTATCAACAGCCTTATGTTCCATATGGTGTACAAGAACTACAAAAACCACCTTATATTCCGTAAGTAGTTCCTCATGTGCAACCTGGTCAAAATCTTATTCCTGGTGCATATGGTCAAATTCCAATTGGAACTTATCAATACAAACAAGGAATTATTCAACAACCTTTGCAGCAGTTTCAACAGCCTTTGCAACAGCAAACACAGTTTGTCCAACAACCCAATCATCCCTTGTATCCACAAGGTCAACCATTGCAGTAGCAAGGTCAACCATCGCAGTAGCAAGGTCACCCCTTGCAGCAGCAAACTCAACCATTATACAAGGTCAAACCTTTCAGACACAAGGCCAACCCCTACAGCAATAGGGCCAACAGCTTTATTACCAGGTTTTGCAGTTGCAGAAACCGTATAATCAATATGCCACACACAATGTTTATCTGCCTTATGGTTATCAACGGCCTATGACAGGTCAATATCAACCCTACCCTGGGAAGAATCTACCTTATGGTTAGGGTATCCCTCAATGGGGGCAAAATCAATCCCCTTGGGGTCAAAATCCTCCACTTTGGGGACAAAACCTTTACCAACTAGGTTGGAATCTGTAGATTGGGCTTTATCAAAGGCCCTACATGCCTTTCAACCCACAATTGTCAGTTCTAGCAACGTTGGACTGTCACATGTCTCGAGGCTTACTAATGATCTGATCCTTCATTCACCTTATTTGCCTCTAATTCCCACTACTATTCTAAGCGATTGCCCCAAATTCGAAGGAGGAGTTAAAGAAGACCCTAAGTCCCATGTGATGACATATCACTTATGGTGTTCTTCCAATTCTTACGTTGATGATTTTGTTCGTCTCCGCCTTTTTCAGTGAACCTTGACAAGTGTTTCCACAAGTGGTACATCGATTTTCCTTGAGGTACCTATTCAGACTTCAATTCTTTGGCCATGGCCTTCCTCACCCACTTCTAGTTACCAATTCATTATGAAACTGGTACCCACTTGCTTACATCTCTGAAACAGGATACTGCGACCCATATCTCTGATCACATCCATGAATGGAGACATTGGCATCACCTCATCAAGTTTGAAATCCCTGATGAGTTGTTGACCGAATGGTTCACCAAGTCATTCATAAACAAAATCGTTGCAGACATAGCAATGGGAGATTTTGTTATTGAAGATCAAGCCATTGCCCGTGCCCAGTATTTGGATTTGGTTTATTCCCAATCTGGCACGCTATATGAAATCTTGCCTGATGCTCCAAGGCCATCTTTGGACCCAACATCTTCGAAGTCTCCCGACGTACCACCTGTTGGTGGTATTATTGGATCAGTATATCAAACTTCCACTAAAGCTTCTTCGAAGCAAAAATATGTTTTGAACACTGGCTCTAATCCTCCTTCTAAAACCCCATCAAATCCTGGTAAAACCTTCGAGGTTAATGCCATTTAGTCTACCATGGCAAATAAAACCTCGAAAGGTAAGAAAAAGGGTAAAGGTAAAGCAAAATATGATACCCCGAAACAAGATCATCCTAAGCCATCTGTTGATGATGCCTCCAAATATAAGCCTATCTACCCTTGGTTCATTTGCGAGGAAGATCATTACACCAAGGATTGTCCTCATCATGCGAAAGTTAGTCGTTTATTGAAAGGGACTCCATTTGTACTAAAAGAGCCATTTTCATCACAGCAGACTCAGTTGGTAGACCAACCACAATCCTCTGCCTCTTCTGGTTCTCTTGTTTACATGAGTGGTACAGTGCCTATTTTTGTTGCCACCCGGTCGAAAGATTATCAAACCCCTCAAAAGCAGACAATAGAAAAGGAAGCCACTGAAACACCTTCTACTTCCACTCCACCCAGTTCTAGTCCTCTTCATATTGAGAGACCTAATAATGAATCTGTCATCTAACCACCTCCCAAAGGTGTGCTTCGGAAGTCATCCTATAATCCGAACGCTAGAGTTGCTCAACATTACAATATTGTTGAAGATTTAGCTCAAGCGCCCTCGATGATGTCTGCCTTGGAAGTTCTCCAAACTTGTCCAACGCAGCGGAAATCATTATTGTCTACTATAGGAGGCATCGATCCTGCCAATTCGAACTTGATCACTTTCAATCTAGAAAACCATGTTCCTCATCTTCCTCATCAAATTTAATTTTTGATTCAAGTCATTATAAAAGGAAAGACGATTCATCAAACTATCATTGATGAAGTTGCTTCCACCTGCATCATGTCTATTTCATGTTGGAAATCCATCAACTCTCCACCTTTCAACCAGTCCCTGAACACCTTAGAAGGCTTTGATGGCAGAGGCTCCCATCCGTATGGTATTCTCACCAGTTTTCCCATCACCTTGGAAGGGAAAATTGTCAAGTTAGAAATAGAAGTTGTAGATGAAAATATGAATTACAACCTTCTACTTGGGTGAAGTTGGACCCATGCCATGTTTTGTGTGGTGTCCTCTTTGTTCTGGGTGCTCTGTTTTCCTCATGAGGGGAAAATTGTCACCATCGATCAATTATCTTTTTTCTCTTCTGGTTCCTCAAATGGCAATGTCCCATATGTGGGAAATACCGATATTCTGTATGAGAGCGTGGGGGCAAGTATTTTCAAAGATTCTTCTTTAATGGGAACTTTTTCTCTCCCACCTCCACATGTCACCTCAATCAACATGATCTCTATCTCCAATGATCCATGGATCATCCCTACTCTGGATCAGGTTGATTCTTTTGGTGATGTTATGCCACTAAGTCCTTTAGAGCAAGCCTATCAAGAAGTTTTCTTGGCTTCAGCGACTGCTTCAGAAAGTCATACTATTCTTAGTATGCACCTAGATACATATTTGCAATCTCCTTGGCTTGGTTCTTGGGATTCTCTGGATCCCTTGAACGAGATATTCCCCACCGACAAGAGTATTATTGAGGTTATTTCTCTTGACGAAACTCCTTGGAATGATGCCCATCATCATTCCTCGTTTCTTCCAAGTCTTAGTGAGATTCCTTCGTGTCTTGAGGCTTTTGTTTCTCATAACCCAACACATCCACTTCAAACACTTGTTTTGGTGCATGAAGTTTTATCTGAGGGTAATATGGGAAATATTATTGCTACCTTGCCTATTGAAATTTCAGTTAAACCTGAAATTGTCAAAATATTTCAACCGGGGGCATCTTTTCCTCGCCTTGAGATTAAGATTTTCTTGCCTCCTTCTATGAGAACTTTTCACCGAGTTTTTACCGTTCACCCATTATCGCAATGGGGTATTCATCCTATGACTCGTAACCCTCACTTTCATTGGGGGCATGGGGGCATAACCATTTATGAGTGTTATTTCACGATTTGGCCGAGTATTATTTCACTATTTGGTCGAGTCGACGCTTACATGTCATGCCAATAGTGAAATTTCGGTTTCATTCTTTGTTGATCAATTACCAGATTCTGAAAATGGGCTCCATCTGAAATTTTTACGCGTGATCATCCATGTAAATACATTTTTGTACGTTAGTGTGTGAACTCATTGGTGTGCATTTTTTTTGGTGTAATTGTTTGCTTTGCAGATATGTTTCCTCTACTTATCTTGTGTTCCAATCGGTTCGCAAATCTCTTCAAACCATTATGTTGGTTTTGCTAATGGTGCTTGTCATGGCACACTGAAGTTATACTCCACATCTTGGGCACTCTTCACCCCTGATGGCTAGTTGATCAATTTACAAGGTATTTACTTGGGACGAACTACTAATAATATTGCCAAGTACAGTGCAACTATTGAATTGTTATCAGAAGCAGTTGCTCTCATAATTAGAAATTTGATTTTTAAGTTAGATTCACAACTCATTGTGCTACAATTAAATGGTCATTATTCAGTAACAAATCCACAAATTTTGCATATGTATCTATGTGTTTGATTACTGGAAATAAATTTTAATTATATCACGTATCAACACATTCCATGAAATTTGAATACATTAACAAATGCATTAGCAAATTATGTTTTAGATAGGCATTTGCGTCACTTATGAAAAAAATCGATCACATCATCATGATATATGAACACATAAGTAGATAATAGAAACACACACACACACCTCTCTCTCTCTCTCTCTCTCTCTCTCTCTCTATATATATATATATATAAAGTCTTTCAAAGTTTGTTCATCAAAATCTCAAAAATAAGTGTTTTGGGACACATGGCTTTCAAAGCCTACAATAGTGTAGATAAACACGACTAGGAAAAGGCTATTTGCCCACATGATGCTCATGATAGCATGAGACTGCTCTGATCACTCGGCCTAACAACCGACGTAGTCTCGCAGACACTCCTACTGTATGCCTCTGGTACCACAGCGGTACGTCATCTATAGTCGCATATTTTGGAATCCCCCAAGTAATCACTTCCAGATTTCGTTCCATCTCTACTATAGGATTTGCTCCTTCATATGGAGCATCTTCTATCTAATGTGCTACTCGCCGTGCTATTGGCGACATGCCAGGAGGCCTTTCCGGTCCCACATCTACAAAATTATCACAAGTAAACTCTCATATACACTTCAAACAAACAAAAAAATCATAAAACTTGAAAATTTCCAAAAAACAAGTTTTACCTGCATCGGTCCACTGTGCACCCGGTGGTAGAGGAAGATCTAGATCTCCTCTGAAGTTCATGCCAGCATAGGCATAGTCATCCACAATGATCAGTTGTTCGACGGAGGGAAATTAATTTGTTGACCTCCCCCCCTTGAGGCATGATCTCACTCCATATGAGCAACCTTGGATCTTGTGACGTTGGGTCATCCACCTCTACCCACTGGTATCGAAATAGGGGCACACACTCCAAAAATAAAGTGACCAAAATCGATCCAAAGTCGAACTGCTTCAAGTTTCCTAACTTTCCTTTGGTCAGTTGTCTCTTCATGTTGACCAGTAGTCCTTCACACCAGTTGAACACTATTGGAGCAAGACAATCCACGACGTATTGGAATTGTGATTTCATTGCCTCATGCAACGCCTACACCCCAACTATATGGGCCATGGTGTGTAGAATCGTCCTCAAGGGAAGGTTGTCAATGGTTGTTATCTTCACCTTCCTACTCACAATTGTCTCTACACCTGGCCAATGCCTTATGATCAAGGTATTGGTGCTCTCACCTCCAGTATGATCTCCAAAGAGTTGAACCCTCTCCTCTCTTCTGTACAATCCAGTTATGAAGTAGATATCATCTACTTCCAGCTCTAGTTCTTGATCTCCAATGATGAAGATCTGTTGATCAACATCCCATAGTCCAATGAGATATTTTAACAACTCATTTTGAGCTCTGAGTCCCGAGGTTCGGAAGAACTTCAATAATCCGTAGTCCCTCAATGCATTTACACATTCAATGCTTTGGGAAGCTTGGTGATATTCTGCCTCGTGGCCTCTTTCCTTCCATTCGATGGACATTTCTGTCGAAATCTCCTGTAAATAACCCATAAACATCATTTAGATGTCTTTCCACTGATCAAAATCTTGAAAAAACCGATCAAGGGAGAGGATTTTTCATTTTATTTTCCTCTCTGCATTTAGTGCGACTATTAGAAGTATTTCCGTGTTGGCAGCGCGAGAGCCTTTTGGGCTCAGGGGAAATTAGTGTGGATCTGATGATCAGACTCACACTGGTCGCCCCTAATTTTAAAAATTAAAATCCTCCCCTTAACCAACTAAAATTCCTATGAAATGGCATGAAATAAGTATGAAAAGCAAGAGAAAAGGAAGAGCTCTTACCTACAGCTGACGGTTCATGAAATGGTGCCCTGGATCTCCCACACTGCTTACCTGAAGAATCAAGGAAAATGGGGTAAAATGCACTCTCCAATTTACTCCAAGTGAAATGGTAAAAATGTTTTTACTTTTGGTCTATTTATAAGTTTTTAAACACATTTTTGCCAATATTTTATTATTTTTCTCAATATCAATGATGTGTGGTTGTCTTTGTGCAGTTATAGGATCTTTTGGTGGTAACAATGATCATTTTTTACCGATTCAACGAGTTTTTGTTTTATCTCTTTTTCGGAATTGTTAAAAATAAATGAAAAAGGAACCCCCTTGGAGTCATCTTTAAGCTCTTTTCTAACTCTCGAAATATGAAAAGATCGCCGAGTACTTGTCTTTTCGAACTTGTTAAATTAAATGAATTGGCGTCGTCTTAGTATACGCTTACCCCTTTTTCAGGTTGGGATTGACTATCTATGAAAAAGTTACACCTTGGTTGACATGGTCAAAAGGTTCTCTCGAATATTATTGTTTTCTACCTTTTCAGGTTTGAGATACAAATTACAAAAAGGGACCTGATAGAGTTTTTTTTTCATCTCTTTTTTAAACTTTCTAAATATGAAAAAGACATTGAGTTATTCTTCGGTCAGACTCGTAAAAATTAAAACAACGAAAGACTTTTCAACATGACGAGACCGAGTTTATCCTTCCTAAGACTCGTAAAACTTACTAGGATGGATTTATTCGAAGAATGAACTTATACGGCAAGCATATGTTATCCCCTTCAAGCTTGTGATTAAAAATAATTGGAGTACTCACTAGAAATAGTGGGGAAAAATAAAAGTGAAACATCTCTTCTATGGGCAGCATGTCGCTCTTGAACATGACACTCATAAGTTTCTCGTATCGGGTTTGGGATATCCTCACTCAGTCACTTTCCTTTCCAGGTTTGGGTGATCCATTTTTGCCTCTCATCTGACTATTCCACTTCGTCATCATGACCCTTGGTCCTATGTTGAGTCAAATGTTGCCACACTCTGAAGTCGTGTCGTCGATATGTTCAAGAGAGGTCTTATTTGTAGTTCATTACCTATACATTATCTGACCTTTTGCCACAGTCCTGGATCATACTCATTTATTCCACTTTATTCCTTGTTTTGTGTCGATGATGAGGGAATCATTATGGCCCTCCTTCGACAGGTCACTTCCTGTCAACTTCAGCTCATTATCCAGGAAGATGACTTAGAAACTCCCTTTCAGTACCTTAGAGCTTGCATGCCTTAATGGAAAGTTCTTCGCATCCGATGACAATTTTTCATCATTGGCCTTTGATTGGATGATTCCACGAGTGTTTGACTTCAAATTCATTTTCACATTCATGGATTTTACTATCATACCTTGAGGACCATTGTCATTATTGGTGGTTTCTCTCGTTCATGTTAATGGTCCACATCATTGGCCGGTAATCAAGTGGTTTTCTAGCATGTTCGACTTCGACACATTCATTCACATGTTAGAATTCGTACTTTGATCGGGTTGGGATGGAGCGCAAGACCTTGAGTTTGTTTGATATATCTCAGGTTGCGTTGAGTTATGTATTATTCATGATTGTATACATGTTTCTTCTATATGGATGATTGAGACCATTCTGTGGGACCTTATATTTATGATGATGATGATCTTTCTATATCGGGTGGATGTGTCCATACCTTGGATCTTAGACTTCTAGACGATCCTTTTCATTCGAATGGTTGTGCCCATATCGTGGATCGTTTCACACGGTCCTTCCTATTTGGATGGTTGCGTCCATACCATGGATTCATGTTCTGATATCATATATGTATATGTATATGCGTCCTTGATTTGCAGGTCTCCTCACAGTTTTTGTTCTCATCCTTGCAAAAGCTCATAAAGCATCTCAACCATCACTCCCTGTTCTTCCTTCGTCCTTTAGGGGGCATCTGTTACACATTATTTTTTCACGCCTCCTGCACTTCCCTGAGTCATAACCCAGAGTGCTCGAAACTTGGCAATTATGCAGTGTACCATCCTGATATGTAATCCAGATCCTCCCTAGAGAAGTAATGAAAACATTCCTTAAGCCTTCCCTAAAGAAGTAAGCTCAAAACCCTAATTTCAGGTTCAATGCAACTACAACACTGCCAACTTGTGCTGATGGCAGATTGCATCATACTAGCCTCGCACTGTCAGTGCGGTTTTTACTTAGATACTCACGTTGATCCCTAAAAGGCAAGTTTTCCCAAAGAGTACAAGAAGCTTCATGATCTAGAGGCTTCCAGAACGACGAGCCGGAGGTTGTTCATTATGGATGTGGTCGAATTCTCCCAATATTACCCTTTGATCTTATCCCTATGAGCTTCCTCCTTGAGATGAGGGTCTTCCACTATCTTTGATGAGATCCTAAATCCCTCTTCCTTCTTATATATTCATCCTCTTCCATTCCCAAATGGTTGATCTCTAGTTATTTGCACCCTTATGCTGAGATAGTGCCTACATGCTATTCACTTTGGCTTAGAGAAGGAGTGCTTGGAGAGCTTGAGCTTGGACTTGGACATTCACTCAAGGAGGGCTTACTAACATCAAGGCCTAGGTTGTATGCTTCCTCTTTTATTCATTAATATATACAACTGTTGGTTCACTTTCCATAAATTCTTGTGTTAATGCATCATTTATCTTAATTCTCCTTGATATGTTAAGTGGATTACATTCGATTATGCTTGTTGTACTTGTATGCTTTGTTGTGTCTTTGGCCTCTTGTGCAGGTATTCAAACAATGTGAGCAATAGGGCTGAGCCTGAGGAGCAAGTGATCAAGATCCTTAACAAAGGAGTACATCATAGCATCAGAACAAGGTAGGTCTCCTTCCTCTTCTCTTGTTTTGATTTTAATTTAGGAAAGTGTCTCATAGATTGTCACTTTGGTTGCTAGACCCAATCATTGGGCTAGAGGGATTGTCTATGTCCGCAGAGAGGATTTACCTAGACAACGCACACCATGACCTCAGCAAAACCACCGAAAAGAAAACATATTTCTCATGGAGTTTTATAACTTAGCTCGTTGTAGTATTTACAATGAAAGACTTGCTCAAAAGAAAAACATCATGACAACATAACAATATAACAACCATAATAACATGCCAACCATACCGCTTATTGGAGCTTTATAACTTAGCTCAGGGTGGTATTTACATCCATATACATACATATACAAAAACATCAGTGAAACATATGGAAAACATATACCAAACATCAAACAAAAACTGCTTTACCTCAACCGGAAAACAATGAAGGATACAGGGCTCACATCTGATCCACCATCTCCCATGTAGCTTCTTTGGGCCCAAAGTGCTTCCGCTACACTTTAACTTTCTCTATGGATCTATTTCTGAGCATGAGATGCTTCTTCTGCAATATGCACTGAGGCTCTGGCTGGAACTCTCCTTCTTTCTCCACCTGCAATACAGACCAATCAATAACATGATCAACATCCTTAATATACTTCTTAAGCAATGAAATATGGAAAACATCACAAACTTTCACCGTTGGAGGCAGTGCAAGTCGATATGCCACTAGTCCAATCCTCTCAAGGATCTCAAAAGGCCCGTAATACCATGGTGCCAACTTGGTACATGAACCAATCCTCAAAGATATTTTCTTGGGCTTGATGCACAAATACACATGCTCCCCAACCTGAAACTCCTTGAATACCCTATGTTGATCTGCATAACTCTTTTGTCTATCTTGTGTTTCCTTTAGATTCTTTTTTATAACCTTCATTTATTGTTCAATGTTTGCTAGCATATCCAGTCCAATAAGTACCCTATTCACTAGATCACTCCAACTGACGGGAGTGTTGCAACTCCATCGATAAAATGCCTCGAAAGGGCTCATCCTTAATGAATCCTGATAACCATTGTTGTATGTGAACTTAACCAATGGAAGATACTCCTCCCATTTCCTTTGTCATACATCCACAACATATCCTCCAAGATCTTGTTGACCCTTTTTATCTGTCCATCTATCTGCAGATGATAAATTATACTAAAGGCCAACTCTGTACCCAAACCTGCAAATAACTCCTTCCAAAACTTGGAAGTGAAATTTTCATCCCTGTCCAGTACAATCTTCTTCAGAACACCATGTAGTCTCACCATCTCTCTGATGAACACCTGTACTACCTCATTGGCTGAATATGTAGTCTTTACTGGAACGAAGTGCGCTACCATGCTCAACCTATCAACCAAGACCATAATAAAATCATGTTGCCTCAATGTCCTCTGAAGACCTGTAATGAAATCCATGGAAATAATCTCCCATTTCCATTTTGGAATCACTATTGGCTATAGTAAACCACCTGGATGCTTACGTTCCTCTTTGACCTACTGACAATCCAAACATCTAACCACAAACTCTGCCACTTCCTTCTTCAAATTAAACCAATAGTAGAACTTCTTTACCATCGTCAACATATTTTGATATCCTAGATGACCCTGGTAGGGATTGGTGTGAATCTCCCTAAAGATAAGCTTCTTGAGCAAACTACAATTCAACACATAGATCCCATCTCTAAACCTCACCAAACCATCTATCAAGAGACGATAGTTTGCATCCCGATCACCTGTACCTGCACCTACACCTGCACCTGTACCTATAACTGTACCTACGCTATGTTATAACTTGTGCATAGTCTCCATGTATTTGTCATGCCATTGTCCTGCCTGCAAGATTATATCCTGTAACTTTGTCCCATAAGAGCTCATAGCAGTGCTATATGATTTACATGTACCTTCCTGCTAATAGAATCCACAACTTAATTCTCCTTCCCCTTGATGTATCTGATCTCGAAGTCGAACTCACTAAGGGTAGCCAACCATCTAGCTTGCCTAGAATTTAGATTCGGTTGGTCAAAAAAATACCTCAACCCACTATGATCGCTCATCAATGTAAATCTCCTGCCCAGAAGATAGTGTCTCCACATCTTCAATGCATGTATAATCGTTGCTAGCTCAAGATCATGTGTCGGATAGTTCTGCTCATGCTCATTCAATTTTCGTGACTCATAGCACACTACCTGTCCTTCTTGCATGAGAACTCCACCAAGTCCTCTCTTGCAAGCATTTGTACACACTACAAAGTCCTTGTCTGGATCCACAATCTTTAGCACTGATGCATGTGTCAACAACTGCTTAAGCTACTCAAAGCTAGCCTCACATTCTTCTGTCCATTCGAACTTCTTACCTTTCTGCTGCAATGATGTGAGAGGATATGCAATGCATGAGAAGTTCCTGATGAACTCTTGTAGTAACCTTCCAGTCCCATGAAAGATCTCACCTCATCCACATTCTTAGGAGCTGCCCACTCCATGATAGCCCTTGTCTTTTCTGGATCCACTATTATGCCATCCTTAGAGATAACATGACCCAAATAATGTACCTCATTCTAAAAGAAACTACACTTGCTAAGTTTAGCATACAATTGATGCTCTCTTAGCAATCTCAGCATTGTTGCTAAATGCTCAGCATGCTCTTCCTCATTCTTAGAATATACCAATATGTCATCACTGAATACAATAAAAAACTTGTCCAGATAAGGACGCACCACACTATTCACAAATAAATGTAGCTATAGCATTAGTCAATCCAAATGGAACAAAAACAAACTCATAATGCCCATACCTAGTCTTGAGTTACCCTCTTCCTTGATGCATACTAGATGGTATCCCGATCGTTGATCTTAGATAACATTGTTTCTCCCTTCAACTGATCAAACAAATCATCAATCCTCGACAGTGGGTACCTGTTCTTGATTGTTAATTTGTTCAACTACCTGTAGTCAATGCACAATCTACGAGCACCATCTTTCTTCTTTATGAACAACACTAGTGCACCCCAAGGCGATACACTTGGCCTAAGGTACCCCTTGTCCAACATTTCCTTCAGCCGCAACTTTAACTCAAGTAACTTAGGTGTGCTCATCCTGTAAGGTGCTCTAGAGCTGCCCCTGGCACCAACTCAATAGAAAAGTCTACCTCTCTATGAGGTAGAAACTTTGTAATGTGATCAGGAAATACATCTTGAAACTGATACAAAACTAGATACCTACTTAACACATCAACATCCTCAACCTCCTCACCCTTGTCACTATAAATGTGTACTATAAACATCACACATCCTTTTCTACAACTACACTTAGCCTACATATCGGTAACCATCCTCACTGATGTAGGATTCTTCTTCCCTTACAAAGTCATCTTTTCCCCACTATCATCCACACACTCAAAGGCCTTATCAAAGCAATCCACTTTGGTTTTATGAATGTATAGCCAATCCATACCCAAAATCATATTATACGTTCCCAATGGAAATACATTCAAGTTTGTTGTTGTAGGCATACCATTTAACTCATATGCACAAGCCCTTACCCATTGGTGAACTCTCTTCTTCATACCTATAGTCAACTATACCAACCAAGATTCTGCATGCACTTCTTTTCTCAAAGCACACTTATCCACCAGGTTAGGATTAAAATAACTATAGTTAGATCCAGGATCAATCAAAATAGAAACAACTTGATCACAAAGCTTACCTTCCATCTCAATGATCGATGCTTGATGGTCTGCCTGCCTATTTTCCACAACTGCATAGATCTAAGGTATGTTATGACCAACATCACCAATTTTATGTGCCCCCTGATCACTGTAGATATGGGGTCTACCACCACTCTAATACTGCGTAAAATCCCTCTTGCAATGAACCTTACCACATATCCAACACTGCAATGGTTCCCTACCACTGCCTCTAGCTTACTGCTCTCCACGTCCCTTCTCAGTTGTATTAAATCTCTTGTAAGGAACTACATTTTCTTTCTCACTTGCATCCTGAGGTATTCATCTATTTGGTGGCAGTTTCCCTTTAGCTCTCTCATTTCTTTTCAAGTCATGCTTAGGCTCAACTTTGCGCTTTGACTACTCATAACAATGCTTCAACTTTTGGATGGCCTCCTCCAACGATCTAGGCTCATCAAACTCAATCTGGTCTCTGTATGCTACTAGTAGTCCACTGATGAATCTCTGAACCTTGAGGTACGGCACATATCTCAACAACTCCAAAAACCTACTAGTATACTCATAATATGTCATAGAACCCATCCGCAACTCATAAAACTCCTTAGCCCTATCATCATAGTACCTCTCCGATAAGTAATTCTTCTTGAAGAGCCTTTCAAATGCATGCCATGTTAAATATTCCTTATGCATACCTTTGACATTATTCACATCTTCCCACCAAATATTTGCTTTACCTTTGAGACTGAAAGTGGCTATCTTTGCTTTCATGTTTTATGAATAATCATGCAATCGAAAGAATTTCTTCATACCAAGCAACCATGCCTTTGCATTTTGCAATTTATTCATCTATCCATCAAAGGTAGGTGGCTTTGCTTTCTTAAACTCCTCCAGCAAGTATCCCCTATCACTCCTCCTGTAAGAGTGATAATGACGACGATCATGATCCCTATTAGAACCAGAACTAGAATAATCCCTGTGTCGATCACTTATCTTATCTGGAGTGTCCAACAACCTACCATCTCTGATCATGTCAAATTTATCTGACCTGTGTTTACTAGGATACCTACTGCCATATGCCCCATTAGTCTTGTCCTAATTTCCATGGCTAATCCAAAGTGGTCCCTGTCGCTGCAAATCTGACAAACTCTGAAGTAGTATCGCATTCACCTCTGCTTGTTTCTTTTGTGCCTGCATGATTTTGTCACTTTCTGCTTTGCAACTCCTTATTTTTTCCTTCAAGCTTCTCAATGTGTCTGCCAAGTCAGAAGAGTTCCCCGCACCACGCTACCCATCTGATGCATAGGGAGATTCTATGTAGTCTAGCACCTTGCTAGCCATATGATCTCTTTCCTACAAGGCATACTATGTCAGCTAAACCAAATCACAATAAACCAATGTATCTTATCATAATTCAGGGAGGATACCTTGTCTGCAAGATCCTCAAATCAGCGTGATACATGTATAACATAATCATAACATCATATAGACATATATTGAATACATGTATCAAAGCAAAAACATCATTCTAGTTAGGGTCTAGTCATCAATGCAAGGCCATATCAACAATGCATGTTATGACCCCATGCATAACAACAACCATTACTTTAATGTACACATTGCCACATGCAACTATCAACATGCATAAGTAATGCCTAATCAACTACACATACGTATGAATGCATGTATTCGAGCATAAGCGATCAATTCTTGTAACCAACCTACAAGACTAATACATGTAATCAAACAACCAAGAAGGCAAGCTAACATACAATGATGTAATCAAGTTGCATATAATCATGTAACCAGTCATATACTTCTGATGATGCATTCCACAAAATCAACATCAAGTTCCTCATGATAACCTTACTACAATCATGATCAATCATTATGTAATGCAACAAGCACATGGAGTGCAAGTGTAAGAAACACACATGCAACTAACATGCATGCATGACCAAGCTCCTTCACCCAAGGAGAGCGCAACCATGCTATGATACCAATTTGTAACACCCCCTCCTCCCAGGTCCAACCAAGAAACCGACCAGCTAGGATAAACATTCAATGAGAGAGGTCACTATAAGGGATTCAACTTCCTTGGTGACCTTAAGGAAATGGAATTGATGGAACATATCAAACAAACCCATCCACATCAATAACAACACCCTCAGAAGACATGTCAACCACTCAGACATCTTATCCCTTAGTCCCACTGATGATTTAAGCCTTTTAACCCCTAGTTGCTCTCATGCGATAGGAAAGACAGCATCCAGAGGCCAAATTCGCTCTCACGGACCTATGTGCCAACAACCCTGGACTCTTTTCAGCATACCTGTGCATCCATCCCCGAGATTTGAGCCACTTTTCTAGCCCAGAATCCTAGCCTCTGCCCAGAACTTGTTATAACCTTCGGAATCCATCAAAGACATGATAACAAGATAAACAAATCAAAAATCAACCTCAGGACTAGGCCTGAGCATCCCCAATTGGGACGAACATTTTGTCAAACACTTGGCATCAATGTAACCTACAATTCTAAGATACAAGACAAAATATAAATGACTGAAGGAACTTATGAAACATAACTAGAAGGATCACCACCTTCTCCATTGAACTATTAGAACATCAATTAGGTCTTACATCCATCCATTTAATAATTATAAGTAAATACATGAAATAACCATTGCATGAACCAATCATATAACCATGCTTATGAGAAGCATAAAACCATATAAATATCATAGGAAAATCCGACCAGGTTCAAGAATTCCATGTACCACCCGACCATAGACATGGCTAAACCAAATCTCTCTTTCAACCAGTCACACTTGTTCCATATTCCAAGCATGAATATGGGATCTCATATAACAACTAGTCCAAAAGCAATCAAGGGAATCCAGAGGTTAAACCACCTCCACCCTCATCAAACCATGATCACACCAAAATCGGTGCTCCGATCACAATAGAACTAAACTTGGAATTCCATCTAAAATTCATCACTATCCTTAAGGAATTTTGTGTCTCCTTGTCTCTTAGATTTATCGCAATACAATCCCATATCACTAGGCCCTAAACTAAGACCAGTCTCTCAGGATTTACCGCAATCCAAACCCGGATCACTAGGCCCTAAACCAAGATTTCTCCCTTGGGCTTTACCATGTATCCTGCCAAAACTAGTCAAGGGATTCCTTGGCCTTTAGGAATGAAACTTGAGACCACCTCCACCCCGAATTCCGAAATCCATTTGGGAAACTAAAGCTCAAAGCCGAGATAAACATCCCAACATACCATGGCATTCGGAAAAAGGCAAGGCTAGGCTGAAAACCATTGTCATAGCCTGGTAAAACCATGCCACCGACACCAAGAGAACCATACACCAACATGCATGTCCAAACCAACTAGGAAATCACACATGAAAAACGTTACCTGCAAGTATTCCTGTTGAAGTTGCTTGATTCTGTTTTTCCTTCCTTGATCCAAAACAAGAGTGCTCCAAGAAAACTCTAAGTGACCAAGAGTGTGAGAGAGAGAATAATGAGAGATATACAAACTTGAACTGATAAAAGGTTACCAACTAATCCTCAGAAGCCTTTTTATAAACGAGGCCTCTATTTTCTTCATTTTCCATTATTTTCCTTCAATTTCCTCCTCACTTGCAACTTGTGACCTTTCACCTTACTTTTCTCCTATTTTCCTTTATTTTCATAAATAAATGTGCCAAAAATGTCTTTTTGGCTTTTAATTCCTTTGCCTTAGCCTTTTCCAAATTTCCTTAGGCAAAACACACATCAAGTGATGCCCACTAGAATATATTTTCCCAACATTTAGATTGGAATAAGTGTCCCTTAACCGTGGTCTTGTTTTTTCTTTTATTAACTTTTAATACATGAACTTTTTACTAGGGTTGTTACACTTCCAGAGCCATCTTGAGGGACTAAAAGAGGTTTTTAGGGAAAATAAAGAGACCGGAAAATAACCAAACCAATTTACTATTTATTTTTTCAGCCTCCTCTATGAGCTCTTCGAAACGAGGTATTATGATTGCCAAATGGATATCGTATGCCAAAGTTATGACCCCAGGAAGTTGATGTACCAATTTACCCAAACGAGGCCCACAGTTTTGGCGCTTCATCTCGTAGGGTTAGGTTTTTGGATTTTTATGGTTTTCCATTATTTCTCAATAATAAATAGGCCTTTGAGCCTCATTGTAACACAGTTCAAAGGCATGTAGTTGCCACATCTCTTCGCAGAGATAAGCTACCATCACCTGAGCTAGTTCATTTTTATTTCTGTATGTAAGCATATTTCTGTTCTTTGATATTAATGAAATGAAGTTTTATATCTGCTGCATCACTGTGTATATGGGTATTTCTGTATTTTATTGTGTTCCTCCATAAGTTTGGATCAGTGGTCTCAGAGCAGTCTATTCTTTCTCTATTTTTCTTTGCATTTCCCCAACGAGGTTAGGGTATAAGGAGTTAGGGCTTGATCTGGTTGAACCTTTGCAAGACCATCCTCACAAAACACAACGGGCTCTCATGGTGAAAGAAAAGAAAGACGAGGGGGCAGGATATCCTTTGTGTTCTCTTCCTTGTATTCCTAATCTATATGAAACAATTTCAAGCTTTGATGAATCTTCTTCAGCTTCTATTAACATGATCAAAAATTCTAATATGGAGGTGCATACTAATCATGATGAAGTTGCCTCTCCCATGTATGACAAATTCATTCATTTGGTGCACACTTCTTATAACGTTAATAACGATCATAATACTCTCTCTCATGTTACTAATTCACAATTGCAAAGCTTGGAAGAATTTGATAATCAATTGCAAGAAGATACCAGTCACAAACTTGAAGAACTAGCTCCCATAAATCTGAAAATCAGCATGAAATAAATTCAGAAAACCAGTTAATAAATCAACAAGCACAAGTAGAAATTGAAGATTACAATAATGTACAATTAACTACAGAAATTTCTAAATATGATCATGTTTATCAAATACAAAATGCAAGGCATCCAAGCAACAGTCTTCAAGAAAGCATAAGTAGCCAAATGAATGATCAAGAATCTGAAATTTGTAATGGAGAAAACACACAAGATTCTGCAAATAGACATATTTTCAGGTTCATTGCCTCTAACTCTCATTTTTCCCTTTATCCTAATATTTTTGTTGATAGTAATTCATCCCCTCTTTGCATTAATATTGTTCTAGAAAATAGAGAGGCTGATATAAATGAATTTCCTATTAGTTTTTATCAAGGTAGAGAGACAATTATTGATCATTCTTCTAACATTGATGAACATGTGCTCAATACTTCTTGTTTTGATGCATCATATGGGAATGAAGAGAATTCTAGTGAATGTCATGAAGTCATTTATGATGATTACTTTGACATTGAGGATGTTGATTTATCTTACTCCCCATTAAATCCTCATGATCAAAGTCAAATCATATTTGAGAATGAAGAAAACTCCAATTTAGAAATTGTTTCAATAAATTCTCATTTTCAAACAATTAATCATTTTCGTGATTTCAACATTCAAGAATCCATCCCAATTTATGATTCTTATGATGATCAAGTTCTCGCTCCTATTCATAGTCCTAAATCTTTCCCTCTTCCACAAGTTGATGTCGATGACCTTTCTAATTGTATTATCTTGGTTAGTTCTTGTGAGAAGGAAATTGTTTCAAATCAGTCTCAATTGTGTTGTAACATTAATTGTAACAATAGTGTAAATTATGATTTTATTTTATTATTTTTCCTTCATTTATTTTGGTTGATTTCAGATTTGTTTTTCGCTAGCATTTTTCAAATTTTATGTCATTTGTTGGCATATTGAGCAATTAAGTGTTGTACAATTTCAATATACATTGTTAAAATATGAAAATGAATCACAAGATTCAGATCATGACCATCAAGAGTTGTTACTCTTCCAATTCCATTTGATGGTCATATATTATCAGCGTATTTTTCTTTCTAGTGTACATATTCAACATGAATCAACACTTGTGAGTGCATTAATCCAATATGACCAACTATCTAACCCAATTGAAGATCATCTGACATATGCACTAAGCCTGCATCCATACTTCACTGATCCATTCCAAAGTCATTTAGAATCTTCATTTTCACATAAGATTGCTAATAATTTGTCTTATGTGCATAACATTAATCGTTGTTCAACTTCTCTTTCATTTAACCTCTTCCATTCTCTATTAAATGTTCATCCATATTTTTATGATCCCATAGAGATTTGGTTGGAGGAAACTTTTCAAGAGAAGGTGATTGTAAATAAGTCATTTTTAGTAAATATGTTAGCAATAAGTGTACATACTAAATTCAGATTTATTTCTGTGGTTTAGTTATTTGTATTTTTGCTACTGATGTGTGACCTATACATACATGCAAGAAATAGAATGAGAGAATGGTTACATTGGAAGTATGATTTCACCTAATATTGGTTTTCTCTTTAGATTAGGATTTAGGAATAGATTAGATAAATTTAGGTTGCTTTTTTGTTTGTATTGCTTTCAATATAACAAATTTTCAATAAGCAAGTAATGAACCCAAGTCTTTCCCTTGGTATTCTTTTTCATTTCCTTGCAAAGTGGCTTAGAACATATCAATGTTCTTATATCGTCAAATCATACACACTTGTGATGCGCTTAATTGTCCTCCTTTAACAAAGCTTTATCACATTGTTGAGAATGTTTTTGTATTAAAAAGCATATATGGTAAAGTTTCAAAGAATTGCTACAACTTAGGACTTTTCGAGAATGTCAAATTTCCAATTCATAAGTATTTCTAGGTGCTCGCTTTCACCACTCTTGTCCCGTAATGTAAATATCAAGCGGATGCAATTGAAAAATCATTACTTAGCATTTTAATTTAGATTGAATAAGGAAATGATTTTGAACATATGTAAAATCAAAGATAATACATAGGAGAATGTCGAGATTTATGAGGTAAATTTAAAATCAGATTCTTCAAGGTATGCATATACATGTTCATCCTCATCTATTGTTACCTTCCTTTTACCACTTCGTTTTCGCGTTTAGTCATAATTTGTATTTCTCGTTTGTACTTCTTTTTGTAGGTCTTCATTGGATTGATTTTTATTATCATATTTAATCAACTTTATAAATAAGCGAGCAACCAACTTTTCCTGAGTCGTAAATGTTTTCAATGGAGTATTTTCTTTCTCATCAAAATTTTTGTACTTTGTATTGGTGTTTCTCTTCATTTTCCTTTCTTTGCAAATTTGCGAGATGAGTCAATAATCATATTCTGCCTCTCGTTGATGCAGCTGAAATGAAATGCTTGGCTCCTTCTTGTTCAGATTTTCTGCAGGTCTACAGCTTCTCACATTTTAAATGTTAAATCAAAGAAGGCCCATAAGCAAAGGAAAATTGCACAAACATATTGCAGCAAGTTATACAATGATCCTATCCATGATTGTACATTTGTTTATTTTGAATCTTACATTTTCTAGGTTGATTTGAACCTTTGCTTTACACTCATTCATCTTGCATCCACTTTAGTCACATTCCTTTCTTCCGAAATGACTCAGAGCCTCTAACTAGTAAATCTCGGAATCTCGATCCTCTGCTTTTCATTTTTTCTGAGATTATTTCCTTTAAAATTTCAGACCTTCTGGCTTATCAAATTCTCGGGTCTGTATTATATCAGAAGTATTTTAAAATATTCCTAAATTTTCCTACCCGAGATTCACGTGGCCTATTTTATTTCTTCGCCCAAATTCCTTGTTCTCGAAATCTCATAAAGGTATATTAAAATTATCATTGTATCCGAGTTTCTGATACTATGTTTTTATCCAATAGTAATCTCGAGCATCCTTTTTATTGTAACTCTTATTTAAAGACTTTACGAGAAATATTTTATGAAACCTCCTCTTATCTCAGAACCTCGGGATATCGGGTTGTTATCATAAATCAATTTAAATTCCTTCCTGAGATTTCCTTTTTGCCTTTTTTTAATCTTGGAACCTGGACATATCGAATTGTTGCAATCTCGTAAGTTACTTTAAATTCTCTCTGATATCTTTATCCCAAGATCTTACGTGGCATCTTTCATGTGGTTTTAAAGCAATCTCGTAGGCTTTTGGTTAACTCATTCGTTATTTGATAGCATGATCCATCAATATACTCACATTTTAGTCTAAATTCCAAGCATTCATTTCTCGAGGTAACCAAGTGAATTTTGAGATATTCATTCTACATGGTGTGTGCACATGGATTGTTATGGTTAGGTATGCATTCCTTTAGCATGAAGCCATGACTGTTCTTTAAATGAATTTTTATTTAATCCTTGAATCTTCTCGCAATTTCAGAACCTTGGAATCTTGGAACATTTTTACAAACCCCGTTTTAAATACTATTTGAGATCTGAGAACTTGAATTCCACGTCACCCATTTAGTTGATATGGGATATGGCCCACAATATTGCTTCATTGCAAATTCCTCTTTGCTCTATATCATCTAAAAATCTAAAACTCTCTCAAATGTGATGTAAATATAATTCTGAAGTCTTTCCGAGAAACCCGACCTTAGAGAGACGTCATTTTCACCATTATTCATATTTACGGGATTCCGGCTCCACTTATTTCCTTTCGCCCAAATCCTACATGCTTGATTGATGTGAATGTTCATATATTTTTATCGCTTCATACTATTTTTTGAGTTTAACGACATAATTGTCATTTCAAAGCATTCATTATGTTAACATGACAAATTGGTAAATAATTTCGGAACATGCAAAGGTAATTGATCCTGATCAATTTCAAATTCTCTTGTGTTCCTATTATTTTTGATATATCGCTCCATATTTATCATGAAAATATTCAAGACCTTTCCATATATGCATAAGTGCTACATAGGTTGGGACTTGGTCTTGATTTTTGAGAATTTATGAAAATCTTGGAATTGATATGAAATCTAGAAGACAAAGAGAACAATTATCGTTACAATTAATTGAGAAGCACATCTTCATGTTCATTTTTGATGGGCTTTATGTACTTCAGATTTTTTGAACATCAAACATCATTTTTCTAGCTTTACTACTCACTTTAATTTAGATTTAATAAGTTATGGTTTTGGGCCAATGAAAACTTCATTGAAAACCACTTCTTCATGCTTTTAATTCCAATCAAAAGAAGAGGTTATCTTTTGTTCGAGAAAAATGATATTTTTCAGGTAAAATTTTAACGAAATTCTTCAAATGGTAAGTCTCATTTTCCTACTTTCATCCTTTTCCATTTCTTCACATTTTTGTTTCATCTTTGTTTTAGTTTTGCTGATATAAAACTCTGTATTGTAGGTCTTCAAGAATTGTTTCACACCCCTACCAACTGAGATTTCGAACTCGTTCTCTTTGTTGTTTGCCTCTAAGTTTTGGAAGAGTAGTAATGATGCTCATCAAATGAACTAAATTGGGGAGTCCCTAAACCTTCCCTTTGTTTTACAGGCATTGTTTTATAAAAAAAAAATTGTTGAGATGTTATCATGCAAGTTCAGTGTTCGCAACAAGAAAAATTGTATAAGAACAAACTTCTCTTTTGGCTTAATTTCATCTTATGGTTGTTATTCACTTTATGGTTTGAGAACCTAATTGCTTATAACTCTGCAAGATAGAATTCATTAAAATCTCAACATAAGACGAACTCACATGTTTGTCTTATTTTACTCGTTTGTTGAGACATTCTATAGTTAGTCTTTTGGGCTTATCTTTTAATTTAGCTTCTCTTTCATTTTTCTCTCCTTCTTTGACATTTTTGGAGTTTGTTTCTTTCTTCTTTCACTTCATTTTGGAATTCTTTTTCCTTTTTGTTATTGGTTATGGTTTTGATTTTGGTGATACCACCAAGATTTATTTGCAAAGGCTTTTCTCACCCAACAATGGTTGGCATACATGGGAAATTTTTACTTTGTCTATTTCAATGGGTTTCATTTACCTTCAAAGGATATTTTTATGAAATATCAAAACCCTCTTGCTTTAAATATTTTTCATGTAGGAACACACATCCCTTATAAGTAATATAGTTCACCTTTTAAATGAAAGAATTGATCTTGAGTTTAACTCAATAAATCCCTCCCATACCTCCACCTTATAAAAGCCTCTGAATGGATAGTCGTAGGAAAATATTATGGAGTCAACATTATGGAAGTATTATATCCATTAGCATAAGTCTCTTTTACCATCCCACCTCTTTCACTCAGATACATCATAAATTTAGCTCGCAAATGTGCCTATCAAAACGGTGATCAAAAGGGGAAGCATGGGAAATATAAGTAAACCCGTTGTGGCTATGGACGTTCGCTGACAGTGGGGCCATACTTGTATGGCATTAAAGACAATTTCGTGAGGGTATTGACCAAACTTGTTGGCAGTGAAGGAATGTCAGAGATCATTAATATTGATGGATATATGCTTTATCAAAAAACTCCTATCTATACATTCTTCTATATTTCATACGGGGTAATCTTAAATATTAGATATTTCCCAAAATTCGGATTCATGACTTTAGACTCAGTTTGCTTTAAGTACTTACATTTTTGAACTTATAATGCTTGATTTACTAATGTGAGACCCATGTGAAATGTTTTATTGTTTGACGACTTAATAAAATTCCTTGCTTTTAACCTTTGGGTAAAGTGAAGTTCATCATCTTTTAACCAGAGCTAACTGGTTCTTCCCCGTTTTCCATCATTGTTCTAGTGAAATCACAACCCCCCCCCCCTTTAACTTATTATCTTCGTAATAATAATGGAGACCCTTTGATGAGCCCCAATTTTTGGTACAATTTGGGCTCATATTGGCCTACTTACCTTGCTCAACCATTCATCTTTTATCGCTTATGCATTCATTTCTTAGTATATTCGTGTTGTTTGTAGGAAGAAGGGCAGGCATTATATCTATGTGGCTAATACATGATGATTTCAGGTTTTTGGCATTAAAGAGAGCAAAAGACCACGCAGAAGGAGACAAGGAGACAGCAAAGGTGGCATTGCAGGTTTATAGGGAGGTTGTCTACAGCCTTAAATGACTTCCCTCGTGATTGTCACCTTAACTCCGAGCTCCAATAGCTCTCCCCACCGAGCTTAAAGGCAGCCAACACGTTCTACAGGATCAGCAGTTTGACTTTCAGTTGGACAGCCAAGCTCCACGAATGGAGGAAGCCAGCTTGATCTTCATTGGGTATAAATATGAAGGCCGTAGCCTTTGTTAGAAGCTTTTTGACCTTTGGAATTACTGTCGTAATCTCTGAGCACGAGTTACAGCTCGGTGTTTTGTTTGTTTTGTAAGCAAGTTTTGGCATGAAATTAGACTTTTGATTATGAATAAAGGCAAGCAGATTTGGATCTAATTCTGAGCTTTTAAGGGAGCTATAGCTCTCAGGTTAGGGCCCAACCTGAGAGCAATAGATCTCCTCTTCTTGTAGTGTTATTTACCTTTCTTTCCAGCATTGTGTTTCCTTGTTTTGATATGCATTTCAAAGAATACAGTTTGCTGATTTGATTTCTTTAACAAGATTGAGTAGGATTAGCTTATGGTCAAATTACTTTCAGTTGCTTAGACTAGGATAGGAGGTTTGTAATCCACTGGAGCTCCAAGAAAAAGGTTGTTAGTGCCTTCACTGCCATCTCTGTTTAGGGATTGGGGTGCAGTCTATACCAACCACCAAAAAACGCAGTCTTTTCTACTTTTATGCAAGCTGCAACACAGTCGGTTTAATCGTGGATCCTTTCATGCATTTTGCTCTTGAGCCATACTTCGTCACTACAGTTCCATGCACTACTTTTCTTCATGATTTACAGCGATGTTCATTGGTTTAATAGCACAGGTAGCACTGGTTAATGAATTCTCGTTTTTGGTGCAAGACATAAGTAATTTGTTTTATTTACACTGCTCCATATCCTTCTACTTTCTTCTTCTTCTTCTTAACCTCTCCTCAAGCCACCTACTCGACCTCTGCTCAGCTCGTTCACCTTCCAACTCTTCCATTGCCCACGTAGCTTCATCTTTTTGACCTTTCGTTGATCCCATCCTTCTATCCACCAACCACTTCGTGCACTCTTCCTCCGTCCTATTTCTCTGCCCCTGAGTCATCACAAGCTCCATCTCCACCTTACCTATCCACCCATACTGTTCCATCACTTCACCATCACCCAAAACTTCCACTTACAGCACATCCTGTAGAAGTTAGCAGACTTCCTGTAGAATTCCTGAGTTTCCTGTAGGATCCCCTGCAGACATCCTGTAGAAGCCTGCAAACTTGGTTGCCGAGCATCCGAACGTTGTAGACTTCTGTGGACTGATGCTAAGGATCCCCTGGGACCTCTCCTAGCCCCCCCTTTCCTTTCCCAAGCTTTCCTTCCTTTCACACCACCTCTGCACAACCAAACCCTAATAAGAAACAAAATCATCATCACTCCAACCATTTAAGCAAAAATACAAAAACATGTTCTTTTCAATAGAAGTAGTTTAAGTTCATGCATTTCATATTACTAGAGGTAGTGACATCATTCTTAGACATTTGCACTCCCACCATTGCATCATAGAGATTAAGCTAGTCAGATTAGGGTTTACTAGGGTTTCCATGTTTTGGTTGGCTTTCAGTTCATTTTTGCAAAGTAGATTAATTTCCTTTGAGATAGCCTTCGTCCATCATTTAGCAAGCTTCTTCTGAGAGCATATAGAAGTTGGCTTGAGCCCTAGCGGACTTGTGCCAGCTGACCAAGTGACAGCTGCGACAAGAGCTAGTACTTGTGCATACAGCACCGTCGCTTCCAAGTTTGTACGAACTACCGGGTTGATAAAATTAGAGATAGGAAGCCCCAGGAGTTGTAGCATTATTGCTACAATACTGGAGCCCACCATCTTTTTGGCGCCGTTGCCGGGGAAGCGTCAGAGTATTAGTAATTGTTGCTTTTCTTCTATTTTCTTACTCTTGCCTTCTGCTAAGTAGTTTATTTCATTTCTATTCTGCAAAAGTAGCATAGACATTTCCTGCTTTCATAGATTAGCATTTCCTGCTTTCATAGATTAGCATTTCCTGCTTTCCTAGACTAGCATTTCATTTCTGCAAGCGTAGACTAGCATTTCAATTCCTGCAATTTCATTTGAGCAAAATAGATTAGTCCTTTCCTGCTTTCGTTTCAATTCCGCATTTTCATTTTAGCAAGATAGTTAGTTGCAGTTCAATCTATTTCAGTTTTGCATGTAGAAGTAGAAAAAAGAAAAAAATCAACCAAAAAGATTTCATTTCATGTCTTGTAGGAGTAGAGATAAGTTAAAAGAAATGATTGCACAACACCCCCACTGCTTCACACAGCCAACGTTCTCTCTTCTTCGATGGCTGTGATTAAAGAACCCCTGGGTGGACATCAAGGCATATTTAAAGAACCTCTAGGGAAGAAGAAGAAACCATTCCTCTGGAGAAAATGGCTACAAGCAGGAATGTTGGGAGCAGTACCTTGTCCCAACATGAATTTGCAAATCAGATCGAAGATTTCAAGAGTGATATGAGGCAGTTTCTTGCCATGCAACTGGATACCTTGCGGATCCAAAAGAAGCAAGAAGAAGCCAAGAGGGCTTTGGCCATTTTTTGTCCTAGGTGCACTAGAAAGCATCCTAGGAACGAATGTCCAATGCACTCCCTAGAAGTGTGTTTCATCTGTGAAGAATACCATCCTACAGATCAGTGCCCTTCCTTACCCAGACTCAAAGTTGCATATCAGAAAACCAAAGAAGCCACTGAATCACTCCATTATATGAACCAAAGGAGGGCGCATGGACCTGGATCTTACCAACAAGAACTGCAAGGGACACCCGAGACCTATTATGACCCCTATCAAGCCACTTTCATGCCTTCTTGGGGTCCCCCTGCTCATCCTTCCTGGTCTACACCTCCTCCTTGGTCATATTCTCCTTGTTCCTTCACAGATCCATATTATGCCCAACCAGTTGCTCATTCGTTTCACTCTTATGCTCAGCCACAGCCTCAATGGAATGCACCTTATCAGGAGTGGAGGCCCCAATACAACACTCCTCCTGCCATTTTGCCTCCACCACCAGTTCAACCTCAGCCTTTACCTCCTGCTCCTCCAAGGCAACCTCAAATGCCTGCTCAACCGAACCCGAACCCCAACAATAGACAGGCCCAGCAGGTATACACTGGGGAAACCTCATGCCCTACCTATGCTGTGGAGATCTAGGAGATCAATCTTCGATCTGGAAAGACTCTTCCAGATCGCCAACCTCCTCCCCTAGAGGATGAGGAAGATAAACAGGAAAGTGAACCGAAGGCTATTCCACCCTTTCCTGAGAGACTAACAGCCACCACACAACCCAACCCAGAGGAGGATGAGCTTCTGGGTGAGCTCAAGCAGTTGTGTGTGAAAATACCACTTCTCCAAGCCATCAAGGATGTGCCAATATACAACAAACTGGTTAAGGAAAAGTGCTTCAAACACCCAGGCAGACGAAAGAAAGATGCTTCAACCATTAATGTCATAGGACAACTGTCTAACCTTATGCTAGGACAAGTCATCTGCCCAAAGTACCTAGATCCTGGAAGTCCTGTAGTAGATGTCCACATCAATGGCACCATCATACCTCACACCTTGATTGATCTGGGGGTTGCCATTAATGTGATGACCAGGGATACCATGCTCAAACTTAATCTTCAGGGTTCCTTGAGGAAGACCTCGACAGTACTGCAACTAGCAGATCGCTCCACTGTGACTCCCGAAGGGATTGTGGAGGATGTCTTGGTCTCTATTGACTCTTGGGAATACCCTGCAGACTTCCTGGTTCTGCAACCAAAGGCAAAGCTTACTGGATATCCTCTCATTTTGGGAAGGCCTTGGTTAGCTACTGCAGATGCTTACATAAGTTGTCGTGCAAGAAACATGACCATCAAAAATGGTCCCATGTCCAAGCAGCTAGTCCTATACCCTCCTGCCCAACCCTCCTTAGAGCATGACTTACCACTCTGGTTGGAAGAAGGAGAGGAAGACGAGGTGTACTCAGCACCTCTGTGCACCTTAGATACCACTAGAAGAGACCCCCCAACCGAGGATGACTTGATCGAGACCTTGATCCAGAATCCACCTTCCAGTGCACTACCCTTAGAGAAATTGGTGGAGGATGCCCAAGCTAGCACCTTAGTGGATCTTTGTACAACCAACCCTGTTACTCCCAGAGTCAAGAATGTGGAGTTCGGCCCTGAGAGAGCATTGAAGATCAGCTCCTCCCTATCTCCTTCCCAGGAAAAGGAGCTGTGTAGCCTGTTGGCCAGCCACCTAGATGCTTTTGCTTGGAGCTATAAGGAGATGAAGGGAGTCCATCCTTCGGTCTGTACCCATCATATATACATCAAAGAGGATTGTAAACCGGTTAGGCAGCCTCAGAGGAGAATGAATCCAGCCCTTAAGGACATCGTCAAGGAAGAATTGCAAAAACTGTTGGATGCAGGATTCATCTACCCCATCTCAGATAGTGAATGGGTGTCCCCTCTGGTGTTGGTTCCCAAGAAAAATGGGAAATGGAGAATCTGTGTGGACTACCGAGAACTGAACAAAGCTACCAAGAAAGACCATTTCCCTCTACCTTTCATAGATCAAGTGTTGGATGGACTGGCAGGAAAATAGTTCTTCTCTTTCCTGGATGGGTTTAGCGGGTACAACCAAATCCAAATCAGCCCGGAAGACCAAGATAAGACCACCTTCACTTGTCCTTGGGGTACCTTTGCCTACCGAGTTCTTCCCTTTGGGCTATGCAATGCTCCTGCTACTTTCCAGAGAGTTGTCTTAAGCATCTTCTCGGAGCTGGTCCATGATGCAGTGGAAATCTATATGGATGACTTTACTCCTTATGGGGCCAAATTCCAGGAAGCATTGTCCAATCTGGGAAAAGTCCTAACCAAATGCATTGAGATGAACTTGTCCCTTAGTCCTGAAAAATGTGAATTCCTAATGACTGAAGGGACCGTGCTAGGCCATACCATTTCTTGCCAAGGGTTACAGGTGGATCCTAACAAAATTGCTCTCATTAAGAAGGTTCCACCTCCTCAAAAGGTAAGGGATGTCCGGAGTTTCTTGGGATTAGCAGGATATTACCGGAGATTCATTAAAGACTTCAGCAAGCTAGCCTCGCCATTGTTTGGCCTGTTGGCAAAAGATGTGGAGTTTAAATGGACTGACGATTGTCAAAGGGCTTTAAATGAATTGAAGGACAAGTTGGTGTCAGCCCCAATCCTGAGAGGTCCAAACTGGGCCCTACCTTTCCACATCCACACTGATGCCTCGAACAAAGCCATAGGTGCAGCTTTAGGACAAGTTGAGCAAAAACTTCCATATGCCATTTACTTTGTTAGCAAAAACTTGTCCAAAGCTGAGCTGAATTACACTGTAACCGAGAAAGAATTCTTGGCTATGGTCCATGCACTGAACAAGTTCCGACATTATATTACTGGTTATCAAACCTTTGTACATACAGACCATGCTGCAATTAGATATTTAATGAATAAACCAGATGTGAATGCTCGTATTATTAGATGGTTACTTTTATTGCAGCAGTTTGATTTGACCATTGTTGACAAACCAGGTAGAGAAAATGTTGTTGCTGACTTTTTATCTAGATTGGATTTGTCTGCAGATGAGGATGGAACAGTGGATGACCAGATGCCCGATGAACATTTGTTTGCTATTTCAGTACTCTCTCCATGGTTTGCTGATATAGCAAACTACCTTGTTTCAGCACAGTTCCCTCCGCACCTATCTTCCAGAGAGAAGAGCAGAATCATCAGAAAAAGTGCCTCATTTACTTGGATCGGGGGCAATCTGTTCAAGCTTGGCCCCGATCAGATCTTAAGGCGTTGTGTAAGGGAGGAGGGAGTCTTTGATATCCTCCTCACTTGTCATGATGGGCCTTGTGGAGGACATTTTGCAGCAAAGAGAACTGCCTTCAAAATCCTGCAGGCAGGCTACTATTGGCCCACACTTCATCAAGATGTCAGAAGATATGTCAGCCAGTGTGACCAATGCCAAAGAATGGGGAAACCGACCCAAAGGGATGCGATGCCTCTCCAACCTCAAGTGACTCTTGAGCCATTTGAGAAGTGGGGTATGGACTTTGTGGGCCCAATCAACCCTCCTTCGAGGCAAAGGTCTTACATCATTGTGTGTACTGACTACTTGACAAAGTGGGCAGAGACTAAAGCAATCAAAGCAGCAACAGAAGAAAAGGTGGCCGAGTTCCTAAGGGAAAACATCTTCTATAAGTTTGGCTATCCAAGAGAGCCGGTCACCGATCAAGGGAGCCAGTTCACATCCAACCTGGTTGAAGATCTACTAGCTCATCACAAGATCAAGCATAGGACTTCCACCCCCTATCACCCTCAAGCAAATGGGCAGGTGGAAGTCACCAATAGAGCATTAGAAGGGATCTTGACTAAGGTGGTGAGCAACAGCAGAAAGGACTGGGCAGATCGCCTAGTTGAAGCCACATGGGCTTACAACACCACTTGGAAGACCACCACCGGTTTCACACCTTATGAGCTGGTCTATGGGAAGAAAGCTTTGCTGTCCATTGAGTTTGAATACAACACTTTGAGGATGGCAGCTCAGCTGGACCTAGATCTCAGCCATGCACAACAAGAGAGGTTATTGCAGCTGAATGGACTGGATGAGCACCGAATGCAGGCCCTCCTTCACTCGGAAGTGGTTCAACTTCAAAGAAAGGTGTGGCATGACCAACATCTCCATGACAAGCAATTTCAGTCGGGAGATTGGGCTTTGTTGTATGACTCCAGATACAAAGATTTCAAGGGGAAGCTGAGAACCAGATGGCTAGGGCCATATTCAGTGGAAAAATGTCATGACAATGGATCTGTTCTTATTCGGACCATTGATGAGGAAGCCATCCCCATGCTTGTCAATGGGCATCGATTGAAGATCTACAGGAAGCCTCTCTCAAGACAAGAGTTCATCAAAACTATGGAGAAGGCAGTGTTGGTCATAGAGAAGGGTTCTGCCCCTGTTTTGGGCATACCCTGAAGAATCTAAAAAAAAAAAAAATAATAATAAAGATCCTTGGGTGAAAACCTTTCTGAGGCGCCCAAGGCAGGTGGTAGGGGTGAAAACCTCATTGAGGCGCCCCTATTGTCTTTCCAAAAAAAAAAAAAAGAGATAAAGATTTGAAAAGATCCTTGAGTGAAAACCTCTCCGAGGCGCTCAGGGCAGATGGCAAGGGTGAAAACCTCATTGGGGCGCCCCTGTTATCTTTCAAAAAAAAAAAAAAAAAACAAGGTCAGCAGATTCATTATGTAAAATTGCATGCAGGTGTTCTATGGAGGAGAGGAAGCCTCTCAACTCAAAGCCAAGGGTCCTCATCATGCAGTCAGGACACCTCACCAGCACCCCCTCCAGGAATACTCATTTTTTCCAAGGTATGTGCAATTTTATTACAGCTTGAGTCTTCTACAGGAAGACGCAGATTTTCTACAGGAAGGTGCAGACTCTCTACAGGAAGCGCAGCCTTTCTACAGGAAGCTCTGTGTTTCTACAGGAAACTTCCTGTAGAAGCCCAGAACGGCCCAGAATTCATTTCATGAAGAGATCTAACGGCTAAGGATCGGTTTGGACGCATGCACGCCACTATTGTCAACCATGCACATTGCTGTTATCTTGTTCCACCATCCTTGTCAACATGCAACAAGTTACCTGCACCAGCAAAGCAGATCGATGAGTCTCGAGAAAAAGCAAATTGTAAATGGAAAAAGCGCTAGAGATCTCACACCATATTCATCACAGTCAGCCAGAAGCTCCGAGAGCGTGATCGTGAGGCCATCCATTGTCGTGCAGCATGCACCCAAGGAGGAAGAACTGTTCCAAGACATCCTGCGGGAGTCCTGTAACAGTTAAGCCTGCTAGAGTGGATACCATTCACAGCACAGGCCATATGCAAGGAAACGTGGGCGCATGCAACTGAAGCATCCCATCCATCGACGGCAGCTCGTGAACATGGACCTCCGGGCCTGTGTAAGTTCGCCAGCAGCAGGTAAATCGACTCATCAGCGTCCAAAGAGCCGAAACATCGTGTGCAGCCGCGCAGGTAAGTGTCTCGACCCTTCCTTCCATCAGACTGCATGAATGTTACTTTGATTGATTGCTAAGTGTAAAGGTGAATGGGTTGAGCGGCCGTATGGCCATTTGGCCGGCCACGTCGGCCAGTTAATGGTCTAGTTGGATGTGTGGGTGGCGGCCATGACAAAAAGAATGAGCAGCATGCACGTGAGAGCGATCCCGTCGAAGAGAACGAGTTTAACCGAAGAGGCGGCGACAGATCTGCGGGAATTGGTGCGGCAACAAGTGAACGCGCAGTTAAATGATGGGCTAACGTCACCCAACGGTCCGGCGGGGACAGATCACCCCCCGCGCCACGGATTCCGCCGAATTCAAAATCTAATCGGCTAGATTGCACTCATGCATTTATCAACCACCGTTTTGAACTCGAGCGGCTATCCTGATCTCTCTGCAGTTCGATACGCCGAGCCTCTGGCTATCAGAACGATTGTGAAGCACGCCCAAGGCGCAGACCGACTGCAGTCTCTCCCGAAAATCGCGCGCTGCATTCTACAGGAACGTTGTCATTCTACAGGAACGCTGTCATCCTACAGGAACGCAGTTTTCTACAGGAAAGCGGGTGCCTCACGTAAAAAGGTGGCTAATTAAAGAGGTAACCCTGAACTCTTCATGCAACTGGTTATTAAAGGTGGCAGAATTGTTGTCCACAGTCTGGTCATAGAAAAACGGTGAAATTGTTGTCTGCTGTGCCTATACTGTCATTCTACAGGATGTCGAGTAATTAAACTGTGTTAAGTTCCTTAGGGATAAGTTTGTGGGTTATGTGCATGACATTGTCTCAGTAAACCAAAATCTCTTCCACAATCACCACCTCTGGTTAAGAAAACTGTTTTATCATGCCGGGTGGGTTTATAAGACGAGAACCCACTGATTCAACCAAATTAAGGGAAAACCACGAAGTGGTAGAGCTCTTCACACGGGTTCAATGGATATCTTTTTGTGACAAGTTGCAGGGTTACGATGATGAAGTGGCCGAAGAATTCTTGCAGGCTATGAGGCCGAAATCCAAGACACTGGCCACAGTGAATTTCAGGGGCCTAAGCCTCAAGCTCACCCCGCAATATATCAGTCGAATCACTGAACTTCCAATGGGTCTGCCGTGGGATAAGGAAGAACGGAAGTTGAGCCAGCAAGCCAAGAAAGAATTCTTTCCACCTGAGGAGGAATTCTCAGAGGACAAAAATGGGGTGCGAAGAACAAGTCTGTTGCCACCATGGAACGAAGTTAGCCTGCAAATCATGAAATATATAACCTGTGAAGGCCGTTATAGCTTCGTGTACGGGTATCACTTTCGGTTGCTCACTAAATTAAGGCACCGAATTGATCTTCCTGTAGAAAAGAAACTGAGCATTCCTTATTTCCTGCTACAGTCTTTGATTGAGTGTGCTACAAAGCTAAAAGAAGGCATACCAGATCAGGTAGCCCACCATGGGTTGATCAAAATTCTTGTGGAGGATGCACTTCATTCATATAAGGTTCCCCTCTCATGGGAATCATTCAGGAATTTAACAAGAGATGGAGACATAAGGATGCTCACTGAAGAAAGTGGTTCCTCCAGCAGTGAGGAAAAAGAATCAGTGGCCGAGGGGAAGAAAGAAGCAGCCCAGAAGACCCCGACCACAGTGCAGAAGAAAGAACAAAAGAAGAAGCAGGAGAAAAAGGATGACAAAGAAGAAGGTGACACACCCATCTTGTCAGCAAGAGAAAAGAGGTTGAAGAGCAGAACGGACAAAGCTGAGGTGGCCCACGTCAGCCCAAGTACCTCATCAGCACCTGCAACCAAACCAAAAAGCAAAACCCATGCAGCTAAGCAAGCAAAGGTGGTGACACCCGTGTCTACAGGAAAGCAGAAACAGGCTTCTACAGGAAGCCCGAAATTGGCAAAAGGGTCTTCTACAGGAAGCCCGAAAATTACCAAAACAGGGGCTTCTACAGGAAGCCCCGAAAAGGTGAAACCCAAAGAGAAGAAGGTGGATATTCTGGCACGGGAGGCAGCAGCTGTATTAGCTGGCCTCAGCACGCCACCTAAGCCAAAAGAAAAGAGGAAGAGGGAGACCCCTCTATACTTTAAAGCTCGAAGAAGTGTTAGGATAAAGACGGGCAAGCCACAGCCTCCGTCCAGCAGCCTGATTGTCATCGAAGATACCCCTGCTTCTCCCAAGGAAAAGTCCCCCTCAAGGATAACAGTCCCCTATGAGAAGGGGAGTCCAAAGAAAAATACGTGGCAACAAAGGTTAGACCTGTTGACTAAAAAAACTCAGCTACAGGAAGCTGAAAATGTTCTACAGGACACTCTGGCCCAGCTACAGGAAACGGAAAAGAGGGAAGGAGAAGGACCCTCATCACCACCGAGGGAGGGTGAGGTAGAGCCACCTGAAGAGATAGAAAGAGAACATATACCAGAACCTAGCCCTTCGCCTAGTCTGAGTTCATACTACACCTTTTTAGAGGCGGGCAAAATCATACCGCAGAAATTTACTATGCCTCTATTTTTTGCATTAGAGGAGGAAAGAGTCCGTACCCACACATGGATGCAGATCGCCAAGTCAAAGGGTGTGGCGGACATAGGTCCCTTACAGGAGAAACTCAAGGAGGTCAGGAGTGAATTCGCCATGGCTAAGCATGTGGCTAATTGCCAACGTGCGCTTCTACAGGAAGAAAACCAGAAGCTGAGATTACAGCTACAGGAGCTAAGGGCAGAGGTAGGTACATCCTCCAAAGACACCACAGAAGAACAACAGGGCAAAAAGGAGCTGACCACCAGTCTTGAGGGGCCAATGACACTTCTACAGGAAGCAGAACAGCAAGGCCAAATTGAAGTGCAAGCTCTAAAGGAACAGCTACAACAAAAGGAAGCATAATTGGCCTGCATGGCCAGTTGGGCCATGGAGGCAATAAGGTGCAGACAACCTGCAAAATCCTATGCTTTGTACTTGAAAGACCAATGGCTGCAGTTCCAAATAAACACCTTGGCACAAAGAGGTGTTTCTCAGATACAAAACCCCCAGCAATTTTTTGAATTGTGCAGTACTAGTTCGTCAGAAGATAAAGCCAAATTAGCAGAGTTCTACCTCCACAATTTGGCTTTGCCTAATGAAGTCTCCTGGGATCCCAATATTTCCTTGGGTGATATGCAATTGATGGCGTTCGCTTCATGGTTGAACCATGAGGATCAAAGAGCAGCTGAAGCAAAATCGGTCATGAACTGAGAATTGAGCGAGCCACTGCTCATTCGAGCAGAACCAGAGGATCCGGTTGCACTCATCTCAGCACACCAACAGTTGTCTACTGATCCCACAGCTTCCTTGAGATTTATGGACCAACAAGCCCAAGCCATCGCTCATTTTGAAGACATGGAAAGATTGTTAGGAGAAAGTGCTGCCCAAGCATGTACACGCAGATGGAATACCTTGGCACACAGTTTGAAAATCCGAGAATACCACACCCCAATTCAGATGAGAGAAGCTTTGGCAAGGGTAGACCTTTACAAGAAATCCATGCAAAGCCTCCAGGCCAGTTGGATTGGCCTTAAACTCAGCCCACCACTACTGCTAGGGTTGACTGAAGGCAATACAGAGGAGGATGACAGTGAACAATGGGAAGAGGTAAACAGGAAAACAGGGTTTCATATCAGCAAAGAGGACACTACCACAGAGGCTTGGGATGTAAGGGAAGTTGTAAAAGCAATGAAGGATGAAGATTTGGACTAAGTTGCTCAAGGATGAGCAAATATGTTAGCTGGGGGGTGATGATGAGCCCCAATTTTTGGTACAATTTGGGCTCATATTGGCCTACTTACCTTGCTCAACCATTCATCTTTTATCGCTTATGCATTCATTTCTTAGTATATTCGTGTTGTTTGTAGGAAGAAGGGCATGCATTATATCTATGTGGCTAATACATGATGATTTCAGGTTTTTGGCATTAAAGAGAGCAAAAGACCACGCAGAAGGAGACAAGGAGACAGCAAAGGTGGCATTGCAGGTTTATAGGGAGGTTGTCTACAGCCTTAAATGACTTCCCTCGTGATTGTCACCTTAACTCCGAGCTCCAACAGCTCTCCCCACCGAGCTTAAAGGCAGCCAACACGTTCTACAGGATCAGCAGTTCTACAGCAGTTTGACTTTCAGTTGGACAGCCAAGCTCCACGAATGGAGGAAGCCAGCTTGATCTTCATTGTGTATAAATATGAAGGCCGTAGCCTTTGTTAGAAGCTTTTTGACCTTTGGAATTACTGTTGTAATCTCTGAGCACGAGTTACAGCTCGGTGTTTTGTTTGTTTTGTAAGCCAGTTTTGGCATGACATTAGACTTTTGATTATGAATAAAGGCAAGCAGATTTGGATCTAATTCTGAGCTTTTAAGGGAGCTATAGCTCTCAGGTTAGGGCCCAACCTGAGAGCAATAGATCTCCTCTTCTTGTAGTGTTATTTACCTTTCTTTCCAGCATTGTGTTTCCTTGTTTTGATATGCATTTCAAAGAATACAGTTTGCTGATTTGATTTCTTTAACAAGATTGAGTAGGATTAGCTTATGGTCAAATTACTTTCAGTTGCTTAGACTAGGATAGGAGGTTTGTAATCCACTGGAGCTCCAAGAAAAAGGTTGTTAGTGCCTTCACTGCCATCTCTGTTTAGGGATTGGGGTGCAGTCTATACCAACCACCAAAAAACGCAGTCTTTTCTACTTTTATGCAAGCTGCAACACAGTCGGTTTAATCGTGGATCCTTTCATGCATTTTGCTCTTGAGCCATACTTCGTCACTACAGTTCCATGCACTACTTTTCTTCATGATTTACAGCGCTGTTCATTGGTTTAATAGCACAGGTAGCACTGGTTAATGAATTCTCGTTTTTGGTGCAAGACATAAGTAATTTGTTTTATTTACACTGCTCCATATCCTTCTACTTTCTTCTTCTTCTTCTTAACCTCTCCTCAAGCCACCTACTCGACCTCTGCTCAGCTCGTTCACCTTCCAACTCTTCCATTGCCCACGTAGCTTCATCTTTTTGACCTTTCGTTGATCCCATCCTTCTATCCACCAACCACTTCGTGCACTCTTCCTCCGTCCTATTTCTCTGCCCCTGAGTCATCACAAGCTCCATCTCCACCTTACCTATCCACCCATACTGTTCCATCACTTCACCATCACCCAAAACTTCCACTTACAGCACATCCTGTAGAAGTTAGCAGACTTCCTGTAGAATTCCTGAGTTTCCTGTAGGATCCCCTGCAGACATCCTGTAGAAGCCTGCAAACTTGGTTGCCGAGCATCCGAACGTTGTAGACTTCTGTGGACTGATGCTAAGGATCCCCTGGGACCTCTCCTAGCCCCCCCTTTCCTTTCCCAAGCTTTCCTTCCTTTCGCACCACCTCTGCACAACCAAACCCTAATAAGAAACAAAATCATCATCACTCCAACCATTTAAGCAAAAATACAAAAACATGTTCTTTTCAATAGAAGTAGTTTAAGTTCATGCATTTCATATTACTAGAGGTAGTGACATCATTCTTAGACATTTGCACTCCCACCATTGCATCATAGAGATTAAGCTAGTCAGATTAGGGTTTACTAGGGTTTCCATGTTTTGGTTGGCTTTCAGTTCATTTTTGCAAAGTAGATTAATTTCCTTTGAGATAGCCTTCGTCCATCATTTAGCAAGCTTCTTCTGAGAGCATATAGAAGTTGGCTTGAGCCCTAGCGGACTTGTGCCAGCTGACCAAGCGACAGCTGCGACAAGAGCTAGTACTTGTGCATACAGCACCGTCGCTTCCAAGTTTGTACGAACTACCGGGTTGATAAAATTAGAGATAGGAAGCCCCAGGAGTTGTAGCATTATTGCTACAATACTGGAGCCCACCAACCTTTTCGTAAATTTTGGCTAAATTGTCTTTTAATATTTTCCTTTTTGTTAAGTGTCCGACAATTTTGCGAGAGTTTTATTTTATCCAGATTTCCATTATAATTGCTTCATTGCGTTCGATTTTTCACTAGATCTCTATTGGTTCATGTTTCATCTCATTTGGACTCAAAATTTGTAAATGGTGTTTATCTGAAGTTCGGTTATTTTTACCACCTTAGCTAAAAATGTACAAAGTATATATTACTTTGATATTTGTAATTTAATTAATTTTATGTAACTATTGAATTTTAATTCTTTTTTATTAATTATTATTTTATTCACTAACTTTCCTACAGAATCACTATGACCAAAATAGTATAATAACCAAATAATAATACATATAATTAAGTTTTCGAAAATTAATTTAAATTTCAATTCTTAAAACTCTTAAAATCCCAAAACTCAACTTGTAATTTTTATTGGAGAGAAAGTCCCAATCCATGTGGTCTTCCTCACTTACCTTCCCATTACAAAACCTCATAACTCTTCATTTCAGAATTTCTTTTTATTTCACCTCCGAAATTCTTCTCCTAAATATACAAAACTCCTTATACCTCCCTCTTCCCTCATCATATCTCATTTCGAGACTTTCATTTTTCGTAACTCATTTTTCGGAAATCCCGATATCCACAACTCTTCCTTAGCACTCCCTATCACTTTTCAAAACCTCTGAACTTTTATTTCGGGGCTCCTCCTCCTGAATTTTCATTCCCCAAGTCCCTTATCACTCCAAAGTCCCTCCTTATGCCTCCCATTATGCAACCAATATGCCACTATGTTCCATTTGAATGGAACCAATATGCCACTATTCCATTTGTATCGTAATGTTTTAATTTTTAATGAGTTTATTTTTTTTTTTACAAGAACGGTTATGGGATTTTATTAACTAATTAGCTAACAGCCTCAAATTCGATTACAGGAGAGAGAACAAAATTCTGCCTGGCTATCCAACAGAAGGAATAAGTCTCCTACTCTTTTCAGCTTTCTTTTTTTACACTTGAGATAGTGAGCTTTGGCTGCTAATTTCCTGAGCTGGAAGATACAAACAAACTCCTGTAATATAAAGCAATAAATCATGGTGCTTTAAGGGATTGGGTCCCAAAGGATTTCTTTGTCTCTGAGAATTGTGCCGGCGTCTAAGTGAACTGCCTTGTTTGCCTCAATGTCAGCTTCTTTGTTATTGTTTCTTAAGACATGAAAGTAGTTCAAATTTAGGGAGTTGGCCATTCTTTTGATCCTTGTGATAATCCTTGCAAGAAGCAGATCAGTTGGGTTGGAATTGTTCACCACTGTACTTATGATAACCTGGGAATCTCCAAAGACGTTTGCCTCCTCAAGTCCCAGCTCTTTGAGGAGTTTTATACCTTGGAAGAGGGCCATCGCCTCGGCTTGTATACTTGAGGCATGGCCTAATCCCCAAGCAAATCTGTGTGAAGAAGAACCATCTGGAATGATGATAAGCCCTCCTGCGCCAGCAATTCCTGGATTCCCTTTTGTTGCCCCATCAAAGAAGAGAGAGGGAAGAGGTTGGTTGGACAGCCAGTGCTGGAAGTCTTCTTCGTTTTTCCTGATTTGCCAATCTTTGAGTGGTGGAGGGGAGCTGCTCAATTTTTGAAATTTGAAGTTGAGGACAGCTCCTAAATCTCTGTCCTGCTGATTTAGGTTTAAATCATCTCCTTTGTCTGCCAGCCACTCAACTAGCTAGCTTTTCACTGAGTTGACAACTAATATGTGGTCATGTTCCTTGCTATGGAATATTCTTCTGTTTCTTTCCAACCAGACTTGCCAACTAATAAATTTAGGCAAAGCACTCCACGCTGCCCTGATTGTTTTGTTTTTTGGGAGTGGACCTGGATATCTGGTCATCCAACCTGCGAACAAATCCAAAATTGAGGTGGGGAAAGTGAACTTGTATTTGCAAGCCTCAAGAAGTTCCTGCGAAATGGAGGTTGCAAACTGGCACTTGACCATAAGATGGAGACTGGTTTCTGAGTTTTCTTTGCACATCATGCATCTAGAGGGGCCATGGATACCCCTTTTCTGAATTATATCTTCTGTGAGGATTTTTTCATGGCAGAGGAGCCAAAAGAAGTGATCAATTTTTGGGATTGATGGGATTTTCCATACGCCAACCCAGGGGGCAGGATTTGGGGGCACATGGGGACGCTCCAGGAACTTGGCATAACCCTGAGCTACTGTGTAGCCTACACGTGTTGAGCCCCAACCTCTCACATCTTGCCTGCGCGCGTGAGTGGGAGCCAGCCCGTGTAAATTTGTGTAGAGCGTGGCCAGCTCTGAGATCAATGCGGGAGGAATAGGGAGCTGCTTCCAACCCACCTAGGCATCGTACTTCCAGGTAGAAACATCCCACAGAGTGATGATATTCTGCTCAGACATCCAGCGTTTCAATTTTGACGTGCCTCTCAGCTCAGCCAGCGGTGGTCTGCCCAGGATACTGTCAGTCCACAATTGAATTCGTTTGCCATTCCCCGGGATCCAGAAAGCATGATTGGTTATCAGAGGGCCGATTCTATTGATGAACAAACTGAGGGGAGTTCTGAGTTCGTTTTTTGGCTGTTCCAGACATCTGAGCCTCGTGCCTCTAAAATATTTTCTCCACAGAGCAACCTGTACCCAACTTGGATTAGGCGCTATGATTTTCCATAATATTTTGGCTCCCATGGCTAGATTTTGGGCTCTGAGGTCTTTAAAATTCAATCCTCCCTCATAAATTGGTTTGGTGACTGTTTCCCAATTGACTAGGGAAATCCTCTTCTCGTTTTGCTTGCCTCCTTTCCAGAAGAACTGTCTGATTAGCTCCTCCATCTTTTTGATGATTCCCACAGGTGCCAGAAGGACTGAGAATTTAAATAAAGGAAGACTGCTGAGCACTGCTTTAATGAGCACTGATTTTCCAGCGATATTAAGCCAAGAAGCTCCCCAAGCTTGCATTTTGGTTTTGAATTTGTCTAACTGCGGATACCAGTCTTTGCTCAGGGCCCTCCTGTGGAAAATTGGCAGCCCAAGATATTTAAATGAGGACCAGGAAACAGAGGCTGCGAATCCTAGACATCTGGCTATTGAATTTGCAATTGAAACAGGGGTATTCCAACAGTAAATATTACATTTTCCCTTGTTTAATATGCTGCCTAAAACCTTACTGTAATCTTCCAGGACTTCTTTGAATTTTTTAGCTGAGTGAAGAGAAGCAGCCCCCAGCAGTATTGTATCATCCGCAAAGAGGGCATGATTGATATTTTTTACCCCTCTTGCAATGCACAGGCCCGCGATTTCATGCTCTTGTTGCTTTTTATCTAAGTTGAAACTGAGGACAGAGGCCTGAAGGACGAATAGGAGGGGTGAAAGGGGACACCCCTGCCTCAGTCCTCTAGAGGCTTTGAAAAATCCGCTGCTCTACCATTCACTAGGGGGGCAATCCAAGGTTCTGAAATGCATGCTCTGATCCACTTGATGAAGTTTTGACCGAACCCCAGTTTATGAAGCACATCAAACAGAAACTTATGCCTAACATGATCAAATGCATTTGCAAGATCTAATTTAATAGCCATACCTTTTTCCTTTCGATGAAGGCTGGAGTGGATCGCCTCTTGAACCAACACGAAGTTGTCTACCAGCTGCCTGCCCTGAATAAATCCTCCTTGGCTGTCGGGGATGATTTTGGGTAGAATTCTTTTCAACCTGTTGGCTATCACTTTGGTTATAACTTTGTACCCAATATTGCATAAGGAAATTGGGCGGAATCTGCTGAAAGAGTTTGCTCCTTTCTCTTTGGGAATGAGGGCAAGAAAGGCTGAATTTGTGCAGCCTCCAATCTTCTGGCAGTCTTGGGACTTTTGAATCATTTTGAGGAACTCCTTCTCGACGATCTGCCAACAGGTTTGAAGAAATCTAGCCGTGAAACCATCCGGTCCCGGGGCTTTGTCGGGATCCATTGCGAAAAGGGCCTCCTTGACTTCCTTGTGCGTGATTTTGCTTTCAAGTGTCTGGTTCGTCTTGGAGGTGATGAGGCTAGGGACAACGTCTAGCAGGCTGTCATTGTGTTCAGCTGATAGATCCTCCCTGTACAGCTTCCCAAAGTGTTTAGAGGCTGCCTTTTTTATGCATGTAAAATCCTTCAAGACGTTGTTTTCTTCTTTTATTTCCATGATGGAATTCCGCCCTTTCCTTGCTTGGGCTTGTTTATGGAAAAAGGAGGAGTTTCTATCGCTAGATTTAAGCCAAAGACTTCTGGACTTGAGCCTCCAATATTCCTCTTCTGCTAGGCAGGCCTTGTGGAAGCTTTGCTGGAGCCTAACCTCCTTTTCCAACTCTTCTTTTGTGATTTCCGCTGCTTCAAGATGAAGGTGCTGATTTTCTAGCTCGATTTGGGTTTTTTTCCTTTGCACAGCAGGGTTGGGCAGGGTCTTGGCCTAATTTTTTAGCATGACTTTGACTCTTCTGAGTTTTTCCTCCCACACATAGAAGGCGGATCCCTTGACTAGGTCTTTCCAGCAGTCTCTGACCTTGTCCATGAAGTCTGCCTCTTTGATCCAGAGAGAGTTGAACCTGAATGGAATAGGCCCCAGGTCCTTGTGGGTCAGCAGTTCCAAGCTAATAGGCTTGTGATCTGACATGCTACTGTGAAGGATGCATGATCTAGCTTCTAATCCAAAGCAGGAAGGAACTTTGCACCAAAAATCTGTCCAGTCTTGCAGCTATGTGACCCGGGCCAACCCTCTTGTTTGACCACGTGTACTTGCCAATAGTCAGCTTAATGTCTATCACATCCCAATCTTGCATGAGATCTTCCACTGCTTCTCTTGCCGGATCTTTGACAATACTGCCTCCTCTTTTTTCTAACGAGAGGAGGGTGAGGTTGAGGTCTCCGGCTATGATTATGTTCTCCAAATTTTCTAGATCTGCCAAATCTTTGATGGATTCCCAACAAAGTTTTTTTTCACCTGCATTGTTAGGAGCATATACATTGACCAGACTAATAATTTCTTTAGATTCTAAGTGCTGCAATTTTAACAAAATCCAATGAGTGTTTAGGGACTCAGAGATTAGAGAGAACTTATTTGAATTCCAGAGCGAACCAAGCCCTCCCGATGCTCCATCGGCAGAGGTTGCATGCGCTCCGTCTTTCTTCCAAAATTTTCTGCTTACTTGGAGGAAGGTTGAATCCTCCAGTTTAGTCTCCTGGATGAGAAGAATGTCCGGGGCTTCCAGTCTTATCAGACTATTCATTGCTTCTTCCTTAGCTTTGGAGCCCATTCCCCTACAATTCCAGGAGACTATCTTCATCATTTACTTTTGCTGTGATGAGCTCCTTTGGAGCTCTGGGTTTGGATCCTCTTCATCTTCGGGGTTTTTTCTAGGAGTTTCTCTAGCGTTGGCTGGCTGCCCTGAAGCTTCTCTTTGTACGTTTCTTGATCCCTTTTTCCCTTTGTTGACACTCGTCCTCTTGTAGATCTTCTGGGGTAGATTGTGAATCCCCTATTTCCCCTTCTTCCTCCGATTCCTCGGACTCTTGGGTTTCCTTCTCTTCTTCTGAGATCTTCCCTTTGGATCTCTCTGGTACACTTTTGGGTTTAGGCGGAGAGACTTCTTTCAGAATTTCTGTCTCCTGAGTGATCATGAATTCAGATCCAAGGATCTCAAATTTGTTCCCTTGGCTTTCCATGGGTGGATGCTGGTCAGGGCCCATTTGGGGGGCTCTAGCATTAACATTTGCATTCTTCCTGAATGAAGTTTTGGGTCTTTTTTCCTGATTCCATCCTTCTTCCTTCCCTTTTTCCTCTACCCCTTTGGACGGGCAATCTCTGGTGAAGTGTCCGTAGACTTGACACTTCTGGCATTTGAATGGCAGTTGTTCATAGTCCAACTTCTGAACATGCGTCCAAGGACCTACCCTTAATTTGATGGCTTCTGGTAATCCGACCTCCAGATCTACCTCCACACAAATTCTAGCGCAGTCGTACTGGTCTTTGCTATTGGCCTTGTCTATGAATTTCCCAAGAGTGTTTCCGATATGCTTCAAAGAGTCCCAGTTCCAACAATGTAACGGTAGATTGGGGAGCCTTACCCACACCAGAACCGCAGAAGGCACATCCACCACCGGATCAAAGTCTGGCGTCCATTTATTTAAATACAGCCCTTGAGGGCCCATGAAGTAGGGGCCATTTCTGAAAATGAGATCCTTGTCCTCTTTTTGTGAGAATTCAAATAAGAAGTATCCTCTTCCGGGGAAGTAATATATAACCTTGTTTTTTATCAGCGGAGCCCAGTTCCTAGCAACCCAATTCTTTGTTGATTTCGAGGAGGGCCAAAGACCTGTAAACTGACCACCCAGAGCACGATCCGCCAGAGATAATGCTACTTGAATCGGACCTTCAGGAGGAAGAGCGATCTCGGGGATATCTTCAAGCCTTTTCACGAACTTGGCAGCTTCCACAGCTTTCTTCTTGGGCAAAGAGGCCAGCAAGGATCTGAAGGCCTCAGCGGCGGAAGACGGAGGAGGGGAGGAAGACCCCTGGGGGGGAGCCGGCTCCTCCATGAAGAGCCAGCAGATCAAACCCTAGCCGACCGCAGCCAGAAGCTAGAGCCCTCGGCGGACCCGCCCGCAGGGATCGGAGTATGCAGAGGGCGGGCGCACGCGCAGTATTCCAGTTCCGCAGAGTGCGGATCTCTCAGGATGCAGGGCCAAGCGAGCGCCTGCAGAGTAAAATAATAATAATTTTTAATGATTTTTAAATCAATTTAATTTATTTATTTAATATTTTTTATATCTTATTAATTTAATTAATTAATTTATAATTATAATTTAATAATTCGTATTTAATTAATTTTATAAATTTAATTAAATTGTATATATTTAATTAATTAAATAATTTTAATTATTTAGTTAGTTAACCATTATTAATTTAATTTAGATTATAATTTTTAATTAAAATTTTTTAATTTTAGCTTACGCAGATATTTTTCTAGAATTTTGATAATTTTAACATTTTATTTTTGGAGATACATATCTCAAGATTTATTTGGTTAAATGAAGTTCACAATACCTCGTTGGAAAGCTAAGATTTGAGAGAATAATCTAGGAGTGATAAGTTTAACATATTTAATCACTTAATGACCAAAAAAATCAGCAGAAGACAAAGTAACGAATTTGCAACAATAATTAGTTTTTTCAAATTTGATTTGGGCATATTTCATTGGCTTGAGAAAACTGTTGTCACTAATTCATTCTCTAGTATTGATTCAAAGGGTAATCATATCCATTAGAAGCAATCACATCTTGAAATTTCTTTAAATTTTATTTATTTTAATTTAGTAATTTCATGAGAGTTTGTTTTTCTGATTTCTAATTTGCAAATTAATTATTATGGTTTTGATTGGTTTGTAACAGGAGATCACTTGGAGAATTTAGATCTGAGGAATTTTGCAGAAATGGAAAAAGACCAACAAAGAGAAAAATGGGGAATTTGCAACTCTAATTCAAGATTTGGAAACTACTCTCAACAGTTCTCTATTTTGGAGATGTCTTGTAATTATTAAATGGTAGTTTAGCGAATGAACAATGAATTCCTCTTCTTTGCAACTAGAGACTATGAAAGCACTACTGTAATAGGATATTATAATTGTAAGTGAGGGGAAAACTTCAGATCCGAGGTTTGGGGAAAGATCTATGATTTTTCTTGTTATGCATTTTCACTGTTGTAGTGTACTGTGAGTTGAATTATGGAGAGACAGATTATTTTTAGTTCTGAAGAGAAGGTTGTTTTTCAATATTGTTGGCAATTTCTCCAAGGATTGACGCTGCTCAAGGACTGCAAATTCTTGTAATGGGATTTTGGTATGCTTTTAATTAATTTTCATTTCATGTGCACTATTGTCTGGGATATAAATCAATCATTTTGTTATCAGAATTTCTACAATTGATTTTAATTATTGTTTTAAATAGTGTATGGCATTCTGATATTGAGAATTATTGTCGTATCGATTGTTTTATGTTATTGAAGTTTTGTAGGAGCTATCTCTGACGGAAAGAACATAATTAGAATTAATATGAATTCATTGAGATAGGAATGTATTGAGCATTAATTATTTATTGTTTAAATACATTCCCGTTTTGTTTTATCTTTCATTAATTGAATGAACTACTTCTTTAATTAATGAAAACTATATAATGAATTAAATCATATAAACAATCCTCTTCCTTTATTTAGTTAATTTAGCCACCCTTGAATTGAGAGAGGGTTATCATTTTCCCAATTCGACATAGGATTAGTTTTAATTGTATCTTAGAGTAAATTTGCATTTAGATTTAAGTAGGGGCAAACCTTAGTTGTGGTTTGGCTGAGATGTAGAGTCAACTTAAGGATCACTTTCTTGCAAGAGCTCTGCAAGAGGGTAGATCTAATTTATCTCTTTCAATTGGTAAATAATAGACATATTATAAGCCATCAGAGAGGGAGAGAGGGTAACTAGACCCAATTGAACCAATCGGAACCACTACACCAAATAGATAAGAGCTTAGTTGGGACTTTGACCGAGTGGTCTCCCTTACATGTTGATAAGGTCATTTTTTATCATCAACACTTTCATAGATTAATTGGATAAATGAATCACCTCATATTTGGTTCTCAGAAGTATCACAAGATATTTTGTTAAGCGTAAAGGAAAAGTCATCTCAATCATCCAAACATACACTTTTAGACAGGCCCCCTTTTGACACACAAAATAATGAAGATAAGTTGGGAGACATTAGCAACATGGAATCTGTCTAGTTAGAATAGAGCGTTCAAGACAATGGGTAGCACTTTGATGAAGAACATTATTTAAATAAAGGTAGGAATGTGAAAAATAGTGGAGACAACAATGAACATAATATTCCTCCTCCAATTCAAGAGCAAGAATTGGATTAAGAAAAAAGTACACAACAACAGTCAACTAAGCACACCATGACCAACAAACCGGTTGAGGGGAACCCAAAAAATAAAGCATAGGATGTGGAGGGCACATTGCAAATAACTCCATAGCCTATTGAGCACTCAACTACAAAAAAAAGGGACTAATTGGAAGGTCAATTAAGTTGACCAGTAAAGAGTAAATGAAACAAAAGTTGAACAAGATGAATGGGATAAAGTAGTTGATAAAGTAACCAACCATCACTACAACCACAACTCCATCAAGACAGTCATCAACGAGTGTAGATGTTGAGATTGTGTTAGATCCAACTATTTGGTGTGAGGGGACTAAGGAGGTGAGTGATCTTATATGAATAAATAAGGGATCATCTTCTAGAGAACAAGAATTAATTCCACTTCAGACATCAATAGATCCAAAAGAGAAGACTAGTAAGAAGAAGAAGTAGGTATCAAAGAGAAAAGAGCCTAAAGTCTATACTACATTTAGAACTGCACAAGAAATTGGACTAGCAACAAGTGCAATCTTCGATTAGCACTAACATTCAACACGAAAAATATTAGATTTATATAATGAAATTGTGAAAGAGTTAGTCAAGGATGGTTCCATTCAGTGAAAGTTGAAGAGTTAATGACAACACAGGAAGAATAAAGAGAAAATCGTGTGGAAGGAATGTGTAGAATTGGCACATGATAATCTTCAAGTTGGCCCACCGAACATTAAGACAAATTGATTTGATTCTTTGAGGAATTTAGTCCAACAACTTGTGGATTTAAACATTCATTTGTTGTAGGATAACAAATTGTTGCATCACGAAAATAAATGACTAAAAGTAGATCAAATTGCCACATTTTCGTAGAAGGGATGTGATAACTTTAAGGAAACCAAGTAGTCTTTGGAACCAACATTGAAACAGGCTACAACAATGAACATAATATTTAATAATTGACCATCCTATTTTCCATCAACTTGTAGTTGACTAAAGGCACAATAAGTGCGAATAAAATATCTCACATCTAAAGAAAGTATAGTCGTCAACTGTCGGACATGAAAAGCATTATTAAAACAAATTGATGAAGAAAATCAAGTTGAAACAATGTTGATTCAAGAAGAGAGACAATGGTTTTGTGAAGGTAAAAGAGCACAAGTTGAAGTCATGAATGTTGTTGAGAACCTCAATCAAATAGTTCAACAAGTGCAACACTTACAATATAAATTCAACCCCAACTCATTGGACATGCTAAAAACACTAGTCATAGACAAATTGGAGTACCTTACCCAAATGAAGTCACTTTAGGTGAATTCCCAATCTTCTATTAATGAATGGTAAGTTTTTCATTAGCATCTACAACACCTTTCACCTCACATTCACCTGACAACATTCACTTGACTCCAAGTTCAACCACAATCGTGAACACAATCTATTCTAGCTTCTCCTCCTCAACCAATATTTAAATTATTCAGCCCTAGTGCTTAAGAGTTTAATTTTCCATCTCTAGGTTAACACACATCGACATAGGTGGAACGTTTTAGTTGGATAGAAGCACAATGTCAAACAACACGTGATAAGAAACTAGGGAAATAATTACCCCTCTACACATGGACAAAAAGCATTATAAAAGAACCCATCAAGCATCTAGTGCAAGAACAACAAACAAATCTAATAATAGTAGAGGCAACATTGGCTCAAGCATAGCCAACAGATCAATCAACATCAAATCCAATAAATACTTATCAAGTATGAAGAGAAAGAAACAATACTACTTTGACGTATATTCTATAAAATGCAATTGTAATAAATTCTATACAAAACCTTATAAACATAAGTCTACATCTCTCGCTTGCTCGATACCACCTTAGGATGAACAAAGAATTGAGGTGGGGGGAGATGTTGGAAGGGATACTTAGCTATGTTTACTCAACCTAACAATTGACCTAGGTTAAAGTGAAGTAAAATATATGGGGTTGACCACACAATTGGGTCAAACAACCAAAGTAGTTAGACAACTATAATTGTCTTGCAACCAAAAAACAATTATAAATATGTAACATAGAAAAAGGATGTAAGTTGTTGTTGTTGTGAACTATTATTAAAGTGCACATTGTTGATTCTCTCATTACTTTTTGTTCTTTTTGATGTTCGCTTGTCAACTTGACAAAAACAAACCACCTTTCACATTCTCTCAGGATTTTACCTAACGCTCACTACTCTAGATGACTATCTTTGTATCTCCCAAATGACAATGTTTTTTCCCCCAAATTGGTGTCCTAGCCATAGGGATTGGGTACCCCTAACTTTTGAGCTTTCCAAAATAAGTTGTGACCATGTAGATAAGAAGTAAACGGGTAAGCCAAAAAAGAGAATGAACCCAAGGCTAAAACCTGTTATACCTTCAAGTTAGAGTTGCCTTAGTTATAAACTTACTACTGTGTCCATATAAGCTTTAGATTCCTCCATCATACCTCTACAATGCCTCATTTGATCATTATTTCCATCCCACCAGATGAGCATCCTCACATTGAATATGCCATAAACATTCATCGTTAAGCCTTGGTCCTTGCAGATTAAACTTCTAGAAGCTTCCACATACATGCATGAGTATCAACTGCCAAATATAGGCTCCCTCCCATTTTCATAATTCCTCTACACGATTGTGCTAAGCACCATGACTACCTCCCCTTGTGACTATAGGTGTCAAATGATGGCATGTTGGAAAGTGACACATATTAGTGATCACATCCCCTCCTGTAATTACTCCATTCAGGTATTATGTTGATGATTATTATTATTTATTTTTAACTGAAGTATTTGTATTAAATAAAGGATATAACAAAAGTTTGCAACAAAATTACAACCAAAATGATCCCTTGGAGATTATGATTTGGAACAAACAACAAAACAAAAGAGAAACCTTCTCCCATCAAAATGTTGAAAGGGAGATTTCCAATCTTAGACCTATCATAACTTAAATCTTACTACTTCCTAAGAACATGAATAAATTCTTACAAATTTCTTGCATAAGATGATGCAAAGGCAAGACATAATTATCTTTTCTGTAGAGCACACCCCTTGGCAAACCTTAAGAATCTAAAGTTCGCTCACCAATTAAGATTTTTTATTTTGCCTTTTAATCATGGCTTGATTTTCTATTTCTTGTTAATGGAGGGTAAGGATGTGAATCTTTCTTTGATATCTCTGCAAAGGAAGGAGAATTAAAGAATGCAAGAATTTCACCCTTTAATTTGTTCACTTTTTCCTTTTTTGCTTCTATCTCTTCCTTTTTTGGTTTTGATTTCTTCACTTGTGAAGTTGCACATACCCAATTGAGGTCTTATCCCTATTAATTGGAGCTATATTCTCTATATTCTCTTGTTCCTTTGTTGATGGCCCAAATTTGCATGCTACACTATTCTTTTGAGAACCATTCTCATTGGATCCCTTTTTCTCTTCGTCTCAAGTCTATGGAACTTCAAATATGTTTGGAAAGATAAGAGGGCTATGACAGAGGTCTATGCTTTCTTGAAACTTGTTTGAATTAATATTACTTAGTGTCCTTCTAAGGAGTTGGAGTCTGCTTAGAAGATTGTTGAGTTTCTTTAGCTATTGGAAAACTTTTAATGAAATTCCCATACTCATGGCAAGAGTTACACTTGAAAGAAACCTACTTAATATCAAGGGCTTCAAGATGACTTCGGGCCACCAAATTGAGTTGAATCATCTCTTATATTCCCTTTTAAAAATCCATTTCCACATAGATTTTGGCACATGTGAAAATACTACCCTTTGGTTTAGTGTGGTCAATAAGACAAACCAACTTGTCTTCAATAACTTTGAAATAAAATTCACCCATAAAATAATGGGGAGGCGTGACAGTTTGATCAGTACATGATCAATAGGAATTTTCATGTGTGGATTAAAGTCAAGCGTCTAGGGGGAGGGAACATTCTCCTAAAACCTCTTTCACAATAAATATCAACGGCACTATTTCAAACAACCCAACTCTCAGAGATACATTCTTAGACAATTCGAAGGCTAACCCAAAATATTGCAAACTTATCTTTTAAACCTCTTTCATGTGGAATAATATAATTTATTTTTTTTGTAGAGGATATCATGTCTAGATTGGGGATGATTTTTTTCCTTTTGAAAAATTTGATCTTCTCGGGACATTTAACAATAGTAGCTTTAAAGGATTTGACCAAAGAAGAAAACAATTCCTCATCTGAAAGAAGGTCCACCCATGGCGAACAACCGAACAACCCAAATTTGATTGAAGAAAGTTGAAAGTGATGGTATCAAAGTGAACTCAAACCAACAAACCTAACCCGCTTTGAAGACTTTCGCTATTAACATTACAAATTGTACTTGAGCACACAGTTCAAGTGGAGGCAAGGAGATTGTTGTAGGGAATGGCTAAAGTAAATCCTAACTACTTGGGATGATTCTTATAGACATAATCACTCCACAGCTTTCACAATTATATTATGTGAAATAAATATATTATTAATAATCAAACAAAATATTAATATTCCTTTAATTAAAAAAAATAAGAAATAATAATTTTAGTAAATATTTAATATAAACCAATATATCTAACAAAACATATGTGTAAAGTTAAATATCTAAAGTAATAATAATTAAACCAATTTTTAAAATATTAACATTAAAATTATTTAATTATAAATTATTATTAAAGTAATTATCTAAAATATTAATGATAATTAATCAAACCAATTTTTAAAATATCAACATTAAAATTACTTAATTATAAAATATTATTTAATATAATTGACATTATATTAAAATACTTTTTTTAATCATAAACGAGTGTAGATTGTATTAAGTTTGTGCATGGTCACAACAAGTACTTAGGAAATTTTACATTTTGATCCCCTTCTTTCATGTCCCTCAAGGAGGTCGCTTATCTCTGCGATGTTACTATGTAGATTATGTGAATGGCCGAAATTGTTTATTGGCACTTTTGAAGGACTACATATAATGACAAAATTCAATACATTCGAGTAGGTATACACTTTAAAAAAATTGTTGAGCAAAATACAAATTTTACAATAATACATACTTCAGTTATTGTTATTAGTTTCCTTTATTGGTGGTCGATTGAGATCCAAACACTATCCATCTTCTCTCTAATTCTCATTGTTGTAAACGTTGAGTCTAGTGTTCAGTAGTTGAACCTGCTTTTGCAAGGCCACTATTTGGTTGTGGAGGCCTCTGTCTCATCCTCATGTCTGGCCAACTTTGTTGTTAAGGCCTAAACCTCTTCCAACGCTTGCACACCAATCATCATTTGTTTCTTCAGATTTAGGTTTTCCACTATCAAGTCCAACTAGAAAACATCCAATTTCTTCACCAACTGGTTGGTCCTATCATTGCAGCCATAATTGAGATACCAAGCACAATCGTCAGTGCTCGCTACTCCTGATTAGGCTCACCACATTGTAGTTTCTTCTCTCTTCATTGATTCCCACACCCACCTCTTAGGTCTTGTCACCTAGATGGTGATTACTCCTTCAAAAAATGTATTCCACGAGTCTCGGGAGGCACAATTGCCTTTCCCCCAAAATGATGAGTAAAACTCAGTGATGTTCATCCTAGGGAATCAGGGATACTTAGTTCGTCCAAACCCACTGTGTGACCGTTCCTGACTGTAATGCTCATGCGTGTTGGAGTTGTTGAAGCTAGTAATATGGATCTCAAATTTGCATTGAAAACAACCAAACAAGGCCGATATTGGACATCACCAATATCCTCTACACCACATTTATTTGAAGAGGATCTCGTCAAAATCCGAGCTTGGACACGATTGTAAATTCACCCACCATGTTTTGCCAATTTATAGGAACTAAGTATCGCTCGATCTTCCATCATATCCAGCTGTAATCAAATGCCTTGCAAATCCCAAGTTTAGAACAGGGGGCTGAACATACCAAGAATTTGAGTCTTGCTAACGAAAGCAAAGGTGCACTAGCCTGATGTCTACATCTCCACAAAACTAGCCATATTTTCTGGCGTTTTAATCCCAAATGAAGAGCTTAAATGGAAAGCCCTCTAGCCAAGCATAAAGGTCCATGTCTGCATGCCTTTGGTTTTCATTTTGCTTGACAAAAGCATTTTATGTAGTCGATGACTTCCCATATTAACACATTTATTGCTTCTTGTATCTATTTTTTCATGGAATTATAGAGGTTAATATAAACACAAAAAGAAAGGAAGTTACTCATTAATATCACCAAGTATGTTGTTCTTGTGAGTACATTGATTGTTCACTTTGTTTCTCTATCTATGCAAAATATGCACAGCGTAGTGGACTTAGAGCATAATCCCTATTGCATGGATCTCGTGATAACATGACGTTACCTTCTCCATATATTATATAAGGATCCCATTGAACTATAAAAAAATGTTGCTCCAATCATTAAGGTTGCAAATCATACATTTCATTGCTCTTGGGCTTGCATTTGATGTAGAGGGAAAGAAATGTAAGGAGTATTTTCAAATATTTGACACTTGAAGAATTGTCACACTAATACTAGTGTTTCTAAAAAGAAGAATAAGAAAGTGAAAAAGTGTTATAGATAAAAATGCATATAGTTGGGGAAAAAGGAATGAACATAGTAAGAAATTGATGATGCAAAAATGCAATGAATAGAAAATCACAATTCTTACTTTTGTAATCTCAATATTAGCTTTTGTGATATTGACAAGGTCCATTTTGTGCATGTTCATACATAAACTTAATCAAGAACATACACGTTATTGCTAATCTTAATAATATTTTTTATCCCAATCAAAATCATTAAAATAGTTTTTTGTGAAACAAAGAAAAACTATGCATTATGTTTATGATGGGCATGTCCAAACCTATACAATATTAATGGAATGTTGAGATACTCACATTCAAGTATTAATTATGTGGTTTTTTATGTGACTATACACTCCCATAATGTGGATGCCATGAACTACATACTAAGTGGTACATCTAATGTTCTCAAATAACAAATAAATATTATATAACAATGCTATAATCATGTTAGATTTGTTAATATGTTATATGCTTTTAGACATAAGGAATACTATATGAACATGAAGAAAGAAAGGTGAACTGATTTTCTTGGGTTCAACCAATATCTATGCTCTTCAAAATTGTCAATGAACTACACATTTGTAGTGAATCTTGCTTATAAAATTGTAATAACAATACAATGTACGCCCATAACCCATAATTGATTGTTTTGGTTTTTTGCAAAACAAAGAACATAGGCAAAGATAACAAATAATATAATAATATGTTCATCGAGGGATTTGAAGAAATTATTTATGAATATTAAACATCATGCAAATTATCGTATCAACAAGGATAAAAAATACATTTATCACGTGAATTCAATTCGGAATTCAAAAAGATAAGGTATTGATGCTTCTCTCAAAAGTTTACATTAAATGATAATTAATCTGGTGGACACTCTAATATAGTGATAAAATTCTCTAAAATTGAGATTGTGCTCGAGTTTATATTGTGAAAAGGTACATCATATCAAATAATGGATGTGAGCGAATAAGAATAGAGACAATTTTAGTCTTTATATGTAAATAAAAAGTAATTGATATTGAATCTTGAATATTTCTCATGATTCACATCCATCCTCATATAGTATGAAATGTATAATACTCATTGAACATCCCAAGGATTAGGAGAATTAGAAGTTGATGGATTATTGAAAATGTAAGTCTTTTTTTAAATTTGATAATATTTTTTTCCATTCACAAATAACAAATAATTTCAAACATGAAAAGTATTTTCTATATTATTATTGTAAAAAAAATTTAAACCCTTTAGAAAAGCAAAAAATAATTCATTTTTGATAGTTAATTCTCTCCTAACTTCATAACTACTTTCATCAAAACTTACATAAACATACAAAATATTTCTATATAAAAATTTTAATTCAAGTCTTATAAATTTCCCTAAATCAACCCTTACGCAGTGAGTTTCAAATAGAAAATATTCATAAAACTTTAGATATTGTTAGCCAAAATATATATTTAATTACATTATAAAAATTTAGTGATATCTATTTTAAATACGTTACTTTGAATATATATATATATATTAATTATTTCTGAATTTTTTATAAGATATAAATTAGTTAGTTAATTTACATTATTTATGAGAGATAAAAATAAAATCAATCACAAAAATTGCATTATTTTAAGAAAAGATTTTTCCTTGAGCCATATACCTCTAATTTAAATATAGTTTAAAAATATATATATATGACACACTGTTTGAATGATAATTTAGTTAATAATATTTCAACATTTTATTTTTAAAAATAAAATTATTATTTTAAAGGTTTAGTTAATAATATTTATATGAATGATAAAGAAGACCAATGTTTTAGTCACCATTTAGCTATTTAACTATCTCACACAAAAGACTAAATTGCTCATTTCATACAAATTTCATTAATTATTGAAATATCATAATTCCCACTTACCCAAATTGTTGTTACTTTAGAGCTTAAAACAAAAAATCTAATTCACAGTGGATATCAAGATTACATTGCGAGTGGTCATTGAGTTATAATGTTGTGGTTGGCAAAACACACTAAATGTGTAAATTAAAGGGAAAAAATGGCTTTCTAAAATCATAACTGTTTTGTTAGCGTTTTTTTTTTGCTAGGTTATGTGAGTATTGAGATGACTGTCATGCTTACCCTGTGCCTTGAGTAGTCACGACCCAAGGGCATCTAAGTTGTGTCGTCAAAATCACCTAGGGATCACAAGTGACCTCGCCACAACAACCCTTAGAATGGTTTGATTTGTTCCCATGAAGTTTCGAACTGATGACGTTTACACCACAAAGTGCCTTAACATAAACATCATGTCACTATTTGCTCTACACCCAGTGGGTTAAGAAAAATCGGTCTATAAAATCATAATGATTTTAAAATAATATGTTTTTTAAGAAAGAAAATGAATGTATAAAATCATAATTGTTTTGTTTATAATTTTATGAGGGCATTTTGTTGCAACTACTAGCACGACGATGCACAGTGAGGCCAAGCCGAGTCTACAAGACATTCAAAACGAGCTCCAGGTTATCCAACGTCAGTGGCAGAATCAGAACATCTGTCTGGGCCGGATTGAGCGGCACATCCCATGCCTGTCGCAATCTGAATTATCAAGATCAAGGGCTAAAGATCCTGCTCCGGTGGAGTCGTCTGATGAGTTAGGGGTCGAAGCTATGACTATTAATTTTGGCTTTTTTGTTGTTGTTTATGTCGGGTAACATTTATGATTTCAGTGTGATGTTTATTAGTTGGTTTCCATACGATCAACCTTGTAAGACTTGACTAAAAAGACTTAAAATATTTATGTTTTGGATGGCTTGTAATGCGATTCAGTGGCCAACAAACTTGGTTTCCCATTGGGCAGGTTAAGACCACTGAACGAACCATATATTTGCAACCTGCCTATTTATAGATGAATGAATGAAGAATCAAATGATTGGATTGTTAAGTCTTCCATAAAAACCCTAAGCCTAACAAAATAATTCTTCCATTCGACCCCTACAACAAAATAATGAACATGACACGTGGTTTAAGTAGGTGGTGAGTGTGCACTCTCTTCTAGTATATATATCGAATACGAGCTTCTGTTGTGGGGCAAATTCCGTTTGTACTATGTGTACACCGAATGCTCTATGAAAAAACTTGGATGCAACCTGCAAGCATAGAATCAGATATAGAACGTCGCGTGAAGGAACCCCTCTGCGGAGCTCATAACAATGGAAGTCTTCAAATTCAGATGAGCATGAATGTAAGAACGTGAATCACTTGCTCAAATACATATGAATGGATTTGAATAAATAAAATACTGCTTAAATTCAAATTTGAATTCAATGGGCTCAGGATTTCAATAACATTGATGCTGCCAAACTGGACTACGAGATTACAGACTGCATAGATGGACAGGCTGATCACGGAATGCAAAAGATCATGTGTATGGTAATGCTATGTCATGGGCATGTATGGCATCAACGACTATTTCCTGATGGTCATGGAAGTGACTGTAAATACCTCATGTATGCCATGGCCATAACATGGTTATGACCCACATTACCGTTTGTATTTCGATGTAGGGTATGCCATGTCTTGGAGTTGTGAGCCGCATAATCGCCCGCATTAAAATCTCTTAAGGGTATTAAATAACCTATAGCTTGGGAAATATTGCTTGTCGTTTTATACAATGTTGGGGTCTTTTGGGTTGAGGCAAGTTCCACCACCTTAGATCTCTATCGATTTATAATTGCCCTAGATTTCCATTGATTTCTAATTTCCCTACTTGAAGTTGGCATGCCCGATTGGCACTACAGTTAGGTTCTTACATTTTGGTTTCTCAAGACATGATTTTTTTAAAGAAATCTCTCCAATAGCTTTTTTATTCGTTTCAGAAGGTTCTCTACGTATTTGTCGCTTGCAAGGTTTTGTTGGATAAGTATTCAATAACAATGAGTGAATCCCCAAGATAGTATATTTGTCACTTATATGGTTTTGGCCGGAATCAATCCTTGAAATGAACCATGCATTTATGTCTGGTTGTTAGTCATTTGTCCCAATCTCCATGCATACATTTTTACAAGTTTTCCTTCAGGGCTATACAAAACCCTTCCGCCTTCTGCCACCTTTGACATTATATTAAAATTTTATAATTCAATACTAATTTAAATTCTTCACATTATGATGAAATACTTATAATTTAATTGATATAAGTTAATATTAATATCTAATAATGATTTAACCATGGTCGCGGGTTTAGTAAAGTTTATATATATATATGATTAATATTCGTTATTGTTTATATATATATATATATATATATGATGATGATGATGATGATGATGATTAATGTCCATTAAGACCTATATGGTCTATCGAACCTTAAAAGGTTAAGAGATTAATCATAATTATTTTACATTTTATTTCTATGCTAAAAAATAAATGGGAGCAGCATTCCCGAATCATTGTAGTTTTCTTGAGTCAAAAGGTCAAGAAGGTTGGCAGTGTGAGAGATATTTTGAAAATCAGATTGAATCTGAGTGTAAGATTGGCAATCTAAGAGATAATGTTTTCATCTTCAACCCTATTAGGGTCACAAAGGTGATAAATTCTTTCATCCCATGGTGTTTTCAAAATTGGCCAATGCAAAATTTCAGTATGAAGCTCATGAGAACTATTTCTTATTTTTGCAATGTTCACTTTCTTTTTAACACTAGTCGAGAGTAGAAGATAATGGAAACAAGAAATGTAAAAATATAACATTAAAACATTATATATATAAAAGTTGTATGAAAAATTGAATAATAAACTATTTTATTTATTATTTTTTAAAGTAAGTTTTGTGTTGAATTTATATTAGTATATGGTACATAATTTTTTTTTGCTTGTGTTCATTGTCCAATCAAGGGAAATTATATAAACACCAACCTAGATCCATCTTAACCTCTGGTCTATATCAAGCATCGAGAGGGATCAAATTTCTCAACTTGCAAACGTCTTTTCTTGAGTGCAAAACTTTAAATGTTTGCACCTCGAGAGACCTAGATCCATCTTAACCCCAGGTCTATCAAGCACCTAGAGGGATCAAATTTCTCAACTTGCAAACGTCTTTTCTTGAGTGCAAAACTTTAAATGTTTGCACCTCGAGAGACTTGATCCCTCTCGGAGCTTTATAGATTTGGAGTTAATATGGATCTAGGGTGGTTAATTATTAGTAATTTTGTATTTTGTATTTTATTTGTTTTTTAATTTTTATTTTTATTTTTATTTTATGTAATTTCACTTAGTCGAAATATTTTAATTAATAATTTTGTTTATTTTTATTTTTATGTAATTTCACTAAGTCAAAATGCTTAGATTACATAACATAATAAGACATTACACCTCTTCCATATTGGGATGGAGAGCATTTCTAGAATATATATGTGTGTGTGCTTTTCTAGAATATATATATATATATATATATGAAAATGAGGAATGGTTTTTGGCATGTGGTATTGATGAACCATGGTATTGGGCTATAGTATGGCATGGTTAATAGTTGGGGGTGAATATCCATGGTTTAAAATCTTATTATATTGTAAGTATTATTTTGATTGTGAAATGAGAGATGGATTTTGTGCATGTGGTATTGATGAGCCATGGTATAGTATGGTTAATAATATCCATGATAAAGTGGGGTGAATATCCATGGTTAAAAATCTTGTTATATGTAAATATATCTCAAAAGTAATTATAATATTTTTGTTATTAAATTTAATTGAAAAATGTTATAAAATTAAATTAAAATAAATTATTTGTAAAATATTTTGATTGTGAAATAAGAGATGGTTTTTAGGTACTTGGTATTGATGAGTCATGGTATTGGTCCATTGTATTGTAATGAAACCAATTTACAAGTTGATAATGTCTATGGTAAAGTGGATGTGAATGTCCATGGTTAAAAATATTGTTATATTGTAAGTTTATCGTAAGTATTAAAATTTGTATGTGCTTGTTAATTAAATTTAACTAGTACAACCACATTAAAAATATTAATGTGGCTGATAAAGTCGAAGACTTCATAAATATAACCTAAAAAACTATTGCAACAAGAAGAATGCCTTACTAATGATGAACCTAAAAAACTATAGACAATAATGATGAACTTATTAGAATTGAAATAATTTCAAATCCCTAGGAAATTGGTGGGTGGGGAGCCACATTGCACGAATCTAATTTTTAAAATTTATTAAAAGTCATACAACCTAACAAACTCTTTAATACACTGAGCATATTCCCTTGAGAATCAATCTAGGCCCTTAAATAAAAAAATAAAAAAGTGTCAACAAATGTTCATCCACCTTAAGTTGAAATAAGAAGCCTTTGGCGAATATGGTTACACAATCATTATTTTAATTTATAAGGTAAAATGGATCTTAACTTATAACTGCTACTAATATGTTATAATATTATGATTTTCTTTTATCTCAAAATTTATTTGTAATTTTATTAATAAAAATAAAATTACAATAGAGCAAATTTAAATATATTACACTACATCTCCCCCAATTTGGGCTTTATATTACTTTTAACCTTTCATTATTATTTAAATGAAATGACATGTGAATGTTTACACATTCTTTTTACTTCTTATAATTTGAGCATATTAATATAAGTTCAACATATTAATCCAACATGTAAAAATGTAACAAACTTTCTTACATTACACCTACACATATCCCCTGTAGTGGGTTGTTGAGCGCTTATTGATGCAATAATTCATGCATTCATACATAGAAAAAATAACCCCATTACTTGCCTAAGGAGGGAAATCACGTTTGGTCAAACAAATACAAGACCTACCCAGGATGAGAAACCACGCCTTCTAATACAAAAAATGTTTGACATAACACTTAGAGGCCTGCCATGAAAGAAACTAGGCCCAAAGGGTCCATAAGTTTGTTGACTATTGTTATCCAAAGTAGTAGACTACATAACAAAGAAAGCAACATAAAAATTAGACATTAAAGAGAAGTGGTATGTCCTACCTCCTTCGAAGACCATTGGAGCACTTGGGGTGTTTTCCACTTCTTAATCATTCATGAAATTAAGGTGATCAAAAGGTGGTTTACTTCTTAATCAATTCTAAATGCGTGTATGGTTCTTACTAATCTTGTTCTTGAGTTTGCATAGATTCAACCATGAAGGTTTTCTTGTGCCATTACAACTATAATAACCTCTGATATGTGACTTCCCTAGTTTGACTTGAAACATGGTCTACAATGAAGGGCATCACCTCAACCTCAATTTTGAATCTTTCCAGGAGAGCTTGTGATCCATGGTTAACAATTGTAAAGGATTGTGTTGTCCTGGTGAGGTGGGATAGAGGAATTCTCTTGCTGCATTAAAAGCATTTGTCTCTGCCTTGGTCTACGATGGGGAAGGCTTATAACGAGATTTTCCCTTGTGGGTTGAGCTTTGTGCCATTGGAAAGGCAACTATACATCTGGACTAGAGAAAGATATTTAGGGATCGACATTAAATGTGTTGAATTGAAGGGAGAATATGAGGTGAAAGAGGGTAGTTGTACCCAATAACCCTCCTAAACCTCCCAATTGAGACATTAATTAACAACATTATTGTAAAGAGTGGGTAAGATTTTGATCTGATCTGCATCATGTTGCTCCCACATTTGCGAGTCCTCCCATCATTCTAAGTGACTGCATTAGTCTCCTTGTCATGATTCCACATTGAAACCATTTGTACCTCATCATTGCATAATCTTGGAATCATATATTCCACACACATATATACATGATTGTAGTAAGTGGGTTGCAGTGAGGCAGAATCATAGCTCAAGGCTTCTTATCCTTGGCATGTGTCAATTATAGTAGGGAGGTTGCTACCATTTACCATATCATGTTCATACCCTCTTGCCACTAGACGTGGGGAGAAATTATTTTAAATTTATATGCTGAATGAAATCTTTAATTTATAATATAAAAGAAAATTTGACATAAAATTAAAAAGGAAAAAAAATCATGTGCTTTACATAAAATATTTTATGTTTTTTAATGAGTCTTTTTTCTTATTGCGTCGAGAGGCTCTACAACCTAGTATAGGGGTAGATGTGTAGGTGTAAATGTTTAACATTTAACATTTATATGTCGACTCAATTAAAAAATAATAAAAGGTTAAAAGTAATATATAGTCGAGTATGGTGGAGATGTTGTTGTGTAAACATTTAAATGTTGGCTCAATTAATAATAAAATGTTAAAAGTAATAAAAATAATAAAATTCAATTTGTTATATTCTAATTTTGTTTTGCAGGCTAGCTTAGCCCCTCCAACTCAAGTTAGAAATTATGCTATGGGAAAATTGCATAAATAATTATAAGTTACATTGGTCAATGCTAAATTAACAATGGTTGATAGACAAATCATCCTATAGTCTTGCTTTGGAGTAACTAATAAATTGAGATGTGAAGAGGATAAAGAAATTGCTTGTTCAAGCAAAATAACTTGTATAAATTTTGGTTAGTAATAACCACCAACATAGATCCATCTTAAATACAGATCTAACATGAGCCGAGAGGGATCCAATTTTTTCACGTGTAAATCTTTTTATGAGTAGATATTATTTAAATGTTTTTTTATAGTTTTTTTTCATAAATTTTATTTTGGCAGATATGAGCAAAATTTCAATTCAATTTTGATGACGGATGGACAACGTTACACATCATACTGGGTTGTAGAATGAGCTTTTCGGCTCAACTAGTAAGTCTACACATTTACATTTTTACTCCTATATAAGTGTTGAAGAAAACACAAATAATGGCACAAAGTAACTTTTGTAGGTATCATTTTTACATCTTATTCCTATCCATTTTTTATGCAAAGACTTGCTTAAATTATGGTGGGAAGTAATTGATGGTAGATATGTTATTTACTTGAGTATAAGTTATTTTCAAGTATTTTATTTTTGGATGGTTTTATTGCAAATCTTAAGAATAAAAAATCACTACACAAACCCCGATGGGGGTGGATAACACGTGGATGTCAGGAGTCGTGTCTGGCCTCCCCCTAAACTCTCCATGTGAATGACAAACAAGTGGGTTGCGTGGCAGGGCATGCGATAACAAGTCAGTGTGAAACCTTCCATGGGTGCTCGAGCACATTTATGTGGAGGCAGGTGGGAGATGGGTCTCATACGATGATTAGTGGGCATTATAATGTTATTATGGCGATGGCAGTTCGAGGTGTGCATTTTGGATTGGTGCCTTACACCAAACTCAAGGCTCATTGATGAGTATTGGAGCTTTGAAGGGGTGACTTTCCATACCTCGGTTTGTGACAAGGGTGGCACACAGTTGTAGAAGGGAGTGTTTGGCCCCTCGACTTTCTATTTATTCTTGTATTCTTTGTGGTGTCCTCTAGACTAGACAGGCTTTCGAAGTCCAAATTATTGATGGCTCTCACCGGGCGATTTGCATGAATTGTGGTTTATAACGGGGTCTATTTATGGAAACACTAGTGGATTTGGGCATAGTATCAATGGGGAATTGGTGAGGCACCTACCCCAATTACCTCTCTTCGCATCATGTTTGTGGTTTAGCATGGCTCTTCAACCCACTGGTGTAGGAGTGTGTGGTCGTTGGCAAGTTTTTGTCTACGAGCTTCTCAACTTGTGGTGGTGCACTCTGCTAGGGTTGAACTAGTGTGGGGTGACCATAATTGGGAGTGAAAGGGGTTCAACGGTGAAGTACATTATGCTCGGTGGAGGGATTTTGATATAGTCGTGGCCTAGTTTAGGGCGATAGTTAGACCCACCGACGAAGTTGGAGGTTGTCAAGGTGGTCACCTTGGACAGTATTAGACATGGCTCCGCGTCGAAGCTCCCATTTGGAGGGTGGTGGCAGTGGAACAACCATGGAATCCTGACCTCGATGTTGTTACCGGAAAAAGGAGGATGTTGGGCCGAGCACGACTACAAGGGGAGGCTCGTTGGGCCCTTGTCAAGGATGCTGACCAACACAGAGGAAGAAAGGAAACTCCTCTTGCGCAACTACGTCCCCATTGAGGCAGTATGTGAAAATGCAGTTGGAAGCATACGAGAAAAGTTGACATGAGGAACATGAGGCGGTAATGGCAGCCATGGACCAACTTCAGTGTTTCGAGTGTCAATTCCAGGAACAAGTGGTGGTGGTCTCGCGCATGCATATGCACATTCTAGACAAGCTGGAGCAGTTGGAGGCCTGGTTGGCTCGCCCGGAGCAACACACTAGCTGGCCATCCCACCCTCCCCTTCCTTCAAGGATGGGACCAGACGATCCAACCTTTATCAACTTTGATGATTGAGTATGTCTTTTGGTGTCCTTCTTATTTTGTCAATTTTTTGGCATTTTTTTCCCTTACGGTTATGGTCGTCCAACCTGTGTCTTTTTTGGAATGTTTGTTTTGCATTGATGGCAATGGTCAACAAACTTGGTTGGGGTGAGACCGACAAAATTTTAAGAAACAACCCTATAAATATTTACATTTGCAACTAATAGAAAGTTCCAACTTACAAAAAAACAAAATCACTACACAAATATATAAAAATCATGCATGAATATTGCAACCATATCCATACATTATAGCATAAAAAATGTAAGATAGTTATTCACATGGCATTATATTGTGTAAAGGATGTAATAAAACCTTCAAGTTATGGTCCAATCAAATGTTTGATTTTTTTAATAATATTTAAAAATAAATATTTATTTTTCAAGCTTAAACATTATAATTTGCACTGTTCAATGCTAAACTTATAATGATTAACAAACAAATAGATTGTTAGAGTTTTGCCTTGGTAGAGATTAATAATGATTCCATAACCATATTTAAATTTATTTAATAAGCACATAAAAACTTAATACTTACAATATAATAAGTTTCTTATCCATGGATACCCACCCCCACTTTACAAGGAATATTATTAACTTATAAATTTCTTTTGTTACAATACCATGGACCAATAACATGACTTATCAATACCACATGCCTAAAAACCATAAATCATTTCACAATAAAAAATTAAAATGTAAAATATTTTAGACACTACATATAACATTGATTACATAGAATGAAAATTATCCATGATATGGATAAGAGAGAGGGGGGAGGAAGAAAAGGAAAGAGGGAGGGAGATAGTGACAAAGCTGGAGAGAGAGAGGGGGTGACAAGGGAGAAATGGAGAGAGAGGGAGAGAGGAGAGGAGGGAAGATAGAGAGAAGGAGCGGAGAGAGAGGGAGAGAGGAGAGGAGGGAAGGCAGAGAGAAGGAGAGGAGAGAGAGAGGGAGAGAAAGGAATAGAAAGGAAGAGAAAGAGGGAGACTAGTGATGGAGGGGGGGGAGAGAGAAGGAGAGAGGGAGGGATATGGTGATAGAGTTGGATGGTAAAGAGGGAGAGAGATGGGGGGAAAGAGAGAAGGAGGTGGGAGAGAAAGGGAGAGAGATGAAGGAAGAGAGAGGACTCGAGAGAGAGAAGGAGAGAGGGAGGGAGGGAGAGAGAGAAATGGAATAACAAAGGCATAGAGAGATAGAGGTGGAGAGAGGGAGAGAATGACAAGGGAGAGATGGAGAAAGAGTGAGTGAGAGAGGAGAGGAGGGAGAGAGAGAGGGAGAGAAGGGAAAGAGAGAGAGGGAGACACAAAAATGGAGAGGGAAGAGAAGGGAAGAGAGAGAAGGAGATAGGGAGGGAGATAGTGATAGAGTTGGAGGGAAGAAGAGAGAGAGAGATGGGGAGGAGAGAGAGGGAGGTGGGAGATAAAGGGGGAGAGAGGAAGGAAAAGAGAGAGGGAAGAAGAGATGGAGGGAGAGATAGATGGAGTTGGAGGTGGAGAGAGAGGGAGGGAAGAAGAATTACATAAAGACAGAAAGGTGGAGAGAAAGAGAGAGAGGGTGAAAAGGGAGAGATGGAGAGAGAAGAGAGAGAGAGGGAGTGAGGAATGGATCCAACCTAGATATGGTATGTGTGTATATAAAAATCAACCTAGATCCATTTTAACCCTAGATCTATCAAGCGCTGAGAGAGATCAAAACTTTTCACTTTAAAAGAGGTTTGTATCTTAAGCGATTTGAACCCTCTTGGCACTTGATAGATCGAGAGTTAAGATAGATCTAGACTAATTTATCCAAATAAAAATGATGACGATTAACATTCACTAAAATCAAATATGATTTATGAGACCATAAAAAAATAAGAAATGACTTAAAACTCTAAAATTTTATTTCTATATTTGTAAAACATTAAGAAAACCATTATAAAGTAACCATAATTTTATCAAATTAACAACTCTCAACTCCTTTCAAAATTAAATATAATTTTTAATTAAAAATATTATAATATTACCTTTTTTCATAACTAACTTGGGATTTTAAAATATGAAAATATTTAAATAAAGATACTTACTATGAATGGTATAATAAGATAAAGAAAATAAAATGTTAAAGAAAATAAAATGTTTTTTTTTGGGTTTCCATTACTCAATTTATTTGATAATAATTTATACTGTGATTATGAGTTTTCTTATAATTATTTATTTTAAACAGGTTCACTATGACAATAAGGATTTGTACTAATAAAACTTATAATAGCGTTTACAACAATAATATATTAATAAAAAATGTTTCTAATCAACTATTCACAAGTAAAAAAAATATTATATATAATAATAGATTTAAAGGATTTCAAATTTATTTTTCTAAAAGATGCTCAAATGATAGTCAAATTGAAGCTTGAATGTTTTGTGAGGCTAAGGATGAGTGCCAAAATTGCTGCATATAAGGTTATAAATGCAAACATCTAGCTTAGCTAAGAGCTTATGAATCACTAGCCATGAAAGTCTAAGTATTGCCACATTAAAATCCCTCTATGATTACATCGAGATTGGTCGAATGATTCAAAGACACGTAGGAGGAAGACGGGTTGTGGAATGAGATTGGCGATCTTGTCTTACCCTCCGTCGGTTGAGGACGTTGGTCCCCAGGTCCTGGTTCAAGTCTTGGGTGAAAAATGTAATTAAAAGTGAACAAATATACTCAAAAAAATGAACAATGAATATACTAGCAATAGCCCCTAAAGGTGCAAAGATACACCGAAGGCATAAAAGATTTGGAAATATCATCTTGTGAAAAATAATCTCAACATAAACAATAGAACATCAACTTCTCAATTTCCATTATCATTGTGATGAAAAAATTGTTACAAGACCTAAATGTAAGGAATCTAAGTTATTTCTCATAGATATCCATCCATTATGTTTATTCAAGGAAAATTCTAGAGAAAGACATCACCAACCTAGATATAACACAAACTACATCTATTAAAATACCCACTTAAGAGCCTCCTTGTGTGTAATCTGAAATTTCCCTCCATACTTTTTAATGAATTATAATTCCCTTGACATTATATTTCCTTTGATATGTCAAAATAGTGAAGATGATTGTTTAAATTGAATGTAACAACACCAATAATTTCATCCAATATATTATTAAGTCAATACAATATATAATTTACAATAAAATATCTTAATAAAGTATAAAAATGTAAAATTCCAAATAAAAAAATCTTTCATCAAATAAAATAAGAAATTGTGATATTTAAACCTTATTACAATCCATTTCAATGACTTATACACTCACTTAAAAAAAAGTACATAAATACACATTGAAAAAAAATGCATAAATACACATTGAAACTTTTCAATTTCAGTGCACTACATATCATCATCTCTAACTTGATAATACTCACAAATAAGAATCATTAAAACATTATTTTCGGTCATTTACCCATTCAATTTGTATTAAATATTCATATTAATTTGTATTTGGTGTTTGGAAAAACATTTATAACTTTAAAACATCCCATGAATTAACCCTCCCATAAAAATCATGATTATGAAATCCCATTGAAACTAGTGTTCAGATTGACATCCTTACAGTAATCGACTTACACAGAAATATTAAACCTAAAAAAACAAATGAAATGCAAAAGAAGTCAGAGACTTCTGTCACATATCCCATTACCAACCCTTCCTCCTTGATGGTCACAACTTTAAAGAAAAAGCATGTGTTTGGACTTCATAGGAATTTCTATTGCGTAGCAGGACCCTTGAGAACATCGTCTATCTCAGTGTGCACTAAAAATAACAAACACAATCCTTTCACTTTTTACCGCCTTGTGAAAAAATACGGGTGCTTTGTTGTGGGCGTCTTCATTGACTCATATTCTCTGAAGTTCTTTGTATTTTTTTGGAATTGTTTATACTGCCCGTTGCTATAAAAGAAAGGCATGTGTGCAGATATTTGTACTTGCCAGATATTATTTCACCATATTTGGTTCTGCTAGCAGAATGGGATAATCGGTTGGACGAGTTCTGATCCATGCCATAGCTCTCGCATGGCTATGGTTAAACATTTCTGCTATTACTGGAGCTTCCCATGTGATGCATACCATTAATGCAACGAACTCAAGCGTTGAACAACGGTAATTTTCAACCTCAAAAGAACTCGATGAATGATTTGTATATTCTATCTTATTCAAGTTTGATTTCACATTTAAGTTTTCTATTTTGATTTTTAATTAGATCTTCTAACTCTCTTTTCGTTTGTGGAGCTAAGGAAAGAGTTCTCAAACACAACTCAGAAATGGAAATTCCTTCAAAAAAAAAGGATTTGGGTATAAATACAGAAATGTCGGCCTGCCTAATGGCATGTAAGGTTGAATCACTACACAGAGTAAACTTATCATTCTGTCCAAAACAAACCCTAAATTTTCTATATTGATAATAAAAAAATTCCTAGAACTCCAACATTTTAGCGTTTACAAACAAACACTGAAATCATACCAGTAGTATGAGCCCTGACAACATTGTTGCTTAATTAATTTAACAGTAAAACATACTAACGAACACTTTTTAAAATTCTAATTGTTTTGAAACATAAATCAATCAAACGAGGTTCGTCAAAGCCTGGAAGGCTTCAATATCAACCCCACAAAGAAAATTCCTATAGTACTATCGAGTGTCGGTTTTCCTCAAATCTGGTCAATCATTCCGCAATTTCAAAAATTAAGAACCACCAAATGATTATGGAGATGCATCGGTGAAATACAGAGTTGTAAAAAAGAAAACAAAGTAGAAAATGGAGAACGATGAATGCAGCAAGCCAGGTGCACGAGTTTTGTATCGACTTAGTTCTCATCATCAAAGTTTTAAGGTCCCTGCCAGCTTTTGTTCGCCATTTGTTTGGCTTGATTTAATTTAAGGCGAGGTATCTCAGGCAACCTTGGAATCAAAAATGTCTGGGACGCTGACGAATCGTGCAAAATGCAATCTGATTAATTTGATTTGGGTCGAAGTAAGTTGGAATTTTTTTCCATTTCATTTGATTCAAGACCAAGAGAGTTCGGCAAGAGCTAACCAGCCTGCCATAGGGCATTAAATGCCCGTATGGAGGCTGGCTCTACCATGGATGTCGATGGGGGTCATGGGCACATCCATCCTCCATACATCGTAACTCCGGCGGCCAGCTTTCCGTTTCTGGGAACGCGGGACCCACCACCCGCGAGCTCGCACCGGGACCCATTTTCAAACCTCCCCTCGCGCCAAAAGACCATTTTCGCTATTCGCGCTCCCGTTCGAACCTGCTCTGCCTCTGCAACCCGTCTGGACGAAACACGGCCTCTGCAACTGCTCACAGTTGCTTCCCCCTCGCAGGCAATCCCGGGCTCCTAGTAAATTAAAAATACCTGTTATTAAAAATACCTGTTAATAACAATCAGATGCACTTACACGTTAATATTTTTCCTTTAGTTGCATATATAACTGTGATTATTATTTATGTTAGCAAGAATGACTGTTGAACATCACTTTACATTGGAGGTCATTGGTCGATGGTCGATGGATTATGAATAAACTACATTCACAGAATAAGACTCAGCATATAAATGGTTGTATCTGCCTTACCATTTTAACAATATTGAACTTATTTGAGATATTGGAGGCACTGCTGAATTGATTAGTAGTATTGCAGAGAAAGGGGCAGAGTTAGTTTGTTCATAAGTATTATGTATTAAGCTTATGGTGAAACTTCGAACCTACAGTCTTGGTTTCAGTAACCTTGGTCATAAGTAGTTGTAAGCAGTAACAAACAGAGCCTGACCAGTCCTTCCCCTCCTTCCTGCCCCAATAACAAACAGAGCTGCAGGAAGGGCAAGTGCTTCTGGGCGATCATTTACTGATTCCTCTTCAACATAGATTACAAGTGATCGAGCTGCCTTTTGCCTCTGCGATCGGCTGGGAATTTGGCACGTTAATAGATTAAGATACAAACAGCAGGGACAGAACAAGACATAGGCAAGGCGGAACCCCGGTACAATCTTATTTTTCAAAATATTACTGGAGATCTCATACCAGAGGGTTTAGATTTGAATTCCAAATTTGTTTTCAACATATTACTGGAGAACTCATACCAGAGGGTTTATATTTAAATTCCAGTGCAAAATGAGGACAAATTAAGCCATGTGAAACGTACACTAAAAGGTTTAAACTACAAAACTTATATTTATTTGACTAAGAAAGCACAAACCGAACAACTACACTCCTTGGGCAAGGTCCAGTAAAGGCCTTTAAATAAGGCATGGAGAACACAAATCGAGCCCTTAACCTTAAACCCACGGGCAAGGTTCAGTAAAAGCCTTCAAATACAGAAATTATACTTAGATGCAGAGCTCTGTTGTCCCATTAACAGAAAACAACATATCGCAGAAATTCCAAAAATCTTTATTCTTGCGCCCCAGGTTGGATACATAGAATGTAGAGCATTACACATTTCTCCAGCCTAGAACAAAAACGAGAATCTAGCTAAGGCACAGGCAACAAAACCCTACAAAATTCACCAAAGATTTCGATCTGTGTGCATACAGAGCAGATGATTTATACTGAAATTTATATAAATAATAATAATAACTTAATTTTAAAGTCATTACCAAGCCAGATAATAAATGGATTAGGGTATGAAACCCTTAAAATGAAATATATGCCAACAATGCTTTAGATATATTTTCTTAAGTGAGGCAATTTAATACTCTAAATAAAAATTCTAAATCTAGTAATTGTTTTGGACTTCATATGAGCATAACAAAGTGGAACAAACTGATTAAAGTTTTATAACAAAGTGGGACAAACTAATTGAATTCCCTTTCATTCAACAAAGATGCTAAAGTACATGGCAAGCTCATGTCCTTAAACTTTCCTTTCCTTCAATTCCAACCTTATATTACATTAAAAATTTTATATTGTTACAACCATTCAAAAAGTAGTTCAGACAGAAAGAGTGAAACTTCTGATTAAAAAAGAGGTGGGCCTTTTGCTAAAAATAGCATGGGACCTAAGATAGACTGAATATCTGTGGCATCCAATCCTGTTTTATGTCAAAGGTTCTCTCCAAAGAATCAAGTTGTACATGATTTTGAAGCTAAAACGAGAGATTCAGAATATGGTTTGAAAATAACTATAGCCGGATAAGCTGTACAGGCAGACTCTTATAAAAAAATATTTAACCAGGGACCGACAAGACAAGAAAATAAATGACAGAGCAGACAAGAAAATATAGAATCCAGTCCCTAACTTATATTTCATTCTCTAACTATTTTCAAATGGCCAAATCCAAGACAAGGAAAAACAATTCCCAGCCTTTGGGACTCAGAGAACTGATAGAAAAAAATACAATAATTCATCCCATAAAAAATGCAAATCCAAACATTCCACTGACAATAGCTTCAATTGAGTAATCAATCATTTAAGTCCCCTGTCTTTTATTTCTATTCCAATCCAATACAGAACCAATATCTGTAATTGAGGAATCAAGCATTCAACACCAATATCCTTATTGCTAATGCCCATATGAGCAAACAGGGGAAGAAACAGAAGGGGGAAAGCATGGAACATAACAACCAGAAGCCAAATTGACCCAGTGAACTATATTTCCAAAACTACCGACTCAAGACCTTACAAAGAGGACAAAAGAACTTACTCTTAAGCTGCCTTTCTTCCTTGCAGGTCTGCTAACATCAGCAAGACGGTATTCGTGCATGATCCAATTTGTCTTTGTGCCTTTGGGTGCTTTCCCAGCATAGAAGACAAGAGCCTTCTTGATGCCCACTCGCTTCTTTCCACCTTTAGCAGTAATGGGCTTATCAGCACCTGTAGCTTTCCAGTATCCAGAACCAGCAGCCCTATTGGGCCTTGATCCATTCCGGTACTTCCTATCCCTGGAGTGAAAAAATACCATTCCTTCTCTCCAAACAGGGCCTTCTCTGTAAACAGAAAAAAGAAAAAAACAGGCTCTTCGTTAAGTCCTGAAATCCATCTGATCACACCTTCTATAATCTGTTTAGAAATATGGGTACAAGGATTAGAGGGGAGAAATGAAAAATATACCTGGAAGTTGCCATGGATCATATTTGTAGAGATCCACTTCTGCTATTATAGGAACAGGGATCATCTGAGAGGCTGCCTTCTTGCACAAGTAATGCACAACCAGCTCTTCATCTGTAGGGAAGAATCTAAATCCAGGAGGCAACTGTAAGTCAACCTCTGCATTTCTTCTACTCATACCCATGGCTATGTTTATCCTAGTGTTTTCTTCTCAATACTCCTGAGATGCTCTGATCATCTCTACTAACACAACATATAATAAATGATGCATCATTACAGTAATATTTTAGTCTAGACAACCTTGTCATGTCTGCCTAGAAGAATATTTTAAAATGGCATTTTCGAACAATAATTTCTGAACACAAGGTAGGGATACCTTTCATTATATCCACAACTGGAGATGTTGCAGGAGCCAATTGTTTTTCCCTCTGGTATGGAACTGCAGGAACTGCGGGATAAATGGCAATCAGTCAAAGCCACTGTGAAATCAGACATTATAACATCATCTTATAGCAGCACTAACTTTTCATACTAATAATGTGGAGTTAGGGCTATTTTGACACCTTCATAAGCAATACACTTCAAAAGGTAGCAGATATGGGTTTGGGAACAAAAACATTTCCCATTTTCATAGGACTTTAGCGAATGCAGCCAGCTACTCATTGGGTTCAAACAGTTATGTTGGTAAAACTCAAAACTCAGAAAAGTGCTTGTGCAACATCTACTAAGTAGCTTCTGTGCAAGAAGTTCTTGTTTCAGGGATTTGGATAAAGAACAATGAGGTGGGGAATCTTTGCAGACGACTTGGAGCCAAGAGATTGAGGGTTCTGTTTTAAATTGAGATACATAGACAGAGGTTTCAGTAATAGGGTTGGGTCTTCAGAATATAAACCCATGTCATGATCCATATTTATCAAGGAGTTGTTGGATTTTTTTTGCAACAGATTTTGCATGTTATTATGTTTCTTTCAGCAATGTATTGATTATACCAAGATGAAGAATTTGAAAGTCTATAATACTGTTTTGTGCATGGGTAGGAAATATTGAAGGGGAGATAGGGAATTATGCTCTAAATGTGTTTATATCTGGTGGGGTCTTGAGTGTAAATTGTACACACTACAAAAAATTGCATTTCAAGTGGTGTTCAATATTTATAGTATGAACTGTTGCTCATATGTTTAGTCAATATTCGTGTTCCCTCATTTGTATAGGGATTTGAAGAATGAAGAAGTGGGACTTGATCAATGAGTTGGAGGTTGAGGACCCAGAAGGAATGATAGAGTTTTCAGCGGAAGATTTGACATGGACAGAAGTAGCAGGAGACCAAGTCGCGATTATTCCATATTGTCGACTTGAGGATTTTATAAGTGGAGAGCAAATGAGGGAAAGTGCACCTACTCAATTTGTTGCTAAAACTCGACGAATTAAAGATGTGAAGGATATCAAGAGGACAAATTCTTCAACATATCTAGAATATGTTGTGTGAGTCTCTCTCTTTCTCTCTCTCTCTCTCTCTATCTATATGTATATAATTTTGATTTTAAGTTCACTATGTCAAACATGCATAAATATTTTATTTAATTTTTGGTAAATTCTTGATCACAGATATTGGTGTGCCTATGGTCCAAATCATGTACAATCCAGCAATGTAGCTGAACCTGGATCCACAACTAAGAAACGTCTTCCACGTCACAGCATCAAAGTTGGTTGTCAGTGTCACTTTATTATGCGAAGACTTGCTCTTAGACCAAATGATGCTGTTCTAATATATACAGCATGCAGACATATTGATGACAAAAATGTGGTTTGTCATGGAAATGAGGCAAATGACATGCCCAAGAAATTCAATTTTGCGTCGCATTTAACAGAGCATATACGAACTATTGTTGAAGATTTGGTTCGTGATGGTTTTAATGCTACGATGATTTGGGAAAAATTTATCTTTGATTTAAGGTATGGATCTGGTGAGTTGTTCACAGGGGCACCTCGAGATTCTTTCATGACAAGAAAGGATGTGTCAAACATGTACAATAATATCAAGAGGCTAGAGTATGTGAAGCATGAAAGTGATCCAATGAGTGTGGATTGTTGGGTTAGTGAGTGCCCAGAGAGCTTTTTCTTCTACCAACAACAAGATGTTGTTAAAAACATCCCTTTCATTATAGGCATACAAACTAAGTGGATGCTTTCAATGATGGTGAAATACTCACACAACAACATGTTATCAATGGACTCCACTTTTAGCACTAACAAATATGGGGTAAACATATTTACCAAAACTTCATTTTTCCTGTTTTATTTCAATGTCGTCCTCTTATATGCTTATAATCTTGTTTTCTTATTGTAATGCAGTATCAACTGTACACCATAATGGCTTTTGATGATCATCACAATGGGATTCCAGTGGCATGGGTAATATCATCACGGAATGGTACTCCTGATATTTGTAAATGGATGTCACAATTATTTGCAAATGGGAAAAAGGAAAACCCAGATTGGCATGTCCGAGCTGTCATCACAGATGATGCAGCAGCGAAAATCGAGGCATTAAGGTGAACCAGTTTTTTCTTTTTAGAAGAGATAAAAAGAAATAATGTTCAATGATATTCTCTTATAATGTTATATTATTTCAGGACTTGCACAAACTGTACACTATTATTGTGTGTATGGCATGTCCGTAGAGCGTGGTTGAAAAATGTTGGAACCAAAGTCAGGGGAAAGGAAAATAAAGTCCGTATCTTCCGTGCTCTAGGATTAATCATGCATTCGTGTGAAGATGATGCATCTGTGCAACATGAAATTCAAAGTTTCTTTGATGAATTCAAAGAAGAAACTGTGTTTTTGGATTATTTTGCAACCAACTGGTTAAACAACAACAAATTATGTAAGTTTCTTAAAGTTGCATTTTATCAGTTTATTTTGTAATTGACCATTTTCTATTGTTTCTTCGCATCTAATATATGTTTTTTTTCCAGATATGTGGGCAAAAGCATATAGGGACTTCCCACATTCCAACCAGGATACTAATAATGCTATCGAATCTTATCACCGGTATCTAAAGCAAAGGTACCTCTGTGAGAAGAATAATGCGTCCCATAGAAGGGTGGATTGGCTGTTGCACCTATTATTAAAAAAGGTTGAGTTGTATTACATTCACATGCAACGTCTAAAAAATGTTGGTTTTGTCCGAGCTTCAAAAATTGAGCAACAAATAAATTTAAGTAAGTGCAAAGCAAAGAATATCCCAGATGAAAATTGTATGGCTGATGGAAACAACGAAAGTGAGTATTTGGTTCGTAGCCAAACTATGGCAACTCGTGATACATGGTATCATGTCATCTATAAAGGGTTGAACCTAAACTTTTGTAATTTCAAATGGGCCCTAAATGGCAATATTTGTAAGCATATTCTAAAAGTTGAGATGGTAGTGACTAGCAATGTTTCAAGGGGCAATGAATTGCCTAATGTCTCTAGGTCTATTACAGAAAGACCTGGATATTTACTTGATTTAAATGAATCGTTTGTAATGAGCCCAGAAATTGAAATGAACCTTCCAGCTTCTCCTTCCACTGATTCAACCATTGTAAGGCCAGATAGCGCCCTAACAATCGATGAGGAAATTAAACTTGTGATGTCATCAACTCATAAGAGATTGAGGGGTTTATTACAAATAACACCCACAACTTTGGAGCAGGCATATGCACTAAATTAATTGGTAAAAAATGTAAGCCAAGAGTACAATAATAAGAAATTTGATGTTGTAACTCCATCCAAGGTCATTACCAAGAGGCGACATAGTTTCTTGAGCCCAACAAAAAAAGGGGGGCAAAGTGTTCCTGCGTTGAAATCAAGAAAATATGGACCACAATTTCTAAAGGTTGGACGGTGTCATGGAAGGAAAAGAAGCATGAATGAACAATTGGAGATTTCTTCTACAAAAGAAATCAATCTGGACCACACATCTAGAAGGGTACAAGGTTCTATTTTGCAAAATACTGGTATGGAAATATCAATTGATGTATCATTTTATGTGAAATTCAAAATATCATTATCTTCATTGCCTTCAATGCAATTGCATAACAATGTGTTTTTTTTTTTTTTTGTTACAGCTGAAGATTCCACATCTCATAATACTTCAAGTTGCCAAGTTCGTTTATTTCATGAGAATAATGTGGATCCAAATATGGGGGGTTCATTGATTCATTTTCCATTTGATTCACCATGTCCACCTCTCCCGTTTGATCATCGAACCCCCTGGTTGTTTCCACCAATTGCACCAAATTCATTCATTGGGCAGCCTACTTCAACCCATAACATTTTGGTTCCACACCCTAGGGTGATGCCCCCTATTGTACAACCAGTCGGATTGTATCGCCGCTTGCACTCTATACAGGAAATAGCGGGTGAAGAGAACAATCAAAGTGCCAGCAATCAATGGCGAGATGACAAATATTCGAGCTGATGAGTATTCATGGATATAATATGGGCATAACCCTATAAAGGGATCTCCTAATCCAAGAACATGTTGTGTGCATGATGGGTTGAAAATGTTTTTGGATATGTACAACATTATCTAATTTCAATTTTGTATGGTTATCGTATTGAGCTATTGAAATCTTTTTGTTGAACTCAAAGCATATAAAATCTCAGTGTAAATGTTGGCTGAACTCTAACAAACTCCAGGAAAAGGTTATTTGCCTTTTTGCTACTATAAGCTTGATACATCCTTTTTGGATAACAGTATAGTGTATTGTACATAAAGGCAGAATTGGAACTCTTATATATCAGGCTGGCTCATTATTGTAGATGTTATTTTGGCATGTTGCTTCAATACAAAATGAATTTCAATGAAAATTGGTGAAAATTGGTGAAAATTATTGACATGCTCAAAGTCAGTCCTTTGGTGTCTGGAAATGATTGAAAATTGTGGAGTTGGAACCCATCTATGCATACTCAATGCTATGTCTTTCAAGTCCAATGTGTCATGACTCATGAAGGAAGGATGGACCTAGCAGGATAAAAACAATTATTGTAGAGCTATGTTGCAGGAAATGTACCCCCTGCATACCAGCCACATTTCAGTACAAAAACTCCAAAACACGGCTGAAACACGCCTAAAATACATTTCAGTGGGGCTGAAAAAAGTATCTTATTGCTTCTTACTTTTGGTGAAAAAACTGCGTGACCAGAATTTTGGATCTGAAATAAAAAGGTATCTTTTAAATCATGAATCTATATTCTAAACCATAATGTTAAAACTGAAAATTTCACTGTTTACTAATTTGAGGGGTCACATTTCCATCACATTTCTGTTTCAAATTCAGGTTTCCATTTCCCCATATCATGCAGCTTAGTTATAGAGGTATTCCTACTTCACCAAATTTCGTCATCCAACATTTTCCTTGGTTGTCCATGGCCACATAGTAGGTGTATTGTCTCTTCCATCTTAATTAGAGAGATCCAATTCTGCCATTAGGAGACAGTCCACATATGCTGAAGAAGGAATCTAAACCCCTTCAGCCATTACTTCCCTTCTAAACTTATTGGCATCCTCATATTTAAAATGGCCATACTCAAAAAATTCTCTCTCTTCTTGCAAAACAGTATACCATCTAATACTTTGTTTGGATACAAAGTTTAATCCAATTCCTAGCCTATCCATTTTTTGGTTGGCAATGGCTAGGAGGCCAAAAATTTTGGCTCAAATAAAGGGTGTTAGAGCTAGCAATTTACACATTGGGATTTTATCATCTGGTAAAGAATTCATTGGTTGAGTTAATGCCTTTCTTGAAAAACCTTAAAGTTAAGACCTAGGGAGAGTCGAACAGCAACTTGCCCTCAAAATTCACAAGAGGGGACCACCACAGCTGGTGATCATGAAATGACATGCCATATCTGAGAAACTAATCCTTCTAGGAAATAAAAATCTTAATAGCCTCACAAGCCTTCCAAATGCTCTTCAAACCACAGTTCATCTCGTTATCAGTTACCACAAGGTGAGTTTCCCCATATTTCTTTTGAATTCTTTTTCAATTTGACCATTTTTCATCACTTCCCAGGCCTCCATAATGATATTGCTTGCTTAAACATTGGGAGTTACAGGTAACAGGCCCAAGGATCCATGCTTGCTGACTTACTGTTTACATTTCCATTTCTACCCATTTGCAGTTGCCCTTTTTGCATGGTTTCCCTGCATTTTTTATGGCCTTGGAACTGTAAACTGTTAGTGTATGTGGAGATTTTGGATTAGATCAAATAGGGAATGGTGGTTCTAACTTCTAAGTCAGCTTAGAACACCATGTTCTCTGACTGCAATTTAATTCTATTGAAGAGCATTGCCATCATCATGGGGAGGGGTTGGTGGTTCATTTATGCCAAGTAAGTTTTCTGATCAGTTGGGTTGCTGTGCCAAAATATTTATTGGAATGAAAAGAACCTAGATGATCCTAATGGTGTTATGGCCAATAACCCAACTGCCCAAAATTCAGTGACAGTTTAAACTGATCTCGCCTTGCAAATTGTTTGAGCCATGCTAGGATTGGATAGTGCTGCTTTGAAAGATGATTTATGATTTCATGTTTGTTATTGCAACTAAAATACTTCGTAGCCTTCCTTTCAAGGGAGGAATCAAACAATTGCCATTACCTGTTTCTTGCTATGGTTTTGTCATTTCTTTTGGTCAGTGTATTCAAAGTGTTTCATTTTGGGGTTTTATTGCTTTGCTTCCTCATGATATGACTTTTGGGCTATTCTTCAGTAGGTCTGGTTGGTTTTATAGTTGCAACAAAACACCTCTGAGGATTGCTTGCATAGTGATGTTGGCATGAAATGATCAGCTGCTCTATTAAACAGACAGGGTCTCATTGTATAGTATTAGAGACAGCAGGGATTTAATTTCAAGAGCTATGCTGGAAAGATATTGAATTTTGTGAGAGCAGAAGAGACTGGCTTACTGTGGGAAACCATTGTGAAGTCAACCTGTACACAACCTGGACACCTACATTTTTCAGAGGTATGCTAATCAAGCTCGTTCCAAATTGTGACATTTGACCTTCATATTTTTCTGCTTTGGGCTTTTTCTGTTCTTGAATTTTTGAGTTAAAGAATGCACTCAAAATTTTGAAAGTTTGCAGCTGCCCCCTAGAATTCTCAAACAACACTTAAACTCAAGCAACGAGTACATGCTACAATATCAGTTCTCTAAATTTTTTTGTGCTTCATGTTTCCAGGAACTTAATCACCAGGCATCACCCAGCAGTTTGCGTGGCAATCGACTGCAATCTTGAGCTGATTATTAATTTTTTAATTTTTTACATGAGATGACATGTACACTATGACCATTGAATCACCCTTATTCAACCATAGCTTAACTGGCACTCATTTTCTAACAAAGAGTCACCTAATTTTAATTTGTGTTCGGATTCCAATTCGTACCCTTCTTTTCACTTGCAAATACTCTCTTGTATATGCTTCACAAGCTCTACCAATAATAGAGAAGTGAGTGTCCAAGTATGATATTTTATACAATGTAGGTGCTCTCTCATTCACTTATTTGTGTGTGTCATTTTTTAATAGAGGCGATTTCTCTTCATATGTAGCGATGTCTGTGCCCACTTTGAATATGTTTGCTTTTATTACAAAACCTAGCCTAGCCTACCTGGCATGAGATCCAATGTATTGTTGATTGAAATGATATGATGCACCAATCTAATAGGTATTTGTTTGATACATATATAAATAAACTAAAAAACAATTAATCTTCTTCATATTTACATCTTTATAAGTCACCAAGACTTTTGTTAGAGGACCACAATGTGCATATATTTTGACTGCCACAATGTGAATATTATCATCATTTTCATGTGATCATGTGTAAACTTATATTACTTATATTTGGTTTTCATTTAGAAATCATTATCAGTTGGAGTTAGGATGATCGCATGAAAGACATATGATATTTGTGATGAAAGGGCTGCTAAGTTTGAAGTGTATTGAATGGATCCTCTAGTCTTGGTTACTACTATTACCCTTGTTGTGTGTTTGACACCAAGGGTGACCTCTTTCATGTCCACAACTACGACAATGTTAACTTTGTTCATGTTTAGGTCAAGGATCCTTCCAACGGAGCCCAAGATTCATGTGTTATTGAATGTCAAGTGAAGCCTCTTGAATGCAATGTCGACTATTGTTGCCAAATCATTTTATTTGGAGACATCATCACTTATTTAAATTGATAAGAAAATGCTTTCTTGGAAGTTGGCACAATTTATTTCCCCCAACATCCAAGATGTATGTAGGCATAATTGACATTGAAACCAAGAACAACGCATACCATTTATATGTAAATATAGCCTACAGGGAATATAAAAACAACTAATATAATAGTCTCTATATAATCATTTTTTTAAAATATATTAGGCATCACTTTGAACAATGCATTCAAGGCCAATTGAAGTGAGAACCTTAAAAGGTCAACTACATCCTAACAAACTATTCCAAATATAGAGGGTGATCTTTTCAATCAAAGACATGGCTTACTACTAAGCAAGTGTCTGCCATCAAGCCTAAAGAAACAAAAGTTTCTTGAAGCATTTGTTGAAGGACTAGCTTCTCTTCTCTCGGAACCAAGAGATAAATATCCATAAGTCCTATAAAATAGAAATTTATTCATGCTTGGCCATAACACCTCTGAGGATTGCTTGCATAGTGATGTTGGCATGAAATGATCAGCTGCTCTATTAAACTGACAGGGTCTCATTGTATAGTATTAGAGACAGCAGGGATTTAATTTCAAGAGCTATGCTGGAAAGATATTGAATTTTGTGAGAGCAGAAGAGACTGGCTTACTGTGGGAAACCATTGTGAAGTCAACCTGTACACAACTTGGACACCTGCGTTTTTCAGAGGTATGCTAATCAAGCTCGTTCCAAATTGTGACATTTGACCTTGATATTTTTCTGCTTTGGGCTTTTTCTGTTCTTGAATTTTTGAGTTAAAGAATGCACTCAAAATTTTGAAATTTTGTAGCTACCCCCTAGAATTCTCAAACAACACTTAAACTCAAGCAAAGAGTACATGCTACAATATCAGTTCTCTAAATTGTTTTGTGCTTCATGTTTCCAGGAACTTAATCGCCAGGCATCACCTAGCAGTTTGCGTGGCAATCGACTGCAACCTTGAGCTGATTATTAATTTTTTATGGCAGAATCATCATCTCCTTGCAGTTATAGTTGTCTTTTGATGTCCATGAAAGTGAATAAAATCAGCCTTTCCAAGTTTGTTTGGAAAGCCATCTCACATATTCTCTGATCAGGGAGTCAGCTGGTTCGTATAGGATGGTAACAAGGTGCAATAGGTGGAAGTCATAACTAATAAAGTCCTGTTCACACTAAGAATATATTAGGTTTCTTTTCAAATGTTTAGTCTAACCTTATATCACTTTCCTGCAGAACGATCTGGTTATTGTTATACCTTTTCGGCTATATTATGTATCAAGAGTTATCTATTCTTCAGAACAGAGCTATAATAGCAGTTCCATGGCTATTTGAGTTGTGAGCCTCCTCCAAGTGAGACACCCATTGCTTTGGAAAGTAGAGTTAGTGATGGAGTTTTTCAAATGTCATTGTAATTTGTAGCATATTTCACTATATTTATACAAAATTGTATTCTTTTAGTATATGCTTGGGAAGATAAGGCCTGTAAAGCACCATGGTTTTTCAACGAGTTTTTTTTGTAAAGTTTGATCTGTGTAACTAGCCATACGGCTAAGCGGTTATCTTGTCTATGGAGGATATTGGCAGCTTAATGGATCCTTGTTCTTCAATTAGTGAGGAGGAGGAAAGACAGTATTATTGTAAAAGTTGCAATTATTATGGACATTACATAGATAACAACCCATATACCAAAGAGGGTCCTAAAGGCATTACACTGGATTTAAATCTAATGAACAAAAGCTGTAATATCATACTAATCTGGTCTCTGGGTGCACCATAATTTAATTCATTTAGTAAATGAACTGATTTAATCTGTTATGATTGTGAAAATAGGTCCAAAAGGCATTACACTGAAACATTCTGGATTTAAAATCTAATGAATAAAATTTCTAATACCACACTAATCTGGTTTCTGGATGCACCATAATTTAGTTCATTTAGTAAATGAACTGATATAATTTGTTATGATTGTGAAAACATAGTGATGTCATATGTAAACTAGCCTTGGCTCCAAAAAACCACGAGCACAGGCTATCTCTTGGCCATTCACGCAACCAATTTTACATCTCTATAAAAGCATAGCTATACAATTATTCATAAGGCTTCAGGATATATGAATTAATCAAGCTGCTCACTGCTAGACTCTAATTAACATATAATATAGAAATAACCTTGACACCTTGATATAAGTGAAAGTGATGCTTGTGATAATAGTACATGGGCTCCATAACATAGTATTCCACCTCTTTATGCATTACACGGGATCTAAAGATGAATTATATGGTACAACGAGTAATCCTCCTTTTAGATATATTATTTGACTTGGTTGGGGAGTTATTAATCCCCGTTTTAGATATATTATTTGACTTGGTCAAATGTAAAGTGATATTCATTTTAAACTTGGAAGTTTTAAGAGAGCTTCAAACTCATTGTAACGTTTCTTTGTAAACGACTCTGCTTTACTTACTAGTTTGGATGTGAAAGATGCATGTACATCAGGGTAACGAAATGCTGTAAAGGTTACCTAAATTGCCATTGAGCAGGTAGTGGTGTACAAGTACTTGAGCTCTGAACTGTTTAGGGTTGTTGCTAGTTTTGGGTTGTTACAAGTGGTAACATTGTTTAGTTTTGGCATGCTATTGAAGGGTTCTTGCCATATTGTGTGGATATTGAATGGAGCATTATTCTAAATGTTTGATAACCTACTCTGTTCCATTAGGATTCTTGTAGTTGCTGTGTATATGTTAATAAGCATGGTATTTTGTTACATCTTTCTTCGTTACACTTTGATGAATATGGATGGTGGTGATGTACTTCCCTGTTATGGTTTATGGCATGCTTTTTATGGTCGCACATCACTGTTGATTCTGGTGTAAAGTCAATAGTGAGTGTTCTTGATTAGATGATGAGCTATGGCCATTAGCTAAGTTAGACCTGTGGTAACGAGATGGCCAATATTATGGGGCATTACGCTTTAAATTTCTAGTTGTTATTGTTGGTGTCATTCTTGCAAATTCCAAAGCATTAGTTTTTGGTTCCGGTGCTGGAAACATGGGACACTAGACTCTAGAGCATTTCTTGTGCTTGTAAGAAAGGTGTCCTAGTTGGAATATTAGTGTGGGTGTGACGAACAAGGGATATGTCAAGAAAATGGGGGATTAAGCATTTTGAAGCAAAATTTATCATTATGATTTTGACAAAGTTTACGGACTCCATATTTTTAATCTTTTAGGCAATTTTGAAAGATGAGCGTTTCTTCACTTGTGTTCTTTATTTATTAACTTTATTTATTAAGATTATGGCATCTTCAAAGGCATCATGGGCATGTAGGGCTTCATTGATATATGCGTACATTGCATCATTCTAGGGCAAACCATGTACCTAAGAAAATTAACTTCATACTAGGTTAGAGTTTGTCATTATTATGCATCAATGTTCCTAGGAGGGTTTCATGGTATGAAATTCTTCATCTCACATTAGATCACGCATCAACTATTTTCGGCTTGTCATCATATAGATATGGATATAGCTAGGGTTTGCATCAGAAATGACTTATACTTCTTAAATGTTGTGAAAACCAACAAACCAGATGTAAATAACCTTATTTTGTTACTTTCATTTATTCCCATGGCATCCATCCAGGTGGAAATCAACACTATTAAAGAGGTAGCATCTGAAACTTGAAATTAAAATTAAATTCAAACGGAGCTACAATAATATTCGCTGAACCACTAGTAGGTTAAGAATAATTAGTTCACCTCAAATATAATGTACATAATTGGACACATGAATTTAGTTATAACATGATTGGACATCTAAGGTGAATGATATTACAAAACCAAAGAAAAGTACATTAACGAGTTCTTTACTGAAAGAACCACGGTATGAGAATTCCAAGAAAAATGACAACCATGGTGTATACACATAGTCGAGACCTATACTGATGCTGATCAATGTTTGCCAGTGGAATGAACGATGATCCTGAATCATCTCTGGCACCTGCATCTACACTTGAGATTGCTCCAACCATTAGATCAGTAGAGATTTTATGGATCTCCGCAAGGTGCTTTATCGAAAAAGAATTAAATCGAGCACTCCAGATTTTTGCCTCTCTGTAGAGGGGCTTCAAATTGTCTGCGCGAACATTGTAGATGCCTTCCATGTGATTACAGATTAAATCTGAGTTTGTCAGCACTGTTATGTTATTCACCCCATTGTGTTTTGCCTCTTTTAACCCCGCAACAAGTGTAATGTAGTATGCTTCGTTATTGGTTGTCTTTCCCTGCACTTCCCATATTCTATAAATCACATGATTTTTTGCCCCATTGTGAAGGACAAATTTTAAAGATGCTCGACCCGGATTTGGGCGGCATGATACTTCAATGCACAGTGTCCACTTTTCCACCATTCCGTGAGCTTAGAAGCACTGCATAGTGACAACAACAAAATAGATTCATGTTAGAATACTTTAATATGACAAAATATCCTGATTGAAATTGATTATTTTTATGCTACCTCAAGTTTGAATGCACATCCTTGAAAAATAACAGAAAATCAAATATCAGTGATAAGACTTTGGGCATAAAGAGTTAATAATGCATGCATGTTCACGAAAATGAGGATGTAGCATGACAAGAAGAAATGAATCATTTAAGACAAACCTTATCATGCTATCAAGGATTCTAAGGACTTCAAAATATCATCTTTTAGTAAGATTGACTAAAGAAACCCTAGAAAATGGTTTTTCCTGTTACATTTTCAAAAACATTGCTATATCCATTTTCAAAAACATTGCTATATCTAGCGATTCCAATTGCAGTTCACTGTTTTCCAGAGCTATTACTCACATCTTGAAAGAGGGATTGCATTGGGTGGAGGGTTCCAAATAGAGAGAACACTCCTATGCTTATCTAGATCACCATCAACAAGAGGCAATATCCAGGAAGTCAAATCATGTGTGCTAAAAGTTTCCAATCTATGAAGTCAAATCATGTGTGCTAGCAGAATCTGCAATCCAAATCATAAATTGTTTAGCTTGGTTGCTGTCCATTCTGGATGTTCGCAGAATCTGCAGTACAAAACATAAATTGTTTGACTTTGCTGCTGTCCACCCTAGATGTTCGTAGAATTTGCAATTCAAAACTTTTGGGTGTTGTCTAATGACCCCAAAATTTTGTCCATACCATGAATTTCTGGACAATATCTTGTGAGAAAATTTTGGGGAAATCCGTGGGAGTGTTTAAATCGTTGTTTTGATGGTAGAAATGGATTGGCACCATAAAAAAAAGGCTTCGACACAGGCTGCTAAATATTGCACTGATATAACTATTATGATGATTGATGTTTGCATTGTCTGCAAGTTTAAAGAAATAAACTAATACCTCTTTGGCCAAGAGGGCATGGATAAGGAATTTCAAAAATTGGTGGAGGTTAAGTAGAAAGAAATTCATACCTATAGCCTCTGATGTTGTTACAGAGGAATCGGTTAGGATGCCATTAAATGTGAAATTCTTGTTGTCCACAAACTGAAGATATTCCCTTACTGGGTCATAGCTATAATTTGGCAAAATTAGCAGCAAATATTTCCAGCCCTGCAGAGTGTGCATCTTGTACAATACTTGTAGGTGCTTCTAAATACAAGTTTGTATCGACCGAGCAAATGTAGTCCTTTGGAACCATGATTCCAACAACAAATTTCCTCACAAATGCTAAGCTTTTTACGAGGGAACCATATGTTGCATTTGTTGATGGATCTACATCATATTTGCCAAGAAGCCACAATATTAGCTTTGTCTTTGTTTTTCTAAATTTTTGTACAATGTCTTGTAAAAACCAAATCTCAGTGGAAGAAATGTTGATCAAAGTCAATGATTTAGATACATATATCACAAAAGAGGACATGATTAAGTTCTGGTTTAAAAAAAAAACAGCGTACTGATACATATCAAGAAAAATGTAAGTATCCAAGATGATGAAAACAAACAAAACAGAGCATGAGAGAAGTCATTGGAAACAACACCCACAAAGCATATTTCTACTTTCTAGAAAAAAATAACTAAAAGTCCAACAATTGTGAAATGAAACAATAGATATTGACATTAGAAATATAAACATGTACATTCAACCAAACTGTAGCTGGTTGATATTGAGTTATGTCATCTGGTTGAAGCAATGGATAGATATTGTCAATGCATAAGAGCGGGACTAAAATGAACGAATTGCTGGAAAAAATGGAAGCATGAGATTCTTGTAGTAATTCAAATTTAGCAAAATCAAGAAATTCCACTTGGAAGAAGGATGAATGTTGGAGCATGAATGGTTTCTATAGTCTACTAGAATGCCAAGTATCTACTCAAGTAAGAGGATGGTTTCTTTTGTGATTTTCGTACCTTGTGTAGGACTGTTGAGCGAGGGTTTTGGAGGTATCCTCTGTCTAGTTTCTGCCCTAGTTTATAGCTTCTTTTATGCAAAAAAATTCACCATAAGTCCGTCGCTATGCGGCCTAGTTTTTTGCATTAATCATGAGGAACGAGACCCTTAACAGGTGACATGCTACTGTGATATGTCTCTGCAATAAGGACACATGACTTAAGGATTTAGCACATGTATTTTAGTGAGGAACAGGGGCCAAGATATTGCTCAAATTGTGGCAGAACAAAGCATGTTGGGACTGTCTATTGGATTGTATTGAAGTGAAGGCTAGTGGGAAGAATCAAGGAGAAAGGAGTGTTGAAGGTTGGTGGGTAAAGGTCTGTTTAATAGGCTGATTGGGTAGCGTGTGAATAAGCCCTAAGTTTCATGCAATTTGGGGAGAAAAATTGCGGATGTTTGGGTTGTTTCTTGATGCCTATGATCATCCTCTTTCGTGATGATAAGCCCTAAGTATTCAGATGATCCATTTGCCCTACTCAAATTAGTCCTCATTATGATGAATTTATGGGCTTTCATGAGAATTTATTCAAAACATCAGATTTGCAGCTCAATCACCAACATAGGAACCTTTCTGTCAAATCTCAACACATTCCAGGCTAATGATGGTTGTGATGAAGCTCATTCACGAGCTCAGTTCAAGGTCTGTGCCACTGCAGGAACTATGAAAGAAAACTATGTGAATATATTATGCATGCTCTTCTATTTTTGTTAAACATGGATGAATGTGAATATATTATGGATGCTCTTATGTTTTCGTTAAGCATGAAGTTCATCCTTTTCTTTTTTTAAATTTGCATATTCATTTCTACTTAGAGATCTTCTGCAAAAGCAACAAGGAAACTACCCAAAAAATAAAAACAAATGGATCTCATAAATTGTTCGAAAGGTTCATTGGCTCTTTGTGTCATCTCTAATGACATTCTTGAAATAGTTGGTATCACTGTTTTCAGCGATGTATTTTGCAATCAGCACATATTAGATCATCTTATTCAGATGATCCCATTTGCCCTTACTTGAGTAGATACTTGGCATTCTAGTAGACTATAGAAACCATTCATGCTCCAACATTCGTCCTTCTTTAAGTATTGCGGGCAACTAGGGTATTCGTCTTTCTTTAAATTATTAAGATCAATGTTTTCAATCATGCACAAACAGATTCTATGGCGCTGTGCACTCACGGTTGCGGGTTAACAATCATGCACAAATAGGTTCTGTGGCGTTGTGCACTCATGGTTGCGGGTTAATACAGGTTCTGTGTTGAACTGCGAGGAGAAGGAAATATACAGCAGAAGCGTTTTTTATTTCCACACTCGCATAGATCCTAAATTTTCTGTAAGCAGGGAGGTTACTTTACCTCACGCCGCACAGAATGCCGGGATTGACGAGAGCGGACCTGCGAGGTGGGTGCACAACGCCGGCTGGTTTCCTCGAGACGGGTTGCAGAGCAGGTTCGACGGGAGTGGGTGCCGAATGGTGAAAATGAAATTGTATTTTGGCGCGAGGGCAGGTTTGAAAAGTGACCCTGTGCCAGCTCGGAGGTGGTGGGTCCCGCGTTCCCGGAAAGAGAATGACGCGATGGGGACGACCGGCCGGATTGTTTATGGCATGACGATGGATGCGACATTCGATTATGGGACCGGGTATGGACATCCATGGTAAGGGCCGCCTCCATACGAGCATTTAATGCCCTATGGCAGGCTGGTTAGCTCTTGCCAGAGAGTTCCACTTGGCCTAATCTTACCACACTAAAGAAATGTTGAAGACGACTTCTTGGCCCCTTGATTTGGTGGTAGCCGAGGAAAATATGTACAGGTGTTGGCGGCTCAGAAGCTCAAGGCGTCTACCATGATTGGACGTCGGAAAACCTTGCCCCGCCCCCAGTTTTCCTATGGGGACAGAGGATGTGCACCAAAAAATTCGCTCATGTTAATTGTGCAGACGAGGGGCTAGGTTTCGCGTTGTGCAAACGAGAGGCCAGGTTTCGTGGTGGGAAAGGTTGGACGTGGCATCAAATCAACCGAGGAAAATAATGACAGCTGTTTTTAAATGAACGATAGCAAATGAAAAGGTTCACGAAAGTCGGTGCTGAGCTCTTTCAAAAGAGAACACCTTCGGTGTAAATACATAAAAAAGGACAATAATAGAATTCCTTATCTCTATTAAATTTTGAATACACAAAAATTTGTAATTCATATTATTATTATTATCTAATTTTAAGGTCACAATCAAGCTAGACACCAAATTGGTGTATGAGACCCCTTGTTTGTGGGACAAGGGACCCACCTCTGCGTAGCCATTTGACTACTAAGCCTACGAAGACATACATACTCCACCCCCTTGGTTTTGAACCTGTGACCTCTTAGGAGGAAACACATGCTCTTAATCATTAAACCCACTCAAACTATTATATTCAATGAAATTATTAGGGAATTGTCTTTAGTGCGACTTTTTGGAAGCTTTTACGGTGGGTTTTTCCGGTCAAATTTCTCTAAAATCTGGCAGGAATTTATTGAAATCACAAGCTTGATGGGTAATCCTGTGCAATAAAAGTGCCCTAGGGTTTTTCGAGGGTGCTGAATTCATATATCCAGTAAAAATAACTAGTTTAAATAACACAAATCAAAATTTCACCTCAAAATTTTCCACCCATTTCAACACAAAAAAGTCCAAAAAATCACACTAAAGACAACTCTAATTATTAAAAATGATACTAATACTCTAAACACATGTATAGATAACTTTTTCCATTGAAAGTAAAAATTAAACCCCAAACTTACCACCCCTCTAACAAGTTAATTAAAGCCATAAATATTTCATAATTTTTTTATATAATAGATTGGAAATTATACATTACTTTTATGGGCAAGAAGATGGAATATCATCTGTAAACCATCCACGTGCTTCCCAAAATCCGAAGGGACTCCTAGGCATTTTTGTTTAATTAACGGACGCAAGAATTTTTAAATTGAACACAAAATTTAAATGCCAATGCCAACGCCAACGCCAACGCCAACTTCCAAGGATATTCCCAGCCTTGCTCACTAGCAAAAATGAGTGGATAAAGAACGCCCTGTTTCTCCTACTGTGTTTTGTTGGTGTTCTCAAGGAAATAAGAAGTATTGTTAGCTCGCATGGCTCTCATGGCGTTTTCCTTGCGATTATCCCCTACATTCGCTGGCCCTCTGAAAGCAAGAGATGGTTATCAGATGCGCCGTTTTCAACCCCTGGTTGTTAGATGCGCAGAGACGGAGAAGGGGAGCGGCATCCGCAGAGGAGGAGGTATCACTCAGCCGCGTCCCATTTCGCCGGCCATGCAAAAGTTCTTAGGCGTCTCCGAGATACCTCGCACCAAGGCCATTAAGAAGATATGGGAGTATATCAAGGAAAACAACTTGCAGGTGGGTTTTGGATTCAATTTATCCTCTCTCTTATACTCTTTGATGCCCAACTGTACTGTCTTTCATGGTGCGAACATGCTAGAAACCTAAGTCGTATGTTTATATTAATGGATATTGATTGGAATCAAATTTAGGGTTTTAAGTATAAACAACCAGTAGGTTTACGCCTTGGTAGAACAAATATGTACAAGATTTGTTAAAATTAATGAGCATAAAAGATTGGCAACATGATGGTCTAATGGGTTTCTCCTGTGCAGTTGTGTGCTTTAGATATGAGGGGATAGTTCACGGCTTTAATCTCGGGAACTCTATTGGGTTTCTCTAGTCTAGCCTTCTGCCTCTTCTCTCGGGGTTGTTCCCTTTTCTTGTCGCTACTACCGTGGTACCTAAGCCACTTGGGTTTTTTGCTTTCTTCTAGAAACCGTCTTTATACGTAGCTGGAAGAAGTTTTCTTTTAGGCTTCACCCAGGAGAACTTCCTATTCTTTTTGGCGCTAACATCTTCACAACCGTAGTTCCCAATCCAGTTGTATTTGTTCTTTCTCCTCATTTTGATTTTCTACGAACCATCTTTATAGGCAATTGGAAGATGTTTTCATTCAGGCTACACCTAGGAAAATCTCCTGGGACAATTATCCATGGAGTGGAATTTTTTTGTGGAAGATCTTGCACTTGGAAGCAACGTCTTCATATTTATAACAATTGCGTCCTTTGGGGCGTAGAGGCCAGATTCTGCTGTATTGGAATTTGTGGTATGGAAATTCATTACTATTCAGTGGTATCACATTTTTTTATTATACTATAAATATGATATGATCAACTTATTTTTGATTATGTGATAATATATTTCATATATTTTGATACTTATTTGTTGAAATATGTAACTACGTTCCGTCTTCATAATCATATGTAATGATGATTTAATGTATTTGATGTAAAGAGAAAAACAAATTTATTATTGTCATTCTTGAGGCATGGGTTTCATGCTCAAGGTAAATTTATTTATAGTTCAAGCACCCATTGAGTGCTTCTAGGGCTTGTCATTGAGTCAACAAGTCAATTGAGTCATTGTCATGTATGGAAGACCCTTTTGGGCATGTTGTATCTTGTAAAGAAAATTATTGTACAGTGAAAAGTGTCATAAAGACCCTCCAAGACCTTGTCAAAAAAGTAGCAACAAGTCGTCCTACATGAAAGACCAAGTCGGCCTCATGAAGGGCTATTCGATCACCTTGTGAAGCATATATATAAGAGACATCAACCTCACTTGAAGATCACTCACTCACCACACAAGAAATTTGATCAAGGAAGAGAAAGAGACCTAAAAGAGTGAAGAAAAGGAGGAATAAAGGAACAAAGTCTTTGAGTATTGCTTTTGGGCTATCTTCTCCTCACACATGGGAAGATTAGGGCAACTTTACTACAACAAATTTGGAAGTTACAAAAGAAACTGCTTGGAAATCGAGTGTTAGCAAGGTTAGCACATGTGAGGTGACCACCAAGTACATGGTTAGCACATGTGAGATGACCATTGGGTGATCATCAAGGTTAGCACATGTGAGATGACCACCAAGTACAATCATTCAACCAAGGAGAAGTGAGACTCACCCAAACCAAAGAACTCCATCAAATATATAATGCCATGAAGAGGAGGAGCTCGATGAAGATAAATCCTCCAAGTCAGTCTGTTGCTCCAAGATATCGATGACAAATCTCCATCATTGTGATGAAAATCACAAAGTGGAACCTCATACAGTGTGAGGTGTATCAACTCCTAGGAGATGTGCTAGTGATGTAGCATTGGTCTCTTCCATCCATGAGATCTCTAGTTATTCATTGGATGAGAGGTTTGATGCCTTGATGGATGATGCTGAGATTGATTCTGATTTTGGGGTTGTAATTGATGGGAATATTATGGAGCATAGAGCTAGGAGGGATTTTGGATTCACTGAGATAAAGGGAGTTAACCTTGGAGATGCTCTTATTTATAGTTTCTCTTGAGATGGGGAAGTTGATCTAGTTCATGTTGGTTTAGTTGCTAGGGTATTTAAGGTACATGAAAAGGGTTGTCATGTTGACAAGTTGATGATGATCTTGCATAGTTTAATGACTATACAATGAGCTTTGTATTCTAGGTTTGTCTTGATCTTGTATGGAGATGTGATTGTCTTTGTAGGATGTCCTGGAGAGTTCATGACGTGGTTTCCATTAATGTTGGCTTGTGATGTGGATGTGGAGGATGATGGAGTTTGGTAGGTTGTTTTTGCTATAGGGAGATATTCCTTCATATTCATAGATGGTTGTTATTCATTGGATGACTGAGATTTTGTGATAGCACAGTTGACAACTTTGTTGCAAATGACAATGGTTGATTTTGAGACCATAGCTAGTACTATTTTGCAAATAGTAGGTTTGGTGGGGTTGTTGAGGGACTTAATAGGTATTGATGTAAACAATTTCCTCATGAAGAGGGAGTATTATATTTCTAGTTTATATATGTTGATGTGAGTAGCATCGGAACGTCTTCTACAATTTTAGCATGTGGAAGACAGTATTTGCCTCTTCTAGTGATTTATATCTTCTTTCCTAAGTTTAACTTAGGAAAAGTACAATAATTAAAGTCAATTAATTATTATGGACTATTGGGTTATTTTATAAGGATAAATAATTTAATTATTTAAGTGACTTAGAAATAATCTCAACTGTTGATCTTCAAGATGTTTCTAAAAGGAATCTTTAAGATGTTTCTAGAAGGAAGATTTAAGATGTTTCTAGAAGGAAGATTCAAGATGTTTCTAAAAGGAATCTTTAAGATGTTTCTGGAAGGAAGATTTAAGATGTTTCTAGAAGGAAGATTTAAGATGTTTCTAGAAGGAAGATTCAAGATGTTTCTAGAGGGGATATTGGGGTTAGAGATTTGGACTCAATGAAGATTATAAATGGAGGCTAGCGATGGAGGTGAAGACACAACAAAGAGCACAAGTGTGTGAGCGAGTCATTATGAGAGAGAGCGATTCTCTTTGAGTGGCTCAATGACCAGTGCACAGAGGAGGAGAAGTGCGAGTGGCTTTGAGTGAATCCAGGAGGGTAAGTTGGAGGAGATTTGTAGGGTTGTGTTGTCGGAAGGAGATCGAGTTTGTTTGGAGGAGGCGAGTTGTTGGAGTGTTGGGGTTTTCCAACGCATGTTAGTGGCAGGGCGCAGGTCGAGTTGCTGGAGGGCGTAGATCTAGTTGCTGGAGGGCACAAATCTAGTTGTTGGAGGGCACAGATCTAGTTGTTGGAGGGTGCATATATGATTGTTGCAAGCTGATTTCTTTAGAGTGATTTCATCTAGAGGCAAATTTCCTTAAGGTCGTTTACCTAAGACGAATTCATTCTGAGGGAGCCAAGTTGTAGGTTTCAGATTGCATTTTTCCTTGTATCTTTGTGGGTCGAAAAACCCAATTCTTCTAGATAATGAATTGACAGATAATTGTTTGTGGGTTAATTAATTTTGTAATGTGTGATTGATATCTCTGGTTTATTTCTGCTGCATATTTTTTATTCTAGATGTTAAAGATATTGATGGTTTTATTTTTCAGTGATTCAATTATTATTTGGGTAAATAAATAATAAACTGGGGATACATTAAATTGTCGGGAGAAAATAGATCTAGCCGATATTAGAAATTTAACAGTTGTGCTTCCTGAGATTTGGAGCACATGGTGTGCGTTCGCCCCTTGGATGGTCTGAGATGGATTGTAGCATGAGAGATGGTTCGTGATGGACATGCATAATTGAGATAGCTTTCTCAATGGATGCTTAACTTTAATTTATTGTAGGCTCAATGCTATTCCTTGTTCTTCCCTTGGATGTTGGAGATCTCTTGGTAGTTTGGTGGATGCCCTTCATTGAGGCCTCATGGAAGAGTCACATGTTTGGAGAAGTACGTTACAAGGGATGTGGAGCACTGTGCATCACTGAGGAGGGATTCAAGCCATAGTTGGCATGTGGTAATTTGGTTTCATGTTTGGAGGATTTGAGATGGCTTGGGGACACTTGGAGTTTTGATAGTGTTATTGTAGGAAGTAGTTGATCAAGTGGAGTACATGGCTTTGGCGGATAAATGGAGTTTGTGGAGGATTGTGATGGAGTGGTGTGGACTTTCCTTGTGTAGCTACAATATCATGGAGTCATTATTGTGCATGATATTGCCTTTGGAGCATGACACTTATACAAGTCATTGGACATGCCCTTAAGGGGTCACGTGTGACAAATCCCACATGTTGGACATAGATTTGTTAAGGCACATGTCGAACATGAGTTTGGCATGTGTCTTGTTCATAGGACACATGCCAAACTCATGTTTGACACATGTCCTACATGTGTCCCAGTTTTAGGACGTGCCTTGTCAAAAAAGCAGATGTGGGATGTATTTACAAGCAAAGTGAAGAGTGGTTAAATGGAAGGATAATGACGTGGGATGTGTTTTCTGATGATACGGGTTTGGATAGTAGTGTTGAGTTTGCATTAGCCAACTTGGATCTTAATGAACCAATGCTAGAGGCAGTCACTTTTGAAGATGGTAATCCTCTTGAAGGGTCATCCTCCACACTAATAGATGCATTGATTGGATTGGATATAGAGGAGGAGGGGAAGTATTAAGGAGAGAGAAATGGCAGTGATTGTGATTTTGATGATTTTAACATGAAGGATAGAATATTGGCAGTTACGAGCTTTGAAATTCTTCCATCTATGGTTCTATTATCTACCCTATTTTGTATTTTCGATTGTCACTCCCATTTATAGTAGCAATGACTCAATATCTATGTAATACATTTTGTTTTGATTAATTAATGAGAAATTGTAGTTTATGGTTCTAATTTTTGTGCATTCGTCATTAGATCATCAATGATGTAGACTGTATTACTAGTAAGTACTAAGTAGTAACTAGTTGTATGATGGAATTTGTATCATTTAAATGTTTTGGTTTCTAAATTCTAACAAAATTTGAATCTTTGTCTATATATCATCTTTGAATGTGTAACTTATATATATATATATGTATGTATATATATATATATATATATATATATATGTATGTATATATATATATATATATATATATATATATATATATGTATGTATATATATATATATATATGTTCTTCATGTCCTATTTCTCGGTCACTCATGTTTCTGTGTCCACCATGTCTTGTCAAGTGACATAGCTTGTACTCTAGAGTGGATGCCCCGCTTTATATTTCCAAGGTCGTTATGTCATGTGTCGTCCACTCATGTTTATGTGTCCTCCATGTCTTGTGTCCACTGACTTAGCTTGTACTCTAGAGTGGATGCCCCACTATATATATATATATATATATAATCAGACTATGTAATCCATGTCCTATTTCCAAGGTCACTATGTCTTGTGTTGGACACTTGTGTTTTTGTCCTCCATGTCTCGTGTCAAGTGACTTAGCTTGTACTCTAAGTGGATGTCCCACTTATGTGGCCTACAAGGGCCCATGAAGGTGGCTTGTAAGGGTTTAGACCCACATAATATTGTTGGCCTCCCTTATGTCTTGTATAAGTAGAGGATGGAGAGTCTTGCCACAACATATTAATTTAGTCACTTGTATTCACTCTTGTGATGAGATGTGACTAAGAGAAGAGAGTGTGCACTTCCTCTCTCTCTCTCTCTCTCAAGTCTTCACTTGTACTTTTTTATTCTCTCTGCCCCTTGAGGCGCTAGGTTTTCTTGGTCTTCATGGAGCATCTTGGAATTCTAGGGTTAGGGTTTATCTCTTGGAGATTTGAGATTATGGTTTTGAGAGAAAACTGTAGGGTGGATTTTTGAAGAATAATTGAAGAGGAGGATAACTTGTCTTGGAGGTTATGTTGAAGAAATTCTTACACTTGGATCTTCTTGTCTTAGCTAGAGTTTGGTGATTTACCCTAGCTAGGGCTTTTTGAATAGTTGGAGTTTTTATGATAGTCTCGAGAGAAGACTATGGTATGCACTTGTACTTGTTCATGAAGTTTCCAGCTGTCTACATCTTGTACCTTTTTCACATTTGAATTTTAGCTATATGTGTTTTTTTATGTTTTGCTATTTATAGTCATTTATGTCTTGCTGATTGGACATAAGTAAAAGTGATTATTGTTAAGCGATCTGACATCCAAGGAAGATTATAAGGGACTGATTTTACTGCTATAAAAGTGTATGTTCCAAATCTGGTTATTTGCTGATAAGTTGTTGTAGAAGGGGCTGAAACTTATCTCTTTGTGTGGTATCTTTTCTCTTTGAATTGCTGAGAAGTTTGGGGTTGATTAAAGTGAATTATTGTTATGCTTCCGCTGTTGTTTTATACTCTAATTGACAGCAGTCCTAAGGACAGAAAATTGTATGGCAAAGATCCAATAAACATTCTAGGAAGAAGGTGCAATTTGAGTTTTGCATTAAATGTTTGACTGCATGAAATTTCCTCAAAGGGAACTTTAACCAAAAAGGATAGTGGGTGTGTCCTCAACTCTCGAGATGAAAATTTGCTCCATGATTGAATGTAGGCCGGAGAACGAGAAATGTTGCACATACCATATTGTAACACCAACCTCATTGCTTCCTTGGAGTTGAACAATTATCCCAACTTCTCTAGTGACATATGAACTTGAAAATTGTTAAGTTTGTCATTTTGTCCTTTTTGCATATAGTAGTAGCTAGATAGATGGAATCAATATAGAGGAAATGTGCCTTTTGTTAAAATTAATCTTTGGTGCTATTCTGATGAGACTCCCTTCCATCCAAATTTGAAGTGCTTAAAGGCCACCCTTTATTGTGAATTAATACCTTTGGGATTTCTTATGGGAGGAGGCCTACAACCTAGGAAGGAAGAATAGTCAATATGAATGATACTCCTAGATCAAGGCTTCCTAAAGAGAGAAATACTTCTCTTATGGTCTTGTGAGATAACAAGCATATGAAGTTTTGGGACCACAAGGGAGGCCTAAGAGGATTTGAGCAAGGCCTAGCGTTTGCAAATTTCAATGAGAATAAGATGCCTCAATCAAGCAAGGATGACAAGGGTCAACGAATAATTAATTTCCAATGAGTTTTAGGAACAAATGACGCAAGAAAATCTGCTAACTAAAGAAGCATAGGGGAAGGAAATGATGTTGGAGCTAAGGTTTGAATTTTCTCTAAATCTAGCTTGCCAGTTAGCACTTCAAGATGACCACCTTAATGCATTTCACACTAAGCCCTAGAAGACCCTCTAAGGTCGGGGCAAAAAATGGGAGAGGGAGAGAAAAGAAGAAATTTGACGTGATTAAACTAGGATTTAAGGTCTGTTGACCACTGGAGTGGCTCCTGATGATTATATGAAGACTCCATGCCCAAGGATGATCCAGAGGACACTTGTACCATCAGATATCATCAGTCAACGAAGTTTTTTAACTCTACTTCTATCTTCTCATCATCTTTTTTGTACCCAGATTCCACACCCTACGGGGAATTGTAATAAGTGATACTAGTAATGATGAGTTTTGAGTCTATAACAGGCCTAGGATGTTGGGACTCGATTAGCAAACGAGTACACCTTGGAGTGTTTTTTTAATCTGGTTAATTATCCCTTCTTTTTCAGAGGTGGATAATTTTCTAGGTTTTTGCATTCATGTTTTACCCCAAAGCCGGGGTGACGGTTTGAAGGTTGAGCCCCTGACACATCTTAGTGTCTAAAATCGATGTATATTACCATACTAGATGACACAAAAAATTTTGTGGAATTTGGCTAGGTCTAGGTAGTCATTTTTTAATTTTTTAGATTTCCCGCAGGTCAAAAATTGCAAATAAAATTGTATTTAAATTGTAATAAGTGTAGTCTAAAGAAGTTGTATGGGGCATGAGTAATCAAATTTACACTCCGCACCCTCAACTTTCTACTATGACACACTTTGAGAGGTTAATAATGTGTTTTGGACCCTCAAAATCCACTTTTCCTAAGTTTAGTGGGAAATCTGGCAATTAATTAAGCCAGAAATTAAATAAATGGAGAAAAATAAATATCCACACATGCTAAATGTTGTGGAAATGAAGTGGAAAATTATGGGGGAGTTAAAGTGAAGTCCCAAGGTGATGTGGACTCCTAAAATCAAGGAAAGGACATATGCTCAAATAAAATCGAATTTCTGGCATTAAATAAAAACGCTGCTTGGAAATTCGAATTTGTGAAGTTAATGCACATTTGGGAGGATTTGGGAGAATATTTGGTGGAGATTTTTGTGAGAAATTGTCCCCACATGGGTTACCACCCATATATACTTGTCATTCCACCATAAAATTCGAATTTGGCACATAAGGGAAGAAGAAAATGATGTCCACTTGCCAAAATTCGATTTTTACACTTGGCATTGGAGCTCCATTCAACAAATTTGAATTTATCTTTGGGATTGTCACCTCATGCCACTTGTTTAATCACTTTTACATTGGGATTGGCTCCAATGTCATTTGTCATTGTCATTCTTCATTGGGATTTGCTCCCAACTTTCTATATAATAGAGCCATCGGCTCTCACATTAGAATAAGATTGTTACTAGCTATTGTGCTTGTGAAAGCGCCACTGTCTTGTACACTTTCAGAAATATCAATAAAGACTTTGGGGTTTCATTCATGAGGTGTTCCTCCTTTTCGAGTGTGATGAATTGTTGAGCATTGGTATAATTCTTTTTACGCATGCTTTGATCTAATTTGTTTTCATATGCTTTTGTAGATTTGTTAATGTAGAGCTATCTTGCATTGACATTTGATTTAGAAATATGCTCTAGGTATAGAATGCTCTAGTTGGTTTTAAATAAATCTCTAAAGTTTCTTATCATTGTTTATTGCTAAATCTATATGAAACTAATTCTTGATTGAAGTTTTGTAGAGAGACATCTTGTTGAGATTACAAAATCAAGCGTGAGGGGAAGTCTTTGGAGAGACCAACCCACTCTTGATACATTCTTAAAAGAGCTCTCATTTATTCTTTGAACCTTCATAGTCTTATCTTACAAAGTGGTTTTGTAGGGATTTTGGCACATAGCTTGTACACAAGCTGAGAACTTCTAAATTTAAATCTCTTTTAAAAAACATTGTACTTCATTTCTTTCATTTGCTATCTAAGAGCTTGAAGATGGCTAAGCAAAAACGAGAGTTTACTCTCACTCTTTAGCTTAGCCTTTTGTAAATTATAATTGTACATATACATTTTATCTTGCTGATTTTTCCATTAATACTTAACTTATTTTGCAGCCATTGTTTGGATTGTTTGCTAACTCTTGTGTGGTAGATTTTGAAGAGAAACTTCCTGCAACATCTAACAAATGTTTGCAAGACCTTTGGGAAGTGTTGGGGGTTCAATTTCCAAGGATGTCGTGAGCCATTTTGAGGCTTATTTTGGCCAAGTCGAGTTCACTAGAGGGTTGCCCATTTTCTGCTTTAAGCTGTGGGCATTTAGAGGAAACTCACACCTTGTTTCCCTTGCATAAGTTTTGTGAGATCTTGTCACTACTTTCTCAAAAAAGGAGGTCTAGTGTCCAAGTTTCAAGCAATTATTGTGAGGACTTTCCTTAAAGTATAATTGAGAACTTTGAAGGGCCCTTTTCTCTTTGTAATATTAATAAAAGATCTAACTTGCTTGTGGGAGTTTGGGATTTCTCCCATGGTATCCTATCTCCCCATTTAGAGGGAGGCTTCTCTTGGGTGGATTGACATTTGCATGGTTTAAGCTTTCATACTTCATTCTCTTACATGCATGCTTTAATTGGGAATTAACACAACTTCACTATCACATTTCATTAAGTTAAAGTTTTTTACAATTTCATTTGAGCTTTGCATTATCTATCTCATTGTTGCTTGAATCTACAAGCTTACATTTTACTTTGGGCAATTCATCCTTTACATGCAAGCATTTTATATTCTTAACAAACTTTGATTCGTTTCCATTTACCTTCGTAAATTGTTTCATGAGCACTTGAATACATGTTTCAATTTTATGCTACATTGTTATCTTGAATATTGGAGCAATTTATTGTCAGTCTATTTGAAACAAATTTTACTTTCAAGCAAATTACTTGTATCATTTTAATTCATTGATGAAACACATGCAACACTTGTAAGCTAATTTTATTCCTCCAGTTGAAGTTATAATTGCAACTTATGTTGAACACTATTTCATTCTTAAGCATTGCAAATCAATCTATTTGAAGCATTTGCATGTATAATTATTTTAATCTGGAGAATTAACATAATTTGCATTTCATCTAGGCATTTTAGTGTAGGAAGGTTCCAACCCTTATTAAAATTTTATCTACATAAGTTGGTTGAAGTAGACATCTTAGAGATCCTCTACTCTTCTATTGACTCCTCACTGTGAGATCCATATCATTGGGTGAGGGTGAGGTCTGAGGATTGAAGAGTTAAATTGTAATCTTGTTGTAGAGCTAATTAATAAAATTAACCAAGAGCACTTTCCATTACATTTACTTGTCTCTTGATGGTTTGAGTTTTCATATGCAAAGTCTATTCCAAAAGCAAGTATTGTAATCATTTCAAACAAGTGTTTTCTTTTCATGTTTCGAGTCTAATTGCATATTGATGTCTTGGTTTAGCACTTCCTTTCTTTTACATTTCCAAGTTAATTACTAATTTTTGTGTTTTGGCAAGATATGTTTCACATGTTTTGATTTATAAAGTTGATTATCTCAAAAGCATTTTGTATCTTACATATCTTGTGCTAACAATTCTTATTTACATTTCAGGGTGACTTTGTTTTCTCTTTTGAGAGAATTTCATTTTACTTTGAGCAAATATATCTTTAAATTGTTGAGCAAATTCCTTATAAGGCACTGGTTTTATGGTTTTTAATCATATTAATGATTGACATTGTTATTTCAAGTTGCTCATTTCATATTTGCTCATAAATCTTTAAAAGTAATCCATTTTCACTATAACACTCTCCTAGAAACTCACATTTTTTAACTTTACTTTTCATTAGGGACCACCCCCCTTAGCTAACCTAAGAGATAGCTCAAATGGAGAGAGTCGGGATTAGTGTGGCAGCCCTTCTCTGAGTTCCCTGCCACCAACCACACCTTGTGGGGTTGAAGGTTTTTCTCACTGACTTGTAGGGTAGGTGTAGGCGGGAGGGTCAACAAGGTCAATGCTTGGTTCTTGGGAGGATTGGAGTCAAAATTGTTGAGAAATCTAGGGGGCAACAAGTGTAGGTGATTTCTCTTACCTTGATAACTGCTTGTGATGTATTTTTACTTTACTTGATTAACTTTTTCTTTTCTTTATTATTATTAGAGTTCTCTATCTTCAAATAACTACCAAATCATAAAGAAGAATGGGACAATATGACATAAGATACAGGTGATCAACTATGGCCAAAACCTCTCCAATTAAGAGGAGAAACCCACCAGAACCCTTTTCTTCTTATAGAACTTCAATTGATGAATTCTAAGACCTATGACCCTTGACCAACACCATCCAAGACCAAGTCATCCCCCCTTCTTGATGAGCTTTCCTTACACAACTTCCAACAACAAACTTCGACCTTCCAACAACTTCTCCAGCAACTTCGACCCCAACAACAATTTCTGCAGCTTTGACTTAGCAACTTCAACAATTTTGACCTAGTAGCTTCACAACTTCGACCTTGATGTAGCTTCACAACTTCGATCTAGAGGCAACTTCACAACTTCGACCTTGCAGCTTCACAGCGTCGATGCAACTTCATAATTTCGTCTAGCCCAAAAACTATAGAAACCCTAACGAAAGAGAGAGAGGCCAAAAACTTCGACCTTGATCTTCTTCTTCTTCTTCGTCCTTTTCCAGCTTCTATGTTGAGGAGATCGAACTTGCTTGAGTGAGTGTGCAAATGAGGTTGAATGTTGGAAATACTGAGGGGGGGTGAATTAGTATTCCTTTCACTTACTATTATTATTAATCTTTCAGAGCATTAGTTAATCTTCAATTATTATCAGTGTTTGTAAAATGATAGCAGTAAACAAAAGGAACACAAATGCTCACAATTTTTATGGTGGGAACCCCCTCCGGGGCAAAATCCACTTGAACGCTTTTCTAATAATTCTTTAATCTTCAACTCCAATTGAAAAGACAGCTCCAACTTCCTAGAATCTAGAAAAGCATTCTTCTTCAGCTCCCACTAGATGGACGCTCCAACGCCCGAGATTCTTCAGTAGTCAACTGAACAGATGCCCCAACACCCAATGAGCTACAACTCATCCTAGCACCACCCTGAAGTTTTCACAGGCTTGAACTTGTTGGTGACTTCATGCACCAGCCTAGCACCCTATAGAAGAATAAAAGAAGAATGGACTCTCGTGCCAGGGAAAATGGTCCACTTTACAATGATATAGAATGATGTAGAAGAAGAAGACACACTAGACCATAACTCCAACTATGACACAACCACCTAATGATGATCCTAGTCCTCCCAACACTGCCTCTTCAACTCTTGGCAGATAGACACTTGTACAACTTTCACAATGATGCTTTTACAATGATTGTATGCAGTGCTGCCCACTTGAAGACTTCATATGGTGAACTTCTTGCTGCCGTTTTGCACCTTGATTGCTGCTCTTGTCATGCTACCCTTTCTCACTCTTCAGAACATTAGATTATGCATTGAGTCTTCTCTTGATGAATATATAATACCTATAGAAAGTCTTCAAGGAAATACCCATGACATGATAATAGCAAAACTTACCTCATCCTGCAGAGCATATGTTAGTGCTAAACAAAAACAACAAATTAGAATACAAAGAACCTAATGCAATTAAGAGATGAACATGCATATACAGAAGATACTTACCTAGAACTTACCTTTGCTGCATCATTTTGATGCACCTTGCTCTTTGTTGCCCTAGAAAGTCTGGTCCTTTACACCTCTTGACAACACTTGATCTAGTTTTTTTTCCTTGCCTTCTAGGAGCACAATATTGAATCTGATGTATCTTTGTGATTTCGGATCCCCAATATGTGATCTTTGGTCCTGTAGTAGCCCTCTGAGTCTTCTTTCCAATGCCACAGGTTTGACCTGATTTGGATTCTTCAAGGCAAAGTTATGCCCAATCTCTCACAATGACCTAATTATGGACTAGTTTAGTAGAGCGAACTTGTACGACGTGCCATATGTCACTCTTTCCTCCGGATCTGAAATTGATACACAGAAAACTACAGTCTGTGCACTATCCGCCACTTTTTACAGAATTCCAATCCGCTTCTTAGAGAGAGAGTTATGACGATTTTCCCAAGGTCACCTCTTTGAGATGAAATTCGGGAGCCTGCAAAAACCCTAACTTCCACAGATCATATCTCCGAAAATATAGTGAACCAAGATCTGAAATTCGGTCACGACGTTCATCAAGATTTCGGCTCAAATGGGTTTTAATTTCAGCATCTAAGACTTCGCAGAAATAAAGTTATAGCGAAAATGCCACGATCACTACTTTTGGAGGATATATGAGATTTTTTTTTATAGAGTTGAGAGGGGCTTCTATAGAGAATGTTGGAGGGATTTTAGGAGCTTAAAAAATTATTAATTATTGACTATTCAATGACCAAAATCAATGATAAATGCCATGCCACAACCCCATGGGGTTTTAGCCCACTAATTGGGGTTACTAACTTCAATCTTGAATAACTTACAAACTGTGAGGAATTACGAGGAGAGCTATATACCGATAGAAAGATATTTTTGAGTAGAGTATTCCTATAATGGTTATGAGACGAGAAACCATGAATGATGATGCCCAATGTGCCATGGAAGTTCAGGGTCATCCTTGGTGCTGCTTGGGTTGACATCAATGACAACCTCAGATCATCTTTAGATCAACATCGAATTCCTTCTTATTTATAGGCTTGTGAGGGGTACGAATTGCTATCTCGAGGCCGACTTGTCCCTTCATGTACGCTGACTTGATCTTTGTGCCATGACGAGGTCTTGGAGAGTCTTTTTGTTGAGAAACCAATGCTAGTAGAGTTAGGATTAGATTTCTCTTTCTTGATAATTATTTGTGAATTAACTTGGCTTCTTTTTCTTCTTTGTTATATTATCTTTCATCAAGCAATTACCAAATTATGTGTATGAAGATCACAAAAATACGAGACACAAGATGTAGGCACTCTACCAAGGCAAAACCCCTATCCAAGGGGAAACCCAGTCAAAATCTCTTTCTTAAATAGTTTTCTTGAGATAATCCAAGACTCTTCAACCTAGACAAATATCTCCTCCAACCACCAAGTCAACCTCTCCTCCCAGCAAGTTCGACCTAGATCTTCGACCCAACAAATCCATAATTTCGACCTTCTAGCAGCAGAATCTTCAACCCAACACTTTCAAAATTTCGACCCTTTCAGCAATAAAACTTTGATCCAACAATTGGCCCAATAACTTCGTATAAGAGAGAAAGAGATAACACAAAACCTTCAACCTTGATCCTTCCGACACTTCTTATTCTCTTGTTGGAATTTCACACTTTTCCTGCCTGCTTCACTTGGATATCGAACTTGTAAGAGAGATGCCTCCAAATGAATTCAAACTGCTTGTATATATAGGCTTTAGGCGAGGTCGAATTGCCCAGTTTGAGGCCGACTTGGTGTAGAGGTGTCAAATACCTTATTTGACCCAATAATGATCATTTTTACATGATTCAAAAGTCCAAGAAGGGTCTCATAAAATTTACAATGACTTTAATGACTCATTATAAATCCTAGTAGTCCACAATGGGGACTTTGACTAATAAAAGATGAGCCAAGCATGAAACCCATGCTTTGATAAGTCATTGTAGTAATAATAAAAAATTTCTTTTTCATTCTTTTGATAAGTACATTACATAATGACTCAAATACATTTATGAAGACCGAACCTAGTTACATTGTTCAACACTCCCTCTTAACTAGGGAGGTATTCATAATAACATATACAAGGAAGATCTCAAAACATATGAACTATGAAGAGTTTAGGCACCGCAATGCCATGGACTAGATTCCTGACCAGGGCAATCTATCCAGGTGGGACTAAGATGGACTAAAGCTTTCAGCCTCTCTAGGTACCATTAACCTTACTTGCTAACCATCAACCCAGGGATCCAGGTGCGTATCCAAGGTCAGAGCTCTATGACCAATGCCACCCTCCCTACTTCGGGATCTAGACATCAACACATAGTGCCGGCCTGATGTCCTCCCAGGCAATGTGTCTCACACACAAAGCCTCAACAAATCTCTTCCAAACTTTTATCATTATCAAGAAGATCAACAATATCTACTAAACCAAGCATGTTTCTAAGATATTCAAATTTCTTATTTGGAAGAGATCGTCGATTGAGACATACTGTAGCTTCACGATCCCACCCTACACCAAGTTCCTAATGTAGTGGAACTTATTGTTGATATGCTTCGTCCTAGCATGAAACACGGGATCTTCAGATATCTTGATGCAACTTTGATTATCACAGTAAGACCTAGAGTCTTCTCGAACAAATATGTCAGAAGCTTTCTCAACCATACAACCTCCTTTCCTACTTCACATGCATCCACATACTCTGCTTCAACACTACTCAAAGCAACGAGATCTTGCTTTCTACTAATCCATGAGATCATGGCAGATCCTAAACTAAAGCACCCACCTGTAGTGCTTCTTCCATCGGTCTCACTGCTAACCCAATCAGAATTTGTGAAGCCAATCAACTTGACTTCCTTGCTATCGTACTTTAGGTAGTGATGTATAGTGCCATGAACATATCTCAATATATGCTTGGCAGCGACCCATTGATCATGACGAGGCTCTAACTGAAACTGACTAAGAATGTTCACAGCGCAACATATATCCGACCTAGTATTTACTAGATACATAAGAGAACCCACCAACTTATGATAGGAGGTAGGATCTACGAGACTTGAGTTAGAGCTCCTCAACTTCTTGAGATTGGTGACAATAAAAGTAGTCATGGGCTTGGAATCCATCATTCCAAATTTCTGCAACAACTTGATGATATACTTTCCTTGCCTCAGATATATCTTCCCAGGCTTCTGCCATACTTCCAAACCTAGGTAATAGTGCATCAATCCCAGATCCTTCATCTCAAATTCAGCTGCCAACATCTTCTTGCATTCTTGTAGCCTTCGCTCCACATCTGTAATGAATAGATCATCCACATATAGTAGAATAATGACTAGCTCATTATCCACAACCTTGATGTTGAGATTTGGATCAACAGTACTTTTCACGAACCCAATTGTTAGAAGGTATGCATCCATTCTTGCATACCATGCCCTAGGAGCTTGCTTCAAACCATATAGGGCCTTCTTGAGTCTACAAACATGAGTGTCTTTGCTATTTACTTCAAAGCTTTTAGGTTGCTCAATGTATACTTCCTCAATGATGGTCCAATTCAGAAATGTTGTCTTTACATCCATTTGATGGATATTCCATCCAATTGTAGTAGCCAATGAAACCAAAAATCTAATGGTAGTATACTTGTCGATGGGTGCAAATTTTTCTTCATAATTTATGCCTTCCTTTTGAGTGAAACCCCTTGCAACAAATCTAGCTTTGTATTTGTCTATACTTCCATCAACAACATGCTTGATCTTGTAGATCCATTTGGAGGTGACAACTGATTTTGTCACTAGGTTTAGGAACGATTTCCCAAACCCCATTCTTCATGATGGATTGATATTCTTCCTACATTGCCTTCTTCCATACTTCTTGATGAGCATCTTCTTCAAATGTAGATGGTTCAACTTCAATCAATTTTGTCATATATGCAACATATCGAGAATATCTTTTCGGCCTTTTGCTTTCTCTAAAGGTTCCCTTCACAGCTCCATGTCCTCTACCATCTTCAAGAGTAGCTTTTAACCAATTTTGGCCTCTTCCTAGTGTTTAGTATGATCACAAGTTGAATAGGCTCACTTGGTCCTTCTTTTTCTTCTTGAATTGTAGAGGGATTGTCGTGGTGTACTTCTTCTTCTTCGAATATTGGTATATCTTCTTCATTGGAATCAATAGGGATATCTTTGGATCTTTTGTAGGCATGATTTTCATCAAATATAACGTCCCTTCTTACTTCAATATGTCTTCCTTCCTTGATGTAGATTCTATATGCTTTTGAGGAGAGACTATAGCCAACAAAGATCCCTTTGATGCTTGTAGAATCTAACTTCTTTTGTTTGTCCTTTGGAACGTGGATATGGGTAAGACTCCCAAAGATTCAAAGATGGTCCACACTTGGCTTCTTTCTAGTGAATGCTTCCTTAGGTGTCATATTCTCAAGAATTCTGAGGACTTCTATTTTGGATGTATATTGTTGTCATTGTTGCTTATCCCCATAGAAATTTTGGTAAGTGTTGATCAAGGGGCATTGTTCGTATATTTTCTTCAATTGTCCTATTCTTTCTTTCGACCACTCCATTTTGTTCGAGATAGTAGGGAACAATGAACTCCCTCTTAATTCCTGCTTCTTTACAATATGCAATCAATTCTTTAGAAGTGTATTCCCCATCATTGTCGGATCTCAAAGTCTTTATTTTTCTTTCGATTAGGGTTTCCACTTCAGATCTAAACTCCTTGAATTTCTTAAATACTTCATCCTTTTTCTTGAGAAGATAGAGCCATGTCTTTCTAGAGTGATCATCAATGAATGTTACATAGTAAAGATGACCTCCAAGTGATTTGTCAGACATAGGTTTGTTACCCACCATTTTGTGGGTGATATCCCTAGGAGAAATTATTTCTCCAAGATGGTCCTTAGCCAATAGCCAACAGCCCCTTGCAATCACCAACTAGCTCGTTGTGCCACTTCTCCGCCACTTGAGCCAGTCATGTGGTTCCTCACCCATCTGCCATGATCGTATGTTTGAAGGTGGGCTTCTAGAACCTAAAGGTATGCCTTATCATTTGGTAATTGAGTATTATAGTTTGCTTATCATGGACACTTCTGGGCATGGATTAATGGGGTGATTCAGTGGAAAGAATGAGCTAGGTCTGTGCTCTTGTCCCCTAGACCCTTTTGGATGTTAACCTTGGATTTTGGTCCTGTGGGATCTCTTTTACTGACCCTTTGGCTTTAGGGATGGTACTTCATGGGAAACACTAATTTTGGTTGCGTGGTCCCGCTCCCTCATCCACATATATTGCCCCCTTTCCACTCATTATAACCCCATTCATCATTTCTCCCACTTGGGTCCATATTCCTCCACTGGGTCCACATAAGGTTAGCTTTCCCCTTCCCCTTTCCCACACCTTGGGTCAGGGTTGGAATGATGCCTTGGAGGTTGATGCAGCTGAAAAGAAAAGTAAAAGCATAATTGGCCACATTCAACAAGAAAATGTACCACAAAATGTAAAAGATGGTCGGGACAAACACATTTAGCATGTGGGCAAAAACCAATACATGAGCTCTACCCCATCATCATGGCCATCACCTTGGTTCCTATAGGCCCTAGATGAGCCTCTTTTATCATTTAGGAACCCATGATTGTCCCAACCCCTTATGGGCAATGAACCGCCCTACCTTAAAGGGGGTATCCACTATTATATCTCACATGTCATGCTCTTACCCCTTGAGCCTTGAACAATTAATTAAAGAAAAGTCAGAAAAGGCAAAAGGCATATAAAGAAGGGTGGAAAAATCAAGGCGGGGGCACTTCATGTACCATGATTGCTCCCACCTACACATTATATACGTAAGTGTGGACTTCCCTTTTATTAGAGACCCTTGTACCCTGGCATGTGGCTCAGGGCTGCCCCGTTTCATTCCCTACTCTGTTCATCTCTTTACCACATGCCACCACCTTTTAAAGGATGTACCTTGGACATATTATCTGGGTCCCCTTTAGAAGTAGAAACTACTTAATGAGATACTTGGTTAACCCTGTTTGGAGCTTGGAGTCATTAGCACATGCCAATGCCCATTATGGAAGAACATGCCATTATGAAGTCTCCACCTGTTGTCCATGGTTTGTAAGCTCTTTTTACTCGATTTCTTTGACAACTTGGTGTACTGGAAGGCTAGGGTAAGCATTGGATCTTATGCAAGATTGTAGGTGGTCTCCATCTTGGGTTTGGTATCCCTATATGGGGTCCTAACCCTCCAGAGGGCTACATTGGCACATGTAGGGTGTGTGTTGAGAGCCATGGGCCTCCACAATAGTAGACAACACTCCATGGATCCCCAAAGATGTTCAAAGATTGCTCGATATTCACCTATTGGACGAGGAAGATGCACCTGGTTCACCTTTGCCCAACCAACCCCACAGTTGTACCATGCACTTGGCAGATAACCCAGGATTTGTATGCTGATGTGGCATCACTTACACCATCATCTGAGCCCTTACAGATGGTTTACAAACATCTTCGACTTGGAGACCCATGAGGTCACTTTGTGTGCTCTCATAGGCATTGGGAGCACCATAGGTTTATTATGTGGAGAACAAGGGGCCAACTCCTTGTCCATTACTTTTGGAAGTTCAATTCATCATTTTGGCACTTATGGAGTCCATCAGGCCTTTTAGAGAGCCCAATGACATGCATTATTGATTATTCGACGTCTTGGGAGGCTTGTTATTTTGTTTATGAGCTAGTTTGGTGAGCTTGTCACCAAAAGTTAGTTATTTGCACATTATTTTTATTTGATGGGCTAATGTAGGCTCAAATTAGGTAATTCGAACTCTTAATGAGTGTATAAATAGGAGAGACATGAATTCATTTTGTATCATCACTTGGATTGGATCATATCTTCTTGTGGATGAGACTTTTTGAGGATGAGACTTTCGCTATTTTTTGAGGATGAGACTTTTTGGATGAATGGATGAATTTCGATGTTTGGTTATTCTTCTTTGTCTTGGAGCTTCTATGATTGGCATATCTTGGTGATTGGATATATTTTTTTACATGTAAGTACTATGTTAATGCTATTTTGATTCTTTATGTTGCAACATTCATGATATTGGGATTTTCGATATTCTAGGGTTAATTTGCTGCTTTTCTTGGAATGAAATAGTGGAAATTAAATTTCTAAATAGTGTTGTATCATGATTGGGCCATGTTCGAATGAATGAATGTTCCTAAAGACATCATTCTCTTGACAAGTCACCAAATATTGTTGAACAAAGTATAAATGACCTTGAAGCTACTTCCATTAAAGCCCTAATGCCCAACGAAGTTGTCTTTTAGGCCTCCTTGACACTTGGAAATCAATCCAAACTCTAAATCTTCCATGACTCCATCTCTCCCAAAGGAAAAAGCATTGGTCCTCCTCTGGTGATCACTTTAAAGCTTATTTCTTTCCCCTTCCCCTCTTTTTCTAGGCCTAGCCTACATAGGTCACCTAGGGCATCAATTATCTCACAATTTAGGTATCCAAATGCTTCGATTTTTGGTGCACAACTGCGCTGGTGTCTCCTCAGGAAGCCTCCAAATTTCATGAGATTCCGATGGTGGGATCTTGAGATATCGCAAGCCCTAGCTCGAAGACCAATTCTTGTCCTTAGTTTCCCTTAGGCTAGAAACCTCATTGGGATCCTTGCATTGCCTTTCATTGAAAATTCATTCTTTGATCCCTTTCCCCTCCCTAAGTAGGTCAAGTATATCATTGGTTGCTAAATCCTATCCCCTTGACCTAACCTAAGGTCCACTTGGTCGCATGTGGTCCCATGCACTATCAAGGTTAATTCTTTAAAGATCACCTAGAACCCAAGTTTCCACAAGAATTCTAAGGCTTAGGGATCTCCTTGATAAGACACATACTCAAAACCTACCCATTGAAATTCTCCTCAAGCCCTTCCTAGAGAGCCTTCCATCTTGTCTTCCAAGACAAGCAAGCCACAATCTTGAGGCTCTCTTGTGAATAGGCTTCTAGGATCACCCTTCATGCTGTTGAAGAAAATGTAATTAGGTTCGGTCTTCATAAATGTACTTTTGATATTTGTCTTTATTCAAGAAAATAAATATTATTTTTATAATATATGTCAACGAGTTTCTTGTTCATTGAATTAGGTCTAGCACAAGTTAAAGTGCTATAGGTGGGTCTAATAGTGAAAAGAAAATATGGAAGACCTTAAGCGCATGATATACTATGTATAAAATATTATAAAGGTCAAAGGAATACCTCCAAGACAAGTGCAAGTCCTCTCTATGCAACAACGTCCTCCTCAAGAAGCAAATCAAAGAAAATAATGAAGAAATAGTTAAGTCGGCCTAAGGACAGCTAGTCGGCCTAAAGGAGGGATAGTCCTCTATATATAGAGGTTGTCCGCTCCCTCTCAATGTCATTAATCAAGCTTTGAAATTAGGGAAGGTAGAAATCGAGAAAGTGAATGTGAAATATGAGTCTAAGGGTCCCCAAGACAAGCAAAGAAAGAAGGAAGAAGACTGAAGTGTAAGGGACTGTTTCTAGGGCTAGAAACAGTCACACGTGCGAGGAACAGTAAGGCAAATTTGCGGCATAACAGTAGCTAGAGAGCAATTCATGAATTATCATTGTTTGGGTGAAAGATCAAGTCTACAAAGCCTCCCAAGTCAAGCGAAGGAGTCTCTATCTATAGCGAAGGAAAAAGAGCCCTAATTCTCTAGGGTTCCTACTACACATAGCTAAACTAGGGCTGCTGTTCAGTTACACCAGTTTGCAGACCTATCTCAAGAAGAACCTCGTTGGATCAAGGAAAGGGTGTCTTCATGAGTGAAGATCATCTCTAAGTAAAAAGGAAGCATATCACATCAAGAAGCTCACATGAGCAAGAACTATCTCTAGACAAAGATTAAAGAAGGAGGATGAAGTGCTAGGAAGCAAAGTGCCGGAAGGAGGAAGTCTATGTGCCGGGAACAAAGAGCAGAACAGAGGAAGGACTTGACTTGTGCTTGGAGGATATCCTAGTCAGGGGTCTAGGGTTTGGCATTAATCAATAAGAAGTCTCAATAAGAGAAACTTACTAAAGGGTTTTTCATCTCAAGAGAAGAAAAGTTTTGGCCCTGGTAGAGAGCCAACATCTTGTGTTCTTGTTCTTATGTTTTGATAGCAGTTTGATGAAGTACACACATGTGCATTAATAATAAGAAGAAGAAGATTAAGCTAACAAGAAAAAGTAAAAAGACTCCACAAATTGTTATCAAGTAACGAAGAATCACACTACACCTAATTGCCTTAGATTCTTCAACACATCCTATATTTGATCTATTCAACTTTTGTGATCCTTATCATATCGGGTCTCCTCCCATCGGTGAAAGTCTATAAAGAGTAGGGAGATTGAACTGAGGTGATAGTGGGCTATTGCTCCATTATTGCCCTTGAACTTGTTGGGAATTACGATTTCCATTAGACCAAAACCCACAGGTGGTAGTCAATGTTCACATCGCTAGAGATAAGGATCCACGAGAGGCATTTAGTCCATGTCACGAAACACACGGGGAGCGTTGGTTTATCCCATGTCCAATAGTCGTCCCCCAACGCGAGCTGGATGTGTATCGAACTCGTGACCTATGGTTTCATACCACTTGTTGGGAATCACAATTGTCGTTAAACCAAAACCCGGAGGGGTTAGTCAACGATCGCATCACCAAAGATAAGGATCCATGAGAGGTGGTTAGTCCATGTCACAAAACACACATGAAGAGTTGGTTTATCTTAATGTCCAACAAATTGTTGGTTAAAGTTGTCATTGATGTCAAATGACATTGTTGAAGATGGGTAAACCTTAATATCTTGGAAACCCTAATCTTGCATTGAACGAAACCCTAGACTACTTAAAACCTTATCCTTAAGTGCAAATCTTAAATGATCTAACCCTAACCATGCAAAACCGTAATCTTAGATGTACATGTGCAAACCCTTATCCATCAAACCCTAAGATGATAGAAATCTTTGTCCTAACCTTAGAATCATTATGTCAAGATTAACCCTAACCCTAACTTTGTTAAAACCCTAAATCTATCCCATATCCTATTTACTTGATCCTAATTCTTAAATTTTATAATTCTTGAAAAATCCTCAAGCAAAACCTAACCTTAGCTTTAATCCTAACTGCAATCCTTAATGTCCTAAATTATTATATTCTTTATTCCTAAGATAATGAAACCCCAAATACCTTAGCCCTAATTACAAAATACAGTGAATACATATCACAGTAAATGGAGTACGCTAGTCAATGGTTGGCTTTAATACTTACAAGTCAGCTCCTTCATGAAGTTGGGACGTTTCAACCCTTACAAATAGTATAAATATAACACAAAAGGCTATTCCTTTAGAGCATCAATTCGTCAAACATAAATGAGAAGAAAAAAGTAGAGTTCACATCTCGTGAACTTGCAAGGAAGTCTGAAATTCTTCGACTTGTTGAAGACCATTTTGCGAATCTATGGAGAAGCTCCTTCAGACTTGTAGAGAAGTTTTTGGATATGGAGAAATCTGAACAGTTACCTCCTTGTGTCATCTTTGTGACTAAAACTCTGGCTTGTGGTGACTCATTTTCTGAAGTGGCTTATAAATGCAGATCTGTGAAAGCTCGCATTTCTTGAAAACCTGTGGTGGATCTATGAACTATTCGAGGTACTATTTGTGAACTTGTGGAAGTTTTTGTGCAGTTCGAGCTACATAGCAAATCTGTGAAATTTCAGTGTGGATCTGTGGAGTGGCATCTCTTTGCGAATTTGTGGGCTATCTATTGTACCTTGCCGAGTTGAGGAAGAACCACTGTTGCAAACTTATGGATGTGAGAAAGTATAATTGTTACAAATTTTTCCTTCATTTGTGGACAGATTGATATTTGTTATTGTAGATTGACTTGTGTTTGGAGTTTTTGACCTAAGAAGATTTAGAGGATTGAAGATCTACAGTAAAAGCAATATTGTGAAAGTTATGAAATAAATTTTGAAGCTCATTTGTTATTAGAGGATTGGTGTCCTCACCAAGATTGGAGTCTTGGGGTATTTGCTCAAGGTTGAGGCCTTTAAGCTCATATTTGATTAAAGGATTGGAGTCCTCAAGGTTGTGGAGCCTTGAAACATCTTTGTGTAAGTTGGAGCTTGTTACTGTTGTAAAAGAGGATTGGTGTCGCCAACTTCTTGTTAATAAAATTATTTTATTTTTAACTTTTGGTTCGATTTGTGATAAATCCTCACTGGCATTTATAGCAATTGAAAGAAATACCGATTCAACCCCCCTCTCAATATTTCAACAATTGGTATTAGAGCCAACTTCTTCATAGTCAACCTAACAACTGGAAGAAGGATTCCTAGTCACAATGACCAGTAAGGATGCAGGAAAAATCCCTCAATTTGATGGAACAAATTTTGCTTTTTCGAAAGTTAGGATGAAAGTTTATTTGACGTCTCTTGGACTAGAAGTATGGCAATCAGTCCTAAATGTCTATAGTTCCACCTTCCCCACCAAAAAATCAGGACAAAAGAAAAGTTTATATAGCGAATGCCAAAGCCCTAAATTCCATAACAAGTGGAATTTCTGATTCAAAGTTTACAAAAGTTATGAACTTTGAATCTACAAAAGAAATGTGGGACAAGCTAGTTGCCATCTATGATGGAGACACCAAGGTCAAGAAGGCAAAACTTGAAACTCATAGAAGACGATTTGAGAGCCTTTTTTCTTCGAGTGGATGAAGTTGTCAACTTACTCAAGGGTCTAGGTGAAAACATTGAAGAAAGTACAGTTGTCCAAAAGGTTTTGAGATCACTTCTAGAACGTTTTGATTCCAAAGTCAGTGCCATAGAAGAAATAAAGGACTTGGATACCCTAACAATGGACGAACTTCATGGGATTCTCATTGCATATGAAATGAGAAAAGGAATCTCAAACCCTAAGGAAGTTGCATTCAAGGCTTCAAAAACATCGAGAAGAGGGAAAAGTTGTAATTGTAGCAGTGATGATTTCGATATTGAAACAGAACTAGCACAATTTGTGAAGAAACTAAGGAAAGGGTCCAAACTCAAAGGTAAGTATCCTCTCATTTGTTTTAAGTGTGGTAGAATAGGACATTATGCTGCAAAATGTCCTTTCAAGCATGATAGTGATGATGAAGATGAATACAAAAAGAGGATATTCAAGAAGAAAGGGTCAAATAAAAAGAATTTCTTCTCCAAACAAGATGATTCCGATGAAGATGAATTCAAGATTACAAAGAAAAATTCAACTAAAAATACCTTCCTTCTCAAAAGGGATAGTGATGAGTCTGATGAAGAAGATGACTATGCTGGAAGCAGTGAAGTATTATTCATGGCATTTACAAATGATGATGAATCCGAAGGAGAATAAGAAGGAAATATGGATGAATTACTAATTAGTGTTGTTGAAAAAAATGAAAAATTAAGGAAGAATGTCATTTCTCTCAAAACTGAAAAGGAAGAAGCAAAAAGGAAGGAAGAGTTTTTGAACAACAAATTAAAAGAAAGAGAAGAAATGTGTGAGAAACTTGAAGCTGAAATTGTCTCTCTAAAGAAAGAATTGAATCAAGTTAATAAGAGTTTGCAAAGTTCTCAAACTCTAGATATCATCCTTAATACTCAAAGACCTCAACATGATAAGACTGGAATTGGTTTCAAAGATGAGTCATCAAGTTCAAAGAAGAATGCCAATGAAGAAATTCAAAAAAGCTATGTTGACATCCTTTGCAATTATCCAAAAGAAGAGAAGTTGTTCCACCTAGAACAAAGATCCACCTACAACAATCCAAGGAATGAAAGAAAACTATCTCCAGGAAGGAATACTACATCAAGTCAAGGCTATCCAAACAGGTATCAAACTATCTTTCTTGGTTATTGTTTCTACTGTAAAAATTCTGGTCATCAAGCTAAACATTGCAAGGCTTATAAGGATAATAGCTCAAGGAGATATAAGATCAATTATCAAAATAAGTTGCTTGGTTCAAAAGGACGATCAAATCAAGACCTATAATTCATTTAATCCTTTGTCTAAGTATGGTCTAGAATGTTCCAAATGCAATAATTTAGGTCAAGATGCACAAAATTGTCCACTTATGTCAAAAAGGAAAGAATTGGAAAAAGGGAAACCCACTACAGATAAATGTGGTCTAGCTTTATGTGCACAAAGTGATGAAAATCAATGGTTTGTATATAGTGGATGTTCAAGACACATGATAGGTGACCAAAAGAAGTTTGGCTCATTAAATAAAAAGGATGGAATTGTATCCTTTGGAAGTGGATCTGCTAAGATTGCTGGAAAAGGTACAATTGCTCTTGTTAATGAAGAAGGCAAAGCACAAAACATATTACTAGTAGAAGGGCTCAAGCACAATCTTTTGAGCGTTAGCCAAATTTGTGACCAAGGACATAATGTTATTTTCAATTCTAAAGATTGTGAGATAAGAAAATCCTCATTAGGAGAACTTGTGGGAGAAGGAGTAAGAACACTAGATAACGTATATATTTTGAGTAAAATTCAAGAAGAAAAATGCTACATGAGTCAAACAGATAAAAGCTGGTTATGGCAAAAGCAATTGGGACATCAAAATTTTGACAATTTGGTTAAAATCAACAAAACAAATGCAACAAGAGACATTCCAAAAATTTTAAAACCGGAACAAGTTGTTTGTGATCCATGTCAACATGGCAAGCAAACTAAGACTTGCTTGAAGACCAAGGAATTCTCAACATCAAAGCCTTTGGAGATCATACATGCAGATTTATGTGGGCCAACCAGGACTCCAACTCTACAAGGAGAAAGATACTTTGCTCTATTTATAGATGACTATACTAGAATGATGTGGGTATTTTTTATAAAATTTAAATCAGAAGCACTTGAATGTTTTAAGAATTTCAAAGCTCTTGTGGAAAATGAAAAAGAATAAAAAATCAAGTGTCTTAGAACAGATAGAGGAGGAGAGTTTACTTCAAGAGAATTTAATGAATTCTGTGAAACACATGGAATCAAAAGAGAACTTTTTGTTGCTAGAACCCCTCAACAAAATGGAGTAGTTGAAAGAAGAAACATAACTGTACAAGAGATGGCAAGAACAATGTTGCTTGCAGCCGATTTGTAGGCCAAATTTTGGAAAGAAGTAGTTGGAACAACAATGTATACCTTGAATAGAGCTCAACTCTGAACAAATAATGATAAGACTATGTATGAATTATGGAAAGGAAGACCCGCTTTAGTAAAATATTTTAGAATTTTTGGAAGTAAATGCTTTATGAAGATCAATGATAACTCACCAGGAAAGTTCGATTCTTGTGTTGATGAAGAAATATTTCTTGGATATTCTACAAGGAGCAAAGCATACAAATGCTACAATAATCGATTGCGGAAGGTGGTAGAAAGTATTGATGTAAAGATTGACGAGGCACTTCCAGAAAAGGGAATTGAAATTCTTGAAGATCCTATTCTTGGAGAATCTGAAGAAGATACTACAAAGGAACCATCTCAAACTCCATCAAAAGTAAAATTCATTCAAAAACATCATTTAGAAGAATAGATTATTGGTGATGTAGATGATGGAATACAAACCCGAAGAAGGATGACAAATACACCAAGAAAGGGTGATGTTGCTCTACTGTCTATGATAGAACCAGAAAACTTTGCCCAAGCTAGTAAGGATCCTCATTGGATAAAAGCTATGGAAGAAGAAATGTATCAAATCGAAAAGAATGAAACATGGGAACTAGTACCTCGTCCAAAGGATAAAAATATTATTGGAACCAAGTGGGTGTTCAAAAACAAAATGAATGAAGATGGACAAATCATTAGAAATAAGGCAAGGCTGGTTTGCAAAGGATATTCACAAGTTGAAGGAATTGACTTTGAAGAAACTTTTGCCCCTGTAGCTCGATTGGAAGCAATAAGAATGTTTTTGGCATTTGCTTGTTCGAAAGGTTTCAAAGTTTATCAAATGGACGTAAAATCAACATTTCTAAATGGTGACCTAAAGGAAGAAGTTTACATGGAGCAACTAGAGGGTTTCGATGTGGCAGAAGGAAAAGATTTTGTTTGCAAATTAAAGAAGACGTTGTATGGATTAAAACAAGCTCCTAGAGCTTGGTACACAAGATTTGATCATTATCTACAACAACAAGGTTTCAAACATGGAGTGGCTGGAAGCAATCTCTACATGAAGATAGACAAGGATAGACTACTAATCACACTTGTATATGTTGACGATATGATTTTCGCCAACAATAATGATGAGATGAGTCATCAATTTGCTCAAAACATGTCCAAGGAATTTGAAATGTCTATGATTAGCGAATTATCTTATTTCCTTGGACTACAAGTAGCTCAAACTAAAGGAGGCATGTTCATATCCCAAACCAAATATAGAGACATGCTTAAAAGATATGGGATAGAAGAATGTGCTATTATGAGCACACCAATGACTACAAATTGCAAATTAAACAAGGATGATCAATCTCCCTTGGTAGACGCAACTCTTTACAGATCAATAATTGGAGCTCTTCTTTACTTAACTACCTTGAGACCCAATATTATGCAAGTAGTAGGAATGGTGGCAAGATTTTAGTCAGCTCCTAAGGAATCCCATTTGATGGTTGTAAAAAGAATCCTCAGATATTTGAAAGGTACTCCTAATTTTGGCCTATGGTATCCCAAAGCACAACTCTTACTTTGACAACATACACTGATGTTGATTGGGCTGAAAGCATAGACGGCCGAAAAAGTACTAGCGGAAATTCATTTTTCATGGAAAATTGTCTTGTATCATGGCTCAGCAAAAAGCAATGATCTATATCTCTTTCTACACTCAAAGTCGAATACATAGTTGCTGCAGATTGTTGTACACAAATATTGTGGATGAAGGAAGCTTTGAAAGATGTCAACATAGAAACAAATCAACCAATCACTATCTATTGTGACAACACCAACGCCATCAATCTTTCAAAGAATCCGGTAATGCATTCAAAGACAAAACATATCCCAATCAAATACCATTTCCTCCGAGAACAAGTTGCAAAACAAAATGTCAAATTGGAATATGTCAATACAAAGGAACAAATTGCAGATATTTTCACAAAACCCCTACCACGAGAAGCTTTTGAATACCTTCATCAAAAGATGGGGGTCATTTCTCTTGCATCACATTAAGACAACAAATTAACAGGGGGAGGAGCACCATGACAAGGGGAGCATAATATAAAGGAGTTGCCATTGATGTCAAAGGGGGAGGAAAAATCGGAAGAGGCAGTGTATTGCCATCAATGGCAAAGGGGGAGATTGTTGGTTAAAGTTGTAATTGATGTCAATATGACATTGTTGAAGATGGCTAAACCCTCATCGCTTGGTAACCCTAATCTTGCATTGAACGAAACCCTAGGCTACTTGAAACACTATCCTTAAGTGCAAATCTTAAATGATCTAACCCTAACCAAGCAAAACCCTAATCCTAGATGTACATGTGCAAACCCTTATCCATGAAACCCTAACCCTAGAACCATTATGTCAAGATTAACCCTAACCCTAACTTTGTCAAAACCCTAAATCTATCCCATATCCCTATTTACTCGATCCTAATTTTTAAATTTTATAATCATTGAAAAATCCTAAAGCAAAATCTAACTTTAGCTTTAATCCTAACCCCAATCCTTAATGTCCTAAATTATTATATTCTTTATTCCTAAGATAATGAAACCCCAAATACCTTAGCACTAACTACATAATACGATGAATACATATCACAGTAAATGGAGTACACTAGTCAATGGTCGGCTTTAATACTCACAAGTCGACTCCTTCACGAAGTTGGGACGTTTCAACCCTTACAAATAATATAAATACAACACAATAGGTTATTTGTTCAGAGCATCGATTTGCAGAATAGAAATAAGAAGAAAAAAAGAGAGTTCACATCTCGTGAACTTGCAAGGAAGTCTAAAATTTTCAACTTGTTGAAGACCGAATCTATGGAGAAGCTCCTTCAGACTTGTAGAGAAGTTTTTAGATCTAGAGAAATTTGAACAAATACCTTCTTGTGTCATCTTTGTAACTAAAACTCGGGCTTGTGGTGACTCGTTTTTTGAAGTGGCTTATAATTGTAGATCTATGAAAGCTCGCATTTCTTGAAAACCTGCGGTGGATCTGTAAACTATTCGAGGCACTATTTGTGAACTTGTGGAAGTTTTTGTGTAGTTTGAACTACATAGCTAATCTGTGAAATTTCAGTGTGGATTTGTGGAGTTGCATCTCTTTGCGAATCTGTGGGCTATTTATTGTACCTTACGAAGTTGAGGAAGAACGACTGTTGCAAACTTACAGATCTAAGTTTAATTGTTACAAATTTGTCCTTCATTTGCGGACAGATTGATATTTGTTATTGTAGATTGACCTGTGTTTGGAGTTTTTGACCTGAGAAGATTTAGAAGATTGAAGATCTACAGTGAAAGCAGTATTGTGAAATTTTTGAAATAAATTTTGAAGCTCATTTGTTATTAGAGGATTGGTGTCCTCACCAAGATTGGAGTCTTGGGGTATTTGCTCAAGGTTGGAGCCTTGGAGCTCCTATTTGATTAAAGGATTGGAGTCCTCAAGGTTGGAGCCTTGAAACATCTTTGTGCAAGTTGGAGCTTGTTACTGTTGTAAAAGAGGATTGGTGTCCTCAACTTCTTGTTAATAAAATTATTTTATTTTTAACTTTTGGTTCGATTTGTGATAAAGCCTAACTGGCATTATACCAATTGAAAGAAATACTGATTCACCCCCCTCTTGGTGGACCACTTTTAGAAGCATCAAAGGATCTTATCATTCATCACTCTTGGAAGCTGTTGTTGGAGGAATCCTAGGGAACATCTTTCAAGGAAGTCTCTTCAAAGATCTTGAAGGCATCAAGAAGGTTGGAGACATCATCAAGGAGAATCTTGGTTATCAAGTAAGTATCATATTATTACATCATGTCTGAATCTACAGGTCATATGGGTTCTTTCTACAAGGAGAGCAATAAGCTCGTTGGAGCATCAAATTATCTAGCATGGAAGAAAAGGGTTGACTTGATACTCACAAAACAAGAAGTAATGGAGTATGTTACTGGGGAAATTACTGAACCTAGCAAAGACAAGACACAAGAACTAGCAAAGTATAAGAAAGGGGAAGTAAGGGCTCAAAGGATCATAGTTGAATCCATTAAAGATTCTCTTCTTCCATTTGTTGCAAACTTGAAAACTTCCAAGGCTATGTATGGCAATCTAGTGGACTTGTACTCTATAAGTACATCAGGACAAAATATGTCTTTGTGGAATAAGTTGTATAGAATGAAGAAATCAAAGGATGAGGATAGGGCATCCTTTTTCATTAAAGTCTCTTAGCTAAGAGACCATCTGCAAGGACTTGGAGAAACAATTTCTGATTCGGAAGTAACCATTTGTGTACTATTACCCACCACTTGTGGGTAGTGTATATAGGAGAAAAGTTTTCTCCTAGATGGCCCTCAATTGGTAGCTAGCAATCCTTTGCAGCCACTAGATAGCTCGATGTGCCATTTTCTCCGCCACCTGAGCCAACCATGTGGTCCCTCGCCCATCTATTATTAATGTATGTTTGAAGGTTGGCCTGTCGACCCCAAAGGTATGACCTATCATTTTAGTTGAGTAATTTTGTTTACTTTTCATGGACACTTTGGGGCATGGATTGGTGTGGGGATTCGACAGAAAGAGTGGGCTAGCTCTGTGCTTGTCTTCCCTGCTTGATTTGGTGTTTAACCTTGTATCCCAGTCCTGTGAGATCTCCTTTACTGACCACTAGCTTTAGAGTTGGCACTACATGAGAAATCCTGATTTTGATTGTGTGGTCCCACTTCCCAACACCATATACATTGCCCCTTTCCACTCATTTGGACCCCATTCATCATTTTTCCTATCTAGGTCCACATGTATCCACTGGGTCCACATAAGTTTAACCTCACCATCCCATTGGCCACACCTTGGGTCGGGCGTGGAACGATGCTCGAAGGTTGATGCAATGAAAAAGAAAAGAAAAAGCGTAGTTTGGCAACTTTCAATAGGAAATGTACCACAAAATGCAAAAGATGGTTGGGACATATAAATTTAGCACGTGGGCAAAAACCACAACATGAACTGTACCCCTTTTCCATGGCCATCACCCTAGTTCCTATGGGCCCTAGATGAGCCCCTTCCATCATTAAGGAACCCATGATTGTCCCAACCTCTAGTGGGCAATGAATTGCCCCACCTTAAGGGGGTGTCCATGGCTATATATTACACAACATGCTCTCATCCACTGGAGCAAGGTTACTTGGGAGGGGGAGCGAAAATAGGGAGCGGGAGCGAGAGCGACATTTTCATAAGCTTCTGGTTTGGGAGCGATTTTTATATAATATATATATATATATATATATTTTATATTTTTTATATTTTGATGCATATATGTCAACAAAAGCATGTAGAATGATGAATTAGATATAAAAAGCATTAAAAACACAGATTGAACCATATAACAAGAATCATCTAGAAGTTATAATCTTCATCAACCACATCCACAAGTTAGTAACATAGTAACATACAACATATTGAATCTCATGATTCATCAATCTTAAAGTTTAAAGCTTTCAAGATTCAATATATAACATTTATCATCTTTGATCACCAAAGTTGTACTTGTAAGCTAAGTGTAACCGTTACAACAAATAATGCCGAACATGAAATGAAATGTTCTAAAATGAAATGAAATGAAACAACTTCCAACTTTCACGTAACGTCATATTCATATTTCATTACCAATGAGTTATAATTGCCAACTTCAAACTTCAAACTTAAATTGTCATATATTGTTTACAAAAAATATCATAATAAATATGAAAGGGTCAACAACTATAAAAACTACTAGAAACTAGAAAAGACAAGTAAATCTATTATCTATTGCTAATGCTTGGGCCTCTTGCCGCCACGAGAAATGTCTAATTTTTTAGTCTTGTTGGAAAATCAAGATCTTTGTCATTATGTGACCCTCTAAGCATTAATATCTAGAGGTATCTTTGTCATTACCTCTGGATCTGTATAGGGATCTTTGTCATTAATATCACCCTCTAAGCATTAACATAAGATAGAAAAAACATAGCATGTCAACTCAAGATTTTGTTTGAGTGATGGGTACATTTTTAGTAGGGTCATGATAGAGGAGTTTGACAACCAATGTCACTAACATCAAGGTACATAAAGGGATTGGTGGTCTTGATTAAATACGAGTTCCATGCCCTAATACATGACAAAATCCAATGGAAACATTGCAATCCCCCCAATCTAGAAATATTGAAAAACTGATAAGTTTGCTGGATTTTGAATGAGATCTAAAATTCTACTTTCTCCATATGAAATCCAATGAGGTCGGAACCACTCTCAAACATCCCGAGTCATTTCATGGTAATGTTTAAGAATTTAACATTACCATGAATCTTATATCAATACTAGGGCCATAGGCTTGATCATTAGGCCGCCTCACTAAAAAATTATTTGTTTCTTTGAAAAGAAATTCCATTTGGAATATCACTGCAATTTTTTTTGCAAAAAAGACTAGGGAGCATCCCTAATTGCTCCCTAAAAACTAGGGAATGTGCTCCTGAGCAAAGCGCAAATTGGGAGTAGGTTCGTGGGGGAGGGGGGCGCTTCCCCCCAACCCTGCCCTAGAGCCCCGAGCAGTTACGAAGAAAATTCAATCAAAGGCAAAAAGCATATGAAGAAGGGTGGAAAAACAAAGGCCGATGTAACTCATGTACCACGATTTTCTCCCTCCCACATTCATATACCCAGGTGTGGGATTCCCTTATTATTGCTACCTTTGTACCAGAACATGTGATCTAGATGATTCCCTTGATCCCCACTCTGTTCCACCACTTTATCATTTGCCACCTACCACTTGAAGGACGTACCATGAACATGTCACCCCCTTTAAAGGATGAAAGCACCTAATAGGATCCTTCGATAACTCCCTTATTGAGCTTGGAGACACTTGTACATGCCAAAGGCCACTATGGAAGGGAATGCCGCCATGAAATGCCCCATTGCTTCCATGATTTTTAAACTCTTTTACTTGATTATGCTAATGATTCATTGTATTGGAGGGCAAGGGGACTCATTGGATCTTATGTAGGATTGCAGGTGGGTCTCCATTTGGGGCTTGGTTTCCCTATACGGGTATGTAGCCCTCTAGAGGGCCACATGGGCACTTGTAGGGTGAGCATTGAGAGCCATGTGCCTCCATCATAACAGAGATTACTTTGTGGATCCCCAACACCACCCATTGATTGCTCGTGTTCCACCTTTCAGATGAGGATGATGCACCTGATTCGCTATGCCCAGTCGGCCCCACACTTACACCATACACTTGGTAGATGTTCCAGGATCCAGAGGATGTCTCTCGCTACAAAGGGAGGGCTTACATCATCATCCTAGCCCTTACAGATGATCTACACACATTTTTGATCCACTTGGAGACCCATGAGGATGTCCTTGTGCCCCCACACCTAGTTGGGGGCACCACAGGTTCTTTCTTGGAAAAAAAGGGGCCAACCCCTTGTCCACTATGTTGGGAGTCCAGTTTCACATCATTAGGCCAACCCTTTGGACTTCATTAGGCCTCCTCAAAGGCCCAACGATTCACTTTATTGATCATTCGACCCTCTTGAGAGGCTTATTATTGTATTATTGAGCTATCTTGGTGGGCTTGTCACTAAGAGATGTTGTTATTGCACATTATTTTATTATTTGGGGCTCAATTAGGCCATATTAGGCAAATTGAACTCCTTAGTGATTATATAAATAAAAGTGAGATGATTCATTTTGATCATCATCACATGGGATGTATTATTGCACATTATTTTATTATTTAGGGCTCAACTAGGCCATATTAGGCAAATCAAACTCCTTAGTGATTATATAAATAAAAGTGAGATGATTCCTTTTGATCATAATCACTTGGATTGGGCTATTAACTCTTGTGAGATTTTCGCTATCCCTTTTAGAGGACAAGTTTGGATGATATGGATGAATTTTGATGTTTGGATCTCTTTCTCGTCTTGGAGCTTCATTATTGGCATAATTTGATGATTGAATATACTCTTTTGTACATGTAAGTGCTCTTTTCATGCTTATTCTTGTTATTTACTTTTGTCACATGAATGTTGCTAGGATTTTCACTATACAAGTCTGAAATTTACTGTTTTTCTATACGAATTGGTGGAAATTGTGATCTTTTATAGCGTTGCATCATGTCATGGGCCATGTATGAATGGGTGAATGTTCCTAGAGATAATTTGTGCTAAATACATCTCGATAAGTCATCAATTACTGCAAATCGAAGTATAAAGCCCTTGAAGCAGCTCCTCTCATGCCCTAATGCCATGCGAAGTTGTTTGAAGGCCTCCTTGAAAGGGTGAATTGTTTCTGAACATTAAAATCTCCTTGACTCCATCTCTCCCAAAGGACAAGGCACTAATCCTCCATAGGTGGTCACTTTCAAAGCTTATTTCTCTCACCTCTCCTTCTTCCTCTAGGCCTAGCCTCCATAGGTCACCTAGGGCATCAATTATCTCATGTTTTAGCCATCAAAAGCCCGTGATCTCTCGTCATCTACTGCGCTAGGTTTTTTTCTAGAGGCTCTCCAAATTTCACAAAATTCCGACATTGGGATCTCGAGATATAGCAAGCCCTAGCCCAAGAATCGTCTCTTGCCCTAGGTTTCCCTTGGCTAGTGACCTCATTTGGATCATTGCATTCTATTATAAGACGATTTGTCCATTGGTCCTCTTATCTTCCACAATTAGGTCAAGCCCATTTTTGAGTGATCAATTCCACCTCCTTGACCTAATTTTGGGTCCACTTGGTGTTGCAACTTTATAACTCCGACTGCACAAAGATCACACAAAGACTAAGTCTCCATAAGGGTTTCTAGGCTTAGGAATCATCTTTTCAAGATACATTATGAAATCCTAACCTTAAGAGTCCTACCCCTTCCTAGAGAGCCTATCACCTTGCTTCTTAAGCAAGAAAGCCATATAATTAAGTCTCTCTTGTGAATAGGCCTTGGAAATCACTCCTCGTCCTCTTATTAACCTATTCATATAGTGATTCCTCTTTATACCAAGTCTCCTCGCATCAGTGAAAGTCCATAAAGAGTAGGGAGCCTTAACTAATGTGATAGTGGGCTATCGCTCCATTGTTTCCTTTGACCTAGTAGTTGCCCTTTAGGATTGTTAGATCCTTATAATACTAGTGATTCCCCCATTACTATTGTCATTGTAGCCCTTATTGTTATTATTGTGCCCCTATTGTCCCCATATTGTTATTAGTGTGCCCCATAGAAACCCACTATTGTTATTGTTGTGCCCTTATGTTATTCTGTTATGTCAGCTTGATTATATTGTGACCCCTTAGACTCCTATATATAGAAGGGAGGTTTAGTCATTTGTATCATTCAAGAATTGTTCATTTGTGTAATGTAAAGGAGGTTGCCCCATCGAAGAGGCTGAATTCTAAGGCGTTGATCTATATTTTCTATCTTTTTGTGAGCTGGTTTCATAACATTTGGTATCAGAGCTTTGGATTCTAGGGTTTCGTTGCTCCAAATAGGTCATCGTGGCATTTTCGCTATAAATTTTTTTCTGCGACGTTTCAGAAGTTAAAAAAAAAATCCATTTGAGTTGAAATCGTTTTGAACTTCGGGTCCAAATTTCAGAGCTTATTTCGCTATATTTTTGGAGATATGATTTGAGGAAGTTAAGGTTTTTGCAGACTCTTGAATTACATTCCAAACAGGTGACTTAGGGAAAATCGTCATAACTTTTGTTCTGAGCATCAAATTGAAATTTCATAAGAAGTTTCAGAAAGAGGACGGCCTGTAGTTTTCTGTATATCAGTTTCAGGTACTAAGGTCGAACAGTGACACGTGGCACTTCGTACAAGTTTGCTCTACTGAACTAGTCTATAATCAGGTCACTGTGGGAGATTTGGCATAACTCTTCCTTGGAGAATCCAATCTTGATTAGACTTGCGGGGTTAGAAAGAGGACTCAAAGGGCTACTGTAGGACGCGATTTTAGATATTTGAGATCCGCAGTTATAAAGATACAACAGATTCAATATCGAGCTCTTACAAAGTGAAAAAAAGGTGTGTAGTTTTTTTTTAATTTTGCATAAGATTGGTTTGAAAAATTAGTTTGAAGGAATTCAAAGGGAATAGTGAAGAATTATTAGCATTAATTGATGCCACCTAATAAGCAACCTGAAAGCTTTAGCATGACTTGTGAAGAAGAGGAAGAAATGCAACCTGATATATCAAAATTACAAGACCAAGTACAACAAATTTCACTCTCACAAAAGGTAATTGAAGCTAAGATGAATGGCATGGACGCTAAGATGGAAGAATTGAAGATAAATTTGAATAAGTTGCTACAAGAAATGGTTACTAATGGTGAAAGGTTAGTAAAGGAAACTCATGATGAGAACAAAAAAAATGTTAATCATGATTTCATTGACTCTAATGTTGGATTGAAGACCCACCATGTTCCAAAAATCGATATGAGAAAGTTTGATGGCAAAGATACCGGAACATGGATACTACAGATGGAGCAATTTTTCGATTTCCATAATGTGCAAAACACACAAAAGGTACGTATTGCAACTTTATATTTGGAACCAAATCAGTTTGTATGGTATCGATGACTTTTCTCTCGTAAACAAATTGTCACTTGGGCAATTTTTATGGAAGAAATGATAACACATTATGAGGATACAAAAAACAACACCTTTTTTAGCCAATTGATAAATCTCAAACAAAAGGGTTCAATGATGGAGCACATTGAGGACTTCCAAAAATTGAACATAGGAGTAAAAGATATTCCAGAGGAGCGTAGGATGGATGTGTTCATAGGGACTTTAAAGGATAATATCCAACATGAGGTTTGCCTTTGAGAACTTGATTCATTGGAGAAGGCATTCAGGTTAGCAAGAAAAATGGAAAGCAAAATTATGCCTACTAGGAAGCCTACCACTCACAACTATAAAGATGGAAGTGTTGTTGCCCCTAGCCTTCCACAACCTGCAAGGTTGACACCACAACAATTGGAAGAAAAAAAGAGCAAAAGGTCTTTGTTACAGTTGTGATAGCAAATACACTAAAGGTCATAAGTGTGCTGAGAAGAAATTATTCTACATAGGTTGTGAAGGGGAGGAAGAAAAGGAACAAGAAATGTCAAAAGAAGAGGATATGCTCTAGGAACAAACCCTAGATAAAAAAGAAATGAATCCGACCATATCTTGTAATGCATTGGCTAGAATTACCACTCCTCAAACTATCAAGAGAGAAGGACATATCATGAATAAAAAGGTAGTGTTGATTGATTCGGGAAGTACCCATAATTTTATTCATTGTAAGATAACCAAGGGATTGGATTGCTTCCTATATCCAGTACTAGAGTGTCAAGTGATGTTTGCAAGTGGAGGAACCATAAATTGCTCTCGAAAGTGCCATAATATCAAGCTATCCATGGGAGAATATGTATTGGATAGCCCAATGCTTTCCATTCCAATGGGTGGTGCTGATGTTGTACTAGGAGTCAAATGGCTACAATCCTCGGGTACAATAGCTTTTAATTTTCAAGAACTTTTCATGAAATTTTGTGCAGAAGGAAAGGAAGTTGAATTAAAGGGTATTACAGGGAAACCGAGAAAGATAATCAGCTCTAACGGTATGACAAAGCTTCTAAAGAAGGAACAACGAGGTGTAATTGCACAATTATGTTCGCTAGAGGTTCCCACATCGAAATCATCTATTTCTCCAGATCTCCAAAAAGTCTTGGACAATCATTCCAAGGTATTTGAGACTCCCAAAGGCCTCCCACCTATTCGTGATCATGATCATGCTATTCATTTGATTCCAGGAAGTGTTCCTCCAAACATCAGACCGTACAGATATCCCTATGCCCAAAAGAGTGAAATTGAATGTATGGTTGCATAAATGCTAGAGGTTGGTATAATTCAACCTAGTCAAAGTTCTTTCTCTGCTCCAGTAGTATTGGTGCATAAGAAGGATGGATCATGGCGCATGTGTCTGGATTATAGGGAGCTCAACAAGCTCACTATTAAAGAGAAATTTCCCATTCTCGTCATTGATGGGAGCTCAACAAGCTCACTATTAAAGATAAATTTCCCATTCCTGTCATTGATGAATTATTGGATGAATTGCATGGATCAATTTACTTCACCAAGTTGGATCTTCATTCAGGATATATCATCAAATCAGAAGAAGATTGAAGACATTCCAAAAAGAGCATTTAGAACTCATGAGGGTCATTATGAATTTTTGGTCATGCCTTTTGGCTTTACCAATGCACCTTCAACATTTCAAGGTTTGATGAATTCCATTTTGAAACCCTTCCTTAGAAAATTTGTGTTAGTATTTTTTGATGATATACTAATCTACAACAAGTCTTGGAAGGATCATGTTCAACATGTTGACAGGGTGCTCAAACTATTGGAGGAGAAACAATTATATGCAAAAAGCTTCAAATGTTTTTTTGGAGTACAAGAGGTGGAATATCTGGGTCATATGATATCTCATGAAGGTGTTAAGGTAGACCCTAGCAAAATTAAAGCCATTAAGGAATGGAAAATCCCCATATCCATAAAGCATCTGCGAGGATTTCTCAGGTTGACAACGTATTATCGCAAGTTTGTTAAGAATTATGGGAGAATAGCAGCACCTCTAACAACATTATTGAAGAAAGATGCATTTTCATGGACTCCAGAAGCAATAAAGACCTTCGAACATCTTAAAGAGGGAATGTGCCAAGCACCGGTCTTAGCTACGTCGGACTTCACGAAAACCTTTATTGTGGAATGTGATGCTTCAGGAAATGGAATTGGTGCTGTTTTAATGCAAGATGAAAGACCCATTGCTTTCGAAAGTCGTCCAATGAAAGGAAAGTATTTACACAAATCTATTTATGAGAAGGAAATGTTGGCAATACTACATGCACTTAAGAAATGACAACCCTAACTAATGGGAAGACACTTCAAGGTAAACACAGATCATGATAGTCTTAAATATTTTTTAGAATAGAGATTATCCTCTGAAGAGCAACAAAAATGGGTCACAAAGATGTTGGGTTATGACTTTGAAATGATTTACAAAAAGGGGAAGCAAAATGTTGTGGCAGATGCACTCTCAAGAAAGGATGAGGATGTGGAAGCATTGTTGTGCGCCATTTCTATTATCCAACCAGATTGGATAAACGAAGCAAGAGATGAATGGAAGAATGACAAAGAAATGTGGGCATTCATTCAAAAGTTACAACAAGATCCCAGTACATCTGATACATTTAGCTGGAAAAATGATTCATTAGTACAAAGATCGCTTATACTTATGTAAGAATGCCCAACTCAAACAAAAGATTCTTATGGAATTGCACACTTCTCCCTTAGGAGGGCACTCAGAATTTTTAAAAACTTACCACAGGGTTAAGAAGGAATTTTTTTGGGATGGCTTTAAATCAGATCCCTACTAGTTTGAGCGGTAAAATGTACTAAATGCATTGCCACTAGAATGGGGTAGCTTTGTAACAAGCATCTGCTCCAAGAAAGATTCAACTCCCTTTGATGAGTTGTGGGCTTAATGCATTCTGGAAGAATCAAGGATTAAGGATCAAATGAGTAGTCTTAATTATTTCTAACCCGAGTTGAGACGCTGAAGAAGGGAAAGTTTGGAAAGCCCAAGAAGAAAGACATGTCCAAGGTTCAGTGCTTTAAGTGCAATGAGTTTGGACTTTAAGAGGGACTGTCCAAGCCAACAAACCAACAAGAGAAAGGAAAGAAGTGAAGCTCATGTAGCCGAGGTAGTGGGAGAACTTGAGAAGAAGTCGAAGAAGGAAGAAGTGAAAGATCTTTACTATTAAAGAAGGCACTTTGTTTGGCAGGTTCTTTATATAGGATGTTTAGTATAACATCATAAAGAGAAGCATATGATAGTAACATGTATAGAATTTACATGATTAAGTTGCTTTGTAGGGATCATCTAGATAGATGGATAGATAGACCATTCTTGCATAATGTTCATCCAAGTATTATCTAACATTATGTTAGAAGTTGTCATCTTGCTTAGTTGAATCATCATGATTCAGGAAGGACCATCATTTTGGAAGGTCCTTGGGAAAAGCATCATGACAAGGTTAGTAGACATTCCATGTAATGTGGAATCAATACTGTTAAAGGGATGAAAGAATGCAATGGGTTAGGTTGCAGGCTCACTTTAGGATAGATAGCTAGATGATTGGGTGAAAGCATAGGAATGCATGCTGAATGTAAAACTTTGGATAAGATTCATATGTATAGAATCTTGTGAAAAGAAAGTTGTTCATAGAATATATTATATGCTTAAGTATATGGATAAAGATAAGACTTTCTCTAGAATATGTAAAATAATGATTAACATCCAGTGTAGTCTTCGGAAGATAAGTTCGAACTTGGTAATCAAGTTCAATCCTTGGGTACTATGATGCATGAAGGAAGTTTTCAAGTGGAGATGGTTGATGAGGATGTCGATGGTACGAGAAGGTTACCATGATGAGGTAAGTCTGATTTTAATTGTTGGTTATCTTGTTAACATGTTATTTTTGCTACTTGGAAGAATGTTGCAGGAATACATGATGACAGTTGAGGCAAACTCAAATGTATGAAGAATGTTGAGGAAAGCTCAATATCTGGTACCTGGCAACTATGAATTCAAGATGTGCCATCTTGGGATTGAAAGGTAACTGTGTGAGAAGATAACCTTAAGGTCAAAGAAGACCACTTTTATGAGGAAGTTGTGATCAACTTGAGGTTTGAAAAGGCTCAATGCAATGGCTTCATGTCGAAGATGAAAGTGATGAACAAGAAAAATGCCTTGGATCTTGTCACAAGAACGAAGAGTGGAGATGGCTTCATGATACCTTGAAAGGAAGCAAGCTCAATGCAAGAAATACAGAAGAAAGAGGGAGCCATGTAGCTATGGAGATCAAGTAGCTGGAAACTTTTCTAGATCTGAGAGGTAGCAAAGGAGTCTGCTTGAATAGGAGCAAGGATCTATTCTCTAATAAAATGGGAGAATAGGGATGTCCTCTCTTGTTGAGGAGTGATGTTGATATCACATGTGCATTCTCTTCTTTAGGTGATGAAGAGAGGATGGCGGAGGATTGGATAAGCATATGTGGTTTCCTTGAGGATATAGCATCTAAGAAAGGAAAGGTACTGACACTCTTTGAGAATGGGATAGGCATTCAAGAGAAGAGTGGTTGAAGAGGACCGATATTCTTTGAGGACTCAGGTATGGATATCCAAGATAATAATAGTCCTAAAAGGACATACCTTGTGGACATTTGGATGGGGTATGTGCCTTGTAGAGGTAGTGCAGTATCACACATAAAGCCTCCCAACATAATGCTCTTGAATGGAGTAGAGCTTGTCTAGTTAGGCCTCAGAGATAATGTTGGTCATGATGATGATTCTTACATTATGGCTTATCAATCCGACTCTTCTTATGAGAACTCTTCAATTTGAGAATGATGTTGTATTGTTTGTACAATTATGAATACCTCCCTAGTTAAGAGGGAGTGTTGAAAATGTAATTAGTTTCGATCTTCATAATTGTTGTACTTATTGCAATATGTATCCTATGTGACAAATAAGAGAAGAAAAGAAAAAGTTATTATTATTAAAGCATGGGTTTCATGCTCTTTATTGATGGTGTTCTAGGTAAAAGCATGTTCTTCATGCTTCTAGGATTTGTTAGGTCTTAGGATTTATTGTCAGGAGTCAAAGGAGTCAACATCATGTTTATAAGACCTTTTCGGGAAAATTGTAATTGTTAAAAAAAGAATTATTTCAAGTATAGAAAGTCTGGGAAAACTCCAAAAGTAACAGTCGGCCCTAACAATTACAAGTCGGCCTAAAGGAGGGAATTCAACCCCTTGAGAAGGCTATATAAAGGAGTAGTTTGACTGCATTTGGCACTCACTCATCCACAAGTTCGATCTATCAATAAAGAAGTTCGATCTATAGCTGGGAGAAGTAGAAAAGGAGAGCGAAGGTCTAAGAAGCAAGAAGAATCCAAGAAGGAAGTAAAATCTTTGTTTTGGGCACTCTCTCTCTCTCTCTCACACACACATGCAAAGTTCTAGGGTTTCTTGTGCTGCAGAAGGAGACCGTAGTTGTAGGTTTGAGTTGAAGGAGGACGAAGTGCAATATTTTGTTGTTGGAAGAAAGAATACCCTACCTTGACCTTGTTGACCTTGGGAAGAGATGTCTTGCTTTAGGAAGGTCTCAGGAAGAGGCAAAATTAGGGTTTCATTAGAAGATGCAAGGCCAAAATTGCAAGGTTGAAGTTGCAGTTTGAAGCTGGTTGATGCGGAATAAGGAAAAGACTTGTTGGAGGGTTGACTTGGTACTCGGAGAAAGACTTGGTCTAGGGTTTGGGTTTTTGTGTCTCATTTTGAAGTAGATTCTATAAGATGAGAAGAGTTTACCAGGTTTTCCCCCTTGGAGGGGTTTTGCCCTGGCTGAGAGCCTAATTTCTGTGTCTTCTATTGTTGTTTCATTCTTGATATTTGTTTGATGAAAAGATCTAATTGAAGAACACAAGAAGAATAACTAAGTTCACAAGCAAGTATTAAGGTAAAAGGAAAATAAGATTTAAATCGCTGCCACTTTGCATTTTCCAACATGAAGCAGCAAGAAGATCAAGAAGTTCAAGATTGATGGTGGTGGTGAATATATTTAGCAATGCTTTCTAATCATTTCTCAAATTTTAGGGTATCTCTTGGAAAAGCATTGTTCATTATGTTGAAAATGTAACTAGTTTTGGTCTTCATAATTGTTGTTGTACTCATTTCAATATGTATCCTATGTAAAAAACAAAAGAAGAAAAGAAAAATTTATTATTTTAAAGCATGGGTTTCATGCTCATTTTTGATGGTCTTCTAGGTAAAAGCATGTTCTTCGTGCTTCTAGGGTTTTTCAGGTCTTAGGATTTATTGTCATTAGTCAAAGGAGTCAACATCATGTTTATAAGATCCTTTAAGGCAAAATGCAATTGGAAAAAGAATTATTTTCGAGTCTAGAAAGTCCTGGAAACTCCAAAAGTACAAGTCGACCTAAAGGAGGGAATTCGATGCCTTAGAAAGGCTATATAAAGGAGCAATTCGACCTCATTTGGTACTCACTCACCAAGAAGTTTGATCTCAAGTAAAAAGTTCGATCTATAGTTGGGAAGCATGGAGACAAGAAGAGCGAAGGTCTAAAAGAAGAAGCAGACTTGTTTTTGGGCTCTCTCTCTCTCTCATACCTGCAAAAGTCTAGGGTTTCTGTAGCTACAAAGGAGGCCAAAATCGCAGATCCGAGTTACAGTAGGGCGAAGTGCAGTCTCTTGTTGTTGGAAGGAAGAATACTTTGTCTTGAGTCTTGACCTCATTGACCTTGGGAGGCGCTGTCTTGCTCGAGGAAGGTCTCAAGAGGATGTTGGATTAGGGTTTCCACAACTGCTGCATGGCTGAAGTTGTAGGTTGAAGAAGCAGTATTGAAGCTGGGAGGTCGAAGTTGCAGTTTGAAGCTGGTTGGTGCTAGATCAAGGAAGAATTCAAAGGAAGGGCTGGCTTGGTAGTTGGAGAAGGACTTGGTCTAGGATTAGGTTTTTTGGGTCTAATTGGAAGTAGATACTATAAGAAGAGGAGTTTTTCCGGGTTTTCTCCTTGAAGGGGTTTTGCTCTAGTTGAGAGCCTAATTTCTGTGTCCTCTGTTATTGATGTTTATGTTCTTGATATTTGTTTGATGAAAATATCTAAATAAAGAACACAAGAAGACTAACTAAGTTCACAAGCAAATATTAAGTTAAAGGAAAATTGATTTAATAAGTTGCCACTTTGAATTTTCCAACATGGTATCAGAGCTAAGGTGAACAAGAATGCAATTGAAAGGATCATCTTGTGGACACAAAGAAGGGTTTGCTTGTCAAGGGGAATCATTTGTGGAAGAAAAGAAGTAGAAGACCTATTGATCTGGAAGGAGGGTTTCTACATTGAAGAAGATCAAGATTACATCAAGCTCTCATCAAAGGAAGGCTTGAGAGGAAGACTATAAGAAAGGTTGTCTCTTGACAGAAAGATATCTATTTAAAGGCTCATTGAGAGACATCTTTGAAGGAAGCATCAAAAGGATCTTAGTATCATTCATCACTCTTGAAAGTTGTTGTTGGTAGAATCCTAGGAAACATCTTCCAAGGACATTATTGAAGTTTCTTCAAAGATCTTGAGGGCATCAAGAAAGGTTGAAGACATCATTAAAGAAGATGAGAATCTTGGTTATCAAGCATCTCATTATTACTCTGTTTGAATCTACAGGTCATATGGGTTCTTTATGCAAGGAGAGCAACAAACTCGTTGGAGCATCAAATTACCTAGCATGGAAGAAAAGGATTGACTTGTCACTTATAGAGCATGAGGTAATGGAATACTAGGGAAATCACTGAACCTAAGAAGGACAAGACTCAAGAACTAGCAAAATACAAGGAAGGGGAAGTAAAGGCACAAAGGATCATAGTTGAGTCCATTAAAGATCCTCTTGTTCCATTTGTTGCAAACTTGAAAACTTCCAAGGTTAAGTATGACAAGCTAGTGAACTTGTACTCTGTAAGTACATTTGGACAAAATATGTCTTTGCGGAATAAACTATACAAGATGAAGAAATCAAAGGATGAGGACATGACATCCTTTCTAATGAAGATCTCTCAATTAAGAGATCACTTGTAGGGACTTGGAGAGACAATTTCTGATTCAAAAATGACCATCTGTGTATTAAATGCATTGCCACTAGAATGGAGCAACTTTGCAACAAGCATCTACTCTAAGAAAGATTCAACTCCTTTTGATGAGTTGTGGGCTCAATGTATTTTGGAAAAGTCAAGGATTAAAATAAAAGATGACATTGGACAAGATGAATAATCTCAAGCCTTTCTAGCTCGAGTCAAGAAGCTGAAGAAGGGAAAGTTCGAGAAGTTTCAATGCTTAAGTGCAATGAATATGGACACTATAAAAGGGACTATCCAAGCCAACAGAACAACAAGAGAAAGGAAAGATGTGAGGCTCACATAGATGAGGAAATAGGAGAACTTGAGAAGAAATCGAAGAAGGAAGATGTGAAAGATCTTTACTATTGAAGAAGGCACACTGCCTGTTAGGTTCTTTATGAGGATTAATCTTTCCTTTAGAATAATATGCATTGTTGTTTACTTGATTTTATATAGCATCATAGAGACAAGCATGTGGTAGTAGCATATGTAGAGTCTACTTGGTTAAGTTGTTTTGTAGAAATCATCTAGTCTTTAAGAGTAGCTAAATAGACCATTTTGCATATTGTTCATCCAAGCATTATCTAACATTAAAGTTGCTTTGTAGAAGTCATCTAGTCTTTAAGAGTAGATAGATAGACCATTTTGCATATTGTTCATCCAGGCATTATCTAACATTATGTTAGAGGCAATCATCTTTCTTAGATGGATCATCATGATCTTGGAAGGACCATCATTTTGAAGGTTCTTGGAAGAAGCATGATGACAAGGATAGTATACATTCTATGTAATGTGGAAACAATATTGATAAAGGGATGAAGGAATGCAATGGGTCAAGATGCAGGCTCATTATGAGACATATAGCTAGATGATGGAATAAGAGGCATAAGGATATACGTTGGAAATGAATATTGGTTAAGATTCATGTGTGTAGAATCTTGTAACATGCTTAGTATGATTGTATGATGTTTAAAAAGAATAATTTGACTTACTTAAGGATGTATGAAAGATTAAGACTTTCTTTAGAATATGTAAAATTAACATTCGGTATAATCTTCAAAAGAAAAAGTTGTAACTTGGTAATCAAGTTCGATCCTTGGCCATTCTGATGTGTGAAGGAAGATTCAAGTGGAGATGGACCAAAAGGATGTTGATGTTTAGACGAGGTCATCGTGAGGAGGTAACTCTATTTTTAATTATTGTTGGTTATTTGGTTAACATATTATTTTGCTACTTGGAAGGATGTTGCAAGAATACATGATGACAATTGATGCAAGTTAACTATATGGATGGAAATGTATGAAGAATGTTGAGGGGAGCTCAATATCTGATACTTGACCACTGTGAAGTCAAGATATGCCCATCTTGGGATTGAAGAGGTAGCAGTGTGAGAAGATAACCTGAAGGTCAAAGGAGATCACTTTCATGAGAAAGCTATGATCAACGTGAAGTTTGGAAAATGCTCAATGCAATGCCTTTATGATGTCTAAGATGAAAGTGATGAAAAAGACAAATGACTTGGATCTTGTCTCAAGATTGAAGAGAGAAGATGGCTCCATGATACCTCGAAAGGAAGTAGGCTCGATACGATGAGATGCAAAGAAAAGTTGGAGCCAAGAAGCTATGAAGAACTGGTAGCTGATACTCTTATGAAGACAAGCTATAAGGGTTGTGGTGTCGACTTCCCAAATAGAAAGGAAGTCTAGAATGTCCTCTAGATTTGAGAGGGAGTAAAGGAGTCTCCTTAAATAGGAGCAAGGATCTATTCCCTAGGTAAGAGGGAATAGGGAGTGATGTTAGACATCACATGTGCATTCTCGTCTTCAGGTAATGAAGAGAAAATGGTGGATGATTGGATAAGCATATGTGGTTTTCTTGAGGATATAAAATCTAAGAAAGGAAAGGCACTGACACTCTTTAAGGATTGGACATGTATCTAAGAGAAGAGTGGTCCAAGAGGACTGATATTCTTTGAGGACTCAGGATTGGAGATCCAAGATAAGATTAGTCCTAAAAGGATATACCTTGTGAACATCCAGATGGGGTATGTACCTTGTAGAGGTAGTACGGTATCACACGTAAAGCCTCCTAGCATAATGCTCTCAAATGAAGTAGAGCTTGTCAAGTTAGGCCTCGGTGACAGTGCCGATTATAATGATGATGCTTACAGTTGGCTTATCAATCCGACCCTTTTTATGAGAACTCTTTAGTTTGAAAATGATGTTGTACTGGTTGTACAATTATGAATACCTCCCTAGTTAAGAGAGTGTTGAAAATGTAACTAGTTTCGGTCTTTATAATTGTTGTTGTACTCATTTCAATATGTATCCTATGTAACAAACAAAAGAAGAAAATAAAAAGTTATTATTTTAAATCATGGGTGTCATGTTCATTTTTTATGGTTTTCTAGGTAAAAAGTTAAAAACATGTTCTTTGTGCTTCTAGGGTTTGTTAGGTCTTAGGGTTTATTGTCATGAGTCAAAGGAGTCAACATCATGTTTATAAGACCCTTTCGGGCAAAATGTAATTGGAAAAAGAATTGTTTTTGAGTCTAGAAAGTCTTAGAAACTCCAAAAGTACAAGTCGGCTTAAAAGAGGGAATTCAACCCCTTGGAAAGAGCAGTTTGACCTCATTTGGTACTCACTCACCAAGAAGTTCGATCTATAGCTGGGAAGCAAGAAGACAAGAAGAACGAAGGTCTAGAAGAAGAAGTATAATTGTTTTTGGCTATCTCTCTCTCACACGTGTGGGACGAAGTGCAGTCTCTTGTTGCTGGAAGGAAGAATACTCTGTCTTGACCTCATTGACCTTCGAAGGAGCTGTCTTGCTCTAGGAAGGTCTCAAGAGGACGCTGGATGAGGATTTCTGCAACTGCTATAGAGCTGAAGTTGCAGGTCAAAGAAATAATATTGAAGCTGAGAGGTTGAAGTTGCAGTTTGAAGTTGGTTAGTGCTAGATCAAGGAAGGACTGACTTGGTACTTGGAAGGACTTGGTCTAGGATTGGGTCTTTGTTGTCTCATTGGAAGCAGATTCGATAAGAAGAGAGGAGTTTTTCCAGGTTTTCACTTTGGAGGGGTTTTTCCCTGACTGAGCCTAATTTCTTTGTCCTCTGTTATTGCTGTTCTGTTCATGATATTTGTTTGATGAAAATATCTAAATAAAGAACACAATAAGTCTAACTAAGTTCACAAGCAAATATTAAGGTAAAGGAAAATTGATTTAATAAGCTGCCACTTTGAATTTTCCAATACATTACACTCCACATCAAAATGGAGTAGCAGAACAGAAGAATAGGGCAATCATGGAGATGGCTCATTTCATGCTTCATTTCAAGAAGATTAGCTTTGATTCTTGGGAATGGTAGCACAACCCATAACATCAATAGAGCACCTACTTTTGCTGTCACAGGGATTTCTACTTGTGATAAATATCATGGCAACAAACCTTCTATCTTGCATTTTAGAATATTTGGAGCTAGTGCATGGGAAATAAATCTGTCTTTGGACTCCTGGTACACTTTGGATGCAATGGAACTTGTTAGAGATACGTCCTCTTTAATCCCACCACTCAAAGGGCGGTTGGATATAGAGGATATTTTTGACGAGGTTCCTTGTCATGGTCTACTTGTAGTATTTCTCCCTTTAGTTCTTTCAGCCAATTCTTTAGATGGATCTCGGCATACTTCCATGGATCATGCTCTGTCATCACCATGTAGGTCCTCTTTTAGATGATTCCTATCGTATTTTAATGGACCCCCTGCTTTTTCAAATTATGTGTTGGTCCTGGCTCTACCTTTACGAGTACTCTCTCATGCATTCCTATAGTGTTTGGAAAATTCCTATCACTAATGATGGCCCTGTTGATGGCTGATCTAATCTTTTTGTTGCAGATGTATCTTCACTTCTTCAGGGTATTCTCATCAGTGGCTCATCTAGTGCTCATGTTGTAGAGGATCAATGGCTTATCTAGTCTTCATGTTGTTGATGACTTCACCTATTTAGGATGCCCTTGTCAGTTCAAATCCATTATTCACTGCTTTCAGGCCGAATTTGATGCAATTGAGTTACTTGTTCGTCCATTTGAGAACTATCAAGAGGAAGTTCCTCTAGTACGAGCCATTACTCAATTGTATTTGTGGAACTACAACATTTCCCACGTAAATCTATCTGGAGCTCAGTCTCTGTTGTTGATGATCTTGAAGGCTTTAATAAGGAGCAATGTGGAGTTCAAAGGGGTGATCTGGCCCATTGTTCAATGTGAAGAGGTGAAGTAAATTTAGTTAATTTTGTATTAAATTACTTCCCTTTGTGGTCCGTTGTTCATCTCAAGGCGGGCGGGTATTGAAATTATTGGTGTAATCTATACATGTGGCCACAATCCATTCATATGTATTATTATATACTTGTAATTATGGCTAATGTGATATTTTATTTCATTTATTATATACTAGGTTTGTTGTTAAGGCCGACCTAGTCGAACTTTATTTATGTATTTATTTTTTCTTTTGTATCAGGAGAATCATTAGGCCTGCTGCCTGTTATCAATGTGGCTTGGTGTTGAATTGGAGGCACTGCCCCTATACTCTTGAGCCTAGTTCAACTGCCCACAAGCCATGCTAGGCAGGTTAACTGAGTTTCGAACTTGGGCAGGGCCCCAATATTGGTTGGCAAACACTTTTCGGTGTGGGACTTCAACTGGTCGGCCTAGCTCAATGGGCTGGTCAAATTTGATTTGTAGGCTCAATAATCCATTTGGGGTGGGTGCCCTTGTTATATATGAGCCTATAACCCCTCTTGGGAGTATGCTTCTCTAGAGCTGTGTATAAATACATAGCTTCAGTTCGCATTTTTATCATCTCATCTTGTGATTTTCTTCATCAATAATACAAAGTGTGTGTGATAAGCCTAACGGCAATTTTATTTGGCATTTCTCTCTTGTGCACACTTGTGCATTTCTCTTTTCAGCGCACTCGTGTTTGGGTTTACAAACACTCTCAAGTTCACTAGAGGTAACATAGCTTCAGTTCGCATTTTTATCATCTCATCTTGTGATTCTCTTGATCAATAATACAAAGTGTGATAAGCCTAAGGGCATTTCTGTTCGGCATTTCTCTCTTGGGCGCACTTGTGCATTTCTCTTTTCAGCGCACTTTTGTTGGGTTTACACACTCTCTCAAATTCACTATTTCAGAAATTCGGTGACATCTGATTTCATTGATTCTCGTGTTGACCCTTTTAAATCTCAACATGCAAGATCACTCTGGAACCGCTGATGCTTATATGCAATTGAAAATCTCTGGACAGTGGATGTCATTATTGCTACCTTGATATTGTTTTTAAATTTTGAGAGTATCAGGGGGCAAATCGGAAATTGCCTGTATTTGGCTGCCAAGGATCAGATAGTGCCGCTGCCAAGAAAAATTCCCCTGGCCTGATATGATAGCCAGAAAACCATATCGAGCAAGGCTAACTAGGATTCAAACTGAGGTGGGCAGCATTATCACTGTGAGTCCCAACCACTCTCGCTACTCTTGACAGGCACCACCTGGATATCTTATCAAGTCAGAGCTCCTCAGGTATTATCAGAAAATTCAATGGCTGACACATCTGCAAGCACATAATTCTACACATTGAACACCTTTTCTTTACTCACCAAAGTCTAACTGGAGAACTCTTGATTAACTTGACGCGGAAGTAAATTCAGGCTAGTTTCTGTGTACACTGTAAAGTATTGTCCAGTTCTATAGTTGATCATATAATATGTTGTGAGAATGTAGGCAGGATCGTGGTTTAACTTTATATTATGATAAATCGTTTTAAGACGATGTATTCACTGCTATAGATTAAGTTCGGAGTTGTCCATATTTCATAACTATGACTGAAGTTATATCTGGTGAATATTTACAGGATCCCGCGAACAAAAAGGAGATTGTCTGCGATGAAAATCTCAAGAGCATCTTTGCAGGAAGGGAACGTGTTGGCTTTCTTGAGATTTCTGGGCTAATGGGGGCCCATTTTCTTAAAAAATGAGTGAATGGTTGTTAACGAAGATAGCAAATATATCAATCTGCATTACTTCAACAGTTTTTGATAATATTCTGTGACGTTTCTTTTGATTGGTTCAATTTGACAGAGTCATGCCTTGTTCTGTTTATTTGCAGTTATTTTGAATGTCGCTAGAATAATTTTGAAGTCCACAATTATCTTGGCGGGATTCTTTTTGGCGGTCTAGTTGTTATGTGGGAATGGACAGCTTACAGACTGTCTATTTACATTCAGCTTTTGCCTTCAAAATGATTAGATATGGAGACATTAGTATGTGTAATTCCAGGATGGAGGATATTATATTTGACTCCAGTTCTTCATGTATATGCAATTTCAGATGCCTGTTCCCCATGCTATCACAAACCTTGTTGCGATTAATTAGAGCACTGTATAGTCCTCGACATGTCAGAACTTCATGTTCGGTTTACACCTTTGCATGAGTTCATTTACCGTGTATTTTGACTGGTGCTCTACGCAGAAAATGTTGCAGGAACTGAACTTATGTTCCGTTTCTGATAGAATATGAACTTTAGCACCAACCTTTTATTCCTTGAATTTTTGTATTTTGGTGTAAACAACCACAAAGCAACGTAATCTATATTGTTACATGGTCACTCTTTTGAAAATGTGTTGTATTTCACAAGGATTTAATTTAAAATCAAAGTGCTCATAGTCATACAGAGAAAGCCTTGGGAGATCACTATTCACGGCCTATATCACCTTCTTGCCACCTTGTTGGAGCCTATATTCTCTAGTTGACTTGTTAGGAATTTACAGAAAACAACATTTATCACATTCTAGCGTGTACCTATCTGTAAGACTAGACATTTTGACTGTTCATGCATAACATACGTTCTTACATTTAGGTACATAATTATGCTTCAATTACTAAGATATTTTTTTTGGTTTACTTTGAACACTAGGGGTGAATAATATACTTTAATTTTAAAGCTGGAAACTCAGGATCATCTACAAAACTTAATTTTAAAGCTAGAAACTCAGGATCATCTACAAAACTTAATTTTAAAGCTAGAAACTCAGGATCATCTTATTTTTGTGAAGACTAAATGATATGTAGTTATCAGACATGATAAATTTTTAATATATTTTAATTTTATTTTTAATGTAATGAGAAGAAAAATAACAGATGGGTAACAAAGGTGAAGGATATTTTATATTTTATATTGTTTTAAAAAGTATTTTTAAAAACAATATAATGAGCTTTTATATAAGTTTGCAGTGAGCATAAAATATTTATTCAAAATATATTAAACAAATATAATATAATCATGAATTGTTGGAATTAATGTAAATAATAAAATTAATGATGCATTAGTTAGTGATTTCTGTTGTGTAAAGTTATATTGTATTAAGTTTTAGACTTGACAAGAAAGGCCAATAGTCTTGCTTTGTGAAGACTAAATGATATGTAGTTATCAGACATGATAAATTTTTAATATATATTAATTTTATTTTTAATGTAATGAGAAGAAAAATAACAGATGGGTAACAAAGGTGAAGGATATTTTATATTTTATATTGTTTTAAAAAGTATTTTTAAAAACAATATAATGAGCTTTTATATAAGTTTGCAGTGAGCATAAAATATTTATTCAAAATATATTAAACAAATATAATATAATCATGAATTGTTGGAATTAATGTAAATAATAAAATTAATGATGCATTAGTTAGTGATTTCTGTTGTGTAAAGTTATATTGTATTAAGTTTTAGACTTGACAAGAAAGGCCAATAGTCTTGCTTTCTGGATGATCCGTCTTTTAAAACAGACGATCAAAGGCCATTAACAACCTTCATAAAAATTATAATCAGAACAACTTTTATTAATTTTTTTTATAACATTTCACAACTTTTAATCTAAACAAAGGGCTTAGTGATTATATATTGTTTTGGATGAAAATTTCAATTGATCAAATGCCATTAACAACCGTCGTCAAAATTTTAATTGGAACAACTTTTATTAATTTTTTTTATAACATTTCACAACTTTTAATCTAAACAGAGGGCTTAGTGATTATATTGTTTTGGATGAAAATTTCAATTGATCGCTCTTTCTCCCGCTTAACTACCATGTATCATTTCTCGAGTTTTGTTACAGTGCCTCTTTATTGCCCTTAAATATATTACATTGCTACATTATATGTGCTAACAAATAAGTGAGCATTAGAGAAGGGGCTTTTCATCTCAAATCAAACTAAGATAGTATGACCGAAGTTCAACCTAACTCTAGCTAAAAGTAGAGTCTCTTGTTTCACAGCAAGGAGTTATAGAACTAACAACTTTGGATAAAGCACACGCAAGACTCTTTTGGAAGTGTGTTCTATTTCGGTGGTGGCTGAGGTGTCCTTGTCATACTCTTGTAATGTTTCTTCCTGTAGCATCCATTTGCAATAGGGTTTTGAAAGAATTTTACCATGATGTTAATTAATTGTCTAAGTGGTTTCTAGTGTTCTTGTGGAGCCTGTTTCTCATTCCAAGCACCTTGTGATGAGAAAGATACTTTATTTTAGTTTCCTTTATTGTTTAGTGTGATCTTTTACATGCCTTTTCTTACCTTTGCACTACTTTCACAGAGAAATGGAGTTGGACCCAAACCATTCAACAACATTGGACAATATTAGTTGTATCTATAAGGGGTTTGGGTTTTCTAGAGAAGAAATTAATAGTCTCAATGCTGAATTAATAGTCAAGTGCACCATCTTTTGTAAAATTAGATAACTATCTTAAACCCCCAATTTACCTAAGCATTCGACCCCTCAGAAGAAAATAGTGGATGAGTCCTCAATCCTTGAAAATGTTATTGATGCCCATGGATGCATTTCAAAAAGACTATTTTGTTTGGTAGTTTTATAAAGCTTTTTATGTGCAAATTTGAATTTAGTCTTTCCAAAGGTAATAGAGATAGGAATATTGTTTCAAATTGGCTTTATCCTGTTAGATTATTGTTATGATCATTTTTATACCATTTCCCTATTGCATATTCTCCTTCAACACTATTTGTTGCTTGTGAATCAATTATTTGCTTTTAACTATAGCGGTTATTCTTGTTTGTACAAACTCTCAATTGCTTTATTTTTTTAGTAAGGTGAGAGTAGTTCTATTAGATGATGCAAGACAAAATCACATCATAGATATTCATCATTGGTCTACCATTGGGGAAACCAATCTAGTAACATAAACTAAGAAGTTTCAGGTTGCTTCTACTATTTCTAATCTATTGATGTGAAGCAACAAACCATGAACAAAAAGAACATATTACATAAGCCATAATGCATGTGCTAATAGACAAAAACATATCATAAAACAAAATGTGAGACAAAGCATGCACTTCGAGTGCCATCATGTTCTTGGAATGTGTTGTTGATCGGGCTGTTGGGGATTTGCACAGGTGTTCGATGTGGGGTGTTCAACATCAGTGATGTGCTTGATCAATAGATTGATATTGTCATTGATTGTGTCCATTTTTTCCGTAAGTTCTCCCATACATATTATGATCTCTTGTTGAGCATCTGCTTTATTTGTGAGAACCTTGCCCATGAGAGTTTTGATGTGCCAATAAAGATTTATGGTTCCCATGTCGATTGAGGTCCTAGCCTTGGTTGAGTTTCCAACTTCAGGTATCCAATCTCGGGTCTCTCTCCATCTGATAGTCAGGGATAAATCTACAGGCTTGCCTAACCTAGTCTTAAATTTCTGCAATGGTCTTTTGAACACCTTCGAGAATAATGCGCTTGTACCTCTCCATGTATGCCTTGGCAGAGGATTGGGCTTGGGTACCATGTAGGGAGGGGGGGTTGAGAGTAGGAGAGGACGATGGATTGGTCTTGCGGTGGCCACCATGCCTTGAAGGGATAGTAAGACGATAGTGACCCATACAAGGCAAGAGGAGACAAAACTGAAGGCGAAGAACATTGAGGGTGTAAAAATAATATTTAGGGGAAAGTGGCTAGGAAGCAGAGGAAAGCGATAATGAAGGTTGTAGGGGGGTTTGAGCCAAATCATTGGGAGAGAGGAATAAAAGTCCCCCCAAAAAACTCGGCTAATGAGGGGAATTGGAAACCAACAACTAGTATGCCAAACAAGGGCAAAAGCTGCAAGCATACGTTGATGCTAGTCTAAAAACGAGATGATGGGAACAGTAAGAAGGAGGACAAACCTAAGCAATAGCAAACCACACAGAGAAATAACTTGAATGACAACTAAGAATCTCATGCCACTGACATGGATTGCTAGGATGAATGTCTAGGCCTGCATGTTCGTTGAGGGCATGATTTGCGAGCTCGAGATTGCTCTAGTAGGGGGGTAGACACCATGTTTTAAACGCTGATGTGCTAACCCGGTTCTTGTGATTGGTTGCATAACCAACTTCCGCCCACTTCACAACATAACGTCAACAAATTTGGCCTTGCAAAACCATAATGGCCTCCATGGACTTGCCTTAAAGTCGATGTATTTACAAGAGTGTTCACATGTTTGCTTGGAATGTGGTGATGGATTTGAGATGTCTGGATCGTAGATCTGGGTGGTGGTGTGGCTATGCAGGTTGCCAGGTGGGGGCAAGCCACCATCCCTCTTCAAACCATAATCACCTCATATCATATTGTCGAGCAGACTAGCACCCTTTGTGGGGGAACTCTGGATTGCTTTGTTAGTTTTTTTTTTGTTAACTTTTCTTAAATTGTGGGGGGAACTCTGGATTGCTTTGTTAGTTTTTTTTTTTTTTGTTAACTTTTCTTAAATTGTCCTTGCACATTAGATTTGATCACATCTACACATACTCAAACATTGGGTTGGTGTCACTAGATCACATGCAAATCAATTTATGTAATGAGGATTAATCATGCTATTCATGCATCCACACTTTTCCTTGTTTTATAATGCCATCCCTTACATGCCCACTTGCAATATTGCTTCTCATTATTGTTGTTGTAAATTAGTGCAAACATTCTTTTCCACCTCCATTTTTCTTGTTGCAACGCATAATTTGTTGGTGATGAAGTTTGTTTGTGCATCAATGAGAAAATTGTTGATTTTTTGTAGCTCGTGCAATTGCTTCTGCATAGGCCTTGTGTCTAGGGATGCATAAGTTCCCTCATTCTCCTTAAAACTCTTGTTCTAGGTTGAGAAAGTTGCTGATGTAACATAGCGTAAGTTTAACTTAAGAAAAAATACATATTAATATGTTGGCTTTTTGTGTTAATATAAACATAAGAAAAGTAAAGTAATTTACTATAGTGAATAAATTTTAATCTTAGCCATTGATCTCAAGTAAGGCGATATTTAATCTTGGTCATCAATCACTTTGAGATTAAGGTTAGGATTAGGTTTTTGGTTCAATGTAAAGGTATAAAAGCAACGTTGAAGAGTGTTGGAAAATCCATAGTGTTGGCAGTTAAAACGATTTTCCTTATTATCACATTATCTTGTGATGTTTACGTTATTATTATTAGATCTTTCAATTTATCTTTTCTTATCATCAAGACTAATGCCAAACAACAAATAGAAGAGGACACAAGATGTAGGCATGCTGCCATGGCAAAACCCCCCTTATGGGGAAAACATAGACTTGCGACTACCTCCATCAAGTCATCCTTCTTTTATGTCACCGAGTTTGCCACTGAGTTCGCATCGAGACATCATTCCTTCTCACTGTGAAGAGATCGAATCCTTCTCATTGTTGTAAATTCTCATCACTGTTGTAATACTAAGAGATTGTGTCGAGATCTTCTCCATTGTAACACCGAGCCTTATCACTATGGTTATACCCTTAAATTAGATCAAACCGTCATCACTGTAAATATACCTTTCTTCATTGATGGGGTGCCAAAATAGAGTTATTGAACCTGTGGTAATTCGAGCTTCATGTTAGTGATATCCGCACTTCATTTGAGAGAGATTTGAACTTGTCATTCTGTGATTTTATGCGAGCTTCCTCTTCTGTGATAACCAAATTGTACTTCAGAAAAGTGCGAGCTTATTTTTTGCACTGTGGAGTGGTGCACCCTCCTATTTATACTTGTTTGTCCATAAATGCGCTGACATGATATTTGAGGAGCAGTGTCACTATTTTGCGCTGACATGAGTTCTTTTAAGGGTAGTGGACTTGATGAAGATTATTTTGAAGCCAACAACAAGGAGACCTTGATGTAGGAGGAGTATTCAAACAACAATTTGACTTTAACAATTAACCTAAGGCCTTCAATGGAGGCTTGACCTAAGACATTTGACCCAAGCATGAAACCCATGCTTTAATAAGTCAATTCAATATAATAATAAAAATTCTTTCACTTTCTTTTGACAAATATATTACTTTTGACTCAAGTAATGAAGACCGAACCTAGTTACATTTTCCAACACTCCCTCTTAACTAGGGAGGTATTCATATTTACATATAATCAAAGAGGTACATGGAAGATCTCAATACATCATCTATGAAGATGTTTAGGCACCGCAATGCCATCGACTAGATTTTTGACCAGGGCAATTTATCCATTGGTCTCTCAATAATTTAGGCACCGCAATGCCACATACTATATTCCTAACCAAGGCAATCTATCTGGGTGGGATTAAGATGGACTCAAGATTCCAACGTCTAGGTACAATCAAGGTTGCTAACCATCAACCCAGAGATCCATGTATGTATCCAAAAGCAAAGTTTTATAACCAACACCACCTTTCCAACTTCGGGACCTAGACATCAACACAAAGTGTCAACCATATGTAATCCCAGGCAATGCTTCACTCACAAAGCCTCAACACTCCTTGATCCAACAAATTAAAGATAACCAATCTCTTCCAATCAAACTGATTGGTAACGAGCATGCTATCAAAACCTTCAAGAGATTTACTTGTACAAACACAACTCAATCAATAATATACTTTCACATGTACATAATCACATACAAACCTTCGGGGTCTTCTAGACAACTGATGTTGCTTCTCAAAATAATAGGACTATCAACCAAATCTTTGACAGAAGATTCCTTAATAATACACTTTCCTTTCCTACTTCATATACAACAACATATCTTTAAAAACATTCTCCAATCAAAACTATGTTATGCCCTCCCTCTCAACCTGGGAGCTTCCCTTTATCCAGGGTCGCTCTTAATCTCAGGGAGATCAACTTCTTTTCTTTGACATCAGATAATTTCATCAAAGTTATCATCATCCACATCATGCTTATCACATCAATGAATATCTTCACCATATTGAATATTGTGTACTTTCACAACTTATATAGCGAGTACAACCAAACCTCTAGAAGCATGAAGTTAGCCATATCAAAATCTTATAATAACGGAAGCATTTCAACCAGATATTCAAATAAGAGACACATACTATTCAACATCTTGCTAGGGAGTTTGTCATAAACCCTAGACCAATTCATAACAACTTTCATTACATCTAGGGTTTCAATGTTTCTTTCAAAGGTATGACATACTCTCCTGCAACATATGGAAAACCCTAGAAACAATTTAAACAAATATAGGTCTTACAAGGTATCTAACAACTCTCAAAATTTATATGTTATTTTCCACGAGGATTTCATACAAATCCTATATTTCATACAAATCCTAGATTTCATACAAGAGAATTAATCAATCAAAACCAATCACAATTTAGTTATCAACATGACCAACTTCCACTAGGGTTAGTTGCAAACCCTGAATTTTTAATCAACCATCAATTGCAACTAAAACTCAGATTTCAACAATCTTACACAAATCTCAAATGATCACATTGTCATCATACATAAGATATTTTCACTTTTATTAAGGTTTAACTCCAAGACCCTAGAATTTTATTTTCACAACCTCATCAATCATTATATAACTAGATCTTAGACTGTTATATCACACATACTATAGAATTTAACTCCTACTAGGGTTTCGCTACAAAAACCCTAGATTTCGATATATCATCATCTTAAAATTTCAGACAAGGACTTGTATTAAATCCTAAGACTTATGACCATCAATAATTAGGTCAACACACATATCTAGGAATTCATTATCATGCATAAGCATATCATATGTAAAACAACATTAATACATTAAACATACACTGACCTAGAACAAACTAGGGTTTCAACCAAATGGACTCATACCTAGGGCTTCATTCTTAGGACTCTAAATACATAACAATTTTTTTCTTTTAGACCTAACCAAACCCTAAAGATCTAGGGTTTCATAGCAAAGCAAACCCTACTATTAAAAAATTTCAAAGGTTTGGGATCTCAGACAAACATTCTTCAACCCTAACAAGTTAAGATTTTATGATCATACTGAAAACCCAAACATGACATCATCAACAAAAACTTCAAATAACATTTCACAATAACCCTAAGTAGGCTAGGGTTTCACACATTCTCTGCATACCCTTAGGTTAGGGTTTTCCAGAGAACCGGTCCAGGGTTCTTTAAAGTCAATTAAGAATATGAAGGGGTTAGATTGATCAAGTGATAAATCACCCAAAGCAAGAATCATTATGGTTCAAGATTGATATACATGAAGATGTTAGTAATGTAATGCAAACTTAAAAAATAAGATGATCATATTTTAAGAGAATTTTGTAAGGTGTATAATTTGAGACATACCTGGAGATGTTTCATCGCAGATCTGGTAAGGATTCCTTGAAGTGTTCTCTTTGTATTAAGCCATCATCCTTTATACCTGTAGTACATACTTACAAGCGCAACATGTGATAGGAAGGATGTAATTTAATTTCTTAAGTTAGTTTTGATACATAATCATGGAGGAGGGAAACTTATGATACACTATTCATTCTTTCAAACATCAATAAGACCTTTTATTTGACATCCTAGATTACATGTAAATCCTAGTGGAAGAGGATTAAGGTTCTAATATGTTATCTAGAGAATACATTCTTTATCCTAGACTAGATATAAACAAGAATTATTAAAAATATAAAAGTTTATGTACATACTTACCTTGTGATTACATATCTCTGATTGGGCACCTTATTAGACTTGCATGTGCAATTTTGACAATACTTACTTGATTTACCTTAATCTGATTCCTTGAGATTGTATTCGGATCCTTGATATATCTCCCAGCAGTGATGAGGATAGTTGGGTTGATGTAAAGCTTTCTAATTCCCTTGGTTTGGATTCTCCTTGTGAGGCTAGAGCTGCATCTTGTCTTGAAATATTGAATGATAGGAGAAATATTGAAGGTGCAATGAACAAGAAACCAGCAATATTAGTTAATGAGGATCGTTGGAAGATCAAAGATCTTAATGATAGGACTGGGCATGAACATCCTACTAGTAACATATATTTTCAAGTGCATTCTCTAGAAGAGAACATGGGAACAGTAAGCACATCTGAATGTTCAAAAGAAAACAAACGGGTTGAAGAAGCTAGACAAGAGGATAATTCAATCCCTCCTTTTTTCGCAAACAATTTAAGGCCGGAAAAGACATTCTACAAGGCAAAAATTGAGATAGTAAATGCTAAGCCGTGAATGTCTCTGACTATTCGGCTGCCATCTGCTCAAGACAAACATTTTGTTGAAGTTGAAGAAATCTGTATCCATGCCATCCCTGTTGCAGCAGTCATGGAAGGAATGGAACACATGGGTTTCAGCAGTCATTTCAATCCTTTTGGTAGCTCAGTTGGAGGCTCTTTACTGGCAATGCTTGTTCCAAGTATTTTACAGATGTCAACGGGTGGGTTTGGTCAAAGACAAGAAATGTGTTTTGTAGGCCCATTCAATGGCAGCGAAGCGAGTGATTCGTCAGAATGTGAATCTTATCTGTCATGACTTCAGCTACCTCCCAGTCTTCCCAGTCTTCCATGACAGAATCACCAGTTTCAACAGGAGAACATGCATCTTATGGTAGGTATCCGGATGAAAGATATTTAACCAATTTACTTTTATATCAAGACTAGGTTATTTCTAGTGACAAGGTGCTGATAGAAGCACATTGAGAAGTGTCTATGTGATTTGGAGAATCACTCCAATTCTGGGCACTGCTTGAGGAAAACTTTAAGGTCAAAGTGGCTGGTGCATATCCAAGGAGGTTTGCTAGAGTGTTGGCAACTAAAAATTATGGGGCGTATGTTTGAATGTTGGTCTCACCAATTCAAACTATTTTTTTTTTAAGATAGATGTTTTTTAACCAAATTGGAGGTTATCAAGGCCTGCTCTCTGATTTGTTTGGTTCAAAGCTTATTAGTGTTGAAATTAGTAACAAAACATTTTTGTAGTGTTAAAATTTTGGGAAATGTTTAAAAAGCATATGCAAGATTTAAATGGGGAACGCAGCAAATTTGCTTGGTATTTTTTTTTTTTTTTTAAATCAAAATGTTGGAGTGTTTGAATGGTGGAAATGGATTTAGCACCATCAAGAACCTTTGGGGCACCCAAAACCCTGAAGTTTGATAGCTTTAACTCAAATTTTCAAAAAAATTCTACTGGATTTTGTCATAATCTTGCCAGAATTTCCATTATTTTCCGGGCTAATTTGTGGGCTCTTTAGACTAAGTGTTGGTGGAAAAGTTTTGTTACGATTTTACCAATCTTGTTCAGTTTTGTGGATTGGTTGGATATTCCTTTTGCAAACTATTCAAGGGCTTAATTTTCAACTTTCCAAGTAATTATCAGTTTAAGATAATCTATGTGTTTTCATTGGAAAAAATGTACACAAAATTGCCTTTTGAATAGCCTTTTTATGGCCTTTGTTCATCCAAGGTTTAATCTTCATTACAAAATTTCATTATTCTGTATTTTAATTTGGATTATATATGAAATTGAAATATCACCACTTAACATTCATATGTAAATTAAAATAAACTGTAAATAAATTTTAATTAATTTTTGGAAGAAAAAAAATATTAATTAATAATATAATTTAGAGTGTAGATTTTATAATCCAATCATTTTAATTTAATTTTAAATGGTGATTTCCAACAGCGGTTATTCTCTATTTTTAGTATTTTGTTAGAAATATATCTAGTGTTTTTAGTTTGAGCTCTAAAATATATATATAATTTAAAAAATTATATATAAATATCATCTTTTACAATATCTATATAAAATTTAAATTTGCCAATACATATGGTATATGGCCTCGCTTTCCTTGTATCATTTTTCCAATTTTTATACTATTTTTACAATTTAAAAAACCTATTGTCCTCTCTGTGCACGTTTTGGGGCAATGGCTAGTTACATAATTCTCCTATCCCAAAAATTAAGTGTCAACAAAGGTGGGTAGGGAAAGACTTCTACTTAAGTGTGTTATGTCCAATAAGGGTGCAAATGGGGCAGCAAGTTGATTCAGATCAATCAACTAGATCAAATCTAGATTGTTGTATGCATCTTCTGCAGTTTGGGCTATTTTTCCAGTAAGGGAGCCTAACTAAGTTCTGATTAATAAAATGAAGCCGTTGATTGAACAGAAATTTGTGTGTATGTCAATGTGAGAATGGCCAATTTGATGTGCTTCACAGAATATTTTTTCTTTATGTTAAGAACTCAGCTGTGCTTTATTCAATAGACATAAATCTGCTAGGTATTGATTGCCAGCTTGTTGGGTTCAGAAATTAACCACATCTAGCAGCAGAGTGCTCCCCTTTATTCTTATAAGATTGGCTCAAAACCATTTGAAACTTTGTTGAGGTTAAGTAGCTTTACAGGTGAGAGGAGGATATTATCTGCATCGTTGAAAAGCACAAAGACAAGCACAATAAACTGTTCATTTCCTTAGAATGTGAGAGACTTTAAAAGCTGAAAAACAAGTTGAACACCAAATCAATCGCCAGTTCCCTCACCAGATTGGCATGAAACTAGTATGGTTCCATTCAAATTATATATGTGTGTGTTTGTCTTTGAATTTTGTGTACTATATTTGTTGTTTTTGACATACCCTTGTGTAAAAGATGACAGTGGCACAAGCTTATCTTTTATCTCGTCTTGAGAATCAGGATGTGCAGTGAACATTGGTACCATGACATAAGAGGACTGAATTCAATTCAGATGATGATCAGACAGACAAAACTTGCATATTGAAGTCCAAAAATACAGATGCAGGGTTTTTTGTCACAGAAAGAGCTACAAGTTGTCAATCAAAAAACATTCTCAATTGAGGGCTATCATTGTCCTGTTGAAAATAGATCTACAAATGATCACAATTGTTCAGAACTGTTGGGAAATAGAAATAAAGAATCAAGCAAACCTAAGGAAACTGTAATTTTACGATTGCTGACACAAGAACTGCGGGCAGATTGGATGTTTTCAAACTCCCAGAAAATACATCGGGGAATAACTTGTTAGGCTAGAGAATCAAGAAAATAGTCTTACAAAGTTCTGAAGAACGATGGTCCTTTTATGATGACTATTTGAAGGTGGAAATCATGTATATAAACTGTATACAATGAACACTGTAAAGGACTTATCAGGGAATGCGAAGCTGTTTTTGCTGTCACGTTTTGAATAAACATACAAAAGGCTCAGAAACTGGTTCATTTTTAGGAGGATGCGTGGTTGTTTCTAATATGGTTTAATATGGTTTAAAGTATATTTATAGAGAAAATGATACCGTTGGTTTTGTTGAAGAAAAGGGTAATTAGGTTTGGTGTTTGTCAATGTAATTTTGATCTTTGTACTTGTCAAGAAAAAGAATTATTATTTTTATAAATTATATGAATAAGTTTCTTGCTCATTCTATAGGTCTAAAAAAGTCAAAGAGTCTTGTTGAAGAAAACAGTAACTAGGTTCGGTATTTGTCAATGTAATTTTGATCTTTGTACTTGTCAAGAAAAAGAATTATTATTTTTATAAATTATATGAATAAGTTTCTTGCTCATTCTATAGGTCTAAAAAAGTCAAAGAGTCAAAATTATATTGAAGAGCTCTTCTTGAGCATTTATGTAATGAACATGAGTCAACCTAGTGTCAAGCAGCCCTCCAAGACAAGCACCATCCTTCAAAGAAGAAGCCTGCAAACAAAGCGATGAAAAGACATCATGTTAGCCTGCAAAAATATATTAAATAACTAAAGGATGACATGTCGGTTCACCTGGATAAGTCGGCTCAAACTGGAGACATAACCACTATATATACCCAGTTGGGGTATCCACAAAAGACACAGAAAATCTCAGACATCTCTGAAGTTTTCGGAGGTATGGTATAGGACTTCGGATAGCACAGTAAGACAGAAAATCTTAGATAGCCCAGTGAAGACAGTATCTCGGACAAGGTACAGGATGACTGTATTTTGGTTAAGCTCGTAGGCACAATATTACTGTCTTGGTATACTCGGACAAGTCTCAACATAATTATGATCTCACTATGCCATCTTAGACACATCAGAATCTCGGACAAGTATGGAGGATAATAATGAATACCTCGGTGAAGCATTCACATAGATGTCTCAGTATGGAAGCCTCATCTACATAATGATGATCTCAGAGAAAAGTGCAGTAATAATCTAAAAGAAGATGGAGATATGGTGCAGCAGTTATGGTCTCATTATTGTGATGAATATCTCAGTGAAGGTGCATGAATGATGAATTCAGTGAAGCAGCAGTGTTGATGATGATCTCAACAACAAGAAGAGGATTGGTGACTTGGTCTTGGAGTGGCCTAGTAGGTCAAGGGTTATGGTCTTGGTGTTCGTCAATTGAATCTCCATAAGAAGAATTTCGTGCGGGTTTTCCTCTCCAAGAGGGAGAGGTTTTGGCCCTGGCAGAATGCCAACATCTTGTGTTCTTGTCTCTTTATTTTTGGTAGCAATTTGATGAAATAAACAATCTCTAATAACAAGAAGAAGATTAGGTTAAGATAAATTGTAACAACACTTCATAAATTGTTATCAAGTCTAGAAGAATCTTATTAATCCTATGACTATATTTTGGTTAAGCTCGTAGGCACACTATTACTGTCTTGGTATACTCGGACAAGTCTCAACATAATTATGATCTCACTATGCCATCTTAGACACATCAGAATCTCGGACAAGTATGGAGGATAATAATGAATACCTCGGTGAAGCGTTCACATAGATGTCTTAGTATGGAAGCCTCATCTACATAATGATGAGCTCAGAGAAAAGTGCAGTGATAATCTAAAAAAAGATGGAGATATGGTGCAACAGTTATGGTCTCATTATTGTGATGAATATCTTAGTGAAGGTGCATGAATGATGAATTCAGTGAAGCAGCAGTGTTGATGATGATCTCAATAACAAGAAGAGGATTGGTGATTTGGTCTTGGAGTGGCCTAGTAGGTCAAGGGTTATGGTCTTGGTGTTCGTCAATTGAATTTCCATAAGAAGAATTTCATGTGAGGTTTCCTCTCCAAGAGGGAGAGGTTTTGGCCCTGGCAGAATGCCAACATCTTGTGTTCTTGTCTCTTTGTTTTTGGTAGCAATTTGATGAAATAAACAATCTCTAATAACAAGAAGAAGATTAGGTTAAGATAAATTGTAACAACACTTCATAAATTGTTATCAAGTCTAGAATAATCTTACTAATCCTATTTGCCCTAGATTCTTCAACATGGTATCGGAGCCAAGGTACTAAAGTCAAAGGAAGGCAACAAAAAAGTCATACAAGGATCTGTCTTCAAAGACATCAAAGCAGAAGTAATATATTGCAAAAGTAATCCATGTGAAAACTCCTAATCGTCAAGGAAACCCTATTGTAACAAATCTGAATCTACTTCACCTACTTGATTTTAATTACATTCATGATTCATCAAGTTATTCTTTTGAATACTGAAGAAATTACTTCTGCAACCTACACTACTTAAATTTGATTTGCATGAAACAAGGAAACTGAGCACAAAACAAGATACATAGGACACAGTTATTTTTGTACAAAATAGTTCCCGGAAAAACCCAATGCGGAAAAACCGGTGCAGCAGCTCTAAGGGTTTATTATTATGCAGGAGAAAATTTTGAATACAAATCTAGGATGCTCAATTAGCAATCCTTTATAGAGAAAATATTGGACAAAAGACTGGTGAAATGATCTCACCCTGTCACTGGGGAATCAGTGACTAATCCTTCAGATCTGGAGGCTCTGCGTCACCCTCTGCGTGGCTTATGCACAAAACTACGTCACCCTAGGCAGCTTCTGCGTCACCCTTCCTGGGTATTATGTTGCCTCTCTGCTCTGGATCCTCTGCTGGCTGAGAATTCGACTTTCTTGCCTCCAGTCTCACACCTTGGCTTCCGACACCTAGACTTCGAATTCCCTCTGCAGAATTTCAACTTCCCCTCATTGACTGCGCTGCCTCTATGTCAGCATTGCGTAGGCCAGCGTCAGCCCTCCTCTAGACGTCTTCTGTCCTTTCTCTGCCTTGTATTCTCTGGAAAGTCCTTCTTCCGGATTCTCACTGCCCATCTAATGCAAGATCTTCCCAATCGATTTTCCTCTCGAGAACTTCTCACCTCAGAAAATCGATTTCTTCAATTTCTCTGTGTGTTTCTAAATGAACCCGAAAGCCTTTTTCTTATACTTTTCCTGTTGAGACTTCAACGACCGAGATTAAGTCTCTAATCAACAACTAAGATTAAAACTTGACTTGATCCGCCTTCTAGATCATTCTCACCCACATTTTGATTAATACCTATTAATATTTCAATTTTCCTAAGTTTAAACTTAGGAACCCCGTTAAAAATATTAATTATTTTAATAAAATACAATCCGGGTGGAATTTCACCAAACGGATTCTGGGTTCTTTAGAACTCATGTGCCTTAGCTTCTCCACCAATTTTCAAGGCTAGAGCACTTCCGATGCTACATAAAACTAACAATCCAAAGAATACCTCTCACAATCCATGTTTACATCACTATCTCAATATAGTTATTACATCAAGGCAGTTTCGGTGATGAGATAGTCTCTCTATACAGTGCCACCCACAATTTAGTTATGTTATTCAGTGACAAGTTTGGGCTCTCTATACATTGCATCTCTACACAACTCTATGCACATAGACATCACTGTCTCAGTGCAGTACCATATCAATATACTTGTCATAGTCTCAAATTCTGTCTATGAATATGATCTCAATAGCATGATGCTCGGATCAGAACATAGTATCACTAGCATGTCAACAATATGTTGAAGTCAAAAATACCTTAAAGATGAATTGGGAAGGTCATGAAGCAGTTTCGGTGATGTCAAGACCACTAATGTCATGGTGCTAGAAGGTCTCCAAGGAAGTCATGATGAAAGGATACTAATGATGGGCAACTCAAGCAAAAGAAGCATCAAGGTGAAGATCTCCTCTTCACACACCAAGTAAGTATCTTTCAATTTTATAATAAGATTTGGTTAAATGATTTCATGATTGCAAGGGGATCTATAAATCAGTTAGATAATCGAAAGTCCTTGGATAGAATAAGGAGGATTGTCATAAGCCTCATAGAAAAGAGAAATCTTTGATATCTATGAAAAGGTCTATGAAGGTCAAGCATTGTTTGAATCCATCAAGAGATTCATATGATTCATATGATATCACTCAAAAGTCCTCTCATACCTAAATAGCAGAAGAGGAGACATAAAGAGAGATATATGAAATGCTAGATATACTCTCGGAAATTAAAATAAAGAAGGTCACTTAGACCTACACAATAGTAAAGGTATCAAAGAATGAAGGAATAACTTCATGAAGATCTAGGAAGGATGGTAAGAAGGTAGTCATCATTGATGAGTAAGGTAACCAATATCAATGAACAAGGAAGGTTACCTCACTTGACAATTTGTGGTCTCTATGCTAGATAGAGAAAGACAAGTTGCAGTCTATAGTATTAAAGGATAAAAGAATTCAACCATGTGCAGAAAGGAAAGGCAAGGTTGGTCCTCAAGCAAAGACAAAAATAAGTATAGTTAAGATTCAATGCTATAGAAAGATTTTGGAAGCTCATATCACTGAAAGATGGAGGAAGCTAAATAAAAGTGCCAAGGAAAGAGGGAGTATCAAATCTCTCCTATGAGTAAGATGGTATCCCTCACAAAATAATCGTATCATATGCTCCTATATCTTGTGTTATAAGATATGACAATAATAATAAGATGCATCGTGGCATCATGAAAGCATTAGAAGCAAGAACTCGTGACATCACCATGGGAATCATAAAGGACAAAAGGGACAAAATCCATGGCAGCTAAACATGAAGGATATAGCTCTTGGGAATCTCATTGAACATTAAAGGAAAGAAAGATGTCATCCATGACAATGCTCATCATACATCAAGAAACATCTGCCAGATGGGGATATGCAAGATCCTCAAGTTTCTCTGATGGAATCCTCATCGGAGGGTTCACTAATCTAGAGAGGAAGCAAGTGTTTCATCAGGAACTCCAACTTATGGAATTCATGGGATAATGGTGTGATGACATGAAGCAGATCAAGGGATTGAAGATCTCTTCAATCAAGGAAGCTGCTGGAAGAAGCCTAGATGACCTAAAGGTAAAATGAAGTATGTATGCTTGTATTTAATATTATAATGTCATGTCATATGGTTGCAGGTAACAATGGATCATTACTTCTATCTTGAGAAGAATGATCAAGAGAAAAAGGATCTTCTCCTCTCAAAGAATGCAGGAAGGCGTAAGTCACACTAGATGAAATCAACATAATATGTCCTCATATGAAGTATGAGGTATTTGACTAAGAAACTCTGATTAAAAGCTTCGGGAAATGGAATGTGTGACGAAAGAAGAGATTGTGAGATATGCAACCATGATGAAGGCAATCAAAATCTAAAAGACCAAGAAGATTTGGCTAGGAAATCTCCCAGAAAGATATAAAGACTCTGATGAAAGTCTGAAAAAGATGAAGACCCTTGACAATAGATATCTTTGGGAGATATGTCAATAAGTGTGTAGGATGTCGATACCTACAAGAAGATGTCATGATGAAGAGCCATCTCGTAAGGTATGATTTAATTTAATATGATGTTTTGAATTCTTGAATAATATCTGGATGAGTTCATGTAGGGCTACTAGAACAAGACTTGTAAGTACAAGTACAACCAACATTCATGCGATGGATGGAAACTCCTGAAAGAAGCATGGAGAGAAAAGAAATAGTCATATGAAGAAAGTTCCAGATGTATGCCAAGAAGGCCACTTTCCATGAAGAAAGGAATGACACGACGGAATAAGAAGGAAAGTGATCGATGGCTGTTGCCCTGCAAGGAAGAAGCTCAACTAAATTTCATGACATCAAGGAGAGAAGTTGATCAAGCAACCGAAGAACCCATGAAGAAGAAGTTGCTGATGTATAAAAGATTCCCTAGCTAAGAGAGAGCTCTGACAGGCCTCTGATCAAGAGGGAGTTTGAATTAGATCACCCTTGATTACAAAGGAGTGACAATTGTGTGTTCCATTTCATGTGTCATGCACTAGACCAAGACTAACAGCCGTAAGTCTAGATGAAGGCCATGAATGGAAATATAGACACATGATAGACACAACGTTCTTGTTTTCGCTAGGGAAGAATGGGAGGATTGGGTAATTATCTGGCATCCGATACTCTTTGAGGATGTGTAGGGCATCCAAGATAAGAGTAGGCAAGAGGACCGATATTCTTTGAGGGTTGGGAACCCAAGATAAGAATAGTCCTAGAAGGTCATATCCAGTGAACACCCAGGTGGATATGTACCTTGAGAGACAATGATGAAGGTGTCTATAAATCATTGGTCTTGCTCGCATTGTAGCTCATGGTCTCATGGAAAGATGGAGTTGTTAGTCAAGGCCTTGCATTATGACAATGTTGATTGATATGATGCTATACAGATGGGATTATCAATCCAATTCTTCTTACGAGAAATTATTCAGATTGAGAATAACCAAGTACCATTGTAAATACCTCCCTATTTAAGAGGGAGTGTTGAAGAAAAGAGTAACTAAGTTCGGTATTTGTCAATGTAATTTTGATCTTTGTACTTGTCAAGAAAAAAAATTATTATTTTTATAAATTATATGAATGAGTTTCTTGCTCATTCTATAGGTCTAGGAAAGTCAAAAAGTCAAAAAGTCAAAATTATATTGAAGAGCTCTTATTAAGCATTTATGTAATGAACATGAGTCAACCTAGTGTCAGTTCTCCAAGACAAGCACTATCCTTCAAAAAAGAGGCCTGCAAACAAAGCGATGAAAAGACATCAAGTTGGCCGGCAAAAATATATTAAATAACCAAAGGATGACATGTCGGTTCACCTGGATAAGTCGGCTCAAACTGGAGACATAACCACTATATATACCCAGTTGTGGTATCCGCAAAAGACACAAAAAAATCTCAGACATCTCTGAAGTTTTAGGACGTATGGTACAGGACTTCGGATAGCACAGTAAGAAAGAAAATCTCGAATAGCCCAGTGAAGACAGTATCTCGGACAAGGTACAGGATGACTGTATTTTGGTTAAGCTCGTAGGCACAGTATTACTGTCTTCTCTGAGGGTCATCATGCTCACAATCTTGGTATACTCGGACAAGTCTCAACATAATTATGATCTCACTATGCCATCTCGGACACATCAGAATCTCAGAGAAGTATGGAGGATAATAATGAATACCTCGGTGAAGCATTCACATAGATGTCTCAGTATGGAAGCCTCATCTACATAATGACGATCTCAGAGAAAAGTGCAGTAATAATCTAAAAAAAGATGGAGATATGGTGCAGCAGTTATGGTCTCATTAATGTGATAAATATCTTAGTGAAGGTACATGAATGATGAATTCAATGAAGCAACAGTGTTGATGATGATCTCAATGGAAAGAAGAAGATTGGTGACTCGGTCTTGGAGTGGCTTAGTAGGTCAAGGGTTATGGTCTTGGTGTTCGTCAATTGAATTTCCATAAAAAGAATTTCGCTTTGGTTTTCCTGTCCGAGAGGGAGAGGTTTTGGCCTTGGCAGAATGCCAACATCTTGTGTTTTTGTCTCTTTATTTTTGGTAGCAATTTGATGAAATAAACACACTCTCTAATAATAAGAAGAAGATCAAGCTAAGATAAATTGTACCAACACTTCACAAATTGTTATCATGTCTAGAAGAATCTTACTAATCCTATTTTCCCTAGATTCTTCAACAGGCTTTGGTATAGGTTTTTCAATAGACGTCTCCTGTTTGCCTAAAACCTTGTCTGTACGTCCTGTTTCATGTGCTGCAGCCTAAAATGGTTCACATTCTTTTCTAGAGGACAGACCATTTTATGTTACACCTGTTAAACTTGTTGGCTAGAGTTCAACTAGAATATCCCACTTACATCCTTTATGGTCTAAACATGTTTATATATCTACAGGTGGAAAACTCGTAGCCTGCATGGTTTAAATGAACAAAGAGGAACAAAATAAACAATTCATTTCATTTGAAAGAGATACTTTACAAGCTGAAAAGCAATCCAAAGATCATATCAATTGCTATTCACCTCACTTGACTGGACAACCGTAGATATGGTTCTATATTATATATATATATAGTCTGCAATTTGGAGTACCGCACCATTTTTTCACTTATCCTCAGGTAAAAACTAAAAGTGGTATGACTTGTCTTCCCTATCTCTTGCTGGGATGTGCAGTGAACATTGCTAACATGAAAATAAGAGGTCATACAGACAAGACTAGTACATAGAAGTCCAAAGATATAGACGCAGGGCTTTATATCACACTAAGTGATACAAGTTGCGAATCATAAAACAATCTCAAGAATGTGCTGTCATTGTCCTGCTGGATTATCTCTATAAATGATCGTAATTGTTCAGTCAGGAATCAAGCAATCCCAATGAAACAACTATTAAACAATTCTTCACAGACAAACTGCAGGCAGATAGTATTTCTGCAAACATCCTAGAAAATAAATGGGAGCATAGCTTGCCCAACTGGAGATCAATAAGTCTTATAGTATACCAAAGATTGGTGGTCATTTTATGATTGACCATTTGCAGGATGCATGCATGATTTTAGCTTGCAAGCAATGAAAACTGCGTAAACATTAAAGGTACTTCTCTGGCAACGGGAGATTGGTTTTGCTGTCACATGATAATTCTGAAAGAAATAAAGACCTTCAGAATATGTAAAGAGCTCAGAAATTAGTTCATTTTTATGAGGGTGTGTGGCAGTTCTTAGCATGGGCTAACGTATTTTTATAGAAAAGGATAACATTGTTTTTGGTTTTTCAAAAGATGTTTTCTGTTTGCCCGAGACCTTGTTCCTCCATCCTGTTTCATCTGCTACAGCCTACAATAAGTTCAATTTCCTTTTCTAGAAGAGCAAATCACTTGTATTTTGCTGTCAACATGTTTGGTAGAGTTCAACTACCAAATATAACCACTTACAACCTTGGAAACAAAATGCAATGGATAGAGATGCTCTTGAAGCTCCAGAATGTTCAAATGAAAAGTTGCAACAATGAATTCTCCATAACCAATCAAATCCATACTCTATACATGAGTTTTCCATGCCAATCAAACAAGTTAGAAGCACAAAGCATTTGGAAGGAGGGTATGTTTACTTGGTTGCTATGAGTTTTTCCCCATCAGTGTAGCATGTTGAGCAGCAATTCCTTAGCACGAGCAATCATGCACCAGTTTGAGCAGAGATTGCTTGGCTCAACAACAGAATGCACTTGGGGTGAGAGAGAGTCTCATGTATGGTGCAGTGCAATGAGGAGACGTAGTAGAAAACTCAGAGCAGCATACATGCAGCCGAGTTTCCTTGGACAGTGGAGTAGAGGGACTTCCACTCGATATGCTCTTTTAATCTAATGGTCTGTTTTTGTGGTCATTTTTTGGACAGTTCATTGCAATAGATCTATTAAAATAAACTGACATCTATACTATGAAGTGTGAAGGGTTAATTCCTTTTAGATTCTAGATTTGTTATCACTGTTTTGTTGTTTATGCATGTAATATATAATATGTGGAAAATAGAGAATAGGTAAACAAAATCACTCGTAGACCATAATTAACACCGAAATATGATCTAGAAACCCTTGCGGGAGAAACTCAGCTAGAAGGTGAGACTGCTATGCTCTCTTTTGTTTGAAATGGAAATAATGCATGTACCAAGGAGAAGGCACTCTGTATGGATTTGCCTAAGACCCGGGATCTGTGGGCTATTAGAGAACACAAACCCACTTTGTTATGCTCTCTCTCTATCCACACTCAGCTACTATGCTCTACTATGGAACAAAATGCAAGCAAATAGAATCGAACCCCTTTTCTTCCAAGTGGCCCGGTTATAACACAACCCGATAGCCAACTAGGGTTTTGATTTGTGGTAGAATTGGATGTGCTCTAGCCATTGAAATTGGTGGAGAGACTAAGGCACATAAGATATCCAAGACCCAAAAATGGTTTGGGGAAATTCCACCCTGTTGGAGAGATATTAAAATAATTAATATTTTTAATGGGGTTCCTAAGTTTAAACTTAAGAAAACTAAAATATTAATGGGTATTAATATAAAACTGGGTGAGAATGTTCTAAATGACATGGATCAATCCAAATCTAATCTTAGCTGTTGATTAGGAACTCAATCTCGGTCGTTGAAGACTCAACAAGAAATGTATAAGAGGAGGCTTGAGGGTCAGTTGGCCAAGAGGTAGTGCCAGAAGAATTTTCGTGGGACAGACTGAGTGCTTGTGAGTCGGGAAGGGTGACACAGTCCCTGCAGAGTGACACAGAGCAGTGGAAGTTGCCATAGTTGATGTGGGATCGTTCATCCAGTGATTGATCAACCAGAATATTTGTCTCCGAGGAGAGGTACTACTACCGAGGGCATTCTCTGTTGGGTGAGCCATTTCTGGCAGCCTAGATGTATTCAGAAACTGCATAATAATAAAACCCTCATATCTGCTACACCGGTTTTTCTAGGGACAATTGTCCAAAAATAATGGTGTCCCTTGTGTGTTTGTCTTAGTTATTTTAGTTGTTGATCTGTATATGAGTTAAGGCTGCATTTGTGTTTATTTCAGTATTTATATTTATAAATAACTTGTTAATGGAATAAACAAGTAGGAGAAATTAAACTAGATAATGTAGTAGGGATTTCTAATATGTCAGACTTAGAAATTTCAACATGGTATTAGAGGGTTGCAGATCACAGGAGGATTGAAGGCACCAACAGTAATCTGAAGAATTTGCAGTAGTAGCAGCTGTCCCGAGAGACAACGTTGTTCCAGAGCAGAAGCAACAAGAGAAGAAGTGACGCAGAGCCTATGTCATCATTTTGAGTTGGAGGAGGGTCAACGCAGAGGCAAAGAGGGGTAGATCAGACCTACGCAATGCCCGGTCATCTTTCTCAGCTAGGAAGGATTGACGTTGTGGCCAGGAGGAGCAGATTCTGTCGTTTCTGGGATTGCGCAGAGCCTGAAAGGCTCAGTGTCTTCAGTTGCCGGGGCTTGGGGAGTGGTGGGGTGTTGTTTCTATCGGTGCAGAACAATACCTAAGGGGTTAGAACCAAGGTAGAGGGAGTCGCTACCTTGAGGGATTTCTAGCCAAGAAATCCAGATCTAAGTTGCAGTTGTAAGGAGGATTGGAGAGGAGTGGTTCAACATTTGGCAAGAGGATTTCCTGCAAGGAAATTTCCAAGAGGGAAGTCGAAATTGAGAGGGAGTCCAGAAGAGGAGCTGAAATGGCAATGAACGGACTGAGGGATTAGGACAAGTTGGACAGGGCTTCCGACATTGTCATTTGGAAGGCTAGGATCCTGACAGTCCTGGATCGACATCGCATCAAGGACTTTGCCTTGAGAACCGTGGCTATCCCAGTCGACCCAGCTGAAAATGAGAAGTATGAAGATGCAATGGCAAGGGCGAAGTGCATGATCCTTGACGGGGTCAAAGAGCATGTCATACCACATATCGCTGAAAAGAACAAAACAAAGGAGATGTGGGATACTTTGACAACCTTGTATTAGGGCACTACCGTGCAATGGAAGATGCTATTGGAGAATCAATTGTAGTCGTATCAAATGTAGAAGGGAGAGCAGATAGATCTGTTCCTCCTCAAATTGCAGGAGGTTCGTGACCAACTCACTTCCATAGGGTCTACACCAGATCTTAAGTTCATGGTGAGGACTGCCCTGAACGCAGTCTTCGAGGAGTGGGAGACATTTGTCCAAGGCATTTTGGGCAGAGCTACTCATCCAGGATGGGAGGAGATGTGGGAAACTCTTTGCCAAGGAGAGATCAAGACCAGGGTGAGGAGTAGTGGCAAGGGAAGTCGAATCAAGAAAGAGGAGGAGGAGGATGCAACTCTAGCATCTGCGAGACAACAAGGGAAGAGGAAGAAGGAGGACATCTCCAAGGTGAAGTGCTTCCATTGAGGGGAGCTGGGACATTATGCATCGTAGTGTCCAAGGAGTGAAACAAGGGAGAGGCTTTTGATTCCAAGGCGGCTCTTGCTAAGGTGGAGAAAGAGGTTGAGACTGATGATGATTTTGCTATGAGTGCTCATGCACCTCTAGAGGAGGAGGGGAGACATCGAGTTGTAGTCAGGGAGACTACATGCTAGGGGCAAGATCCTTGAGGTGCCCAAACTCTTGGATCATATCCGGCTACGGGAGCCCTTAATGACAGTAGCATAATGACAGATGTCGGGTGGTCAAAGTGCAGTGGAGCATTAAGGCAGTGCTTGGGTGCAGAAATCTGAGGCAATGCAGTGGAGGCGAGAGGCACAAAGGTGTATGCAACAACGCAGTGGAGGTTGCAGCAGTGCGAGAAGCACAGAGGTGATGTAGCAGCGCAGTGGCAACAAAGGCAGCACAGTATAGCAGCAAAGGAAGCTTCAATTTCATGAGGCTTCCAGACTGACTGGGATGTCAGTATTTTGGGTAGATCGGTGACTTACTTATTGGTAACTGAGTTGCAGTGCAACAATTAGTCGTGGCGGTGCTTGGGGCAGCATGGGCAACATATTGAGAGGGAGCTGCAATACAGATGTAGCAATGGTAGTGGCAGTGTCATGGGCAGTAGTATAGGAAGCAATAATGCAAATGATGTGAGGCAGCAAGCCAAGCATTAGCACAGGTATCGATGTAGAGGATCATAGTGATGTTTCAGTGGTTGAGCATTACTAGAGCACATTCCTTGCTAAGAGGGAGTGTTGATTTGTGGTAGCATCTGATGTGATTTAGCCATGAAAATTGGCGGAGAGCTAAGATACATAAGATCTTCAAGACTCAGAAATGGTTTGGCAAAATTCCACCCAGTTGGAGAGATATTAAAATAATTAATATTTTTATTAGGGTTCCTAAGTCTAAACATAGGAAAATTAAAATATTAATGGGTATTAATATAAAACTGGGTGAGAATGTTCTAAATGACATGGATAAAGCCAAATCTAATCTTAGACGTTTATTAGGAACTTAATCTTGGCCGTTGAAGACTCAACAGGGAAAGTATAAGAGGAGGCTTGAGGGTCAGTGGGAGATACACCAAATTGATTAGTCGGTTCGATTTTCTGGAGCGGGGTTTTGCTGAGAGAATCGAGCTAGTGATCTATTGCAGCGAGGGGCAGTTCAACACGAGGCCGAGAATACATAGCAAAGAGGCAGAGATAGTGCCAGAGAGACAGCGTAGAGCCTAGAGAGCGCAGAGCTTGGGGAGGTTGACGTAGAGGCAGTTGAGTGCTATGTAGAGGCAGTTGAGTGCTACACAGAGGCAGCTGGGAGCTATGCAGAGGCTGAAGAAGCCAACATGGGTGACACAGTGGGTCAGAGAGTTGACCCATAGGCTTTAGTAGCTGCGCAAAGGCTAACAGAGCTGACACAGGGCCAAGAGGCAGCGCCAGAAGAATTTTCATGGGGCAGACTGAGTGCTGGTGAGCTGGGAAGGGTGATGCAGTCCCTGTAGAGTGATGTAGAGCAGTGGACGCTGCCATAGTTGCTGTGGGATCGTTCATCTAGTGATTAATCATCTGAAATATCTGTCTTCAAGGAGAGCTACTACTGTCGAGGGCATTCTCTGTTGGGTGAGACATTTCTGGCACCTTAGATGTATTCAAAAACTGCATAATAATAAAATCCTCATATCTGCTACATTGGTTTTCCCACATTGGGTTTTTCTGGGGACGATTATCCAAAAATAACGCTGTCCCTTGTGTGTTTGTCTCAATTATTTCAGTTAGTTGTTGATCTGTATATGAGTTAAGGCTGCATTTGTGTTTATTTCAGTATTTATATTTATAAATAACTTGTTAATGGAATAAACAAGTAGGAGAAATTAAACTAGATAATATGTACAGATTTCTAACGTGTCAGACTTAGAAATTTCAATAGATTGAACCCATTCATCCCTCAACATGGGTTACAAATACACTCTTCTAGAGTTTTCTTCATAGCCTCCACGTGGCTAGCCCTTTTCCCATGAGTAACAGGGTTGGCATCCATCGTCTCAAATCTTGGTGGACAAAATAGGAACATCAGCTTTCGGGTGGCATAACTTTTGCATACGGACTCTGTTTGACATCTTTCTTGCATACTCGGAAAGGTTTTTGAGTGTACAACAATTCCAGGGGGTGTTGCACATGCGAGAGTTTTTGGACCCTAAAATATTCCTTTAATGCCTCAATTTGACTTTGAAAGATTTCACACCCTAATTCACCAAACTTGGACTCACCGGTAATAATGGTCTTGTAAGTTGATTCCTCCAATTTTTCCACGCTTAAAGCATTGAGATGGATGAAAAATTATATAATGATCTAATCTAGACATGCCTCCCCATTTTGGGAGGTTTTTGGTCCCCAAAATCTTTTGCTGAGTGAGGTGAGAAAAATTTTCCTCTATCTTCTCCTTGGAGTACCATTTAGCCTTGCTTGGAATTTGCCCTTTGAACCTAATACGCCAAAGGTCATGTTGCCTTTGTCTTGTAGTTCTAGACCTCTTTTGTAAAACTGTATATTCTGTCAACTCTACCTGAGCATCTGGTGCTAAATCCCCTATGGAAGGTAGGACCCACTACTCTTCCTAATCCAACATGGAAGACTCATGGAGTTTTAGATTTTCCACATTCACCACTACATATATGTGCATATATGGGGGTAGACTGAGTCTGTAGGCATCATCTCCCACATTTTCTAGTATCTTGAAAGGACCATATCACTAAACCTTGATTTTCCTATTAGGAACCTGTAGCCTCTCCTTGCTCAACTATAGCCATACACTGTCCCCCACTCTGAATGACCTCTTTGTCTTGTGCTGATCATGCCTGGCCTTGTCTTTCTCTTGTGACTTCTTCAGTGCTTCCTATACTTGTATATGGATCCTCCTAATCTTCTCAACATTTTTTTTTGCTTTTAAAGCATCCCCTGTGAGATCCTCCTTCACTCCTCCTTGTTGTCCAAATACTACATCCAAAGGCAAAGGTGGAAAATATCCAAAACAAGCCTCAAATGGTGACTTACCAATTGAAGTGTGGATTGCTCTATTGTACAAGTGTTGTATATTTACCATATTTTCATCCTAGGTCTTTGGATGCTTCTAATTCTAACCCCTCAAAAGATGAACTAAAGTTATGTACACTACCCTTTTCCTATCTGTCCATGGATGGAATGTTGTAGACATCTTCAATTTTTTGTCTATCTTCTCCCACAACGTTGTCCAAAATGTACTAAAAATTTGGTGTCCCTGTCTATGAAATGATGCTCCTTGTTATCCAAAAGTGCAGCGTCAACTGTTCAAAGAACAATTTTGCTGCTTCTTGCCCCCTGATAGTCTTTTATCATGTCATGAGAATGCACATCTTGCCAAACCTATCAACTACCATGAACAAGTACTCATGTCCCTTCTTGGTTGTTGGTAAAGCTCCCACAAAGTCCATGGAAATGCTTTCCCACAAATGAGTGGGTACAAGTAAGGGATGGTATAGACATTGTTTCTTATTATCGAGCTTGTTGCTACAACAACGTATACATCCTCTATTGAACCTAGCTACATCCTCTTGCATCCTAGGCCAGTACACATACCCCTACAAATTGGCAACTATCTTCCCAACTCCAAAATGCCCTACAACCTTAGAGGTGTGAGCCTCTAAATAGTTGTACTCACTTACATTTAGGAACACATAGCTTGTCCAACCTGCAGAGTAACTCATTATGAAGATGATAATCAATTGTGTTGTCACCATCGTCCATGTCAATTTGGTTCGTATTTGTTGATACACTTCCCTGAAGTCCACTTACTTTGTATATGCTTCTCTATATGACTCATGGGTGAAAGGCTCCATGTGAATGAGAGTTATCAAAGCTATGATTTTTTATGCAGGTGGCCTTGAAAGCATGATGGCCAGCTTGTTTTTGTTGCTTGTCTTGTACTTGATTACTAAATGGAATTGTTGTAAAAGCTCCATACACTTGTAATGCTTAGTTTTTTGTAGCTTGCTTTGGGCCTACAAGTATTGTAGGCATTAGTGATTTGTGTAGATGACTATCTCCTTTCCCATTAGATATTGATTCCACTTTTTGACAACTTGCACTAGGGCGTAGAGCTCCTTATCATAGGTAGGGTAGTTGAGAATTGCCCCATGAAACACTTCAGAATGGTAGCATTCAAGCCTTCCTCCATGCATCAAGACCACTCCAATAGCATACACACTTGCATCCATCTCCACTTCAAATGACTGCTGCAAGTTTGGTGATGAAAGAACTGGTGCTTGATTATTTTTCTTCATCAACTCTTCAAAGGCCTTATACTAATCCTTTCCCCACTGGAAATGCTTTCCACTCACTGTTATGGCACAAATAGGTGCAACTATTGCTGAAAATGAGGTTATGAGTTTCCTTGGGTATTGTGTTGCCTTGATGAAACTCATGACCTGAGAAACACTTGTAGGCACCGACTAGTTCATGATGGCCTCCATCTTGGCAGGATTCCTCTTGAGCTCCCCTCCACCAATAACATAGCCTAAATACACCAAATATTATTGTGCAAACTCACATTTCTTGAGATTTGACAACAATTGGTGCTTCTTCAAAGTCTCTAGCACCTACATCAAGTGTGAGATGTGCTCCTTCTAGTTAGCACTATAAACTAGTATATCATCCAAATAAACAATAACAAATGAACCTAGATAAGTGTGCAATACATCATTCATTAATCTCATTAATGTAGCTGGTGTATTACATAAACCAAATGGCTTGACTAACCACTCATACAAACCTTGTCTAGTTTTGAAGGTGGCCTTCCAAGTATCTTCTTCTCTGACTCAAACCTGGTGTTACCCTAATTTTAAATCCAACTAGATCATCTATCCTGGGTAGGGTGTACCTGTTCTTAAGCGTAATTTTATTTAACACTATGTAACAATGCACATTCGCTAAGTCCCATCCTTCTTTGACACAATTATGTTGCATGACCCACATGGTGAGGCACTTGATCGAATAACACCCCGCTCCAATAGTTTTTGCAACTGCTTCTTCACCTCACTTGCTTCTAGAATAAATTGCTTATACAACCCAATGTTTGGCAAAGGAGAGTCTCGCAAAATTGGATCACATGCTCCACTTCCCTCTTTGGTGGTATCCCTTTAGGCTCTTAGAACACTCCCTTGTATGCCTGTAGCAACTCTTCCAGTTGTTGTCTCGATTTATTAATTGTTTTATAGACTAATTTTATCTTAAGAATAATAAAACATACTTCTTGCTGGAACTAATCAATTTGTTAGTCTGATTGCATTCATTAGTGAAATATTTGACTTCCCAGTTTCATTTAGCAGTGAAATCTTTGACTTGCCTTTGTGCACGTTGATGATGAAGGATTTTTCGTCCTTGATGAGGTGGTATTGGTTGTCTCTTTACATGAATAGTGGATCCCACATGTACATATACAGACTCCCAAACACAACTCCACATATATCAAGTGGAACTACATCCAATTCTACTTCAACAATAAAATCAACACTAATTGCAAATTTAAGTTTACACTGTTTGGTTACCTTTATCTCTGCCTTCTTGTTGACCCATCCCAATGGATAGGTGCTTGGATGATCTTTTACATCCAATCCAAATTTGTTGACCAGCTCTACTGCGATGAGATTTTCCTGTGAACCTAAGTCAAACAAAGCATCAAACTTTGTCTTCGTGACCTATATCTTTATATGGAAGAGTTCGGTCATCTCCTTTTCTTCCTATTGATGAAGGCTACTCAAATTCACCTCCTTATGCATTGATGTGCAAACAATCTTCTTAGCCATGTCTGAGCTACTTTCAACTTAATTGCTAGAATATGTGGCTATGGTATTTTTCTTCTTCACATCCTTCTTTTGGTTCTTTGGATTGAACTTTGGATGTATTTTCTAACACTTTTCTTCTGTGCAACAATCAATACTATAGTGGTTGCAGTGGTTGCGAGGATCGTTGCACTGGGGTGTTGTGGCTTCTATCTTCTTGCCTTTTCTCGCTTTCCACTTCATCTTCCCCTCCTTGGTAGCTTCCTAGTGTTCCTTCTACTTTGAACAACTTGATTTCCCTTTCTCCTGGCCTATGTTTTCCAGGTATTGTGCTTGTACACAAGCTTCATCCATCAACATCACTTTCTTCCGTGTATGGCTTTATAGACTACTAAACCCCTTAGATACTTGAGGAGTACATTTGGGTTATTAGGAGAGATACACAACATTATTGCCATCTTCCTAAATTTATGTGGTGTACTCATGTACACTTTGCTCTTGTCTTTGCATAACTTAATGTCACTAGATCCATTTGTCCTCTACATACCCAATCGGGTAGAATTGAAATTCTATGAGAATTTTAAAATCCTCCCTCTTAGTTACTAGAGGACCCCCCTCCAGCCTATGGGTTTTCGTGTGGTTTTCCCATCGGGTCAAGGCATGGCCCTTTAATTTCAAATGAACAAATGAAATTTTTCGTTCCTCCTCTATATGATGATCACTAAAATAAGCCTCTAACTAACACAACCACTGATTTAATTTCAAAGCATCTATCTCACCTTGATACAACTTGATATCCACTTTTGGTTCCATCTTGAAGAGAGACTATGAATGGTTCATGGTGCTTGAACTCGACTGCTCCTTTTCGGGTTTCCTGGACTCTTCTAGTTCTTCTTAATCCCTTGATTTTCCCTTCAATTTGACCTTTGAGTTGGAACTCCCATCTTCTTTGGTTAGCCCGAGTTTACCGATTGGGGCTTCCATGAGGAGGTGCACATTATAGTTTATATCTACGACTTGTGCTTCTAGCAACACGATACTCTCCTCTCCTAGATATTGAGGGTTATCATAAACCAATTCGTTGGCTATGGCTAGGATTTTATGACTTTATACTTAAACTAATTTGATCCCCTACAACTTCCCACAAAATACCCAAAGAAACCTGCTCTAATACCAATATGGTTTGTAAATTGTTGTGGATATTCCATTGGACAGTTCCTCCCAATAGATCTATTAAAAAATATGTACTATGAAGAGTTAATTCCTTTTAGATTCCAAGTTTGTTATTATTGTTTTGTTGCTTATGCATGCAATATATAATACACAAAAAACAGAGAAAAAGTAAATACAATTATTCAAAAACCATGGATCCCCCTCTAGCCTATGGGTTTTCGTGTGGCTTTGCCAACAGGTCAGGGCATGGCCCTTTAATTTCAAATGAACAAATGAAATTTTTTGTTCCTCCTCTATATGATGAACACTAAAATAAGCCTCTAACTACCGCAACCAATGATTTAATTTCAAAGCATATATCTCACCTTGATACGACTTGATATCCACTTTTGGTTCCATCTTGAAGAGAGACTATGAATGGTTCATGGTGCTTGAACTTGGCTGCTCTTTTTTGAGTTTCCTGGACTCTTCTAGTTCTTCTTAATCCCTTTATTTTCCCTCCAATTTTACCTTTGAGTTGGAATGCCCATCTTCTTTAGTTAGCCCGAGTTTACCAATTGGGGCTACCATGAGTAGGTGCACATTACAATTTATATCTACGACTTGTGCTTCCAGCTACACAATACTCTCCTCTGCTGGATATCGAGGGTTATCATAAACCAATTCATTGGCCATGGCTAGGATTTTATGACTTAAACTAATTTGATCCCCTACAACTTCCCACAAAATACCCAAAGAAACCTGCTCTAATACCAATATGGTTTGTAAATTGTTGTGGATATTCCACTTGACAATTCGTCACAACAAATCTATTAAAAAATATGTACTATGAAGTTTAGATTCCAAATTTGTTATTATTGTTTTGTTGCTTATGCATGCAATAGATAATACACAGAAAATAGAGAACAAGTAAATACAAATACTCACAAACCATAATGGACACCAAGATATGTTCTGAGAAATCCTTACGAGAGAAATACTAACTAGAAGGTGAGGTTGCTTTGCTCTCTGTTGTTTGGAGTGGATATGATGCAAGTACAAAGGAGAAGGCACTCTCTACGGTGTTGCCTAAGACCTGTGGCCCACGGATTGCTACAAAACACAAACCGCCTCTATTATGCTTTGTCTATCCATGCTCAACTACTCTACTATGGAACAATATGCAAGCAAATAGAATTGAACCCCTTTTCTTTCTAGTAGCCCATTTATAACATAGCTCGATAGCCACTAGGGGTTAGATTTAGCCCATTCAACCCTCAACATGAGTTGAAATTAACCCTTTTAGAGTCTTCTTCATAGCCTCCATGTGGCTAGCCCCTTTTCAATGAGTTAATGTGGCATCCTCTCGAATAAAGGCAAGCAAAACAAGAAGGTTAACTTTTAGGTGGCATAAATTTTGCATATAGACTCCATTTGATGTCTTCCTTGCACCATTTGAAAGGTCATTGAGGGTAGTAAAATGTTAAGGGGTGTTGTGCAAGGAAGAGTTTTTGGACCCCAAAAAACTTCATTTAATGCCTCAAACTACCTCCGGAAGGTTTCAAACCCCAATTCGCCAAACTAGGACCCACAAGTAAAAATGGGCTTATAAGTTTGATTCCTCCAATATTTCCACTATGAAAGCATCAAGATGGATGACAAATAATATAATGATCCAATCCGGATCAGAGAGATTAATAAAATTATTTTATATTACCTTACAAACCAACATGTTTCTCGATCTCCACAAATATATTTAATGAAAGGGAACAAGTAAACAATACACAAACAAATTTACACTATACGCTATGAACATAAATAGATGATGCACTGTGTGCCGTCGGTGGAAGGAAGCCTCCTATGTCACATGTCAATCATTGAGGTATCTCCTTAAGTGTAGGGAAGGGACCAAGTAGAAGGTAGGAAAAAGTAAGCTCCAAACCACTACAAGATACAATCTTCAAGTCCAAAAGAAAAAAGAAAGAAAACAAGTAGTTTCAGGAAGGGGGGACTGTAATGTCCTCTCCCAATTGATTGCCTAAGGGAGGACGAAAAAGCTTATCCAACCCTGTAGGCTATAGTCTTGATAAATGGGTAAAACCCAATTTTTCCAATGTCGAGGCAACATTGTGTAAATATTGGGTTGACTGGGGCAAAAAATCCAAAATTTGGGGTTGCATTCACAACCCATCACATTTGAGAGCCATGAAGGAATCTATAAATAGAGGAGAGTTGGAATCAAATTGGCATCATTGAATTGGATCAAATACATTTGTTTTCTTGAGTTGTGGCTGTTAGGGTTTTAAGACACATTTTCCTCTACTAATTTCGGTGTTGAAAGACTCCACCCGAGTTAGTAAATTTCTCATTTATTTTTTGTTATGGGTTGGAAAATCATGGGATTCACATATCTAGAAGATAACAAGTTCAACAAAAATCTGAGGCTACGAAAGCACATTTGAGGGCGGTTTTCCAGGCCACAGTGTTGTAGACTAGGCCGAATTGGTGACAATCTTGTAGCAGTTCGCTGGCATCTCTGAGGCAATTGAAGGGCATTTTACGACATCTCGTTGGTTTTATGAGGCAAATTTGGGATAGTTTGGTGGTTTTATAAAATGGTGACTTGGATCAATTTTGTTCACGAGACTCGATCCTCCTATTAATTTTTCTTCAATTTGTTCTATGTTGCAACTATTACTTCAATAGAGTCCAATAGAATCCAATTTAACAATTTCACTTCTTCAATTATCCAATAGCAGTAGAGAAATAGTAGATAGAACAATTAAGCAAATGCACAATAAAAGATAGCCAAGAGACAAGAGACACAAATTTGGTTAATGACCAGGGAAAAACTCACTATGGGGAAAACCCTTGCAAATCTTCTTCTTATTAGATTGTCTTCAAATGTTTAGCAGTGAGAGCATGTCATCCATATCAAATATCCCAACAATGTAAGGTCAAGTTTGTGCCCAAAATGATGATGAAAAGCCAAATCTAGTTGACTATCAAACCTGCAAAAAGTCAACAATAATTGACTGCCCTAACCAATCAAGTCAACAATAGTCAAATCATGGACAATTCTGCTTCAATATATTTCGGTCAAAGTCCGGTAAATGTGGCCTCTTTTGCTGGTCAAGGACCAGTCAAAACAATTCCAGAAACTTTGGTCAAACCCAGTGAAAAGAGAGAGAAATTCTGTTGTTGCAGTATGCAATTTTCTATAGTAAAAATAGAAAGTCAACTCTAGTCAAATTGCCCATATTACCTCAGTCTTTGCGCTAGTCAACTCAGCCTCAAGAAATCAAACTTTTGTAGGTCAAATCAGATCAATATATGAAGTCAAACTCGGTCAAACTACAATCAAACTATCTAGCTGAAAAGTCAACACAGAAAAGACAAAATTGCCTCCAAGGTCCTCGCACGTGTGAAGATAGAAGAGTTGCCTTTAACCTGTACGAACCAAGTAAATGAAGAGAGAAGAAGAATGTGAGTTGTGTTGATTGTAGGAATTTACAAGGTAAGTTCCTCAGATAGAACACCAATGGACACTGCTCACAAAGAGATCACAGATCAATACCCAGTATTCTTGACGTGGTTAAAACCTTCAAAGGGGGAAACAGTCCACGACTAGAGCCAATGCAAGCACTTCAGGCAATTTATTAATAAAATAAAGAAAATTTACATAAGCTTCTCTCATGAACAGTCACCCTACAAATGACCCTCCATGCTCTTTAAATAGAGATCATGGACCAATCGGGTGTTAAGCCACAGATGAAGTGTCAATAATACCGATGAGAGAATGAATCGTCGGATTACTTCATGTCTAGAACATATCGTGACCATCAGATTGTAAGTTACAAATGTACGTAGTAAAGAAACACACTTTACCTAACTCTACACTAGACCAAGTTATACTTAACTATTTCCCATGTGTCAGAATATCCTAACATCCCCCTTTAAGAACAACTTGGGATAGGATTGAAGGATGTACAAATATGACACAATAGGAGAAGGAAGGAGACATTAGAACCTATCCCCCCTTAGTGACAACTTTCTAAACTCCAACCATAAATCAAAGTGTAGTAAACTTTGCCTCTGTGAGAGCCTTTGTAAATATGTCTGCAACTCGATCATTGGTTGAACAATATTACACTTCAAGAACATGGTCATGAATGAGCTTTCTGATGAAGTTCACGTGTAGTTCAATGTGTTTTTTGCGCTGATGTTGGAATGGATCTTTGCATAATTGAATGGCACTTTGATTATCACACCAAAGTGTAGTTGGATGCTGCTGCTGAAAGCCAAACTCTGACAGGATCTGACGAAGCCACATGGCTTCCTTACTAACTTCTATGGCGCTACGATACTTTGCTTCTATTGAAGAAAGAGAAATGGAACTTTGTTTCTTGCAAGCCCATGTAATAGGTCCAAAACCAAGAGTGAAGACATAACTTGCAGTAGACTTCCAATCATCAGGGTCACCAGCCCAATCAGAATCAGTGAAACCAACCAATAGAGGAGATGCTTCTACACTAAAATGAATCCCAAACTGAACTGTACCTCGAACATAACGAAGTATTCTTTCAGCTACTTTCCAATGACTTTCATGTGGGTTTTGCATAAACCGAGCAATAAGGCCAACAACAAAGGAAAGGTCAGGACCGGTATGGGTCATATACAAAAAGTTTTCCTACAAGCTGACGGTATAAGGTAGCATCAACTTCAGGGGAAGTACAAGTGACTGAAAGTTTGGCTCCAGACTAAAAGGGAGAAGGTGCTGGCTTATAATCTTCCATGTGAAAGTGGCGTAGAAGATCACATGCATACTTGGATTGGGAAAGAGAAATACCTTCCTTGGATTGCAAGACTTGAAGACCAAGAAAATAATGCAAGTGTCATAAATCTGTCATTTCAAACTTCCTTTTAAGGTTAGACTTCACATGGTTTATAAGGTTTGGATCACTACCAGTAAGGATAAGATCATCAACATAGAGAATAAGAATGATAAGAGACTTACCCACTTTCTTGGTGTAGACAGTATTGTCAGAATGACACCTAGAAAAGCCAATATCTAAAAGAAAGCTATCCATTTTGGCATACCAAGCTCGAGGGGCTTGCTTGAGACCATAAAGGGATTTCTTAAGCTGACATACAAGGCTGGAGTTTGTTTGTATAAAGCCAGGAGGTTTTTCCATATAGATTTCTTCATGCAAGTCCCCATGCAAGAAGGCAAGTTTAACAACCATCTGATGGACTTCCCATTTGAATGAGGTAGCAAGGGAAAGAAAAAGGCATATAGTGTTCATTTTGGAAACATGGGAGAAGGTTTCAGTATAGTCAATGCCTTCAACTTGTGAAAAACCCTTAGCAACAAGACGAGCTTTATGTTTATCAAATTTTCCATTTGGTCCAAACTTGGTTCTGTAAACCCATTTGCATCTAACAAGTTTCTATCCCTTTGGAAGAGGAACAAGATCCCATGTATCATTTGCCAATACTGAACGATATTCTTCATTCATATCTATGTCCCAATTTGGATGGCCTGAAGCTTCTGCAAAGGTGTCAGGATCATAATTCGCTGTAGTTTGAGCCAGGAAAGAAGAGACTCTATTGAACTGAGAACGTGTACATCGTTGATCTGTAGGATCACCTGCTGCATCCCAAGTAGCACGGATCCATTTTTAAGGTGTTGAAGGAGGATCCTGATAAGGTGGGGGAGGATTGTCATCCTTGCTGTCATCATCTGAAGAAGAAATATTTTGAAAGTAGAAGGGATAGAGAGAGGTGGCGCATCCGCCGAACTAGGCTCGTAGGCTGATATATTTTCAGCAAACCTTACATCTCTTCTAATGATAACATTTTTGGACTTAAGTGGAATAAGTCTATATCTTTTGACATCTTTAGAATATTCAACAAAAATACATTTTTCACTCTTAGGTTCTAAAGCTCTATGTTTCTCATCTGGAATATGGGCCCATGCTTCACTTCCAAAAACACGAAAGTGACTTACATCTGGTTTAATTGAGCCCCATGCTTCTTCTAGAGTGATATTCTTTAAAACCTTAGTAGGAGTGCAATTTACTACGTAATTTGCACAGTTAATTGCTTCTGCCCAAAAATTAAGACTAATACCTTTAGATTGAAGCATACAATTAGCCATTTCCTTTAAGGTGCGATTATTCCTTTCAACTATACCATTTTGTTGTGGAGTATATGGAACAATATGTTGCATTTGAATTCCATTCTCAGTGCAAAAGTTGATGAATTTGTTGTTAACATATTCTCTGCCATTATCAGATCTTAGCTTAAGAATTTGATGTCCAGATTGTTTCTCAACAAAGGCCTTAAAGGCCAAGAACATGTTAAATACTTCACTCTTGAGTTTTAAGAAGTAGACCCAAGTGCGTATGGAGAAATCATCAATGAAAGTTAAGAAATACTTGTATCCAGAGAATGAAACAATTGGAAGTGGACCACATAAATCACTATGCACAAGCTGTAAAGGGGCTGAGGCCTGCTAAGAGGTGCGTTTTTCAAAACTATCCCAATGATGTTTTCCAAGTACACATCCAAAACAAACACCATCTCTGCAAGATATCATAGGAAGACCTATCGCCATATTTTCTTTACATAGATTTTGAAGGGAGCGATAGTTTAAGTGACCAAATCGCTCATGCCAAAGTTTTCTCACTTCATCATTATGAGCACCAAATACTGAGGGAAGAGTTGATGGCCCAAAGTTGTTAAAATTATACAACCTTGTAGAATCATCAACAATGCCAGTAGCTAAAATCTGTCTAGGATCTCTTAGGTCCTTAATGACAACATCGTGAGGTGAAAATTCAACGATTTTACCTTCACCTGAATGAGTTATCTGATATATAGATAGAAGGTTGTAGGAAAAGGTTGGAACACATAATACATCATTAAATTGACCATTGTCTAGATGAATAGTTCCAGCCCCTACAACACTAAGAGATCTATCATCACCAACATATATATTTTTGGTGTTACAATCATTTAAAGAAGAAAACCTGGCTTTGTTTTTATCCATGTGATAAGAAGCTCCAGAATCAATGAGCCACTCATGAGAATGAGAGGAAGAAGATACATTTAGTGCATAACCAGATCGAGATGCTTGACAACCACATGCAGAAAGTGCTATTCCTAGAGATGAAGTTGAAGTTGAAGAGTGCTCCAAATGGATGTTATGCTTCTTCATTGCTGCTTCCAAGGCTTCCATCTTCTTAAAGCATTTGGATTCTAAGTGGCCATCTCGATTACAAAAGTTGCAATGTCTATCAGTCTTCTTTCCTTTTTTTTATTCGCCTTATCATTTTGTTGAATTGATTTTTCATTTTGAGATTGAAATTGCTTAGGACCCTCATTTGGTTTAGGACCATTCTTTTTAGGATGTTGCTTCTTAGGATTCTTTGAGTTTGGTTGATGCTGGGCGGTTAAGGCTTTCTTAGAAGAGTTACCAAGATTAAGAAGACCAAGATGTAAGAGTTTTTCTTGTCTCTTATTAAAGAATCACAAAAGGCATCAAAAGAGGGAGACTTGTAGTTTTGTCCTTGAGAAATAAAGGCTTCTCTAGTAGAATGGAAGGTGTAAACAAACAAAAAGTAGGTTGGTCCCAACTTAGTAAGAATGTAATAGATAAGGCTACCATTTTCTTTCTTAACCTTAACACCTTCCAAGAGAAGTCTAAGGGTCTTGAACTTGGACAAAAAATCTTCAACAGAAGAAAAATTATTGGGGTCCAACGTAAGCAACTCATTTTTGAGTTGATGGGCTCTAATTTCATTTTTAATTCCAAAAAATTTAGTGAGTTGTTTCATTACTTCATTAGGGGTATCAAGTTCTGCGATATGAAATCTAAGGTCTGGAGAAATAGACATCCCTATCAACCCACGTGCTTGATCTTGCCTATTTTCCCATTTTACTGCCTTATCTTCATCTTTAGGTTTAGTTTCTTGCCTGAGGCTATTTTGTAAAGACCTTTACTTCTAAGTAAATCCACAATGTAGGACCACCATTGGAAATAGTTGGTGTTGTCAAGAATAACTTGGCATGGAATTTTCATTTTAATAAAAACTGAAGCTGTAGATGTTGAAACTAAGTGTCCCAATGGAATGATCTCGAAAAATTAGGCCGATTAAAAAAAATGGCTCTGAAAATGGCTTCCGGATGAAGAAGTTGTGGCTTTTTTAAGAAAAGTTGTTGAAGATGCCGATGAAGTGCGTGAATGTGCGAAAGTGAATGATAATGTTATATTTAAAAAAAAAATTCCACCCCCCCACCCATTTCAAACTTAATCTAATTAACTCACTTAAAAAAAAAAGATTTTATGTGACCCACTTTTATAAATAAGTGAAAGTCACTTTTACAATGGTACTTTATGAACTACCCACTAAATTGTAACTTAAATAAAAGATAAAGAAACTTTAGAATTATAAGTGACTCACTTTTTATAATGGGTGAGAACACTTTTACATAAAGTAACTTTAAAACATAAGTTACATGTGCTTTTTGAAAAAGTAACTCAACAAAAAGAAAGACTTGAACTCAAGACCTCTATTCTCATAAAGTAACTTTGGACCAAGTGAGCTAGTTTAAAAGGTTAGTAATTTTTGGAAAAGAGGAAGGGTTTTTTTTTTTTTGTCACTGAAGCTTTGGGGTGCGTGCTTACTTGAAAAAACTCTTTTTTCCTACAAAACAAAAAACCACACAACCCAACACGGACATACAAAAAAACCAAACCTTATGGCTTGAAGTTAGCTTTCGTCAGAAACTAAATATAAACTAAATATTTTCCTCAATATTTTTTATTTTCCGAAATCACACTAAGGCGCAATGGAAAATAGCATACACATGAGAAAAATCCTTTTTTCTGTTTTTGATTTGCCCAGATACCATGTAGGAATTTACAGGGTAAGTCCCTCAGTTAGAACACCAAAGGACACTGCTCAAAAACAGATCACGGATCAATACACCAATATTCTTGACATGGTTAAAACCCTCAAAGAGGGAAACAATCCACGGCCTGAGCCAACATGGCCACTTCAGACAATTTATTAATAAAATAAATAAAATTGACATAAGCTTCTCTCATGAATAGTAACCCTACAAATGACCCTCCATGCTCTTTAAATAGAGATCATGGACCAATCAAGTGTTAAGCCACAGATCAAGTGTCGGTAATACCGAGGAGAGAATGAACCGTCAGATCACTTCCTGTCTAGAACATATCGTGACTGTCAGATTGTAAGTTACAAATGTACATAGTAAAAAAACACACTTTACCTAACTCTACACTAGACCAAGTTATACTTAACTATTTCCTATGTGTCGAAATATCCTAACATTGATGTCCAAATGAGGCATGAGGTCTCTCGTATTTATATGAATCCATTTTGGTGAAAAGACAAGTCATTTGGGCTTCATGAGCCTACTTGGAGTTGAAACCGAACTTGACAATTCAAAACTGCACTTCTCCTTTTTTGATTTGAGTGATCTTTAGGTCGATTTTGGTCCTCTCGAAAAGAGGAATTTAATGCAATAATTATCTCCATCAAATGAGTTGTACAAAGTGGAATTTGACTCTAGTTGCATAATTTAACACCCCCTCTCAACTAGGGATAATTCCACCTGTCAATATCTGTCCATAGATCATCATGTCATCCTGTCATCATATACCATCTCTGCTTGTCTTGCTCATCTCATGTTGAACATTCTCAAATCTAAAGAAGAAGAAATGTTGCAGGCGAGCTCCAACTACCACCCTGCCTCTATCACCATTGGGGAGACTTTGCTACCACCCAGAATCATCATCATCATCGTCATCGTCACCATCATCGGGGAGCCATACCTACCACCCGAAACCAAAGACAATGGGCGAGACCAACCTACCCCAAGTGTAGGGATCACACTCTACCCTATTGTCCCTGATCATCCATCTTAATCCTAAAGAGTTAGATGGTGGAACATGTTGAATCTCTTTTATTTTTGATAAGTTAGCCATTAGTTGAAAAAATCAAAATGCCATAGAAAAATGATAAGTTAGGATATGGACCAAAAACAAAATTGAAAATAAAAATGTTAGGATTTATTATTATTTTAGGTCCATATCATAAAAAATGATAGGGTAGTTGCTCTAAAAAAGGAAGGAAAATGATAAAATGTTAGATAAGAAATAAAAGAAAATATTTTCTTTAGAAAATAAAAATTAAGGCTGCTAGTTCAAACGTGCCTTTGAAATTTGTTGCTTAGTTTAAAAACAATGCTTAAATTCCTTAATCAGGGTTTAATTATTGTTTAATACTTGATCGCTTTGCAAATAGTCATATGATTTTGTCGTATGTGAATAAGCGACAAAACGTCAAATCAATACCAAATAACCGTAGGGCACTTTTCAACGGATACGATTCACCGTGCCTGGATCAACGGTGGAGGAAGCTTTTCAGCCCCCCTTTGGTCGTTTCCCGTTAACGCGAGGGGAGGGGGCCGAAAAGTAGTTTTAATGGTCGCCCTCTTTTGCTACGTGGCACTCCCGTAGTGTTTCGGGCCCCCAAAGCGCAAAACCATAAACCACCTCCCCCCCCCAAGCGGTTTTCTCTTTTCTAATCGTTTGACCTCGTTCCTGCTCCATATCATCCACCCGTTATCTCTCACCCATTCACAACCCGCCACATCATTAATCCATTATCTCTCACCCATTCACAAATCGCCATGTCACAAAGCCGTTGCGCCATACGCTCCTATGTCGTTGCCAGCCTTAATTAACCGTTCACCCTCCCGTTAGACATTAATCCCGCTCCTCTGCAATAAATTGCCTACGGTTAGATTTAAACGACAAATTAAGCCCAACTTCGCTTATAAATATCCCATGGCTATACTCTTTACCACCTTTTCTGCTTCCATCTAATCACCAAAAGTTTTATTTGCTCTGTGTATATCTTCCCTTGTCATCTATCTTTCAGCTAAAATAGTTTCCGAATTCTCCCCCTTGTAGCAAGATGGCTCCCAAAGTTAAAACACAGAAAACTATCAAAGAAGGGAATCCATCCATAGTCTTGCTTGACTTGGATCACCTCCCCCTTGTGGACTCCCTATTCAAATTCACTAATTGTGAATGTGAATTCGATTTCCACGAATTGTATTTATGGTTAAAACAGAAATATGCAGATAAAGAAGATCCCATTTGTTTCTGGGAAACACTTTTGCCCTTGTACTCCTTTCCCAAGACTCATCACTTCCCTGATTTGATCACTTGGTGTCAAGCCAGGTATGATCTTGTGCAAAGAACAATGATGACTCAAGATGGAAAAATCTTGATCACCATTACTACTCAGAGTATAAACCAAATGCTAATGATACCTTCATCTGACTCCCTCAGCCATTTCTCACCAGCAGCTCTCATGGACCTTTATAATAAACTCACCTTCCCATAGAGAGCCCTTATTTTTGAACTTTTTCTGCCAGAAGATGCTGAATTACCCAAGAAAAACCCACCTTATTCATCTTCTATGTTCCCTGAAGCCACTAGACATATCATCTCCCTGCTATCATATCTCCTAGGCTATGAAAATGATCAACTTGTTGATGAATCCATCCTTGGATTCTTTTCCATTTTTAGTAAAGAATATCAACCTGCCTTCATGTATAATTATAGCCAATATTTGGCTGATAATATACATGAACAATTTATGAATTTCACCACACAAGGAGTGTTCAGATATAGCTCAGTCATAATACATTTGATTTTGTTTCAGTAGGGAGATTCATTGCACATTCAGCTTAACAGGCAAGATGAGCAGGGAGTGAATCAATTAGTGATTCACTGGACAGAGTTAGTGAAAGCAACATCATCAAAGTTTACATTCTCTCAGTTCATAGATTCTTTTGTACATCCAGTTCTTCAATTACTCAATAGCCAGGCAGAGCCCAGAATTGGAGAAGAGATTAAGAAGACATTGCACTTATCAAAACAGACCAAGACTGGTGACTGGTATCTATACTAGAACTACACTGAAATTAGAATATATGGCAGTGAGTTAGCTCCATACAAACTGCCTAAGTATGTGCCAATGAGGATATTCTCACTGGAATACATCAGGTAGATGATAAATATGGATGAAGTCCATTTTGTCTCAGGTAAGAAAAAGTCACAGTTCAAACTCAAGGCCAAGGTAGGAACATTCATCTGTAATACTAGGTCTGCAGGTACAGAGGCAGACATATTATTAAAAAGCATGAATCTCCAACCAAGCTTCACTTGGTCCTATGATCCTTTTGGGATCATTTTAGCCCTTAGAGTTCAGTTGAAGGCAACACCTTACAACCATACTCCCATGCCAGAATTGGAGAAGTTTATGAACCAGGAGCAGTGGTCTGAAGGGACTCTCTTAGAAGCAGATGAACAGGTTATAACCACTCCACAGGTAAATACTCCAGTCACTTAGAGTACTCAACACAAAAGAGCCAGAGAGGAAACTCAGTCAACTACAAAATCAGTTAAAGAGTACTATATACTACAAAAGAAATTGAACACTGGATTGTCAATATCATTGGGAAGCAAGCCACCACAAATAATTGATCTTGGAGATCTAGAAGATGTTTCATCAGCAGGGACCACTAATCCCAAACCTCCTTCTACTTCTTCAACTCCTTCTTCAACTAAACCTATGGATATTATTCAGTCAACTGAGACCAGCTCAGCAAAAGATACTAATATCTTCTCAACATTTTTGGAAATCAAACAAAAAAATGAAAGTTTTAAATCACAAGTATACAATCAGTTTTGGAAACAGACATCCACTTCTCAGCATAGAATACAAGAAGACCAAGAAGCAAGCTCAAATTCCATTTCCCAAATCCAAAACAGCTTACAAGAAGACCATATTTTCATTTGATATAAACTATATACATCCTATTGATCAAATGGATTTGCATAGACAATCAGGTGAAATGTTATTTTCAACAATGATTACAACTGCCATGTCTCTTTCCAAGCTCAGAACTGCTTTGTCAAATGTGCAGTCATAGCTTAAGATTGAAAAATTGTCATCTTTAGCTAAAGATAACAAATTAAAGTCTTTAGAAGATATTATTGTCAAAATTGGATATGATCCCCAAGACTGTAAAGCAATTGAAGAAATACTCCAGAAGAAGAATATAGAGATAACAACTTTGAAGAAATAGTTGAAACTGCCTTCAACTGAGGATCCACAAACCAAAGAGATGGCAGAAAATGAACAACACAGGGAGGAGATGTTAAAGCTCATTATTGAGCAAAACATACAGATCAAGAAAATGGAAGAGAAAATAGAACTGCTTAAGGAAAAAGAGGCATCACAACTTGCTTTGACCTCAGTGACAACAATTCCCATAGCAAGTACAAAGCCAAGCTCATCTCCTATTGACATTGCTTCATCTTCAACAACAGTTGAAACAACAAGGATATCACAGGAGTTACAGGCACAAAAAAAACAGAATGAAAAGTTACTCCAGAAGTTCCAAGCCCTGGAGTCACAAAAGGTAACAAATGATACCTTGTATGTAAAGGAAATGCAAAAATACACAGGTTAGAACTAAAGGTCAAACAATTAGAGAGTAAGACTTTAATGGCAGACACTTTAGCCCAGGCCAAAGAGGACATCCGGTTAGATATCAGCCACTCCATAATATAAGTATGGCCTGTTATCACTCCAATATTTCTCTAGAGTTGTTAAGAAAGAAATGATTAGAGGTAACCACAAACCTACTTTGGAGATTAGGATCTAGCCTTCCTAATTCTCAGAGAGGGCTCTCTCTTTATGATTTAACTTTGTTTTAGTTATTTGATTTTAGGCTAGTTATGATTGTACTTGGGTTTTGATTTGGATTTGGTGGTGAGATCACTGACTTAGATGGGTAGAGGGATGTCTTTTACCATTGGGCTATGGGGTCAAGTGTCAAGACAAACAGGACTGGAGCAAGTTCTAAAACTAGTGTCTACAGGGCAAGGTAGCTGAGTAATTTCAGGTCTTAAGGCTGGAATGATGAAGTTGGTTTCAATTGGATCCAAGGAGCAATTAAGGGTTCCTTAGGCCGGATAATGAAAGAAGTGAAAGAGGTCAATCGGGATGGGAGAGCAATTAAGGATTCTCAGATCAGATATTAGAAGAAAACATAGAAATGATCAACTGTTCAAAACAGAGTGTACTTAAACAAATTCTGAGATAAATTTCCAGTTAATTCATTCACTTTAGATAACATGTAAGTTTGTGTAATACATAAGAAGATAACAAATTTGACAAAGAAAATACTTCACTATAATAGCTCAACACATGAATCCTGTAATGCAATCTTTTTATTACTCAGTCCAGTCTGCTGACTTGAAAAATTGGTACAATAACCCTTAGGTTTCTGATCAATACAACTCTACAAATGTCTAGCAATCCACACCTAATACTTCAAAAGCAGAAGTATTTATACAAAATTTACAAATTGTTTACAATAAATGCTGCCTCTAACAGACAAGACATTTTTAGCCTATAGATGAACTAAAAAGCTCTAACTGTTGGAGATTAATAGTTCTGGTGGAATGTGTTGTGCAAATGTTGTTGCTGTGGAAGTGGGAGCAAGTAGGATGTGAACCCAAATTTGTGGCTGTGCTGGCAGATGAACTAGCAGATGCAGATGTATCTTTCTTTTTCTTAGTAATTCACTCAAGTGCTTGTTGGTCCTCTGACTTGATAATCTGAGACTTCCCTCACTGATGGCTGATCCTGTCACTTCCCTTCTTTTTTATCATCCATTAGTGTCATAAAATACTTTGGAAAATATATAATAATATATATATTTGAATAATATTTCCAATTTTTTTTAAATGAAATTTATAATTAAATTTCTACAAAACCATGTGTTGTTTCCAATCTGTGGTTTTGTTTTCTCTTTCCATGAATTCACAAAACCATGTGCGGTTTTATTCCTATTACTCCTTCCTTAGTAAATTCATTTTATCTGTATGTAAATTCATTTTACTCTTGTAGAATACCTCGATGGTTTTGAAAAACCATGTGTTGATTTGTATGGTTGGAAGAGTACTCTTTTACTTTTACCTGCAACATGTTTTTACACCTGTAAATTGATTTCACCATGCTTGTAAATTGATTTCATGTGAAATTTTCCCTTTTATTTTCTCTGATAAATTCATGGCATCCATGAATTTTATTTCATGTGTGGCTGTAAAACTATTTTACCTTTGAATCTCATTCCACAACCTTAGTCTCATATTGCCTGTAGCTATGTAATTTTACATTAAGTATGGTTTCACCCGTAGCTCTCAAATATTACTGCATTCTCATATCTCTGTATTTCACTTGAAATTAATCCACACCCCATATTCCCGTAACATTTATAAGATTCAAAACCAAAACAGTTAATGGTTTATCCCACCGCTTTTGAGTGGTAGGTGGTACTTTTTCATAGGATGCAATATAACGTGGGGCTGCCACCTAGTAAAAAGATGGGCTGGGAAAAACACTAATCTCACGTGCTTTTTGAGTGTTAAGTGTTGGATGAGCTGAGCACGCAATATGGAATTTTAACCGTTCATTTGTTTTTACTAATCTCGAGGCAAAAAAATGAAGGGGGTTTAATTCTCAGTGCCGGGTGGGCCATCGGTTGACTTTGAAGGGGAAAATGTAGTATAGGCTTGGGGGGATAAATTAATATAAAGTCCAAAACTTTATATTAATAGGGTTTGGTGAAGTAAGGGGTAAAAAGAGGGATTATATATATATATATATATCTTTCTTTTTTACTTTATGGGATTTATTTATGTTTTAACCATTATGTCTCTGTGTAAATGATTTCTTTTTTCTTCTTGCTTTGCAATAGTTGTCTTTTCCTTCTGAATAAAGCCTTTGAATACATTTCCTTGCGAATTTTGTAGTAAACAGGTTTTGGAACTAGTATCAAAACTGTTTGTCCAAGCTCCCGTTCTGCTAATCACCTGCAAAATAAAACAATCATTAATAAAGCATAGGTATGTGGGGAAGGCAATCAATGGCTTTATTGAACTGATATGTTTGTGGATGGAGACTGGATGGCTCAATTATGTTTGGAAAAGGCTTTTCATTTATTCATTTTAAATAGAGGTAAGGGAATGGCAATAGGTCTGTGGGGAAGGCAATCAATGGCTTTATTGAACTGATATGTTTGTGGATGGAGACTGGATGGCTCAATTATGTTTGGAAAAGGCTTTTCATTTATTCATTTTAAACAGAGGTAAGGGAATGGCAGAATTTCATATTGTAAAAACTTTGTGTTTTTTCACATTGTGCAGGTGCGGTTAGATGGTTTACCACACAGTAATGGATGATAGGGCTTCCGGGGATACACAGTGAAGCAGTCAGAGGAGGCTTTCGGGCAGGAGGAGACAGTTGGAGGTCGGTCTTCTGAGGGGATTTTTTTGGTTTTTAACCAACAGTGGTTAAATTTGGGTGCAGGATTAATAAATGAACAGTGGGTGGTTTCATTTTACGCGGGGAGGTGGTTTTATGCAATATCGCACTGCTTTTGGATGGCGGGCGGTATTTTTCGCGAGCACGCGATATAACCTGGTGCCGCCACGTAGCCAAACAACGCTCGGCCAAAACTGCGAATCTCGCGTGCTCTCGGGTCGTTAACTATCGGATGATGAATCTGCACGATATAGTTGTGCACCGTTGGATCTGGGGGTGGGAGATCGGAGGGATATCACGCAGTGGAGTTGCACAGACAGAGTTGGGAAAGTGGTTGGCAGGGCTTGGGGTTTAATTACAAAAAATTGTAATTAATTAACAAAATAATGACGGGATTTAAATATAAGCAGCGGGTTTAATAAAAGTGGGACCATGGGTTATATGGCGGGGTTTTTTTAACTGCACCAAGGCTTGGTGGGTTAAAAAAGGGTGTCGGGAAATTATAACTTGGGGGATTTATAAAGCGGGACTTTAGGAAAAACTTAGGATAAAGGGTTTTTTGTGGGTTTTTAAGGGAAAAAAAGGAAATTAATAAGGGGAAAATGATTTCTAAAGGGTAATGTCTAGGGAAAGTGTGAAATCAAAGGGAAAAAGGGTTAAAATGAGGGGAAAGGGTATTTTTACAAGGGAAATGAAAGGGAAGGGTCATAATGAAGGGAAAGTTAGTGAATGAGAAGTAATGAAGGAGTAATGGAGGGAATTTTAGACATGCAAGGGGTTGAGTGAAATGAGGGGAAATTAGTGAATGAGCTATAGTATTTAGGCCTAAAATCATATAGAACTTTTTAGGGTAAATACCCAAAGTAATACATAATTTTTGTGAATGTCCTCTTTCCTTTGATAGTTCCTCCTGCACATGAGACATAAGATTTATTTATGATGAAGGTGCATTTGAGCTAGCAACTTTGTGCATTCCAAAACATCTTCTACCTACTCTTTATTTATCCTAGCATTTTCTCTTCATTTATTGGGTGCATTTGAGCTTGTTGACCGTTTATTCCTTTTTTTTATAAGCAAACTATCTAATTCTACCCTTATAACTTCAAAGGGCTCAGATTAAATTGATGAGCTCCTTATTATTCTCTACCTAACTATTAATCTACCAAGATTAAACAGTTTGGCTAGATCTTTATTTCTTTATAAATTTAAATCATTAATGAATCAAGATTAAACTGTTTGATCATCACGGATTGTGGCATTTTGACAAGATGCACACAATCTTATTTGCAAAAAGTAAACTGAGAGGAGTGGCATTTGAATGTTCACATTTTCATGATCTATTTTTATCTCTTTTTGGTGGGGTTCATATTTAATATTCTTTTTTGATCTTTGTTTCTTTTTTCCTTTGATTATTTTTTTAGGACATACCCTTTTTACATTTTTTAATATGGGAAAAAATTTGCAGGAAGAAAAAGTATGTACAATATTATAAGATATACATGGTCAATTCAAAATTATGAACCCTATTATTATAAGAACCTAACGGTGGCTCCACTTGGGGATGGCATCTCCTTGTGAGATGTTAAGAACACCGTCGACTAGTGGCCTGATCCATTGGGCCGATCCCAAGCCTACACATGCTTTGTTATATAATCTTTGTGACTGAAAATCTTGAACTGAAATCTTAACCTTTTCTGCAAACTGAAATCTGACACATGCTGTACTGAAATTTGATCTGAAATAAACTTGCTGCTGAAAAATTGAATTTAATCAAATTGAAATCCTACCTACTTACTCTAATCAGTTGTCCAACTGCTGGTTAGGTAAAATGAAACAGCCAATGCAACCATTCAAGTATGATATACATTGGTGGATTTTGTTGCATTAGCTTGTTTGTGATCAAAACTGAGATTCTAAAACCAAATAGAAATTTGTCAACAAATGAAAAGATAGGGAAATATTTGATTTCCTTTGTTGACTCTAAAAACTGTACAAATGGATCTTCCAAAATATATACACTATTGTTCAACTGCTTTAAGCAATTGTACAATTGTTCTGGATGGCTTCCATGCCATGAAACTAAAATGTCATTTTTATCTTTACCCCCTGCAGATTTTCAGATAAACTTTATGATGATATTTCTACTAATTGAAATGTTTGACTGATGAAACCTTTATCATCTTGATCCTGAATCTCATAGTTAGTTAATGGAGAAAAATTCTGATTGCATTCATTATCCAACACATCAGCTATTGGATCGTAAAAGAGTTGGAAGGATTGCTGCAACTTATCGCTCATAGGTTTGAATGGAACTTCATAGTTTTCTACAAGCTGCTCATCCTTCTCTTTAAAGATTTTATACCACATTTCCTTTAAAAATTGAAATGATTCAAAACATAGTGGTATAAAACTTTTTTGTGTCATTTGATTAGGTGTTTCAATGAAATTTGATAACTATAATTATGAACCCATAGAATCCTGATTAATATTTTTATTGTTTTCTTTGTTGTCAATATCAATACCTAAAGACTGCTGATTTTTTATTGTTGTAAAGTTTTCTCCGATAAAATGAAATGAAGCTAAACAAAGAGGCAAAGAACCTTCACTTATTTCCAAATTTTCTACACTTCCTTCCTCATTCTCATATCTGATATGTAAAGGCTGATCACTATATTTAATTTGTTGAAATTGAATTTCCTCATCATCCAAACTATTTTCTGATTTCTTTGTAAAGCTACCTTGAGTTTGAAGAACATAATTATCATCACACTGATCATACTTAGGCAAATCATTAAAAGAAGGAATGTCATCAAACATACACATTAAATCAGTAGATTCCTCTTCCACATATTGATCTGTAAATCCATTTTTTGATCTATGGTAGTTGGAATTAGCAAGAATTTGTTCATGGCTATCAACCTCTCTTTTTGTGAAATAAATGTGTCACGGTGATTTTGAACAAAAAAATTATCTTTCATGGTGATCTTCTGCATCTTTTCCTCTATTTTTCTTACCAAAATGTCGAATTTTACCTCTGCAATGTTCTTCTCTGGTTCCGCTTTCAAATTTTCTCTTCTAATTTGCAGATTAACTTCTACATCTACTGCAATGTTCTGCATCTGTTCAAGAGTTGTTGGGTTTCTTTCTCTTAGTTGAAATTCTATTTCTGGATCAAATGCTTTTGGATAATGCAAGAGGGTTGAAGCAGGTGGAAGTCTTATATTTGATGGCATTGAATAATAGATTTGATTAAATCTGTCAGAAAAATTGTTGTATTGTTTCATTTGGTTGTCTTTTCAACTAATTATATTCTTCCATGATCACAAAAAGATTGACTTTGATTATCCATCCATCAAGGAAAAATTTGACAAACTGTTGGAAATTTGAGATGCTTGCAATAGGTAGATTCTTGAACCAACTCTTTACTCTACTTTGTAAAGAAAGAGCAAAAAGTTTGATTCTAACACCATCTTCATCAATCTCAAATAGGTCCAAATAATTCTTAAAGGCTTGAATATGTTTTGGGCAATGATACTATTCTCTCCATCAAAATTGGGGAGATATCTGTAATAGTTATCAGGAAAATCATGGACAATAGGAGGTAACATGAGGGGCTTATATCTATTAGGAACTTTACAAGGTACAGGAATATGTACAAGAATTATAAGATTAGTCTTGGTTGTTTGAAGATTCTCAATCGGAAAATGGTCATCATAAGATTTAGAAGAAAGTTGCTCAAATGGATAAGGAGAATTTATATTTACAATCTTCCAAGGAAAATAATAAAAAAATAATCTAAGATCTTCTCTAAAATACAATATACATTGAAAAACCTTCTTGATGAGAAAAAACATGATGTCTTGGATAACAATCCAAGTTAGAACCCGGATCTTCTCATATTGTTCTTTCAGGTGCATTCCTCTAGTGGAGTCTTGCTTTTGAAATTGATTTGGAGCTAGAGTCGCCAGGTGGATGATTTTAACATTTGTGTGTCTGATCATTGTCCACCATCATATATCAGATCTGATCTTTGTATAATTTTTCTGAAGAAAATGTTCTCGTCCCCAGTATGGTCGCTAATATGTTATCACTCCAATATTTATCTAAAGTTGTTAGAAAAGAAATGATTAGAGGCAACCACAAATCTACTTTGGAGATTAGGATCTAGCCTTCCTAATTCTCAGAGAGGGCTCTCTCTTTATGATTTAACTTTCTTTTAGTTATTTGATTTTAGGCTAGTTATGATTGTACTTGGTTTTTGATTTGGATTTTGTAGTGAGATCATTGACTTAGATGGGTAGAGGGATGTATTTTACCATTGAGCTATGGGGTCAAGTGTCAAGACACACAAGACTAGAGCAAGTTCTAAAACTAGTGTCTACAGGGCAAGGTAGCTGAGTAATTTCAAGTCTTAAGGCTGGAATGATGAAGTTGGTTTCAATCGGATCCAAGGAGCAATTAAGGGTTCCTTAGGCCAGATAATGAAAGAAGTGAAAGAGGTCAACCGGGATGGGAGAGTAATTAAGGATTCTCAGATCTGGATATTAAAAGAAAACATAAAAATAATCAATTATTTAAAACAAAGTGTACTTAAACAAATTCTGAGATAAATTTCCAGTTAATTCATTCACTTTAGATAACATGTAAGTTTGTGTAATACATAAGAAGATAACAAATTTGACAAAAAAAATACTTCACTGTAATAGCTCAACACATGAATCCTGTAATACAATCTTTTTATTACTTAGTCCAGTCTGCTGACTTGAAAAATTGGTACAATAACTCTCAGGTTTTTTATCAATACAACTCTACAAATGTCTGGCAATCCACACCTAATACTTCAAAAGCAGAAGTATTTATATAAAATTTACTAACTGCTTACAATAAATGTTGCCTCTAACAGACATGACATTTTTAGACTATAGATGAACTAAAAAGCTCTAATTGCTGCAGATTAGTAGTTCTGGTGGAATGTGTTGTGCAAACGCTGTTGTTGTGGAAGTGGGAGTAGGTAGGATTTGGACCCAAATTTGTGGCTGTGCTGGCAGATGAACTAGTAGATGCAGATGTATCTCTCTTTTTCTTAGTGATTCACTCAATTGCTTGCTGGTCCTCTAACTTGATAATTTGAGACTCCTCTCACTGATGGTTGGTCCTGTCACTGCCTTGTTGTTTTATCATCCATTAATGTCACAAAATATTTTGGAAAATATATAATAATATATGTATTTGAATAATATTTCCAATTTTTTTAAATGAAATTTATAATTAAATTTCTACAAAACCATGTGTTGTTTCCAATCTGTGGTTTTGTTTTCTCTTTCCATGAATTCACAAAACCATGTGTAGTTTTGTTCCTATTACTCCTTCCTCTGTAAATTCATTTTATCTGTATGTAAATTCCTTTTACCCTTGTAGAATACGTGGATGGTTTTGCAAAACCATGTGTTGATTTGTATGGTTGGAAGAGTATTCTCACTTTACTCTTTTACTTTTACTGCAACATGTTTTTACACTTGTAAATTAATTTCATGTGAAATTTTCCCTTTTATGTTCTCTAATAAATTCATGGCATCCGTGAATTTTATTTCATGTGTCGCTGTAAAACCATTTTACCTTTGAATCTCATTCCACAACCTTAGTCTCATATTGCCTGTAGCTATGTAATTTTACCTCAAGTATGGTTTCACTCGTAGCTCTGAAATATTACCGCATTCGCATAACATTCACCCCATATTCTTGTAACATTTATAAGATTCAAAACCAAAACAATTAATGGTTTATCGCACCGCTTTTGAGTGGTAGGTGGTATTTTTTCAAAGGACGTGATATAACCTGGTTTTGCCACGTAGCCAAACAACGCTCGGCCAAAACCACGAACCTCACGTGCTCTCGGGCCGTTAATTGTCAGATGATGAATCCACGCGATATAGCTGTGCACCATTGGATTTGGGCATGTGAGATCGGAGGGATATCGCATAGTGGAGTTGCACGGACAGAGTTGGGAAATTGGTTGGGGGGCTCGGGGTTTAATTACAAAGAATTGTAATTAATTAGCAAAATAATTACGAGATTTAAATATAAGCAGCGGATTTAATAAAAGTGTGACCTGTTAGCCTCCTATTGCAATAGGTTTCATATTTCATGATTGACTGTTTTACATGCCAAATATGTCATCTTTTCATGCTGCAAGGTTCCATATTTCCAAGAAGTTCCATTTTGAAGAATCATACCATTTTTGAAGAGTTTTACAGATAAGGGAAGGCCAAACAGCTTAATCTTGGCTTCCCTAGGTTTAAATTACATGTTTTAGAAGATAGAGAATAAATATCTGTCTAAACAGCTTAAGCTTGGCAGATTAGTAGTTAAGTAGAGAAACGAAGGAGCCCAACTACTTAATCTGGGCCCTTGGAAGAGATAAGGGTTGATTTTAGATAGGAGGGCAGTTAAAAGAAAAGAAGATAATCAGGGTCTATAAGTCTAAGTGCACCCATGCAAAAAGAAGAAAAAATGCTAGGTAAGTAGGCTGGGTAAGTAGTTCTGTGGTTTCAGAATCAAGCTATGTGATCCATTTCATGTTTTAAAGTGTTATATCTATTTGGATCACAATTATGAGGCAGTTTTTCATTTGGAGGAGCTCAAGCGAGGCATGTCTAACTCCCCCTTCTTCTTATTCCCCAAGTCATTTACTAACCTCCCTAAAGAGGTCAAGATCTGCTTGATATCTCTTAAGTTTCATCATTTGTCATATCATTGGCCTAAGTAAAGGTTTGCTTTGCTTAGGAGTACTCTTATTCACTCTATAAGTCATTTTTCCCCTTTTAAGTAGCCTAAGATCTCTAAACTTAGCGCTTTCTTGTCATTTTCATATTAACTTCTAACATTATTATGTAAATCCCTATCTATTTTTCCCTTCCCCTTACTAAAAATCACTAAATAGCTCCCCTATGTACATATCCCCCCCTCTGGTTGAAAGATAACCTTGACTATGCTTGGGAATTGCTAAGTTTGCCTGAAACTTAGCCAGAACCCTCGGTTGCCTCTCAAACCATCTTCTAAATGCATTAGGACTCATTCCTATGCATAAAATCCCCCTCCAAATGTATAAAATCCATCTTTTAGCCTTGTTTTACCTTTCCCAAGGCATAAACCCCTTTTTTGGCCTTAAACCCTTCTCAAAGCACATAAAACCCCTCTCAAGTGCCTTTGAACTCCTCCAAAGCGCGAAATTCCTTTTATTAGGTTATCGGACCCCTTCCGAGGCCTCAAAAACCCATATTTCCCAAAGTTTTTGAACCCCCGCACATAAATAAATGATAAAATATTCAGCGGGCCCTGCGCATAAACCTGCTGCCAGCTCCGCGCTCCGACAGCCCTCCGATCCGCCCTCCCAGATCCGACGGCTCTCGGCGATTTCGGAGCCGCCCCGACGTCCGACGCTTAGCCTCCGATAGGCTAGCGGTTTCTCCACCGTACCAAAGACGCGTGTCCACCTTTGATTGCATCGGGTGGGCTCTGACAAATACCGCCCCCGTACAGAAGGCGGTCTGATGAAACCACAAACCACCTTCTGTCTCTCCACCCCTGACGTCAGCGCCACGTTAGCGCTACGTCATCTCTGCGTCGACCCCCCCACTACTATGTGTCACTGCCACTGTATCTGCCACCGCATATGCCTCCGTCCCTACCCCGCCACCGTGCAGTACTGCCACATCACCCTGCCACGTCACTGTCGTACCGGGACCCATCGCTGACGTCATGCTGACGTCATCACCAAAAAGGGTGCGAAGGACGAAAATTGCAGCGAAGGATGCCCGGAATGAAAAACTGATGCAACAAAAATCGCGCATCGCTAAGAAAAAATGATCAAAATGGAAGGCTGCCTATTGCTCGGCTACCAGCAGGCCCGAAAATTCGCAATTTGACAGGATTTCTTCATGTAGGTTCAGAAAAGGAGCGATTTGACAGTTTCAAGAGTATCAGAGGAAAGATGAAGCCCAGATTAAATTGAAGAGTATCAGTGAAGCGGCAAAGAGTATCAGATCGGCAATATCAAAGCAGGTGAACATTAAAGGCCCCCAAGCAAAGTCAAAGAAAGCGGTGAAGCCATTTAAGGCTCTCAGATCACAGTTAATGCACATCAAAACCACTCAAGAGCAGGGGATCAAAGCCCAAAGCACAGTTATGGCTAAATGAATAGCACAGAGCCATAAGGACACCATATTAACTCATTTTGATACAGCTGCCTCCAGGACAGCTCAAATAAATATCTTCTTGCATTAACTTCAGGACAAGATTAGGTTAAAAAACTCATTTCCCTCAGACCTATTTAGGTCTGCTGTAATAGATATTTTGGATATTTTCACTATATAAACCGCCCTGATTCATTGTTTTAAGGGTTGGTTGGTTGATAATCCTCATTCTGGACTTGCACTGTATTTTTTGAGAAGCTTTGTAATCAAAGACTGCTGGAATGCTTTGGATGAAGAACTGACTGTTGTGTTATTAATGGCTAAAGAGTGACTGTGGAATTCCTGTGCTACTACATGGCTCAATAAGTTTTCCTACCTCTGTTTACAGTTTTCATATGTTTATGCCACAATTGTGTTACCATCTAAATAGCAAGAAAAAAGAATAGCTTAGGTTTTGCTTGACTGCACCCTATGCTCAGTTCTTGTTATTTCTATATGTTTTCCTCAGAAATGGTTATGAATATGCATACTTAAATGATCATGTTACCTGTTTCTTTCACATATGGCTGTTATTTAGGAATTCTTGATTGCTCCTAGAGAAACTATCATTCACCTTCCCTCTCTGTTAGCTAATGAAAGATTCTTAGTTGCCTTTCATCTCTGACCTTGATCCCATCTTTATTCCAGCTTGATATTGTTCTATGTGTGGCTATCCTACTCTATATTCCTCTTGTGACCAAGAAAACGCAACAGCAAGCCCTAATCCATGACTCCATGCCCAATGGTTTGAACTTCTCACACTATGCATCCCAACTCTACTTGAAAACATCTCCCTCCCACCAAAATTAAAACAAAACCCATGTACACCATAACTAGCCTAAAATTAACCCAAAACAAAGCTAAATTTTAAAGAGAGAGCCCTCTCTGACTGCAGGTAGGCTAGGACCTGCAGCCCAAAGATTGGTTTGTGGTTACCTCGGCCGTATCCCTTAAGGAGCCAAGGGACAACCTGAGTGATAACATGACCATGGGTTATATGGCGGGGTTTTTTTAACTACACAAAGGCTTGGTGGGTTAAAAAAGGGTGTTGGGAAATTATAACTTGGGGGATTTTTAAAGCAGGACTTTAGAAAAAACTTAGGATAAAGGGTTTTTTGTGGGTTTTTAAGGGAAAAAAGGGAAATTAATAAGGGGAAAATGATTTCTAAAAGGTAATGTATAGGGAAAAGTGTGAAATCAATGGGAAAAAGGGTTAAAATGAGGGGAAAGGGTATTTTTACAAGGGAAATGAAAAGGAAGGGTCATAATGAAGGGAAAGTTAGTGGATAAGAAGTAATGAAGGGGTAATGGAGGGAATTCATGCAAGGTGTTGAGTGGAATGAGGGGAAATTAGTGAATGAGCTATAGTATTTAGGCCTAAAATCATATAGAATTTTTTAGGGTAAATACCCAAAGTAATACACAATTTTTGTGAATGTCCTCTTTCCTTTGATAGTTCCTCCTGCACATGAAACATAAGACTTAAGCATGATGAAGGTGAATTTGAGCTAGCAACCTTGTGCATTCCTAAACATCTTCTAACTACCCTTTATTTATCTTAGTATTTTCTCTTCATTTATTGGGTACATTTGAGCTTGCTGACCTTTTATTCCTTTTTCTTTTGATAAGCAAACTATTTAATTCTAACTTTATAACTTCCAAGGGCTGAGATTAAATTGATGAGCTCCTTATTATTCTCTACCTAACTACTGATCTACCAAGATTAAACAATTTGGTTAGATCTTTATTTCTCTATCTATCAACATGAAATTTAAATCATGAATGAATCAAGATTAAACTGTTTGATCATCATGGATTGTGGCATTTTGACAAGCTGCACACAATCTTATTTGCAAAAAGTAAACTGAGAGGAGTGGCATTTGAATGTGCACACTTTCATGATCTATTTTTATCTCTTTTTGGTGGGGTTCATATTTAATATTCTTTTTTGATATTTGTTTCTTTTTGTCCTTTGATTATTTTTTTAGGACATACCCTCTTTACATTTTTTAATATGGGAAAATATTTACAGAAAGAAAAAATATGTACAATATTACAAGATATACATGGTCAATTCAAAATTATGAACCCTATTATTATAGGAACCTAACATGGCCATCTATTCAAATTATATTTGAGCAGCAATAATTGATTGCTAGATGCAAGACAAAGATAGATAATCAGAGAGCAGCATTGGGCACTAAACTCAAAGAAGCAGCTGGGATGATCAAAGTACTAAACTCTAATACTAGGCAACAGTTACAAGAGATAAATATTCCAGATAGGACAACTACTATTTTGGAGATTAAGAAAGTCCTAATGAAGAAGAAACTGACTCAACTGAAAGCAAAGTGTGAAGCTTTGAACATTGCAGTCAAAAAGCTCCATTCTAGATTCAGTATTTTTAAAAAGAAAGGTTTACCAGAGTTAGTGACATCAGATGATCAGCTAGTAAAATTGGATGATTACTGTGAGAGATTATATACTATTGCAATAGACAACAGTCAAGTTGCAGGGATTAAAAGACAGATTATTGGCAAAGAGTTTTTGGAAGCTTTGAGCCCTGACCTTACAATCAAATATGAAGATGGACATCTTTTTCTCACTAAACCCAATTTTGAAAGATATACTAAAGTTAATGAGATATTTAGATGAATGGTAAATCTCGAGATACCAAGTGAGCAGAGGTGGGATCAATTGTGTGAAACATTTGATTAACTTTCCATCCCAACAAGAAGAAAACACAACAGTTTTTGAAGGAACAATAATTAACAACTTCCTACCTAATAGGGACACATCATTCATCAATTTTCTTTTCCTATTTTCTTTCTGCCTATTTTTGTAATCAGTTTAGGATTTTTTGTTCACTATCCAAACTAGTATAAATAACTCTCTTCTACGAGTTATTAAAGGTGGTACCTTTCCATAAGCAATTTTGTAAAGCATTGATGTACAAGCTCTTTCTAGATCACTGATAATAAAGCAAAGGATTCTGAATTTGATATCATACAGTCTCGTTTTCTTCTGTAAGTCTTTCATGTGTTCCAATCATTCTGTTAATTCTGCATATGTTTAAGTTTTACAGAGATATCAGGTGAGAATAAATGTGTTACAATTATTCTTAAAATTCCTTCTGAAGTTATTATTATAAAGATATCGAGATATTGGACTGTCTGTTTGAAAGACTCCCTCTAAAGCATAAAATTGTTAGTATCTTATGTAATTTTAAGCATATTTTGTTTAACTTCTTAACATTGGTCAAAAGTTTTCCCACTTATGATGATTTTTCTTTCTATCTGAAATTTAAAGTAATCATATCTCCTTACTATTTCTTTTGCACATCTTATCAACTTAAATCACTATGTGAAGTTAAATAGAATCCCTTTGGTTATTTATTAGTACTATCTAAAAGGGTTCAATACATCATCCTTATAATATGTTTTATGTATTGGTTCTCTATAAAAACCAAAACCCCAAACCCCAAAACAAATATCTTAGATGCTCTGGCATAATCAATTGACCATTATCATCTCAGAGGTACAACAGAGCACATGCATCCACCTACTACAAGGGGTAGGGATCACACTCTATCCCAAGTCCCTCAACCCATTTGCTAGATGGGGGAGGTTATCCCACAGAGTGGGAAGGATGCTAACTGGGACATACTCTGACTAGGGGAGATCTCAGGTCTCAACATCCTATCATTTAGAGGTCTCTCATCCCCAGGAGCCCTATATATCCATTCCACACCCTGGGAGATCAACTAGGGGGAAGAGCACTGCTTAGTGTTCTTGATCAGCCCGGACCCTTATTCGAAAGGGTCATCTCAATCAATCCAAGCCGCTCTTTAAAGACCAAGAACTTCCCTTTCGGCAAAGGCTTGATGAGGATGTTAGCTATCTACTCATCTGTCAAAATGTGGAGGATTCTTATGGCTCCTCTTTGCACCATGTCACAGATGTAATGATATATGATCTTGATATGCTTGGACTTGCTGTGAAACACATGATTCTCTAAAAACGAATCCGAATCTTGTTGTCGCAATAGTGGTTGTCGTGTCTAGAACCTGCTCAAATAACTCCAAAGAGCTTCCTCAACCAAACTGCTTCACAACTCTCAAGGCTAGCTGCAATATACTCAGCCTCAACAGTGTTAAGGGCTACATATTTCTGCTTCCTTCTCATCCATGATATCATGGCAGATCCCAAACTAAAACAACATCCGGAAGTAATTTTTGTGTCGACAACATTACCAACCCAATCTGCGTATGTATATCAATGTAGTCTAACGTCTCCAGCAACATATCTCAGTCCAAGGTTAATAGTCCCATGTATATATCTCAATACATGCTTGGAAGCAACCCAATGTACATGGTGAGGCTCGGTCATAAACTGGCTCAAAGTGTTAACTGCAAAGCATATGTCAGGGCGAGTGTTCACGAGAAACATTAGAGCACCAACTAATTGTCTATACTCAGAAGGGTTTGCTAGGTTCGGTCCAACAACTTCTCCACACAACTTCTTGAAATTCATCTCCATAGGTGTAGGCAAGGACTTGCACTCAACCATGCCAAATCTCTCTAGAAGTTTCACAACATATTTTCCTTGTGAAAGGAAAATCTCACCCGACTTTTGCCATACTTCTAATCCCAGGAAATAGTGCATCAAACCAAGATCTTTCATCTCAAATTCAAAAGCCAACTTCCTCTTACATTCTAGAATGAGAGGGTTTGCACCTATCATGAATAAGTCATCAACATATAATACCAAAATGAGAGGCATACCTTGGCCATTTTGAAATACAAGTTTGGATCAACATTGCTCCTTGTGAATCCCAACTTTATCAAGTAACTGTCGATACGAGCATACCAAGCACGGGGGGCTTGCTTCAATCCATAGAGAGATTTCTTCAATCGACATACATGGGTCTTCCTATCATGACATTCAAATCTTGGAGGTTGTTGAACGTACACTTCTTCTTGCAGCAAACCATGTAAGAAAGCGGTTTTCACATCCATTTGATGGAGAGTCCATCCCTAACTTGCAGCGAGAGTTATTATCGAATGGATGCTTTGTATATCAGGACACAGGAGCAAATATATCATCATAATCTTCTCCCTCCTTTTGAGAGAATCCACGGGCTACGAACCTTGCTTTGTATTTTTCAATGCTTCCATCAACCCCATGCTTGATCTTATAGAGCCATTTGGAGGTTACCACAAATCTTCCCTTTAGTATCGGCACAATATCCCATACATCATTTTTCATAATAGACTCATATTCTTCGACCATTGCATCCTTCTAGACTTGTTCCTTCACCGCTTCTTCAAAGGTACTAGGTTCGGCTTGAATCATCTTGCTCATAGCTACAACATAGGCTTGGTACTTGCATGGCTTCTTGCTTTCCCCGAAAGTTCCACGAGCAACATCATGTTTCTCTGCATCTTGTAATGTGTTCTTGAGCCAAAGTGGTCTTTTTCTTGTAGGGTTATTGCATGGAGGAGGATCCAAAGTGTAAGGACCTGTGGTTCTTGGCATAATTGAAAATGCAACAAGATGATGGAGCTTAGTGAAAAGGAGTCGCCTTCACTAAGTGGGCCGCAGGCTATTTTTGGTGCAAAGTCTATTTTTAGACTATGTCTATTTTTAGACATATGGATCATGGTCTATGAGTTGCAGGATGCTGTTTATGGATGATTGGTCTTGTTGGGAAAAATAGATGGACTTCTATTTTTGGTTCACAGCGGAGTGATCAGAGTCTATTTTTAGACTGCCAGGCTAAGAATAGAAACAGTCAAATATTATTAGCCCTTAGTAATATTTGGACTCTAAACATTATATTATTCTCTTGGAGCACTTTAGTTCGAGCTACGGATGTGGCACATGCAGCTGACAAAAGGAATCACGTGGTTTCTTATGTGTTAGTTGAGCTATTGCATGGAAGACTTCAGTTAGAACTCATGCATGTGAGTTCTGTGGAGTTGGATGTGGAGTTGATGGAGTTGTGTTCAGTTTGACTTAGTTGAACTAGTTGTATTTAGTCTAACTAAAGAATACACTAGTGATGAGTTGTGTGAATTGATTGTTAATTAATTCACTAATTATTAACTCATAAAGCAACTGAAGAATACGTCAGTTAACTCAGTGCATGGACAGTTCAACAGAGACAGGTGTTAGAGGTAAGTGAAAGGATGAGTTGTGACTATTAGTTGTGCATGAGATTTGCACATGCATGGATTGAGTAATGCCAATGAAGATTGTGTGGTTCAGCCAAGAAAAAGACGAGTTTGGATCAGCCATAACCATTCATTCTCTTGCAGGATTGCGCAGTGGAGATAGGCAAACAGTGGAGAAGATTTGAGGCTTCAGATATGAGCTAGTTTGTGTGTAACAGGTGGAGATAGTATTAAGTACTTGTGAGGAATATTGTACTATGTATTGTTACATGTTCTCAATCATTATAATATATAGATAGTGTGGGGTTTTCAACTGTAAGCTTTCCCCGGGTTACATACTGTGTTAATGTGTGCATGCGATTGATGTTTCATTGTTTTTGATGCTGCTAAATTGATGATCAACGTAGAGGAGGTTATGTATTATGCATGTATTCCGCAATAGTGTATAATCGGGATAATCTCTGTGAATAAGTGTCATATTATTCAAAATTTCTACATGGTATCAGAAATCTCTGTGAATAAGTGATTAATTATTCAAATTTTCTACATGGTATCAGAGCAGACTCGATCATCAGATCTATTATTCAGAAAGTGTTTACATTTTATTTCTTCAGGTAGAGTCTATAATCGGGCCAGGTAGCCTTTGGATTCATCCTTCTTTTGGAAGGTGAGATATCTGGTGAATGCCCATACAGTCGATCTTTGTACACGAAATACTTTGCTCTCACGAATTTTAGATCAGAAGCGGTTGAGTTTTGAGCTGGTGGAATGGCGCTCAAGGATAAACTCAGAAACATTAAGTGTGAGAATGGAGATAGTATGCCCAACTATCTCACGAAGTTCACCCAATGCAGGGATGAGCTGGGAAGTGTGGGGGTGATTGTCGATGATGAGGACTTGGTGAGCTTGGCTCTCCTTGGTCTTCCGAAGAGTTGGCATTCCTATTAGGACTCTGTTAATGGTCGGGAGAAATTGCCAGGATGGGAGAGACTTTGGTCGGATCTTGTGCAAGAGGAGATCAGACGGAGCACCAGAGACAGTTCTTCATGCATGCATGATGAGGAGAACTGTGCCTTAGCAAGTAAGGTGAAGAAGGGGAAGGAGAAGGGTTATCTTTCCCAATCCAGTTCTTCCAATGATGGGAAGAAGGTTGACAAGTCGAAGGTGAGATGCTTTCGTTGTCATGAGTTGGGCCATTATGCTACTAATTTCCCAAAGAGGAAATCCAAGAAGGGATCCGGGGAAGGATCTGAAGGTGAGGCACTTGCTTCGCAGTTTGAGTTGGATTTCACACTCTTCGCATGCATGGTTTCATCCATGGTAGGAAGTGGTTGGTTTCTTGACAGTGGAGCTTCTTTCCACATGACCAGTGACAAGAGTTTGTTCAGTACTTTGGAGGATAAAGATCTCCAGATACTCATAGCGATGGGTAATGATGAGAAGTATAGTGTCTCAGGTGTAGGCACGGTTATTTTTCAGAGGGAGCATGGAGCTCGCCTTACCTTGATCGATGTCAAGTATGTACCAGGACTGAAGAGAAACTTGGTGTCGATCGCGATGCTGGAAGACAGGGGCTGTGATGTAGACTTCAGTAAGGGAAATGTTTTCCTTAGACACATCATCACTAGACAGGTGAAGCAAATTGGTTCACGGGTCAAGAACCTGTATGCTCTTGAGGTTCAAGATGCATGCAAAGCCTTGAGCAGCGAGGCAACTGATGGAGACTTGGTGGTTGAGAGGGAGCATATATTACCTCTCAACATGTAGAGCCAGAAGAAGTCTCAGACGATTGTGGAGGAGCCACGATTGGTGCAGCAGCTTTAGGAGGTTGTGGAGCAGCCACAACAAGGGAAGCTGAGAGGAGATCGAGTAGAGACATCTACTCATGAAGAGACCTCCAATAGGGGGAAAATTCGAGCCAGGTGGGCTGAGGGATCGCATGCAGCCATACCTCTAGGTAGGAGGTGGGGCGATATAGAGTGATCGTCCCAAGGAGGAGGGGCAGGATCCTTGAGGTACCCAACCTCTTGGATGAGACCTTGCTACGGGAGCCCCGATGTGGAATAGTAGGAACTGACTGATTGGGTAGAGACAGATGTGGATGGAGCGGCAGAGAGAGTGACAGTGTAGGGAATCCCAAGACAGCACATAGCTAGCAGGCTGCAGCAATGCGAGCAGCAATGCGAGAGGCACAAGTGTTTTGCACAGTGCTAGGTGGCACAGAGAGGTGTACAATGGTGCGAGATGCATGGAGATGTTGCAGTAGCGCAGATGTTAGAGAGGGAGCACTTGTCAGTAGCAGGTAGAGCTTCAGCATCAGAGTATGTTCCTAGCCCAACAGAGTGGTCAATTGGGAGTGTTTTTGTTCCAAGTGTTGTTGGAGCAAGTGGACCGGGAAAATGTGTTGCATGCAGAACCTTCCAAAGGCAGGATAGGGGTTGTAGATAATCCATATCTTGTTGAGAGGGAGTGTTGAAAATGCAACAAGATGATGGAGCTTAGTGGAAAGGAGTCGCCTTCACTAAGTGGGCCCGCAGGCTATTTTTGGCGCAAAGTCTATTTTTAGACATATGGTTCATGGTCTATGAGTTGCAAGATGCTGTTTATGGATGATTGGTCATGTTGGGAAAAATAGATGGACTTCTATTTTTGGTTCACAGCAGAGTGATCAGAGTCTATTTTTAGACTGCTAGGCTAAAAATAGAAACAATCAAATATTATTAGCCCTTAGTAATATTTGGACTCTAAACATTATCTGATTCTCTTGGAGCACTTCAGTTCGAGCTACGGATGTGGCACATGTAGTTGACAAAAGGAATCACGTGGTTTCTTATGTGTTAGTTGAGCTATTGCATGGAGGACTTCAGTTAGAACTCATGCATGTGAGTTCTGTGGAGTTGGATGTGGAGTTGATGGAGTTGTGTTCAGTTTGACTTAGTTGAACTAGTTGTATTTAGTCTAACTAAAGAATACACTAGTGATGAGTTGTGTGAATTGATTGTTAATTAATTCACTAATTATTAACTCATAAAGCAACTGAAGAATACGTCAGTTAACTCAGTGCATGGACAGTTCAACAGAGACAGGTGTTAGAGGTAAGTGAAAGGATGAGTTGTGACTATCAGTTGTGCATGAGATTTGCACATGCATGGATTGAGTAATGCCAATGAGGATTGCATGGTTCAGCCAAGAAAAAGATGAGTTTGGATCAGCCATAACCATTCATTCTTTTGCAGGATTGCGCAGTGGAGACAGGCAAACAATGGAGAAGATTTGAGGCTTCAAATCTGAGCTAGTTTGTGTGTAACAGGTGGAGATAGTATTGAGTACTTGTGAGGGATATTGTACTATGTATTGTTACATGTTCTCAATCATTATAATATACAGATAGTGTGGGGTTTTCAGCTGTAAGCTTTCCCCAGGTTACATACTGTGTTAATGTGTGCATGCGATTGATGTTTCATTGTTTTTGATGCTGCTAAATTGATGATCAACGTAGAGGAGGTTATGTATTATGCATGTATTCCGCAATAGTGTATAATCGGGATAATCTCTGTGAATAAGTGTCATATTATTCAAAATTTCTACATGGTATCAGAAATCTCTGTGAATAAGTGATTAATTATTCAAATTTTCTACATGGAATCAGAGCAGACTTGATCATCAGATCTATTATTCAGAAAGTGTTTACATTTTATTTCTTCAGGTAGAGTCTGTAATCGGGCCAGGTAGCCTCTGGATTCATCCTACTTTTGGAAGGTGAGATATCTGGTGAATGCCCATACAGTCGATCTTTGTACAAGAAATACTTTGTTCTCACAAATTTTAGATCAGAAACGGTTGAGTTTCGAGCTGGTGGAATGGCGCTCAAAGATAAACTCAGAAACATTAAGTGTGAGAATGGAGACAGTATGCCCAACGATCTCACGAAGTTCACCCAATGCAGGGATGAGCTGGGAAGTGTGGGGGTGATTGTCGATGATGAGGACTTGGTGAGCTTGGCTCTCCTTGGTCTTCCGAAGAGTTAGCATTCCTATCAGGACTCTGTCAATGGTCGGGAGAAATTGCCAGGATGGGAGAGACTTTGGTCAGATCTTGTGCAAGAGGAGATCAGAAGGAGCACCAGAGATAGTTCTTCATGCATGCATGATGAGGAGAATTGTGCCTTAGCGAGTAAGGTGAAGAAGGGGAAGGAGAAGGGTTCTCTTTCCCAATCCAGTTCTTCCAATGATGGGAAGAAGGTTGACAAGTCGAAGGTGAGATGCTTTCGTTGTCATGAGTTGGGCCATTATGCTACTAATTTCCCAAAGAGGAAATCCAAGAAGGGATCTGGGGAAGGATCTGAAGGTGAGGCACTTGCTTCGCAGTTTGAGTTGGATTTCACACTCTTCGCATGCATGGTTTCATCCATGGTAGGAAGTGGTTGGTTTCTTGACAGTGGAGCTTCTTTTCACATGACCAGTGACAAGAGTTTGTTCAGTACTTTGGAGGAGAAAGATCTCCAGATACTCATAGTGATGGGTAATGATGAGAAGTATAGTGTCTCAGGTGTAGGCACGGTTATTTTTCAGAGGGAGCATGGAGCTCGCCTTACCTTGACCGATGTCAAGTATGTACCAGGATTGAAGAGAAACTTGGTGTCGATCGCGATGCTGGAAGACAGAGGCTGTGATGTAGTCTTCAGTAAGGGAAGGGTTTTCCTTAGACACATCATCACTAGACAGGTGAAGCAGATTGGTTCACGGGTCAAGAACTTGTATGCTCTTGAGGTTCAAGATGCATGCAAAGCCTTGAGCAATGAGGCAACTGATGGAGACTTGGTGGTTGAGAGGGAGCATATATTACCTCTCAACATGCAGAGCCAGAAGAAGTCTCAGACGATTGTGGAGGAGCCACGATTGGTGCAGCAGCTTCAGGAGGTTGTGAAGCAGCCACAACAAGGGAAGCTGAGAGGAGATCGAGTAGAGACATCTACTCATGCAGAGACCTCCAGTAGGGGGAAACTTCGAGCTAGGTGGGCTGAGGAATTGCATGCAGCTAGACCTCCAGGTAGGAGGTGGGGCGATATAGAGTGATCGTCCCAAGGAGGAGGGGCAGGATTCTTGAGGTACCCAACCTCTTGGATGAGACCTTGCTACGGGAGCACTGATGTGGAGTAGCAGGAACTGACTGATTGGGTAGAGACAGATGCAGATGGAGCGGCAGAGAGAGTGACATTGTAGGGAATCCCAGGACAGCACATAGCTAGCAGGCTGCAGCAATGCGAGAGGCACAAGTGTTTTGCATAGTGCTAGGTGGCACAGAGAGGTGTGCAATGGTGCGAGATGCATGGAGATGTTGCAGTAGCGCAGATGTCAGAGAGGGAGCACTTGTTAGCAACAGGTAGAGCTTCAACATCAGAGTATGTGCCTAGCCCAACAGAGTGGTCAGTTGGGAGTGTTTTTGTTCCAAGTGTTGTTGGAGCAAGTGGACCGGGCAAATGTGTTGCATGCAGAACATTCCAGAGGCAGGATAGGGGTTGCAGATAATCCATATCTTGTTGAGAGGGAGTGTTGAAAATGCAACAAGATGATGGAGCTTAGTGGAAAGGAGTTGCCTTCACTAAGTGGGCCCGCAGGCTATTTTTGGCGCAAAGTCTATTTTTAGACATATGGATCATGGTCTATGAGTTGCAGGATGTTGTTTATGGATGATTGGTCATGTTGGGAAAAATAGATGGACTTCTATTTTTGGTTCACAATGGAGTGATCAGAGTCTATTTTTAGACTGCCAGGCTAAAAATAGAAACAGTCAAATATTATTAGCCCTTAGTAATATTTGGACTCTAAACAATATCTTATTCTCTTGGAGCACTTCAGTTTGAGCTACGGATGTGGCACATGTAGCTGACAAAAGGAATCACGTGGTTTCTTATGTGTTAGTTGAGCTATTGCATGGAGGACTTCAGTTAGAACTCATGCATGTGAGTTCTGTGGAGTTGGATGTGGAGTTGTGTTCAGTTTGACTTAGTTGAACTAATTGTATTTAGTTTAACTAAAGAATACACTAGTGATGAGTTGTGTGAATTGATTGTTAATTAATTCACCAATTATTAACTCATAAAGCAACTGAAGAATACATCAGTTAACTCAATGCATGGACATTTCAACAGAGACAGGTGTTAGAGGTAAGTGAAAGGATGAGTTGTGACTATCAGTTGTGCATGAGATTTGCACATGCATGGATTGAGTAATGCCAATGAGGATTGCGTGGTTCAGCCAAGAAAAAGACGAGTTTGGATCAGCCATAATCATTCATTCTCTTGCAGGATTGCGCAGTGGAGGCAGGCAAACAGTGGAGAAGATTTGAGGCTTCAGATCTGAGCTAGTTTGTGTGTAACAGGTGGAGATAGTACTGAGTACTTGTGAGGAGTATTGTACTATGTATTGTTACATGTTCTCAATCATTATAATATACAGATAGTGTGGGGTTTTCAGCTGTAAGCTTTCCCTGGGTTACATATTGTGTTAATGTGTGCATGCGATTGATGTTTCATTGTTTTTGATGCTGCTAAATTGATGATCAACGTAGAGGAGGTTATGTATTATGCATGCATTCCGCAATAGTGTATAATCGGGATAATCTCTGTGAATAAGTGTCATATTATTCAAAATTTCTACATGGTATTAGAAATCTCTGTGAATAAGTGATTAATTATTCAAATTTTCTACACCGCCGGGTGAAGTGCAACTTGACTTGATGAACGAGCGAGTTGGAGACATGGACGAAATGCGAGCTTGGATAGAAATGTGCAAAGGACATAATAATAATGCGCATGAGGAAGTGAAGCGATGTAGTTTATATGGCGTGGGGAGTGTTGGCTCAACCCACCGGCCGACCTATGACTTGGACAAAGGTTGATCGACGATGATGGCAATCTTGCGAAGTATGTAGGGGCGTTCAACACATGGTGGACAAGTCAACTTGGGCAGCTCGACTTGCCCTACCATCCATATATATACAACGAAGTTTTGTAGCGAATAGTCATTCAATTCGAACGAATTCATCACACATACAAGGAAGTGCAAAGTAGGAGGTGAAGCCACAGCAAGAAGGAGGCACAGCTCTATGCGCCCAACCTTGGGCAAGGTCGCACGGTGAACATCGCACAAGTGTTGTATCGGGTGAAGGTGCGGGTGAGAGGTTGCCCGTCGTTCGGGTGAAGGCGCAGGTGGAGACTCTGGTGGGTCGCTCGCCCGCTGTGCAGAAGTAAATGGAGGTGTCTTCGGGTGACTTGGGTAAGTTGCCCACCCACCGTGCGAAGTGTGAAGGGTGACTTGGGTGAGGTCGCCCGCCCATTGAAACGAAGTTCGGTTGAGGAGCGGTTGGCAGCTCGTGTGAGGGCGCACCTGCCCAGCTCGGGCAAGGAACTTTGGTTGGCACACGAAGGTGTGACAAGTTGTAAATTTGGCTAAGTATGAAACTTGGTGTTTCCAAGTATACTTGTGAAGCTTTGTAAATATTTGAAAGTTGATTAATATAATATATTCGGGCAGACTCATTGTTCAGGGAGTTGCCCCTCCCTTTATACTGTGCAATTGTGTTCTTCATGTATAATTGTTGATGATAATGAATGTGTATGGGTGTTCATTGGTATAAAGGAATAAAAATAATACTTAGTTGAGAAACACAAACTAAGTAGGACAAGTGGTTAGGCATAGTCGATGAACATAAGTATTGGTGAAAAGAAAGTGTTCGGTGGTGCCGCACCTCACCAAGAGCGGTTGAAAGACTGTCGCAGGCCTGGGGGCGTGACAGGCGGTATCAGAGCTAATCAAGTAGCTGATTGGGTCGAAATTGAAGCGCTGATACACACCTTGACAGGTGGTATCAGAGCAGCTGATCCAGGTATAGGGTGTTGAAGCTGCTGATCAGAGCAGGGTTGCTCGTGACGAAGTGCAGGTGTGCATACACTTGGAAGTTGGTGACAATGGAAACTGGTACTTGTAGGTGAAGGAAGTTGGTTTCACACAAGTGGAACAAGAATTGCTTCAGTTTGCAGGGTACAGGTGAAGCTGGTGGATGGTTGATACTCGATAACAAAGAAGGAAGAAGGAAGCAGAGATGGCAGGTGAATCTCGTGTTGTATCGGGTAAATCTAGCCACAATGCGACCGAGCCTTTTATAAACAAAATATTAGAAAGAATGGAGGCATTGGAATCTTACTGGACTACAAAGATGGATCTAGTCATGAAGGAACTAGAGGATCATGTGCAGATAAGGGAAGAGTTTGATGAACTCCGGACTCGGCATGAGTACACTGATCTTAAGCGTACACAACTTGAAATTGAATTCAAGGAGATTGGAGAAGCAAGGTATAAAGGTCTGGTAGAGATCTTGAAATTGCAGAAATCTCTTGATGGTGCAAATGATGAGATCACGGTGTTGAAGAAGGCCGTGAGACATAACTCAGGTGGAGGAGTGTCTCATGTGAAAGTCAAGGAATCAGAATTTTATGATGGTACAAGGAGTGCGAAGACTCTTGGTAACTTTCTCTGGGATATGGAGCAATACTTGGAACGCTTGGGTCTATCCGATGATGAGACAAAGGTGAAAGTGGCTACTCAATTCCTGACAAAAGATGCTAAGATGTGGTGGAGAAGACGGATGGATCAGATTGCCAATGGCAGTGCTAATGACATTACTTATTGGGATGATATGAAGAAAGCTTTGCAGGCTCATTTCAGTCCTCAAGATGAAACGTGGGAACCAAGGATGAAGATTAAATTCATTAAGCAGACAGGGAACCTGCAAATATATCAGCGGGAGTTTGCAAGTGCGGTTTTGGAACTTCCTGACATGGCGGAGAGGGACAAGGTGTTCAACTTCATTATTGGATTGAAACCTTGGGCACGCAATGAAGTGAAGAGGCAGACGATTAAAACACTTGAGCAAGCTTTTGTTGCTGTAGACAGGTTGGTGGAGCATTATGATGAGACTTTTGATGAGAGGAAGAAGAATTCTGATAAACCGAAAGAGAAGAAGAAAGATGAAGCTTCGAAGTCAAATGAGAAGACGAAGAAGCCATTGAAGTGTTGGATTTGTGCTGAACCACATACGGTGAATAATTGCCCTTTAGATCGAAAGTGGCTGCGATTGCATAGTCTAATGTGAAGAAAGAAGAACCTTCTGTGGGGATGATGCAGATTCTTGGAGCTGCTGCTGCTACAGAAGTGGTCTCTCAGAGAGATCCTGAAAGGAACAGCTTGGAGTATGTTCGGATGAAGATTGAAGGAATGGAGGTACTTACTATGGTAGATAGTGGAGCTACTCATAACTTCATGAGTGAAGATGTTGCAAGAAGAATTGGGTTGAAATTTGTACTAGTGAAGGCACAAATGAAGACGGTGAATTCTCCTCCTGATTCGGTACTTGGTATAGTTGAAAGGGTGGACACAACACTAGGTGAATGGATCGGGAAAGTCGACTTCACTATAGTACAGATTGATGACTATGAGGCTGTACTGGGGATGGAATTCTTGAAACAATATGATGCTATGATTGTTCCACATTTGAAGAAGTTGTACATTTACGATGGAAGGGAAGATGTACCCATTGGTGTGACAAACCCTGATTGTAAACTGGCAGTGATGCAGATGGAGAATGAGAAGTGCATGGAAGACATGAGTAAGCGGTTGTCTACTGTTGAGGCAAAGCTTACCGAGCAGTCATAGGTTATCATGACACTTTCTGATATTATCTTGGATTTGTCAAGAAGGCTAGAAGAAGTGGAGGATGATGATGATGAGGAAGCTTATGTGAGACCGACTGTCCATGAAGAGGATCGGGTGGCATATCTACAGAGGATGGAGATAGAGAATTCTGATAGATGGATTGAGCTTATTAGTGAGGGTGAGCCTTTAGGCTCTACTCCTACATTTTCTTAGATGACATAGAAGATGGGGCTCATTGTTAGCTGCTCATGGCAGTTAGTCCTTAAAACAGGTTGAGCAGGTATGACAGATGGTGCATGAATGGTTCGGCATTAGCATCATGACATGTTGCAGATGGGATGGAGTTTCCATGGACCTGAACATGGGTGAGACTCTTGGTGAGTCTAGGAAGTGGCAGAATCCGAGATAAACTAGTGAAGGCATAAGGATGGACATTCTTATGATTTGAGCGTGACAGTTGCACTGATCACCCGACTAGTTCAAGTCATGGGGGCTACCAATGTACCAGAGAGATGTTGACATCAGGCAGGCAGGAAGGAGGACAGTTCACAGGATGGGACGACACATGATGGAGATGGTGATTCTACATATGTTGCTGGGATGTTTGTAGTATGTGGAGGAGTCGATATCATGGACCAAGGATGAGATAGTTATTGATGATGATCTTGGTGGATGGCTACCAGGATGAGATGTTGTCGAGGACGACAACGACTTCAGGTGGAGGAGGATGTAAGGACCTGCGGTTCTTGGCATAACTGCCCAGGTGAAGTGCGACTTGACTTGGTGAACGAGCGAGTTGGAGACATGGACGAAATGCGAGCTTGGACAGAAATGTGCGAAGGACATAATAATAATGCGCATGAGGAAGTGAAGCGATGGAGTTTATATGGCGTGGGGAGCGTTGGCTCAACCCACGGGCCGACCTACGACTTGGACAAAGGCCGACCGACGATGATGGCAAGTTTGCGAAGTATGTAGGGGCGTTCAACACATGGTGGATGAGTCGGCTTGGGCAGCTCGACTCGCCCTACCATCCATATATATACAACGAAGTTTTGTAGCGAAGAATCATTCAATTCGAACGCATTCATCACACATGCAAGGAAGTGCGAAGTAGGAGGTGAAGCCGCAGCAAGAAGGAGGCGCAGCTCTATGCGCCCAACCTTGGGCAAGGCCGCACGGTGAACATTGCACAAGTGTTGTATCGGGTGAAGGCGCGGGTGAGAGGTCGCCCGCCGTTCGGGTGAAGGCGCGAGTGGAGACTCAGGTGGGTTGCCTGCCTGTCGTGCAGAAGTAAACAGAGGTATATTCGGGTGACTTGGGTAAGTCACCCGCCCGCTATGCGAAGTGTGAAGGGTGACTTGGGTGAGGTCGCCCGCCCATCGAAACGAAGTTTGGTTGAGGAGCAGTTGGCAGCTCGTGTGAGGGCGCGCCCGCCCAGCTCAGGCAAGGAATTTTGGTTGGCACACGAAGGTGTGGCAAGTTGTAAATTTGGCTAAGTATGAAACTTGGTGTTTCCAAGTATACTTGTGAAGCTTTGTAAATATTTGAAAGTTGATTAATATAATATATTCGGGCAGACTCATTGTTCAGGGAGTTGCCCCTCCCTTTATACTGTGCAATTGTGTTCTTCATGTATAATTGTTGATGATAATGAATGTGTATGGGTGTTCATTGGTATAATCGAACAAGTGGTTAGGCGTAGTCCATGAACATAAGTATTGGTGAAAAGAAAGTGTTTGGTGGTGCCACACCTCGCCAAGAGCGGTTGAAAGACTACCGCAGGCCTGGGGGCATGACACAAAGGGTCCATAGGCTCTATGAGATCATCAACAATGTCTTTCTTAGATCCAGGCATAGAAGGACCTTCTAGAATATCCATCTCATCACTCTTGTCTTCAGGAGGAAGAGGCGGAGGGATGTCCCTTGCTTTTCTAAAGGCAACATCTTCATCGAATGTTACATCCCTAATAACTTCAACTTTCAACGATGTAAACTTTGAAACGGGAACTGATATTGTTACCCGTTTTGTAGAGATAGCAAAAGGTGACCTGATTTTGAAAAGGGGTGATGCAGAACACACATGTTTTTTTAGAACATAGTTTTTGGCACTTCAATTTTTTTTATGTACATTGCATTTTAGAATAGTAGTGATTTTCATGCTGATTTATAAAAGTGGTAATTCTGCATCAGACCTTTTTTTTAAAAGACCTATTTTTTGACTTTAAATTTTCTAATGTATGAAATGTAAATAATTATTTTGTAAATTTAATAATTTTTGAAGTGGTCGTTTTCTTCATATTTTCTTGTTTTTATTTTAATTTTAATATTTTTGTAGTGAGGTTTTTATTGTTTTGCATTTTTAAATTAGAAGGTCGATATTTTGAATTTTCGATATTCTACATATTTATACATCCTTAATTAATTTTTCAATCCACATGAAATAATTGTTTCTAAAAAACAATATTTTTTAACAATAGACATAAAAATAACCATTTTTAACATAAATATAACGAAAAAACTACATGTTTTGATAGTTTTTTGCTAGAATTGACATGCCAAAATCACAATTTTTATATGAAAATTTTAGCTAAAAATGGTTAAATAATAGTTTTTTTTATGCATTTCATGTCAAAAAAATAATAAACCCATAATCGACATGATTGTCGTGAGTTGAAACGTTTCTTAAAAGATTTGGACATCAGAATTAATCAAATAATTCCTGAAGGAGGATCTATAGAGGATCTGAAAAATTTACCGAAAGCTCGGTTCAATTTAATTCCTTATCGTGAAGTGGGCTTAATGACAGTGATGTATTTGAATAAGGAATTTGGAATGCCTTATGTATCTACAACTCCTATGGGAGTTGTAGATATTCCCTGTATGATTTTCCACCAGAGCCTTGAATTTCTTGAATATTTCGAATGCCTCATCCTTGTGCTTCAAATAGTAGATCCATGTCTCCTTGAGAAATCGTCAATGAAGGTGATGTAATAAAGATGACCCCTAAGTGAATGTACGGGCATTGGACCACATATATTAAAATGAATTAGATGAAGAATTTCTTTCGTCTTGTTTTCGCTAAAGAGAGAATGGTCCCCTTGTCTTCTTTCCACTTGCACACCCAGGGCATACTCCATCATGTTGAGCTTGAACATTGGGGATCCCGGAAACCAACTTCTTCAATTTTGGAAGTGCATCATAGTGTAGATGGGCCAGCCTTTGGTGCCACAACTCGCTTTGAATATTTGTATTATGGACCATAGCTAGAAGAGGTCTTCTAGTGGCTTTATGGAGTCCTTGAAACCTAGTTCCCAATGTGAAGGCATTTCTCATGTAGGATTCAGCAAGCCAAGTAAGTACTTTCCCTTTAATAAATGCAACCCTCATTCCTTTATCCTCCAAGGAAGATATTGAAACCACATTCTTCTTCAATCCTGACACATATTATACATCATGAAGCAAAACAAATTCCCCATAGTTCAAATGAAATTTGACAGAACGAAATCCCTTTACGAGATGAGTGGTATTGTCACCAAGAACAATGTTCAAATTTATCTCCCTCTCTACCAAATTAGAGAGAACCTCCTTATATCCAGAAAAATGATGAGAAGTCGTACTATCAACTAGCCAACTATCCCAAGAGTCTGGAGGAGATGAACAAGCTAATGTAGAAATAAGAATATATTCAAATTGATTAGTTACATTGCCTTCATATGTGGAGTTCCTTGGCCATGATTGTGATGATAGCTATCATCACAATCATCGGGGAGTCTCTTCTTCTTTCATTCCTTCTTCTATCATCTCTCCTTTCATATGACTTCTTGTTGAAACCACGGTTGTTGTAGGACCTTGAAGAGTTTTTTCTTGGAGCATCTCTCTTTTCGGGACAATCTCGAGCATATTGACCCTTTCGATGACAATTGTAGCACTCAACATCTCTATCTCGCCTTCTTGATTCCTTGGAATCTCAATTGGATTGAGGAGGTTTTCTTGATTTAGATGGCTTTCCCTTTCCTTTCTTTGCATTCTTCTTCTTTCCTTGAGCAACATAGGCAGAGGGCTCTCCTTCATTTGATCCTTGAATTTTTCCTTTATATATCATCCTTGATTCTTCTTGAGTGAGCTTTCCAACAAGTTCATCAAAAGATGAGAAGTTGTTGTTGTTGCTTATAGTAGTAATGAAGGTTTCCCAAATGAAAGGGAGACCTCTAAAAGTTACAATCACCAATTCTCTGTCAGGGGGAGTTTCCCCAATTCTCTGCAATTGATCTCTAAGACGAGATATCTTCATAATGTATGATTGCACGAATTCTCCTTTGTTCATCTTTGTGTCATTGAGTTGATCTTTCAAAGAGATGATTTCGTTCAAATTGTTGACTTCATACATGCCAACTATCTTATCATACATGCCCTTTGATCTTCTCAAATTTCCAACATACGCAGGTAGATTATCTTGTAAACCATCAACTATAATTTTCTTTACTTTTAACTCACCTTTCTTATCCTTATTTTTGAAAGTCGCGGAAGCATTTTTCGGAGGCCAGGTACTATTCCTTGAATGAAGTCCAAAACATCATTGTTGTCAGCGGTGATCTCCAACCTGACTTTCCATGCAGTGAAGTTAGATGAGTCACCCAACTTTTCATGCTCCTTGAAGGAGGAAGCCATTTTTACCAAAAGATTATTCCCTTCCTTGATCAACTGCTAGAAAATGGATGCTCTTGCTCTATGTCTCTTGGGCTTGTCTTCACCTCAGCTCTGATACCATGTTAATTTTTCATCAATTTGTTCTATGCTGCAACTATTACTTCAATAAAGTCCAATAGCATCCAATTTAACAATTTCACTTCTTCAATTATCCAATAGCAGTAGAGAAATAGTAGATAGAACAATTAAGCAAATGCACAATAAAAGATAGCCAAGAGACAAGAGACACAAATTTGGTCAATGACCAGGGCAAAACCCACTATGGGGAAAACCCTTGCAAATCTTCTTCTTATTAGATTGTCTTCAAATGTTCAGTAGAGAGAGTACATCATCCATATCCAATATCCCAACAATGTAAAGTCAAATCTATGCCAAAATGATGAAGAAAAGTCAAATCTAGTTGACTGTCAAATCTGCAAAAAGTCAACAGCAGTTGACTGCCCTAACCAGTCAAGTCAACAACAATCAAATCATGGACAAATCTGCTCCAATCTAATTCGGTCAAAGCCCAGTCAATGCGGCCTCTTTTGCTGGTCAAGGATCAGTCAAAACAGTTCCAAAAACTTCGGTCAAACCCAGTCAAAAGAGAGAAAGTTTGCTGTTGCAATTTGAAGCCAAACCAGAAAGTCAACTCCAGTCAAACTGCCCATATTAACTTTGTTTTTGGGCCAGTCAACTCGACCTCAAGAAATCAAACTTTTGTAGGTAAAATCAGATCGAGATATGGAGTCAAATTCGGTCAAACTGCAGTCAAACCATCCAGTGGAAAAGTCTGCAGAAAAGACAAAATTGCCTCCAAGATCCTCACGTGTGAAGAGAGAAGAGTTGCCTTTAACCTGTACGAACCAAGTAAACTAAGTTGCACGAAACGGGGAAATGGGTATGAAACGTGCCCCCCTAATTTTGGAAACGAGGAAACACAATATATATATATATATATATATATATATATATATATATATATATATATATTATAGGACATTTAATAAATATGTGCAATCATAAAGCATACATGATACATTCTAATTTATTACATTATGATTAAATTCTCAATTGTCAATGCATAAACTATAAATATCTAAATTTACATCACATTTACTCATGAATGATCACATAATGAAAATAGCAATATCCAAAATCAGCCACGAGAAATTTTTAATTTCTTGTCTTGTGCCTGATTGGGAGTCTCCTCCTACATAGTCGAATGACCTTAGTGCTCTTGATTAAATACAAATTCCATACCCTAGTACCCTAGGTGCTCTTGATTATTGGGAGTCTCCACTGCATAGAGGGCTTGGTTCTTTTGATTAAATACAAGTTCCATACCCTAGTACATGACAAAAGCCAACGAAAACATTGCAATCCCCCCAATCCTGAAATCTTGAAAAACAGATAAGTCTGCTGGATTTTGAATGAGATCTAAAATTATACTTTCTCCATATGAAATCCAATGAGGGTGAAACCACTTTCAAACATCCTGAGTCATTTCATGGTAATGTTAAAAATTTAAGTAAAAGGATGACCTTTATCTTTCATTTTCATCCTTTTACTTTAAGAATTTAACATTACCATGAACTGCATATCAACACTAGGGCCATAGGCTTGAACATTAGGCTGCCCCAATAAATTAGAAGCGAAAAAATTAAAAATAAATAAAAGAAAACGTCAAATGTTAACTAGATACTCTGTCGTACGGCCTGGAAACTCGTTTCCAGCCGTACTGGCCACGTTTCCCCAGCGTGAAATGGGCCAATACGGCCAGAAACGAGTTTCCAAGCCGTACGGTACGAGTTTCCTCATTTCCGTTTCGTTTCCGGCCGGAAACAGACCCCTGGGCAACGTTTGTTGCAACTTAGCAAGTAAATGAAGAGAGAAAAAGAATGTGAGTTGTGTTGATGTCCAAATGAGGCATGAGGTCTCTCGTATTTATATGAATCCATGTGGGTGAAAAGACAAGTTGTTTGAGCTTCATGAGCCTACTTGAAGTTGAAGCTGACCTTGAAAATTTCATATGTGATGGCTTTTAATTCAAAACTGCACTTCTCCTTCTCTGATTTGAGTGATCTTTAGGTCGATTTTGGTCCTCTCGGAAAGAGGATTTTAACACAATAATTATCTCCATCAAATGAGCTGTCCAAAGTGGAATTTGACCCTATTTGCTTCTGCCTACCATAGGGAGACACATTTCTAAGGCAATGGAAGCCATTGGAAGATTGGACTGTTACAAGCAGGCATTCGGCCCTCCTAACTGTTACCAGACTTTCTGAAATGTAGGCAGCCGAGTTTATGGTTTCCTCGAACAACAAATTAGTCAGGTTTTGTGGAGAATAGAAGATAAACTGTCAGTGAATTCAGCCAAATTGTTGGGGTTGGTTCATTTATATTTGCCATTGTTTTATTTGAAGTATTGGCTGTATACTGTACTGGTTAATTGGACAGTCAGTCCTGTTTTACGGTGGAATTGGGGAATACCAAATTGCTGTCATTCCTATAAGTCAATTATTGGTGTTGGATAACTCATTCCTACATGTCAATTATTGCTGTTGAATAACTTGCATTATGTGAAGGAATAGCTTCTATTATATGAGTGCATGCATTTTTTATTGCTATTTTATTGGGAGCCCTAACTTGCAAAGGAAACCCTTGGACGGACAAATTAACCTAGGTCATTACATTATTTGTAATTACCCTTTGCTCCTATATACACAGAAAATCTAGTTTTATGGATCCTGAAGAGTTATTTGTAAACGTGTAATAAAGTTTGCCTTCTTGAAGTGGCATTGTTATTCATTCACTTTTTATTATTCTAAAGGAGTGGCATTACTTTTTTTTATGCTAATTGGGGTTTTGATCCATAACAATATAGGAGTCCTTGTGGTCATCCTAAGGTGGCCATTTGTATACCTAATTTGTGATGCAAAAAGATATATGCTAGGATTCATGTATGGTGGTACAAAGTGCAAATTCCATATACTACATCAACAAATGCATAGTTGTAGTTCAAATAGGTGCTCACAATTGTTTTTATCATGCCAAAAATGTGGATGGATGATGCTGAAAGCATACATTAGTTCATGGGGAGGAAATATTTTCAGTTCATGATATAAAAACATAACTAACTAGTGACATTGTTTCTTAACATTATCATTCCCTATCAGAAAACATCATTTAACTGTTAACATTTGTGTTTTCACTAGCCACATTGTAGGGATGATTCTACTATGATACTATCCCATTGACAGTTATTGGTCATCCATGCATATCAATAAATATCTTTTATTTTTCGATGCTTGCAACTTCTCTTTGAATATCTCTTGTTTTAACTCCTCTTCTCCATTTATTATATAGTCAACAGCTGAAGATTCTATGAATCTATTGCTGCAGGGTCTAGACGGATCAATGCAATCTTGTACAGAACCATATTTTGAATATTCTTTCTCAGCACAAATTCTTCGTATATCTTTTTTCTTTCCAATATAATGTAAGAAATTTGTTCTTGCAACAAAATCCATATGGAATGTTTTTAAGTGGAGACATAACTGCAACAGTGAAGGAAAGAAACTCGATTGCCTAATGGTTATAGGTTTCTACTCAGAGCTAACTTCAAAATCAATTGTTCATATGGTGGCAAAACTCAAAGATTGGTTGTGGAAGTATGCAAAACCTATTTGGATCTAAAAACCTAGAAGGATATATCAGTATCTCTATAGTCATAGTTCAAGATAAGTTCAATAGATATTGTAGCCTTTCATGTGGAAGCAAAATGGATGAATCGTCGGTACATTGTGTTTTTTCGTGGCTGCTAGTATTCCAGGGCCTACCCTTGAAAGAATGCCTGTCTTGGTTGTGATTCTTTCATGATGTCTGCATTGTAGTTAGGTTCAGATACTCTGCCACTCGTGGATGATGGAGCTTCATCTGGTCATGAAGAAACATTTTCAACAATAATATCCATTGGAAAGTGGCCCTTTCTTACGTGACGTTGATTCCATTGTACTTTCCACTTTAGAGGGATATGGCAATATGGATCAAACAAATGGACTAGAGTCTAGACAATTTGATCTAAGTAAGAATCATGGAAAGCTCAGGACCTTTGCATGGCAATGACTGGATGGATCTCTCCACCTCGAAAGTACTGTACATGCGATCATGCACAGAAAAATAATGTGGAAGCAAGTAATTGCTCAATCAGAGATCCTTAATAAACCTCATGAATATCAGAGTTGTGTGAGTGAAAACCGTGAAAATGATTGTTAACAATCGAAGAGTTACTTAGACCAAAACGACAGCTTGAATTTAATAACCCAATTCTCCTAGGAAAAACAGGCACAAAAGCTCTTAAGACTAAAAACTTCATGAAATCAACATGATGAAATGGCAAAGATTAATTGCTTATCATATTTTACCATGACATGAATACCAGTCATTACAATTCCAGACTGGCAATAAATGTTGGTACGTCATATTAATAATTCAAGTAAAAAGCTAGCATAACTTGTCCCTGAACGTCAAGTATAGCCACCACCTGTTTTCTTCATCATATTTACAATAAATTGAACATCTTTTCTCTGCCGAAGAACATAAAATTAGATTTGTGAAGGGCCGGAACTTTGAACAAAGCATTTTTCTCATGAATTGAAGACAAGAATACCTACAATTTGATGTCAAGCTGTAGTACTACAATTGTTGCTGCAAAATTCTAATCTCCCATGAGAAAATGCCCATCTTACACTCAGTTATTTACTATCCTGTGAATGGGGATTATTACTGTATACCCCTTGCTATGGATAATTAAATGGAATGTTTCAAGCACATGGAGTAGGGCATGAAATCACCCAGTGCAATCAAAGTGTTCAATTGAATCCCTAATTTCACAGCTGAAATGTTGCCATCAAAGAATGTGAACCTGAGAATGAGTCTATTCATCTTCATGGAAGTCACCAAACTATAAAATATGGATAACACCCCTACATGGAATCTTGATCTGCAAATCTTTTCTTTCTGATCTTGCTGATAAAGACTAAACCATGTATTGGATGTCTAAAGGATGTAATGACCTATCACAGATTTGAAACTGCAAATAAAAATGTCAAGATACAGAAACACTTCAAACTTGATAATCATGGATGCGTTTAACAAGTCTGGCCTCTTCTTTTCTGTGAAAGAATTGATCACTTTTCTTGATATTATCAGCAAATATAATTGCTTCCCTGAATCTCCCCACTTTACAGAAGGCATCTACAATGGCATTATATGTTCTCTCATTAGGCTTGCATTTTTGTTTCCTCATGTACTCGAGAACATCCATAGCTTCTCCAAACATTTTTAGGCTTGAGTAGCTTGCCACAAATGTGTTGTAGGTGACAATGTCAGGAGCAAGGCCCGACTTTTTCATTTCAGAAAAAATCCTTGAAGCATCCTGCATAAGGCCATGTTTACTGTAAGCATTAATAACTGTGTTGTAAGAGACTACATCTGGCTTCACTCCAGCTGCTTGCATTTCTCTAAGAATTTCTTCAGATTTTCTATATTGATCATTTCGTCCATACATGTTCATCAAGCTATTGTATGTTACTAAATCCGGATTCAAGCCATTTCCTTTGATGGATCTTAATATATCATGTGCTTTTTCAATCCGGTGCAGCCTCCCATAAATCGCAATCATGGCATTGAAAGTACTCAAATCTGGCATGTAACCTCTTCTCTTCAGCTCTGAAAAGGCATGTTCTGTTTCTCTGAGCAAGTTATATTTGCTGTACACAAGCACAAGTGTGTTAAGGAGGATTCTACTCGGATAAATCACGCCTGCATATATATCATCTGTAAGAGTCTTCATTCGCTCTATCTCTTTCCCATTTGCATAAGCATGCAACAATGAAGCGTAGACTGTGTCATTTGGTTTACAGCAGATACTCTTCATCTCCGAGAGAACTTTCTCTACTTGTTCCCAAAGCCCCTCCCTAGCAAGTGCAGCCAACACTGCATTGTAGGTAGCAAGATCAGGACCAATGCCAACCTTCAACATTGCACTGTAAATTGTCATAGCCTGTTTCAACGACCCACACCTACTATATGCACTAATGAGAGTATTAAATGTATCCCGCTCTGGAACAAATCCTGCAACCTTCATTTCCTTGAAGACTTGAGAAACCTCTTCATGCATTCCATTCTGTCCAAATATTGATAATAGGGTATTCCATGTGACAATATCAGGGGTACACCCATTGGATCTAAGCTCATCAAATATTCCCATCATCTCCTCAAACTTCCCCTTTTTCCCATACATGCCGATAAGAGCATTGAACGTGCAGAGATTTGGTTCACAGCCTGCATTTTTCATCTCCGTAAAAATCTCTATAGCTTGCCCATCTCGCCCTGCTTTGTCAAATCCAGAAAGCAAACTTGTATAAGTAAAGATATCGGGATGAATACCTTTACTCAACATGGTATCCTTCAAAGCAACTGCCTCATTGCAAAGGCCAGCTCTACTGTAAGCAGAGATCAGTTCATTATAAGTAACAATGCTGGGAGGGCACCCACTCTTCTCCATTTCTTGCAAAATGTTCAAAGCATCCTCATGTCGCCGAGATTTCCCAAACACATGAAGAAGCGAGTTGTAGGTCACTCTGTTAGGTATGCATCCAGCTGCCTTCATCTCATTAAAGAATCCCATTGCTTCTTCATACAGAGAATACCTGGTGCAAGCACTGATGAGAGTATTGTAGGTATATTCATCAGGACTAATACCTTCAGACTTCATCTCTTCAAAAAGAGCTAAGACCTTGGTCCAATAATGGCCCATCTTCGCATGGACATTAAGCATTAGATTGTATGTAATAATGGTGGGTTTACATCCTTCTTCCTTCATTTTTTGGAACAGAAGTACTGCATCTTTGTATTTCCCATTACGTGCACAAACAGTCATCAAGCAAGTATAAGTATAAACATCCATGGCATACCCTTCGTGTTGAAGATTGTTAAACAGATCAACAGCTGTGGCGAGTGGAGCCCTCCAACCCAAAATGCTAAGCATAACTGCAATTACTGGTCCAGTTGGCTTGTGATCCTCATGTTTCCTCATCCAATCAAAGACTTCCACAGCCTTTTTCCATTGTTTGAGCCATCCCAGCCCTTTTATGATGCTTAATAGGTCTCCCTCTGCTAATTTATCCTTACCAAAATCTAAAATTTCCCCCAAATTTCCATCTTTCTCTACAATGGAGTTATAGATCAACTCACCGGATTCTGAGAGCTCGTTCTTCCAAGGCTTACGCTTCTTCTCGCCATGGTATCTCCCCAGTCTTTGCTTCCTGGAAGTCCTTAAACTTATATCAGAAGGATTTCTTTTACAAGTGTTGGAACCCAATTGAGAACTGAGATCCACAAGCTCGTCTGGAGCATCTTTGATGATTGGCGGAGGCCTGGAGGGGCAGTCCAGAACTAGGCACTTGTTAATTTTCTGTTGGGTTTCGTTGACTGTGGGGTCGAAAGTTGGTTTGGGTGCGCTGTGGTCACGTTGAGGAGGAGGATTGCCGAGAAGCTGTTGGAGGAGAGAAATCACAGGGAAGGATTCGTTCTGGGTAAGAGGATGCTGGACGATGGGTTTGAATGGAGGCGATGGGCTTGGTAACAAGACAGGAAGTGAGATCTTGTCAGCCATTCCTCGGCTTTGGTTTTGCTTTGATATCATCGACGAACACGGGCTGGCTGAATTTCATAAAAACCCCAAATCCCTAGATTATCCTAGATTCGTTTTGGGTGGAAGGAGGCTGGAAGTTGGGTTTAATGGCCGTGATGGGCTTGGTAACAAGACAGGAAGAGAGATCTTGTCAGCCTCCCTCGGCTTTGGTTTTGCTTTGTTATCATCGACGAACATGGGTTGGACGAGATGTAGGATGAATAAGTGAAATAATGAAGAAAACAAGAAATTCAACAGCCAAGACACGACATTGAATAAGAAACTGAATTGGAATTAACAATGAATCTCCGCATTACATTTCATGGGTATTTGATAGTTTTATATCACCAACTATCGTTACATAACTAATTATTCGGTATACAACTGTCTATTTACATTTTAACTAAAGTTACTAATTCGTTGTCAAACTAACAAACTCCACCTTGACAACAATTTTCCCATTCATCATCTTTTCTGCAAGCCAAGAGAAGCTAAACACCACCGCAACTTCTCTACTGTAACTGACTTTGTGAATATGTCTGCACAATTTTCTCGTGTATGGACCTTTTTAAGAGCTACTTTTCCGCCATCGATCACATGTCTCAGAAAATGATACCTTACATCAATGTGCTTGGTTCTGCTGTGATAGGCAGGGTTTGTAGCCAAGTGAATAACACTTTGACTGTCACAAAGTACATTCACTTTCTCCTGCGTTCTTCCAATCTCATCGAGCAGACCCTTTAACCAGATTGCTTCTTTACTGGCATCTGAAGCAGCTATATATTCAGCTTCGGTAGTGGACAACGCAACTGTTTCTTGAAGCTTTGACATCCAACTAATTGCTCCACCTGCAAGAGTAAAGACATAACCTGTAGTAGATCTTCTTTTGTCCAAATCACCTGCATAGTCAGCATCTACATATCCGCAGACTGATCCTTCACTACCATTAAAGACGATGCAATGGCCACTTGTGCCTCTTAGATATCGAAGCACCCATTTCACTGCTTGCCAATGTTCTTTATCTGGATTTGCCATAAACCTGCTGACAACTCCAACTGCATGTGAAATGTCAGGTCTTGTAGATACCATCGCATACATTAAGTTGCCTACAGTGTTTGCATATGGTACATGAGACATATACTGCTTTTCTTCATCAACTCTAGGACTCAAAACTGAAGAAAGCTTAAAATGGGAAGCTAATGGAACATTAACAGGTTTCACATTATTCATAGAGAACTTTTCAAGTACCTTCTCCACATACTTCTGCTGTGACAACCAATGATTCGGATTTAAACAGGAACGCAATAGATTACAGAGATAACCATAAATACAGAGATGCGATAACCATAAAAACAGAGATGCAGAGGAAATTACACTTCATTTCATTAATGGAGAACACTGAAATATGCTTACAAATAGAAATAACCCAGCTAGGGCGATGGTAGCTTATCTCTGAGAAGAGATGTGTCGGCTACATGCCTCTGAACTGTTTCGAACTGTCTTTACAATGAGGCTCGAAGGCCTATTTATTATTGAGAAACAATGGAAAACCCTTCACATTCCAAAACCTAACCCTAGAAGATGAAACGCCAAATTGTGGGCCCCGTTTTGGGGTGAGTTGGACAGCCAACTTCCCGGGGTCGCGAATTGGTCGTATTATCTCCGTTTGACGCACATGATAGCCTGTTGGAAAGATCTCTCCGAGGACTACGACGGAAAAGACGATTTTTATCAGAAAAATCGCTGACGGTGGATTTCCCAAAAAACGTCGTTTAAGGCCTCAAAACGGCTCCTCCGGAAGTTTAGGACCCGAAAAACTGCTAAAAATAGTAAACTGTGCTATAATTAAGGAAACTGAAAAATTGAAAGAGACAGTTGTGGGGGTCCAAATGGGATAGGTGGGTGGCCACCAACATCCACCTGGATCATTCCTCCCCCCTTAGGAAGCAATGGTCCCCATTGCGTTGAGTTCCTCCCTGAGATGAGGAAGCTTCTGCTGAGCTGGGTCTCTAGTGAGCTGTTCTGCAATCTCTGATGTGTCCAGAAATGGTGGGAAGCATGGTCGGCGATGGTCCACATTGAACAATCGGTGCAAGCGAAGGAATTGAGGAATGCTGTGCTTCAAAGCATTGTTGCCCACAGCCTTGTTACTGGTGTAAGGACCATGTCGAAGCGGTCTGAGTTTCTAATGGGTTCTGGTAAGGCGTTCTCTCTGCAGATGTAACCAAACTTTTTCGCCCACCTGAAACTTGTGTGGTACCCCTCCGGGTAAGGAGAAGTTGTTCCTGTGTTCTGTCACGACTGTATCCCTCTGTTGCTGCTGCTGTGTGGAGGAACCCTTCGCGGGGTCATGGATGTAGCAACGATCTTCCCCTTACTTTGGGAGCGAACCAGACAGAAAATAAATTTCCTAGTCTGTGAGATGAGCTTGCTGCCTCTCTTAGCAGTGATCAAAGAGGTGGCGGTAGGTGGGGCTACCTCTGGTATCCTGTATAATGAATTATCCAAAGAAATGATGACAGCGTGAGGCCTTGACTCATACACAGCATGTCACCTCCACAAGTATGGCTGGCCTAATAGTACATCACAAACATCCAGAGGTGTAACATCACACAATACCTCGTCTGTGAAGGGCTTGATGCTGTAGGGAAGGCGGCACTGCTGGCGAACTTTGAGATCTCGTCCTTCGTGAAGCCAACTGATACTGTACGGCTGTGGGTGTGGTGTAGTTGGTAGGCCCAACCGCTTCACGACCTCTGCTGAAATGAGGTTCTTTTGGCTGCCACTGTCGACAATGAATTGCAGCGGCGAACCCTTCACCCACATCTTTGAGTGGAAAAGACGTTCCCCCTCCTCTGGATCTTCGGGCTCATTTTTCTGGATCTTGGCAGTAGCAACAGTGGCGCTGGGATCCGCATCAATGATCTGCTTCCCTTTGTCATTCCCCTTGTCGGGTTTTGACTCAGAGTCAGAACATGCATCTGATTCGGAAGCCTTCAACTCGGCCACCAGCGACTGCTTGGTCCGACACTCACTTGTGTTATGAGTGGGACTCTTGTGGAACTCACACCACTTTCCTGTGTCCTTCTTCGGCTTCATGGTGTTGTTCTTTTCTTGCAGCTTAGAGGGGTTGTCTTGGGTCACCCCGCCTTGGCTTTGTGCTTTGGGCTTCGGATTTGCAGATCCAAAGTCTCGCTTCTTCTGTTTGAACTTTTGCTCGATTTTGACAGCGTATCGGTATGCTGTGCCGAGTGAGGAGATGTTCAAGAACTCCATCTCTTCCTGGATGTATCTGTGTAGGCAGCCGCGGTATTTGAGTACCAGATGCAGCTCAGAATCTTTGATACCCAGCTGTGTACGAAGGGTATGAAAATTATTTGTGAACTCTGGTACATCTTGGTCTCGTCCCTGCCGCAGTGTGGTCCATTTGATGTATTTGTCCTCATAGCTTTTGACAGGGTAGTACTGCTCCTTGATGGCATCCCGGAAGTCATTCCAAGTGGGGGCGGCTGAAAACAGCGAGCCTGTACTTTCATCCTTTTGCTCGCAGTATGTTTCCCACCAGTCCTTGACGTGGGGGGCTGCTTTGAGAAGAGCGAAAACAATCTTTTCCCGACTTGAAAATTCATGAACAGAAAAATACCCATCTAGCATATTTAACCATTTATCTACGGCATCTCCGTCTATTTGACCCTCGAAGATGGGGATTTCAAAATTAACTTGTACCTTAAACGGTGTCGCGTTTCCAGAGTAGCTGTTGGAAGCCGATGCGTCGCCTCTGGGTAGCCGATGAAGGATCTGCGCAAAGCTATCCATCATCGCGTTCCTTTGCCGCTCGAGGGCTTCTTCGAGCAAGATTCTGATAGGATCTCCTGCCCCCTCGTCTTTCTTCTCATCCGCCATGGGAGGTCGTCGAGATTTGCGAGGCTGGTCTTGCAAAGGTTCGACCAATTCAAGCCCTAACTCCTTATATCCCGACCTCGTTGGGGACATGCAAAGAAAAACAGAGAAAAAACAGACCGCTCTGATACCACTGATCCGGATTTAAACAGGAACGCAATAGATTACAGAGATAACCATAAATACAGAGATGCGACAACCATAAAAACAGAGATGCAGCGGAAATTACACTTCATTTCATTAATGGAGAATACTGAAATATGCTTACAAATAGAAATAACCCAGCTAGGGCGATGGTAGCTTATCTCTGAGAAGAGATGTGTCGGCTACATGCCTCTGAACTGTTTCGATCTGTCTTTACAATGAGGCTCGAAGGCCTATTTATTATTGAGAAACAATGGAAAACCCTTCACATTCCAAAACCTAACCCTAGAAGATGAAACGCCAAATTGTGGGCCCCGTTTTGGGGTGAGTTGGACAGCCAACTTCCCGGGGTCGCGAATTGGTCGTATTATCTCCGTTTGACGCGCATGATAGCCCGTTGGAAAGATCTCTCCGAGGACTACGACGGAAAAGATGATTTTTATCAAAAAAATCGCTGACGGTGGATTTCCCAAAAAACGTCGTTTAGGGCCTCAAAACGGCTCCGGAAGTTTAGGACCCGAAAAACTGCTAAAAATAGTAAACTGTGCTATAATTAAGGAAACTGAAAAACTGAAAGAGACAGTTGTGGGGGTCCAAATGGGATAGGTGGGTGGCCACCAACATCCACCTGGATCATTCCTCCCCCCTTAGGAAGCAATGGTCCCCATTGCGTTGAGTTCCTCCCTGAGATGAGGAAGCTTTTGCTGAGCTGGGTCTCTAGTGAGCTGTTTTGCAATCTCTGATGTGTCCAGAAATGGTGGGAAGCATGGTCGGCGATGGTCCACATTGAACAATCGGTGCAAGCGAAGGAATTGAGGAATGCTGTGCTTCAAAGCATTGTTGCCCACAGCCTTGTTACTGGTGTAAGGACCATGTCGAAGCGGTCTGAGTTTCTGATGGGTTCTGGTAAGGCGTTCTCTCTGCAGATGTAACCAAACTTTTTCGCCCACCTGAAACTTGTGTGGTACCCTTCCGGGTAAGGAGAAGTTGTTCCTGTGTTCTGTCACGACTGTATCCCTCTGTTGCTGCTGCTGTGTGGAGGAACCCTTCGCGGGGTCATGGATGTAGCAACGATCTTCCCCTTACTTTGGGAGCGAACCAGACAGAAAATAAATTTCCTAGTCTGTGAGATGAGCTTGCTGCCTCTCTTAGCAGTGATCAAAGAGGTGGCGGTAGGTGGGGCTACCTCTGGTATCCTGTATAATGAATTATCCAAAGAAATGATGACAGCGTGAGGCCTTGACTCATACCCAGCATGTCACCTCCACAAGTATGGCTGGCCTAATAGTACATCACAAACATCCAGAGGTGTAACATCACACAATACCTCGTCTGTGAAGGGCTTGATGCTGTAGGGAAGGCGGCACTGCTGGCGAACTTTGAGATCTCGTCCTTCATGAAGCCAACTGATACTGTACGGCTATGGGTGTGGTGTAGTTGGTAGGCCCAACCGCTTCACAACCTCTGCTGAAATGAGGTTCTTTTGGCTGCCACTGTCGACAATGAATTGCAGCGACGAACCCTTCACCCACATCTTTGAGTGGAAAAGACGTTCCCCCTCCTCTGGATCTTCGGGCTCATTTTTCTGGATCTTGGCAGTAGCAACAGTGGCGCTGGGATCCGCATCAATGATCTGCTTCCCTTTGTCATTCCCCTTGTCGGGTTTTGACTCAGAGTCAGAACATGCATCTGATTCGGAAGCCTTCAACTCGGCCACCAGCGACTTCTTGGTCCGACACTCACTTGTGTTATGAGTGGGACTCTTGTGGAACTCACACCACTTTCCTGTGTCCTTCTTCGGCTTCGTGGTGTTGTTCTTTTCTTGCAGCTTAGAGGGGTTGTCTTGGGTCACCCCGCCTTGGCTTTGTCCTTTGGGCTTCGGATTTGCAGATCCAAAGTCTCGCTTCTTCTGTTTGAACTTTTGCTCGATTTTGACAGCGTATCGGTATGCTGTGCCGAGTGAGGAGATGTTCAAGAACTCCATCTCTTCCTGGATGTATCTGTGTAGGCAGCCGCGGTATTTGAGTACCAGATGCAGCTCAGAATCTTTGATACCCAGCTGTGTACGAAGGGTATGAAAATTATTTGTGAACTCTGGTACATCTTGGTCTCGTCCCTGCCGCAGTGTGGTCCATTTGATGTATTTGTCCTCATAGCTTTTGACAGGGTAGTACTGCTCCTTGATGGCATCCCGGAAGTCATTCCAAGTGGGGGCGGCTAAAAACAGCGAGCCTGTACTTTCATCCTTTTGCTCGCAGTATGTTTCCCACCAGTGCTTGACGTGGGGGGCTGCTTTGAGAAGAGAGAAAACAATCTTTTCCCGACTTGAAAATTCATGAACAGAAAAATACCCATCTAGCATATTTAACCATTTATCTACGGCATCTGCGTCTATTTGACCCTCGAAGATGGGGATTTCAAAATTAACTTGTACCTTAAACGGTGTCGCGTTTCCAGAGTAGCTGTTGGAAGCCGATGCGTCGCCTCTGGGTAGCCGATGAAGGATCTGCGCAAAGCTATCCATCATCGCGTTCCTTTGCCGCTCGAGGGCTTCTTCGAGCAAGATTCTGATAGGATCTCCTGCCCCCTCGTCTTTCTTCTCATCCGCCATGGGAGGTCGTCGAGATTTGCGAGGCTGGTCTTGCAAAGGTTCGACCAATTCAAGCCCTAACTCCTTATATCCCGACCTCGTTGGGGACATGCAAAGAAAAACAGAGAAAAAACAGACCGCTCTGATACCACTGATCCGGATTTAAACAGGAATGCAATAGATTACAGAGATAACCATAAATACAGAGATGCGATAACCATAAAAACAGAGATGCAGCGGAAATTACACTTCATTTCATTAATGGAGAATACTGAAATATGCTTACAAATAGAAATAACCTAGCTAGGGCGATGGTAGCTTATCTCTGAGAAGAGATGTGTCGGCTACATGCCTCTGAACTGTTTCGAACTGTCTTTACAATGAGGCTCGAAGGCCTATTTATTATTGAGAAACAATGGAAAACCCTTCACATTCCAAAACCTAACCCTAGAAGATGAAACGCCAAATTGTGGGCCCCGTTTTGGGGTGAGTTGGACAGCCAACTTCCCGGGGTCGCGAATTGGTCGTATTATCTCCGTTTGACGCGCATGATAGCCCGTTGGAAAGATCTCTCCGAGGACTACGACGGAAAAGACGATTTTTATCAAAAAAATCGCTGACGGTGGATTTCCCAAAAAACGTCGTTTAGGGCCTCAAAACGGCTCCAGAAGTTTAGGACCCGAAAAACTGCTAAAAATAGTAAACTGTGCTATAATTAAGGAAACTGAAAAACTGAAAGAGACAGTTGTGGGGGTCCAAATGGGATAGGTGGGTGGCCACCAACATCCACCTGGATCAACCAAAGCTTACCATTTTTCTTGTCTCTATATATCTCCATGCCCAAGATATGTTTTGCTGCTCCAAGATCCTTCATATCAAACGTCCTAGAGAGTTGAGCCTTTAACCTGTTGATCTCTTCCATGCTTTTGCTTGCAATAAGCATATCGTCAACATACAAAGCTAAGATAATGAATATGCCATTGAAACTTTTGAAGTACACACAATGATCATACTCACTTCTTATAAAGTTCTGGCTCACCATGAAGGAATCAAATTTCTTGTACCATTGTCTGGGACACTGCCTCAGACCATACAATGATTTCCTGAGCTTGCAAACTAATCTTCTACTGCGACCTCGTACAAAACCTTCTGATTGTTCCATATATATCTCTTCATTCAAATCACCATGTAGAAATGCTGTTTTAACATCTAACTGTTCTAACTCAAGATTAAGCAACGCAGTTAGTGCCAACACAATACGTATAGAAATAAGTTTTACAACTGGAGAAAAAATCTCATGAAAGTCTATACCTTCAACCTGAAAATACCCTTTTGCTACCAGTTGCGCCTTATACCTTTCAATACTACCATCAACTTTCCATTTCAGCTTGAAGACCCATTTACATCCAACAACACTTCTCCCTTCAGGAAGCTCTACAAGATCCCAGGTATTGTTCTTGGCTAAGGAGTCCATTTCTTCTTCCATAGCCATTTTCCATTTCTCGCTATCTGTATCATCTACTGCTTCCTGATAACAAGAAGGTTCCCCATCTTCAGTAATCAAAGCAAAAGATGAAGCATAATCTTCATACCTTTTGGGAGTTTTCCTCTCCCTTGTAGACCTTCTCAGAGCGACTGGTTGTTGAACTGGTTCAGAAACTTGCACTGGTTCAGAAGCTTCAACGGCTTCCTTTGTGTCTTCAACACCTTTTTCTCCCAAAGTCTCTCCTTCCTTTCGACTGTCACCGAAAGGTCTAGCCTCCAACTGAACTCCTTGACTCGGCGATACCTGTTCCTGTTCAATTCTTTCAACATTTGATTTTAACAAAGAGGATTCATCAAATGTTACATCTCTACTAATGACTATCTTCCGCAATGTAGGATCCCACAACCTATATCCTTTCATTGCATAGTCATACCCAACAAAGACATAACATTTCGACTTTGGATCTAATTTTGAACGCTGATTTTTCGGAATAAGAGAATAAGCATCACAGCCAAATATCCTCAAATGAGAATAGTCACAAGACTGACCTTTCCAAACTTCTTCAGGAATTTTACAATCAATTGCTACTGAAGGTGATCTATTAACTAAATAACAAGCAGTAGATACTGCTTCTGCCCACAACTCCTTTTGCAAGTTAGCATTGCTGATCATGCCTCTGGCTCTTTCCATAAGAGTCTGATTCATACGCTCAGCGACACCATTTTGTTGAGGAGTATAAACAACGGTTTTGTGTCTAACAACACCCTCATCCTTACAGTATTGTTCAAATTCAACAGAAGTGAACTCACCACCATTGTCAGTTCTTAGACATTTAATAGATTTGCCTGTTCTTTTCTCTACCATTACTTTAAATTTTTTAGAGACATTTAATACATCAGCTTTCCTTTTTAGCATATAGACCCAAACTCTACGGGAGTAATCATCAATGAACATTAAAAAATACAATGCACCTCCATATGACACAACAGGGGAAGGCCCCCACAGATCAAAATGAATGTAGTCTAAAACATCTTTACTATTATGATTTCCAACTTTAAATCTCTGTTTACACTGTTTTCCATACACACAATGTTTACAGAAATCTAAATTCAAGGATTTCAGACCGGGAAGAGATTTACGTTTCATCAGTATATGAAGAGCTTTCTCGCTCATATGACCCAATCGCTGATGCCACAGACGAGTACCTGCTTCTTCCTTTTCTGACGCAACCGCTGCTTCACTGACCTGAGTACTTCCTTTTAACCTGTAAAGATTTCCGACCTTTTCTGCCTTCATAACCATAAGGGCTCCTTTAAAGACTTTCAAGACGCCATCCTGACCTGTAAACTTATAACCATCTGAATCCAACACTCCCAAAGAGATTAAATTTTTCTTCAAATCAGGTACATGTCTAACACTAGTTAATGTCCTAACTATGTTATCATACATCTTAATCCTGATATCTCCCATCCCAACAGTCTGACATGACACATTGTTACCCATAAAGACAGAACTACCGTTTACACTTTCATACGAGGTAAACCAATTTCTATGTGGGCACATGTGATGCGAAGCACCAGAGTCTAACAGCCAGCTATCAAAACTCTGAGAGACATTACATTCAGGTGAAGTTTCATCTATCATACACAATTCTTCAGCAGATAAAACTTCGTCTATCATACCTGAATCGACCTGATTCGCTTCGTTCTTCAGGTTTTTAGATTCCTTTCGTTTCCAACAGTCCTTCTTCAAGTGTCCAACTTTACCGCAGTTCCAACATTTTGCCTTACACTTCTTGCCCTTCGATTTCGACCTGGAAGACCCCCTTGGTTTTTCTCCTCTTTCCTTTGAGCGTCCTCTAGCGACCATGGCTTCTGATGCAGCTGTTTCAGTGCTGGATTTCCTTCGTACTTCTTCAGACAGAAGAGCTCCCATGACTGATTCAAACTTCAAAGAATCAGCAGAGCTGAAACTGATTGAAGTTACGTAGTGATCCCATAATTCAGGCAGAGAACACAGCAAGGTTATGGCTTTATCTTCTTCCTGTATTTTGACTTCCATATCTGTTAATTGACAAATTAGTGTATTAAAAACATTCAAATGTTCTGCAACGCTTGAACCTTCTTTCATTCAAAGACTGTATGACTGTCGTTTCAGATAAATTCTGTTAGTTAATGATTTTGTCATATAGATATTTTCAAGTTTTTCCCACAATCCTGACGCCGTAGTCTCTTCAACAATGTTGAAGAGAACTTCATCTGCTAAGCATAACCGGACGGTACTGAGAGCTCGGGCATCCAAGTCCTCCCAATCTGTAGTAGTCATGGTTGCAGGTTTCTTAGTTGCCCCATCCAATGCCTTGTGCAACCCTTATTGCACAAGCATATCCTTAACCTTCAGTTTCCAAAGAGCAAAATTGCTCTTTCCGGTGAATTTCTCCACCTCGAATTTTGCATTCGACATCTTGGCCATTTTTTTCTTCCTAGAGTTTCAGTCTTTCAACTAGGGTTTATATATATTTTTGTTTGTCTTGCTCAAAAAAAAACTTAAAAAAAAAAAAATTCCCTAATTCAGCAGAAAATCCTTTGTTTCCTTTCACCAATTTAATGGAAGAAACCCTTTGTTTTTTTTTTTTCAATTTAAATGAAATCTTTCCTTCAATTTAAATAAAATCCACCCATTACAAATTTCTGGAAAACTTGTGGGAAAAATTTCTCTCAAAATTTAACCAGAAACAAAAAAATTACCCGGATCCACAAGCCAGGCCTCTGGCAGCACTTTCCTCCTCTCCTTCACGCAGGTAGATGGGCTGGCAGTGCAGACTGGTCACTTTTCACACAAACGCAGAAGGATTTCTCAAACAATGAGTTCTCCCTCACGCACAGGCAGATTTCTGAACCTCTTCTTCACGCAGGCAGGGAACCTCTCCTTCACGTAGGACACGCAGCAGCACCCTTTCTGCTCCAACACACAGACAACAATTCACTCTGCCCCACAGCACTGGACAACAATTCACGCAGGACGCAGTAGCACCCTTTCTGCTCCAACACACATCACTCTGCCTTTCACGCAGGAGAAACAGCGTTCTGATCTCTTCAAACGCAGGAGAAACAGCGTTCTGGTCTTTACATACGCAGGTTCTGAACTCTTAACAGCGTTCCAGACAGCAATTCACGCAGAGAACACACTTTGGTAGCCGCAGATTCTGGCCTCTTCTCAGCGCAGGTGGGTCTTCGCTTCACGCAGCAAATCGCAATGCACAACACAGCCACAGATTCTGGCCTCTTCTCAGCGCAGGTCACGCCAGTTCTTACAGCGCAGATTCTCACAGCTTCTCACGCGGACAAAAAACAACAGCACCAATTCTTTACGCCTAGGCACACCGCCCTCGGAGCTCTGATACCACTTGTAGGATGAATAAGTGAAATAATGAAGAAAACAAGAAACTCAACAGCCAAGACACAAAACTGAATAAGAAACTGAATTGGAATTAACAATGAATCTCTGCATTACATTTCATGGGCATTTGATAGTTTTATATCACCAACTATCGTTACATAACTAATTATTCGGTATACAACTGTCTATTTACATTTTAACTAAAGTTACTAATTCGTTGTCAAACTAACACGAGATTCATAAAAACCCAAACCCCCTAGATTATCCCAGATTCGTTTGGGTGGAAGGATGCTGGAAGATGGATTTGAATAGAACTTATAGGCTTGGTAACAAGACACGAAGAGGGATCTTGTCAGCTTTCGTCGGCTTTGGTTTTGTTTAGTTATCAATAACGAACACGGGTTGAATGAGAGTTATAAAAACCCATAATCCGTAGATAAGCACGGTGTTGTAAATAGACCTTGATTGGATTCCTGGCTCTGATCTTAGTGATTAATATTTACATAGATAACAATTTGATGAAGCATGCTCTGCAGTATTGTGGATAATATATCATGACGTTTTCTAAAGAGAATATTTTCTCAGTTGAGTTTTAACTTTTTAATAAAATATCATGACGTTTTCTAAAGAGAATATTTTTTCAGTTCAGTTTTAACTTTTTACTAAAAAAATCAAATACAAAAAAAAAATTTAATGTCCATGGGGTTAAAAATAGCCTATGGGACAGATTGCTTCTTCATTTGCCCTTTTTCTGTGAAGCTTCACAAAAACAATTGAGTAGTTGAAAGATTTCTTGATTTTAATGTTATTCTACAAATAATTAAATAAATAAGTAAAGTTAATAAACCAAGTTTTAAATTTGTTAAAGGAACTTGGCTCAAGTGGTATGGTTCACAATTTGTGTCCCAAGTAGCCTCCGTTATTGGCCCATGTTTCTACGAAGTTACTCATTGTGCCTAATAAAATGTACTTATTACCGTGAAAAATACAAAAAAAAATAAACCAAGTTTCAAACTTAATATCCGTCTTTATATTAATCAACGAACTCTTTTTAAATACAAAATGTCTATGGTTCAATCTAACCCAATAAACTTAAAATTATAATAATAAAAGTTTTCACTTTAAACATGATAATATCTCACTAAATAGTCATCATCAATAAATGGTGAGAATAATTATGATATGAATTTCTCTTATTAATTTAAAAAAATACGATTTTTTTCAAAATCAATTTAAATTTGAAAATATATTATTTAATTTAAAAAAAAAATTGGTGTAGATCATGTTGGTATATCTACCTTGGATGGGGTGACTAAGGTCGCAAAAGGGCAGAGTGGGGAGAGCGTGTTGCCACTACCCCACCAACCCATGAGTCGGCCAGATGTGACAATATGCCTCCCTTGGAAAACATTCAAGTCTTGCATGACATGTAGATGGCGGCCATAATGCACCACTCGGTGGGCTTGCTTCATATTCATTACTAAGTCTATTTATCTACGCGAAATGGAATTTCATGAGATTTACAGAGGCTTCTCATGGCTGACAATATCGCTCTCATGTATTGACATAAGCAACACAGTCTTGTCAATCATTCGACAATTAATGGCTGACCATCAATGGCTATCTCATTGAGATTCTACACATTGCACAAGGATTTTCACTACAGGCATGGGTATGAAGAGTATCAACAATGACCGCCTTGGCAATTCAAGCTAAGAGTTCTTCGAATGTGCCTCCCCTCTTGCTCGACTAGTTGCAGCTTGTCATAGGCGCCCTATTCAATGTCGGGTTTTATGGCTTTTCAATGGTTTTGCTTCACTGCTAGTCCCTCATCTAGGAGGGAAAGGTTGGCCCAACCAAGTTGTTTCCTCTCCCCAGACAATGGTTGGCGCCTATTTTCTTGGCACTTTGAATTATGGGAATTCATACCTTTGCCTGGACATGCAAAACATCACTCACATCAAATCGAGCTAGCAGCATAGTGTCGCCCTCAAGCACCCCCCCCCCCCCCCTAGAGCTCAACAATCCTCTTGGGCCTAGGTATGTTAAAATTCTTTGGTTTTACAGTTTTAATACTAATGCTTGGTTTGGTTGAAGATATTCTCCTACAGATGGTTCCGACGACGCTTTTTCTCTACCACTAGGAAGCCTAGTCAAGGAAAAGGGACTCTGTCGGGGACCCACTACTTTCATTAGATTAAATGCATCCATCTCTAACCTCTCATCCCTCCGTCTGACCACCATGCCTATACAATGAGCTAGAGTTAGGAGAGAAGTAGTCACAGAGTAGCCTACTATTAGGAGCGAGGTTGCTCCAAAGCTCAAACTCAGGCTGAGAACTTAATCGTTTGATACTAGGAGTTGACCCCTAATGGCCCTCAGTATTACAACAACAATGTTGCAACTCCCCAAGTGTCTCAGCTTTAATTGTTAGTTTGGGTTCATACAAACTTAAGAGGAGTCGACATTATATGTGCGACAAGCATTATCTCTTCCTTTTGTTGACTTTTATGTAGGTGGAAATACTGAAATGAAATCTAGATGTACAAAGACCAAGTTGACTAATCTATGCTATAGGAAAATTGCAATTGCAAGAAATAACTTGCTAAAAGGAAAATAACACGAAAGCCTAAGTTACTTGCCTGCAATGAAATGAAAGCACACTTGCAAGGGAAGGAAAACACATTGATAAAATGAAATCCTATAAATTGAAAACCCTAATTTACAAAGAAAAACAATTTTCTAAAGCAAACCAATCAAAAGCATCTACAAGGTCTCTATACCTCCAAGTTCCATTATCAGGGTTATCAGAGTGTTGTAATATACCAAATAAGACAAATCATGAATTTATTGCAAATCTAAGTGAGTTTGGAAGGTTGGTTACAAACTATTACAAGAGTCCATGTTTTACTATAGGAGACATTTCATCGAGTAGGTAACTAAGTGAAATGCAAGTTTGAGAAGCAAGGAAGCAATGGAGAAGTTAGAAAATGATAAATAAACCTATTCAAAGTATCAAAGCATCTTGTTGCAAGTTTAACCTAGCAAAACTCAAATATGTGTGTTTCTTGTAGCTGCAAAATAGGCTACAAGGAAGGAAAATAGTAAACAATGAACAACAAATGTGTGACAACAAAGGAAATGAAGCAAATGCAAAGTGGAAATGTCATTAACTACTTCAACTATTATAACCAATTGCTCAGATAACCTGCAAGAAAGGATTTCTCATGAAAACTTTCTAATTTACCATGCATGAGTGGTAAAAACGAAAGCAGTTTCCAGAAATACCTTGCAAAAGTAAATAGATGCATAATATTAACAAAAAACAGTACATGAGCGATCTGGGGCACCTATGGTGGGCCCTGACCTAAGGAATCTCAAAACCCTTAAAAGAAAGCGTTGAAATACGACACCACTTCCATTAACTAAAAAATAACTTGTACATTACAAAGTTAGAAAACTTGCTTCGAAACATAAATATAGACTTTTCTCCTATTCTTCACACGAGAACTACATGTCTTATGGGATACTAAAACCTCTTATTTATACAATGAGTAGGGAGTAGCCTCCTTGAGGGGAGGAATGCATTTCCCTCCAAAAATCCCTAGAAAGGGGGATCTTGTTCTCTAAGCCACCTCGCAACAGTAGGAAGAGACATTATGATACACATTTATGAAGGAACGAAATGAAATACATTATTTAAACAAAAAAACAAAGATACAACAAAACTGAAATTCAATTAATAAATAATAAATTTTGATATATATATAATTTAAAATTTAAAGCACATTGTTCAAAGCCGTTAGTGAAAATTTTTGGGGTCACCATAATACTTAAGTAGGCGGCAATTTGTTGAAAATAGCAACAAGAAATGATAAAAATAGAATCCAGAAATTCCAATTTTAATTTGTCCTTGAATTAAAATTGTGAATTAAAATCGAATTTAGTCTCACCAGCTACTTGGAAATAATTAATTCATTCATTATGGATTAATTAGTTGGAGAAATTCAAGTTAGAAGTCTTTCTGAAGTCATGCAACAATTATCCCTTAAATTAAGGAGATTGTCCCTTAATTAAGGAGATAAGATTGAGTTATATTTGAGTTGTAATTAGTTAGCTCAGTTTACTGAGTTAAGTCCAGTTAAATTAGTTCCAAACTGTTTGAGGAACTAATTGTGAGTTATCAGTCAGTTGATGCATGCATGCACTCAACCAGTGTACTCCAGATAACTGAAGATTCCCTCATCAAAAACTCATGCATGTCTATTTTGAGAAATACCCAGTTGAACTAAATGTCATGGACAATGTACTATCAGTTGCATGTGTTTTCCTATAAAGAAAACTCATGCATGCAGAAGGAATCAATTCCTGGAGGATTGTGCAGTTCATACAGGGTGTGAGATTAGTTTTCCACTTGGTTGGAGAAGATCATCCTAGAGGAACAACGCAAGGAAATTGGAGCTTCGAGGGCAGAGGAAAAGGCTTGTGAGAAGCTTTGATTGCTTGTGAGGATTTGTGAGGATTGTACTGAGAGCTGGCTAGCTGTGAGAGCTAAGGCTTTGTATAATTCCTATGTATTTCCACTTTGTATGATAATACAGATAGTGGGGTTTTTAGTTGAGGCTTTCCCCGAAGTATTCTCATGTTTATTGTGTATTGATGCTTCTTCTTCTGGTTATATCTGTTCAACTCAACCTTTCTCGATCTTTAAGCTTCCGCAAATTGATAGTAGTAGGTTACAATATTTTTCTTTGGTTATGTTGCATTATCGGGTTAATCTATAGTCAGATTTTCTACATGGGTCTTAGAGCGAGATTTGTAGAAAGTTTGTAGACATTTTACATGGTACCAGAGCCAAGTTTATCGGAGCTGTGAACAATATACTGAGAAGAGAATTCAAAGTTTGAAGTTCAAGGTTGGAGGTGCAAATCGAATTCATATCATACTTCAATTGAGATGGGACATTATGCGACTAATTGCCCATCAAAGAAGTCCAAGAAGGGATCCTCAAAAGAATCGGAAGGTGAGGCATTAACCTCTTAGTTCGAAATGGAATTTACCCTCATCGCATGCTTGGTGTCATCGATGATAGGTTGTGTCTGGTATCTTGACAGTGGAGCCTCATTCCACATGAACGATGATAAAAGTTTATTCAGTGCCTTGGAGGAGAAAGACCTCAAGATGCACATAGAGATGGGTGACGACGAAAAGTATAGTGTTTCAGGAGTGGGCACGGTTGCTTTTCAGAGAGAGCATGGAGCTCATATCACCTTGACAGATGTGAAGTATGTGCCTAGATTGAGGAAGAACTTGGTATCAGTCGCGATGTTGGAGGATAAAGGCTATGATGTTGTTTTTAGTAAGGGAAAGGTTTTCCTTAGACACATCACCACGAGACAGGTGAAACAGATCGGTTCACAAGTTAAGAACCTGTATGCTCTTGAGGTTCAAGATGCATGCAAAGCCTTGAGGAGCAAGGCAAATGTTAGAGACTTGGTGGTTGAGAGGGAGAGTAAATTACCTCTCAACATGCAACCCCAGAAGAAGTCTCAGACAATTGTGGAGGAGCCACAATTGGAGAAGCAGAGAGGAGACCGAGTGAAGAGATCCACTCATGCAGATACCTCCATTAAGGGGGAATTTCGATCCAAGTGGGCAGAGGGATCACATGCAGCCATACCTCCAGGTGTGAGGTGGGGCGATGTGAAGTGATAGTCCCAAGAAGGCTGAAATTGGGCAGGGTCCATTGAGAGGTTTTATCTCATGGATCGTACCTTGCTACAGGAGCCCAAAGTACATAGTAGCGAGAGGAATCAGTGGGATTGATGCAGTCAAAGATCAAAGTGACAGAGGCTAGAGCAGTCAAATACTAAAGAGCGCAGAGAAGGATTGACAACAGTGCAGAAAGGCAGAGTCAGCAGAAGCGCAAAGTTTTCAGTTGACAGAGGCAATAGCAGTCAGAGACTTTGATGATAGATGCTGGATCAACAACACTAGAGAGAAGTGTTGCATGCATAACATTCCAAAGGTTCATGATCAGGATCAAGTTGAATTCCTTTCTTGTTGAGCGGGAGTGTTGAAAATAGCAACAAGAAATGGTAAAAATAGAATCTAGAAATTCCAATTTTAATTTGTCCTTAAATTAAAATTGTGAATTAAAATCGAATTTAGTCTCACCAGCTACTTGGAAATAATTAATTAATTCATTATGAATTAATTAGTTGGAGAAATTCAAGTTAGAAGTCTTTCTGAAGTCGTGCAACAATTATCCCTTAAATTAAGGAGATTGTCCCTTAATTAAGGAGATAAGATTGAGTTATATTTGAGTTGTAATTAGTTAGCTTAGTTTACTGAGTTAAGTCCAGTTAAATCAGTTCCAAACTGTTTGAGGAACTAATTGTGAGTTATCAGTCAGTTGATGCATGCATGCACTGTTGAAAATAGCAACAAGAAATGATAAAAATAGAATCCATAAATTCCAATTTTAATTTGTCCTTGAATAAAAATTATGAATAAAAATCGAATTTAGTCTCACCAGCTACTTGGAAATAATTGATTAATTCATTATGGATTAATTAGTTGGAGAAATTCAAGTTAGAAGTCTTTATGAAGTCATGCAAGAGTTATTCCTAAAATTTAGGAGATAAGGTTGAGTTATATTTGAGTTGTAATTAGATAGCTCATTTTACTGAGTTAAGTCTAGTTAAATTAGTTCCAAACTGTTTGAGGAACTAATTGTGAGTTATCAGTCAGCTGATGCATGCATGCACTCAACCAGTGTACTCCAGATAACTGAAGATTCCCTCATCAGTAACTCATGCATGTCTATTCTGAGAAAAGACCTAATTGAGCTAAATGTCAAGGACAATGTACTATCAGTTGCATGTGTTTTCCTATAAAGGAAACTCATGCATGTAGTTAAGGTAAGGTTCCTTGAGGATTGCGCAGTTCATACAAGGTGTGAGATCAGTGTGAGAGATCAGTTTTCCACTTGGTTGGAGAAGATCATCCCAGAGGAACAACACAAGGAAATAGGAGCTTGGAGGGCAGAGGAGAAGGCTTGTGAGAAGCTTTGATTGCCTGTGAGCATCCAGGAGGATTGTACTGAGAGCTGGCTAGCTATGAGAGCTAAGGCTTTATATAATTATGATGTATTTCCACCTTGTATGATAATACATATAGTGGGGTTTTTAGCTGAGGCTTTCCCCAAAGTATTTTCATGTGTATTGTGCATTGATTTTTCTTCTTCTGGTTATATGTGTTCAGCTTGATCTTGCTCAATATTTAAGCTTCCACAAATTGAATGATAGTAGAAGTAGATTATATTATTTTTCTTTGGTTATATTGCATTATCAGGTTAATCTACAGTCGGATTTTCTACAGAGGTCTCAGAACAAGATTTGTAGAGAATTTGCAGAATTTCTACATGGTATCAGAGCAAAGTTTATTGGCGCTGTGAATAGTATACAGAGAAGAGAATTCGAAGTTTGAAGTTCGGGGTTGCAGGTGCAAATCGAATTCTTATCATACTTCAAGGTTGGCCAATGGCGTTCTATGGCTTAAGACTCGAGTATGCCTTGGAAGGCAGCTTGAATTACATAGCATGGAAAGATAGAATGGAGACTGTATTAGAAGACAACAGCTTGAAGGATTTCATTGATTGAGAAATCCCAAAGCCAGCTTCAACTAATGCACAAGAGTTGGTTGAGTGGAAGAAGTGTGTGGCAAAGGCGGGACAGATCATCCTTGAGGGGGTTCGAGACCATATTTTCTCGAGTCTCCATGGGAAGGATACTCCATTTTCAATGTGGAAGACATTGGAGGACCTCTACAAGAATAGTAGTGACTAGAGGAAATTGGCGCTCAAGGATAAGCTTCGAAGAATCAAGATGGAGAAGGGCGATACTATTTCCACATATCTGAAGAAGCTCACCACTTGTAGAGATGAGCTTGGTAGTGTGGGAATAACTACTGCTGATGATGATATGGTGAGCCTCGCTCTCCTTGGCCTTCCAAAGAGTTGGAATAGCTACCAGGACTCTGTGAATGGAAGGGAGAAACTGCCGGATTGGGAACGACTGTGGTCGGATCTCATGCAGGAGGAGATCAGGAGGAGCACACGAGATGGTTCTTCATCAAAGGATGATGATGAAGAAAATCTGACCTTAGCAAGTAAGGCAAGGAAAGGGAAGGGGAAGGCTTCCCATTCCAAATCGAATTTTTCTCATGGAGGGAAGAAGGGTGACAAGTCTAAAGTGAGATGCTTTAATTGTCATGAGATGGGACATTATGCGACTAAATGCCCATCGAAGAAGTCCAAGAAGGGATCCTCGGAAGGATCAAAAGTTGAGGCATTAGCCTCTCAGTTCGAAATGGACTTTACCCTCATCGCATGCATGGTGTCATCGATGATGGGTTGTGTTTGGTATCTTGACAGTGGAGCCTCATTCCACATGACCGACGATAAAAGTTTATTCAGTATCTTGGAGGAGAAAGACCTCAAGATGCGCATAGATATGGGTGATGACGGAAGGTATAGTGTTTCAGGAGTGGGAACGGTTGCTTTTCAGAGGGAGCATGGCGCTCCTATAACCTTGACATATGTGAAGTATGTGCCTGGACTAAAGAAGAACTTGGTATCGGTCGCGATGTTGGAGGACAAAGGCTATGATGTTGTCTTTAATAAGGGAAAGGTTTTCCTTAGACACATCACCACGAGACAGGTGAAACAGATCGGTTCACGAGTTAAGAACCTATATGCTCTTGAGGTTCAAGATGCATGCAAAGCCTTGAGGAGCAAGGAAAATGTTAGAGACTTGGTGGTTGAGAGGGAGAGTAAATTACCTCTCAACATGCAACCCCAGAAGAAGTCTCAGACAATTGTGGAGGAGCCACAATTGGAGAAGCAGAGAGGAGACCAAGTGAAGAGATCCACTCATGCAAATACCTCCATTAGGGGGGGATTTTGATCCAAGTGGGTAGAGGGATCACATGCAGCCATACCTCCAAGTGTGAGGTGGGGCGATGTGAAGTGATAGTCCTAAGAAGGCTGAAATTGGGCAGGGTCCATTGAGAGGTTTTATCTCATGGATCGTACCTTGCTATGGGAGCTCAAAGTACATAGTAGCAGGAGGAATCAGTGGGATTGATGCAGTCAGATATTGAAGAGCGTATAGAAGGATTGACAACAGTGCAGAAAGGCAGAGTCAGCAGAAGCGCAAAGTTTTCAGTTGATAGAGGCAATAGCAGTCAGAGACTTTGATGATAGATGCATCATACTGATTCAGGTTGGATGTTTTTTTTTGTTTCTGGAGTTGTTGGAGCAACAACACTAGAGAGAAGTGTTGCATGCATAACATTCCAAAGGTTCATGATCGGGATTGAGTTGAATTCCTTTCTTGTTGAGAGGGAGTGTTGAAAATAGTAACAAGAAATGATAAAAATAGAATCCAGAAATTCCAATTTTAATTTGTCCTTGAATTAAAATCGAATTTAGTCTCACCAACTACTTGGAAATAATTTATTAATTCATTATGGATTAATTAGTTGGAGAAATTCAAGTTAGAAGTATTTCTAAAGTCATGCAAGAGTTATCCCTAAAATATAGGAGATAAGGTTGAGTTATATTTGAGTTGTAATTAGTTAGCTCAGTTTACTAAGTTAAGTCCAGTTAAATTAGTTCCAAACTGTTTGAGGAACTAATTGTGAGTTATCAGTCAAATGATGCATGCATGCACGCAACCAGTGTACTCCAGAGAACTGAAGATTCCCTCATCAGTAACTCATGCATGTCTATTATGAGAAAAGACCCAGTTGAGATAAATGTCATGGACAATGTACTATTAGTTGCATGTGTTTCCCTATAAAGGAAACTCATGCATGCAGTGAAGGTAAGGTTCCTTGATGATTGCGCAGTTCATACAGGGTGTCAGATCAGTGTGAGAAATCAGTTTTCCACTTGGTTGGAGAAGATCATCCCAGAGGAACAACGCAAGGAAATAGTAGCTTGGAGGGCAGAGGAGAAGGCTTGTGAGAAGCTTTGATTACCTGTGAGCATCCAAGAGGATTGTACTGAGAGCTGGCTAGCTGTGAGAGCTCATGCTTTGTATAATTTTGATGTATTTCCACCTTGTATGGTAATACAGGTAGTGGGGTTTTTAGCTGAGGCTTTCCCCAAAGTATTTTCATGTGTATTGTGCATTGATTCTTCTTCTTTTGGTTGTATGTGTTCGGCTCGATCTTGCTCAATCTTTAAGCTTCCACAAATTGTTTGATAGTAGAAGTAGATTATAGTATTTTGCTTTGGTTATATTGCATTATCAGGTTAATTTACAGTCAAATTTTCTACAGAGGTCTTGGAGCGAGATTTGTAGAGAATTTGTAGAATTTCTACAGCACTAAACCAGTGTACTATAGATAACTGAAGATTTCCTCATCAGAAACTCATGCATGTATATTCTGAGAAAGACCCAGTTGAGCTAGATGTCAAGGACAATGTACTATCAGTTGCATGTGTTTTAAATAAAACTCATGCATGCAGAAGGAATCAATTCCTGGAGGATTGTGCAGTTCATACAGGGTGTGAGATCATTTTTCCACTTGGTTGGAGAAGATCATCCCAGAGGAACAACACAAGGAAATATGATCTTGGAGGGCAAAGGAGAAGGCTTGTGAGAAGGTTTGATTGCCTGTGAGCATTTGTGAGGATTGTACTGAGTGTTGGCTAGCTGTGAGAGCTAAGGATTTATATAATTCCTATGTATTTCCAACCTGTATGATAATACTGATAGTGGGGTTTTTAGTTGAGGCTTTCCCCGAAGTATTCTCATGTGTATTGTGTATTGATTCTTCTTCTTTTGGTTATATGTGTTCAGCTCAATCTTGCTCGATATTTAAGGTTCCACAAATTGATAGTAGAAGTAGCTTATAGTATTTTGCTTTGGTTATATTGCATTATCGGGTTAATCTACAATGAGATTTTCTACGTAGGTCTCAGAGCGAGATTTGTAGATAATTTGCAGAATTTCTACACAATTTTTCCAGTTCTAGTCGCCGAAAACCATCGCCGCAAAGTGCCAAATCGTTTCCTCGTTAATTTCCACCAAATTTGTTGGCGTCGCCAGATTTAGCCAGGCTCCAAATTTAATTGGCGCTCTACTAAATTTAGCTAAAGGGCCTAGTTGACGAAAATTTTGACTGGCCATAACTTTCACATATGATGTTAGATTGAGGTGTTGTTTGCATCATTTGAAATATTCTGACGAGCTCTTCGATCTTACTTTGGTTTCATGGCAATCCAAAGCCTTTGATTTTTAAGATTTTTCAAAACCACTTTTGAATTATAAGCATTTCTGAAGCCACCTAGATCATTCCTCCCCACTGAGGAGATTTTGGTCCTCCAAAATCATGAACACAATTTGCAACCTGCAAGCGCCCTGTACACTTCCTTCTCCTCCACCTTTGTATTTCAGAGCCATAAGTGACGAACCAACACTTTCATTCTATGCAATCCTGTAGTATATTCTTTGAAAATTACATACAAGAAGAAACATAACTCAAACAACCCCATACTTGCTAAGAGTTTATAACACACTTTTTGGTCAAGTTTACATAAAATTCATACAAAAACCAATACCCAAGCTATAAAAAAAAAGGCTAAAAACATCATCATGTTTCATTCATAAGCGATGACAAACACTTCATCACTTTTACAATCATTTCACAACATGTGATTTACAAAATGTGGTCATGACAAGCTATTGCCTCTAATAAAACCATCTCTCACTCAAAAAAGTGAATTGGTCATCATTTTGGAGTTGATTTTCTTGTCGAAAGGCATCATTAACTTATTCCTGCATAAATATTTTGTCCTTCTTGAGAAGCTGCTCTAGGTGGAGCTCCCAACACGTGGCTCTTTGATGTCCACCTTTGTTGCAATGACTGCAAAAATTTTTCTTCCTCCAAACCTGCTTAACCTTCTTCCTTCCCTAATGTGGAGAAGGCCTTTCACATCTTGTCCTCTTTCTTGCTATCATTCTCTTCTAACACTTGGCAACCACATGGTTATACAAGCCACAAAAAATACATGTTTTTTTATGCCACAAATTCTATTCATCCTTAACAATGTGCTTGTAATCAAAATGAACATTAGCATAAAAAAAAGGTTGTCTTTGGTGCAATCTTGACGATGAGAGCTTGCCTTAACTCTTCCTCTACAAAGTTCACTATCATGGGAGGATTGTGACGTGTTCCCATCATCCTCTTTCCTCAATGGTTTCGATAATGGGTTGGAAGCTTCTGCTACCTTCAATCACTCTCCTTCAGTGTATCCCAATCCTGCAAATTGAGGTCTTTGTACAACCTTCAATGTTTGATTCATTCCTTCCCCATTAACAACAAGTCCTCCTCTTTTATATCCCATGTTGGTAAGGATTCTCATGTCGGTTCCTAAAATGGGTACCCCAAGGCTTCCAACAAAAATAGCGTCATGTGAAGATGAAATTGAAGAACTACCAACACTGTTTACCTCAGCTATTGATTCTGAAGCAGGTGATGATGGCTTCACTAAGCCTTTGTTGCACTTCATCTTTTCCAAGGCCTCTTCCGTGGCTCATAATTGAAGTTGCAATCTTTTCTTCTCCTCTTCTGCTTCTTGTAGAAGTCTCTTCAATTCAACATTCTCTGCTTGAAGGCTTTGGTTGATCTCTTCATTTGAATGATGAGAAGAAGATGAAGAAGAAGAATATTCTCTTGAAGATGGAGATGGAGCATCGTCCTCTGCTCTCTCTTTCTCCTATTCCTCTTTTGCCATTTTCTCCTCATAATTTGCATACATTATATCTACCATGCATGCCATCCTGAGGAGGTCCTCGTAGATATCTTTGTGATCCTCCATTTTCCTTCTTGTTGCACGTTCAATATCTGGTTACTCACAATTCACATCAACAAGAAGACTTCTTTGATACCAAACTTGATCCAGATATCGCAGCTACTAGAATTAACCAAGATCTTTTACTTCTATGATGTTAGTAAAATTTCATGTGAAATAGTATGAAAAACCACATGTGCAAACTTTAAAGAATGGGAAACATAATGGAAACCATCAAATCAATGAACACACACAAGTTAATAATAGAGTTCACCTAGTGTGGATTACGTCTCCAGGCCCGGTGTCAAGATTGGGGAGGTTGCTTCATTAAATGCTGCAAGAGGATGATGAGTACATGATGTATTCTCTGTCACTACAAGGATGACTCTCTCAACTACAGTGACATGTCTGTTCGCGAGACATTCTTCTATCAGAACTCTCACTGATACAACCTCTCCTTCAACATGAAAAAATAACAAACTCTCATACAATTGACATACAAATATCCTCTCTCAATGTGGCATACATGGATCTCAACAAATCACCATCTCAACAAAAATCAAAGGAAGACATGACATCAATGCATCTTATACCTCCACTTTTGGGGACGACCTGAAAATGCACACCTCTGCTGAATAAATAGACTACACGGTTGAATTCCTAGCGAAAAACCATGAAATTTGATTGTAAACTTGACCCCTTTCTGACTAGGTAAAATTTGGGCTCCCTGTGATCTCAAAGAATCCTCAAAGATTCTCTTCTGTAGATTGATTGAAATTTGGCTGCTCATATGAAGAAAATAATATCACCATCACATTCCTTGCAAAAAACTGAGAAAAATGAGTATAAAGTGAGTTTGTTTTAGAAACTGTCATTTTCGGGCCTTTAGGGAATCTTAAAGATTCCACACAGATTCTTTTTTTGCGGATTCACTGAAGTTATGCTGCTCAGATGAGGAATTTGATTACACCATCAAAATCCTTGTGAAAAACTAAGAAAAATGAGTATAAATTCGACATACTTCTATCACCTTCAGACTTTGGCCTCTAAGAAATCTTTTAGATTCCATGCAAATACCTGTGTCATGGTTCCACCTTCATGGTTCCGCCTTCAACATTTTGTCTCTGGAAAATTCACTGCTTAGATCATAAAATCATTTGCACCATCAAATTCTTAGTAAAATTCTGAGTAATTTGAGTATAAACTCGGAATAATTATGTCATTGTGAAAATTTGGGCCCAAGGGAATCTTTTAGATTCCTTACATATTCACTTACGTTAGGGTTCCACTTCTTGGTTTCCATGTTGGCTCAAGGTTCCACTCTGTGTTGGGTTTTATGCCCAGTCTCCTCTCCATCTGTTCGGTGAATGGAAGAATCTGAGTTTAAATAAAAAAAAATAGGCATACATTTCAAATTTGCCCACCTAGCAACTCGGTTGGCAAATAAAAAAATAAAGTTTGTTGGGGCATGGGCTAGGTTCAAAACTCGTTGCCCCCATTTTTTTTTGTTCTTGTTTGTCTTTATTTGGTTGAGGTCGACGATTATATGGGGCTGCCGCATGGGGCGGGTCGGCCACCCAGTCATCACAGGTTCAATTCTCGCCGCCCCTCATCATATGTTATGGTCGTTGAACGATCGACCCATTTGGGATATCTATATCTATATATATATATATATATATATATATATATATATATATATATATATATATATATATATATATATATAATGTGGAGTGGAGGGGATTGGCGAGGGTGGTGGGATGCCACCCCATTACATATATAAAACAAATTGTTCAAAACCGCCAGTGAAAAATTTGGGGGTCACCGAAAAAATTAAGTAGGTGACAATTTCACCAATTTCTGCCATCATAAACATTAGCTGCAAAGTTCCAAATTGTTGTTTCGTTAATTTCCACCAAATTTAGTAGATCCGCCAGATTTAGCTATGCTCCAAATTTAGTTGGCACTCTGCTAGCTTTAGCCAAGGGGCCTAGTTGACCAAAACTTTGACTAGCCATAACTTTCACATACAATGTCAGATTGAGATGTTGTTTGCACCGTTGGAAAGCTTGCAACAAGCTCTTCAATTTGACTCTAGTTTCATAGAAATAAAAGGACTTTATTTTTGAGCCATTTCAAAACTACTTCTAAATTCTTAGCATTTTTGGAGCCACCTAGATCACTTCGTGTATGTAATGGTTTGTATTAGACCAAATATTGCACATGTAGTGGGAGTATTGAGCAGGTATATATCACAACCAAGGAAGGAGCATTGGGAAATAGTAAAGAGGGTTTACAGGTATTTACATGACACTACCGACTATGCATTGTATTACCTAGGAATACCATGATTAGATAGAGTGTTGGACATAAATGTCTTTATTGATGTAGACTAGGCTAGAAATATGGATCCCAAAATATGTACAATTGGGTATGTGTTTAACCTATTTGGACGAGCAATCAGTTGGATGAACAAAAGACAATATGTAGTGGAACCATAAAATATAAAAGTTGAATACATGGTAGTCGCTCATGCAAGCAAGGAAATAGTATGGTTACGTATATGATGCTTAGATATTGGGTTGTTAAAACAAGTTGTAAGGATAGATTGCGATAGTGAGGGTGCAATCTTCCTAGCAAAGAACCCATCTTATGATTTGAACCAAAGCATATTGATGTTCAATATCACTTCATGATAGATATGATTGAATCCAAGAAGGTGTTGCTAGAAAAACTGGACACTTTGAATAATGTTGTAGATTCATTAACAAAATATCTTAACACTAAGAAATTCTCATAATGTAGAACAATGGGCATTATTACCCCAAATTGTAATAATGTACTCTTATGACCCCTTGTGTGGAAAGAAAACAAGAAGTGGGAGAATGTTAGGTATGTTTTATACTCTTTGCATGACTAGGTGCACACGATGTACATTGCATTGGGTACCAAAGGGGGGTCACAAGGGGGGCGGAAATGCCCCTATTTTTTTTTTGGCAGTGTTTGCATTCGTTTTTGGCAGTTTTTCGCACACATTCTTTTCTAAATGCATTTTTGTGGTGCATGGTGCTTTCACCCATGGATTTGTAGTTTCATTTAAGGAACTACAGTTGTATTCTAAGGCATAGTAAATGGATTGGCGGTTCATGGTGCTTTTGCCAATGGTTTTGTAGTTTAAGTTAAGGAATTGCGATTGTATTTAAATGCATAGTAAATGGATTGGTGGTTCATGCTTGTTAGGGGAGATATATTGTATTGTAATACTGTACAAAATAATATATATATTGATTTTTTTTGCTAATTTCCCTGGTTTTTGGGTTTTACAGGATAAAATCTTTGTGTTAATGTGTATATTTTACATTACATATTTTTTATTTAAATTAAGAGTATGCTTGCAACACTTAATTGTACAGGGTTAAAACCTACAAGAATTACACACGTTTATTGACAATTTTGAAAGTTGTGATAATGTTCAATCACCTTTTATCATCATACTTAAGTATATTTCCATTTAGCAATACACAAAGATCCCAAGGTCCCAAAATAATGTTATTTTAATTAAAACATAGTTATAATGTCACATAAATATGTTTATAGTAAAAATCCAATTTGATGGGGATGGGATGTTATTTAATTATTCATGCATGATTGATCTCAACTCTCATGGGAAAACTCTCTATTTTAAATGACAACTTTCTAGACATCGTTCTTTGATTTTTCTTAATCCCTAAAATAGTATGTTCCAAAGTCAGGGATTTATTATTTAACAGTTATGGTGGGAATGAGCAATTTTGATGGTTTTTTTTATTTTCCCTTACAACCAAGTCAATTTGGTGCCTTGGTCACCATTCACTTTGTTGATAGTGAGAAGAATGCATAAGAAAGCTTGGGAAGCCTTTTACGATAATCTAATCAAGGTGAAAATACCTCTTCCCAATATTCCAAAATTGGGCTTCGATATACGACATATAACTTAGTCTTTTATTATTGCTCCATAATCTACAAGGAGAGATTAACACAAATTGAAATAATGTTAGTCACAAAGGAAGTTTGTCGAAAAGATCTTGATTAAACACACTTTTTTTCTTCATTTCAAAATTGAAAACATTTCTTTATTATAAAGAATTTCCATGTTAAGTAAAATTCCACCACCCAAAGAAGCATATCTCCTAAAAAAATTGCTTTCTAGGATATAGGAGTAAGGATAAGATGACATAAAATTCAAAGGCATATTCATAGATAGACTTAATGGCAAATGAGAATAATAAAAAATACCATGAGACTTTAAAGTTAAGTATAAAATGAAGGTTTTAGCCTTATACAAAAATTACATGCAAACAAATTCCTAAAAACAAAAAATATACAATGGCGAGAACATAAAATATACACAAATATTTTTCTCCTAGAACCTAAAAGTGGTAAAACCAGATTGATTTTTCATTATATTCCTTTCAATATTACAATACATTATATATATGTCGAACCATTCATAAACCCCCAATCCATTAACCCTTGATTAGAACATAACAATAGTCCCCTTGATTGGATCTACAAAATACCAAAAACCATCATGCCCAAAACCATATGCAAAAAACGATGCACAAAACCATGGGTGGGTCCACCCAACCATCCTTGGGTCGGCATCATTTTTTTTGGCGCGCTACCTCAAACCCTGTGCAAGGGAGCTACCTCCCCCCAGCCAACCCCCTAGTAGGGTGTGTTGTTGTCCCTGCTCCACCCAACATAATATAACAACACTGAGGCTAGTCATGTAAAGAATATAACACATACACAAAAAATAAAATAAAATAGGAATTTGTCTAAATTAATGTGAATAATGTAATGCTTGTGGAACAAGGCCTCCTAAGATGAGGGACCATGTGAATAATATTTTTTCTAGTTAAATAAAAGGATTTCAAACACCATTGAACTAAAAAAAACCATGCAAAACCGTTTTATTTAATTGAATTAAACATTAAGCAAATGCTTGTTAGATAATAAAAAATCACAAGTAATGTCTATATTAGAGGATCTAAAACATTCTTTAAAATTAATTAAAAACACTCAACCTTTGGTGTGGGGAAAATACTAGTTGAAAAAGAATGATTTCATTAAGACCTTTCCCTTATGCAACAACATTGGCGATTACCATAACAAAAGCTTGTTAAACAAGATATATAGTTGCATATCAGCATAGTCCTCACCTCTTTGATAGTTATATTAGTTAAATGAATGTTATCATGATGTCACTTAAATTTTCATAATTCATGCCTAGGAAAAAAGGAAATAAACAAGTTTATTCTTATCATACCAACAACCTCTTAGTGATGGTGTTGTTTGGCATTGATTCCTCTTGAAATCTTTGTATTACAATCAACTTATTTCAAGTTGATTGAAAGAGGGTTGGGGAGAGTGAGAATAAAGTTGTCATCATGAAGTGGAATTCCTCATGACCTACTCCCCAATCAATCAACTCCCCAGTCAATTAACTGAAACAATGATCCACTTGTTGTGCTCCACAATAAAAATGCACACTTTGCAATCTCGTTGTCGTGCGACATAAACTAGGAGTTGTTTTTAGTGCAATTTTTTGGAAGCTTTTTCGGTGGATTTTTCTGGTTTAATTTCTCTAATTCCGGCAGGAATTCATTGAAATCACAAGATTGATGGGTAAACCTTGCACAATAGAAGTGCCCTAGGGGTTTTTCATGGTGCTGAATCTATATAAACAATGAAAAAACTAGTTTAAATAACACAAATCAAGTTTTCACGTCAAATTTTTTACCGAATTCCAATGCTAGAAACTCCAAAATAAACTATCCCAACAATTAACATTAAAATTCTCATCTCGCGCCTCCATTCATGTGACATTAAAAATATTCATTCAATGCCATAAACATTTCTTTCTCTCACCTCCCGTTATCCACACCCCATGCGTTTATTGACAAAGTTTAAATTTTTCACTCAACACTACAGTGGGACGTGAATCTTCCTGTCATATAACGTAAACTTCTCCATGTCGTGGCTTCTTTTTAGTCACGACTGCCGTTGGTCACACTCACTTTGAAATAGTTCCAAGAATAAGTCCCACGGTGACCTGACCCCACGTTGCTACTGTATGCCACATGTCACTCCATAAATCTACCACGTGTTGGTTATATATCTATCCATTCATCGAATTAGGAACTACGCATCTTGTTGACCCATCAATTTCCATTGTTTTTCTTAAAGGAATTTTAGAGATCAATCTAAACTAAAAAGAACAACCAGCTAAAAAAGTACCAAGTAATTGAATTTTACAAGTCAATCTAAGATTCTAAACACAATAAATCGACCAACTGGAAAAGAGAATGTAATATTAAGTTGCATAGAACTATAACTAAAATTCCTCTTGCTAAAAAATATTAAAAAGAAGCAATGGTGAATCAAATAGTCAACTTTCAACTATGGAGGCATGATGACAATGCACAATGTTTGCATTGCATGCATGGGGGATCATGGATGAGTACTTTGAATAGGAAATGGATGGTTGATGTTAGTGTTGGCGCGAGGCTAGATAAATTTGGGTTGGTGTTGGGTAATTTAATTGATAGTTAAATCACATTATTACATTGTCAAACCAAGGTTTGTGTACTTGCAAAGTGTATGTGCACAATATATGTTAGGATTTCTATTTTTATTGTGAAATTAAATTCTAATTTATCATAATTAAATGCAAGGAAATCTAGACTAATTCAAATTCAATTCTCATTAAAGAGACACACGTGTTCTTTCCATAAGGCTTGTCAAATCAAAATGACTTTAAAATCAAACTACTCTAAAAGCAAGAATTGGAAATGATAAAATGAAAATTTATGCTATTGACTTGAAATGAAAACTATTCTATTGGTAGGATTGAAATTTAATCTTAATCTATGAAAATAATTGAAACTATTCTATGTACATAATTGAATTTATTCTATTAGACTGAATTAAAAACTACTTCGAATCAAATTCAAAACCATTCTAAAACTTCAAATTAAAGGAATGAATTCAACTACAAGCCTTGACAGATTACTGGTGTGTGCAACCAATATTGATCATTAAACTTGTTTAAATCTGAGACTAAGCTGGAAATCTAACTAAAGAACTTGTAAAGGAAATTTTGGTGTTTTGATTTTATAGAGTGCTCAACCTGTGACAATGGAATCAATAGTAAGTGAATAATGGAATCAACAGTAATAACTAATGATAAAGCATGAAACTAATTGCAAATTAAATGAATCAAAATAAAACAACTACTCTATCTTACAACTCTCCAGGGGGGCCTCCTGTTGAGCGCAAGGAAGAACGAACTCAAATCAAATCAATCAATGACACAATCACATTAGATTCTGAAACATAGTACTTGTGTTGCCAAAATAGAGTTTACAAATTTAAAGTGCTTCAAAACCTTGCTATTCTCTACTACCTTGACTTACAAATCAAGGCAATTTTTATACTATTTCTAATTTAACAACTAAAGAAATTGGTTCCAAAAGGCAAGTTCTGGATTTGGCACATAGTGTTTGAATTGGATTAAGAAATCAATCTTGCATGATTTTCTCTATCGTAGAAAATCATGCAAATCACCCTTATCTACACATCAACATATATGTAGATACTCGCTCTCTTCATGTCATCTTTTCCATGTTCGCTTGATGTTGAAATTGATTCCTGAAACCTTTGCACGTAATAAAGCAACATTGACCTGTACTTTGACCAAACATATTCTTGCTCCTTATGATCTTCTAAGTAGGCACAATAGGTGGGTATCCATGTCTTTGACATTTTGCATCTTCTCATGTCTTTTTTTCACCTTGAAAATCTCTGCATCATGTCTAACCATGGATTGAGTTGCGGAAAATGTAGTTAGCTACGGAAATGTCACAATTCGATAGCCAAAGTGATATTTTAGTTATTTTCACAAAGAAAATCTAGATTATGGGCTACAATTGTTTGATACCTTTTGTTATGCTTGAAGATGACCCAAATGACCTTATGACCTGTAAATATATCAAAACAAGTATAGGATGGATGAAAAGAAGGGAAAATGATGTCAAAATTGAGGATAATTTGAGGATCCAACACTCCCCCATGCTGAGGATGTTGCATGTCCTCATGCACAAAACTCAAAATTGAAGAAATATCCTTGCTACTATGCTTCTTTTGAGGCCTGAATCAACACATCCATATTGCTTGTCATCCCCTTGTTTTTCACATTAATAGACCATCTGGGTTTTCGCATGAGATTTTTTTTCTTGTAGGCCTCTGACCTTATTTTTTACCATTTTGTTGTTTTCTTTGAGATTTTTGTTTTTATTATACCAAAAACACATTCTTAACAACATAGTGTCATTTTGTGCCTTCAAAAGTTCATTCTGTGCTTTGACCATTTCATTTTCTTCTCTAATATACTTGTTCAGTACCTCTAACTGATAAATGTCTTGCTTGAGAGTGTGAATAGTTTCTTGTTTCCCTTAAGAAGTAGTTGTATGAGTCTTTGAATCAACTATAGGAACATCATAATATGAAAATTTTTCATGGAATTGAGTTTCTTCAGAGACTTTACCCTTTTCTGCACTCTTTTCTCCAAAATCTCCAAATACTCATAAACTTCTTGTTGGGCTAGATCAATTTCAAAAGTTTTCCTTGATGGAATCTAGTATGAGGATTATGTCGTTTCCCCTATGGTAACATCATCTTCTTCTTTAAGATCAACAATTTTTGGAGGATCTTCTTGTGTTGGCTCTTTTGAGTGCTTGGAAAGTCGTTTGCTTCTTCTTAACTTTTGCTCTGGCTCTGGAACTTCTTGTGTAGTCCTTCTTTTGTTGCCCTTCCTTTGTATCTTTCCTTGATTTTCTTCAACTTCTTTTGTCTTCTTTGTGACCTCTGGTTCTTGTTCATTCCTGCTGGCTTTCTTTCTTCTAACCTCTTGTTTCTTATTTTTTTTGTTTAAAATTTTCAAAATAAAGGTTGATTGGGGCATCATCCTTTGTTTCTTCTGGTGAAACTTCCATTTGTTTTGCTTCGTTGCTAGTCAAATACTCTTCTTCTTCTTCTAATATAGTCTTAGGGTTAGGGTTTCGAGATGTCCTTTTTCATATTTTCTTAGTTTTTGGTAATTCCTCCTCTGAAATTTCTACAAAATTATTTCTAACTAGAAAATTTTGCTAGTTATCACCAGTAGAATTCAAGTGAGCTTCAACACCAAGATTTTATGTGTTTGATCTTATATATATCCATAATTTTCTACACCAACTTGGATGTGAATTGAGTACCTTGATCTGTCACAATTTCCCTTGGGACACTAAAATGAGTGAAAATATCCTCAAAAAGAAATGTAACTACAACATTTTCAGTAGCAAAAGGAAGTGGTTTAACTTCTACCCATTTTGTAACATAATCTGTACAAACAAGAATATACCTTTTCTACTTAGATGGAGGGTTGATTGGACGAACAAAATCTAGAGCCCATTTTTCAAAAGGCTCTACAAGTACCTGAGGTTGCAAAGGCATCTCATCTGATTGTATGGGTCTTCCCATTCTTTGGCAATTGTCACATCTTTTGACATATTCCTTGGCATCTCTAAAAATAGAAGGCCAATAATATCCCAAAATAAGGACTTAGTAGGTAGTTCTTCTATCATCATAGTTTCCTCCACATGGTTCATCATGGAAAGATTTCAATATCTCTAGTAGTTCATCCTATTGAACACATCTCCAAATGATCAAATTAGGTCTAATTCTGTACAATTCTCCCTCTATCCGTGAGTAAGGTGCACCGATTTTGATAACCTTTTGCCTTTATTTGGTTGATAGTTTGTGGGGGAACTTTCCTGTAGCCAAATAGTTAGCAATATCTGCAAACCAAGGAGTTTTAGTAGACATTGCAAAAAGATATTCATCAGTAAAATTATCCTTTGCGAGAGTATCAATATGATCATGCTAAATCTTGGAAAGGAAATCAACAACTGTGTTTTCTTTTCCTGGCCTATCTAGAATGGTAATATTGAATTCTTGTAATAGTAACAACCATCTAGTAATCATGCCATTAGTAATTGGTTTATTCATTAAATATCTAATAGTAGAATGATTTGTATGAATGAAATTTTCATAACCAGTAATATAATGTTGAAACTTATTAATGGCATGAACAACAACTAAAAACTCATTTTCTGTTACTATATAATTTAACTCTATAGGAGTCAAATTTTTACTTGTGTAATAAACATAAGGAGTTAGATATTTTTTTCTCAACACAACTCTTAAAGTTATATCTGAAGCATTAGTTGAAATGTGAAAAGGGAGAGACCAATTAGGTCATCTTAAGATTGGTGCTTCAATAATTTTCTACTTCAATAATTCAAATGCTTTTTGGTAGTCAAAATCCAAACAAAATCACAATCTTTTGTAAGAATTTTAAAGAGTGGAGAAGCTATTTTTGTGAATTTTTCTATGAATCTTCTATAATATCCTGTAAAACCAAGAAAACTTCTAACATCTCTTTGACAAGTAGGAACTGAAATTTTAGAAATTACCTCTACCTTAGATGCATCCACCTTGATTCCATCACCTAAAATATGGTGGCCTAAAACAATTCCCTCATTAAACATCATAAAACATTTCTCATGACTTAATGAAAGATTTGCTTCTTTACATCTAATGAGAAATTTTTCTAATTTTTCAAGAGCTTCTTCAAAAGTATTTCCATAAATAGTGAAATCATCCATGTAAACTTCTACACAATCATGAATCAAGTTATAAAAGATACCTAAAACTGCTCTTTGGAATGTTGCAGGTGCATTACATAACCCAAAAGGAAGTACCCTGTAAGAATATGTACCCCATGGACATGTAAAGGTTGTTTTATCTTGATCTTCTTGTGTCAGCTGGATTTTGTTATATCCACTGAAACCACCAAGAAATGAAAAATATTTCTTCCCTACTAAGGTATCTAGTACTTTATCAATGAAAGGTAGTGGAAAATGATCTTTGAAAGTAGCCTTATTCAGTGCCCTATAATCAATACATACTCTCCACTTTCATTTTTTCTTAGGAACAATCACTAGAAGTGAGATCCATTGACTATTTGATATTGGATAAATAAAATTCACATTCAATAATTTTTGTAGCTCTTAATAATTTCTCTCAGATTGGGATTCATCCTCCTCTGAGTTTGTCTAACTGTTTTGAAATTTCCTTGAATGTAAATATGATGCATACATGTGTCAGGATCAATTCCCTTCATATCAGTGTATTCCCAAGCATATGCAGAAGAATGCTTTTGTAACATTTTTATCATTTGTTTCTTTTGACCATGCTTCCTCGGAGTGTTCTGAGCAGGTTCCGTAGACCGCAAACCAGTGCCCGAAAATGTGCCTGTTCCTCCAGAGTGAGGAGTAGAAATCCTGTGAAAATCCTCAGATGCTCGAGGCTGTACCTCCCTAGCTGGGTCTCCATGTGATAGAGCTTCCTGTTCCTGTGATACCTGGGAAAAATTTCTCGCTGACTTCCTGCTATTCCACTTGTTCAGAGGGTAGTCTTTGAAAAGGTGCCCCACCTTGTGGCAACGCCTACATCTGAAAGGTACCCCCTCATAGTCCAGCATTTGTCTCCTCGCTGCATCCCTCCACTGTATGTTAATATACTCCGGAAGCCCATTTGTGAGGTCCATGTGTACTAATATTCTGGCATAAGCCATTCTTCCTGTCGAGATAAAAGATTCATCATGAGTAAGGTACGAGCCCATGGCGTCCCCAATTTGTCTGAATATCTGCTCTGTCCAGAAGTGACAGGGAAGACCCGGAAGTCATACCCAAATCGGTCCAGCCCTCGCCTTTTCCGTCTCTGGATCAAACATCGGAGTCCACCTTCGAAGGAGGACTGGTGCTTGATCAATGTGCCATATGGTAGAGAGGACCCAATTAGTATGAGCAAGGCTTTTGAAACGCAGGGAAAACCAACCCCTCACAAAGGTTTGTACTCGAGGGGGTTCCGACAGATGGTGACCCCATACCTCCATCGTCCATTTCTGTAGCCTCTCTACGCTGTAGTGTCTGCCTCTAACACGCCCTACCAGAACCTTTTCTGCCGAGTCCATTGCCTCACAGAAAGGAGTGTTCTCGGCCAATTTTAGGAAGATTTCGTTGCTGCTTTGAGGGAGGCATTTTTTCCTTTTTGAAATCCCTGTTAGTTTGTTGCATGTTCCAGCCGCCACCCTATCCTCCTGTCCATCCGCAAGTGCGGCCGAGTCCCTCCCCGCCAATGGCTCTTTTGCCCTTAGGTTGTCGAAATACCCTGAAAAAATGCCTATCCCCATGAAGTTGCCTTGGGGAGGGTTTCCCGTGTCTGTTGGAGCAGATAGAACCGGTGTTCGGCAATCCTGTGCTAGAGGATGCCCCTCCAAGGGTTTATCTGCCTCAAACCCCACAAGGTTCGAACCCAAATCTGGCCCTAGGGTTTGTGTGTCTGGTGCTCGTCCACAAATGACCTCCGTTAAGGGTTCCGCGAGATGAGTAGGGCCTGTGTATTCCCGGATGGCCATTGCTTCTGTAGCAATCGAGATAGAGGGTATATGCTGCCGAGAGAGGGAAGGTAGGGCATCGACCTCTGCAGCAAGTTCGTGCTCAAATGATAAATAATCATCCACAGTGGACCCGGTCTGTGGCCAAATCGGTAGATTTTCCGAAGTACCCGTGGAAAAAACGTCTTTGACCTCCATAACTGTCGAAAACCCGAGCTGACAGCTGCCTGCAGGTATGTCGGTGGGGGACCAAAAACCGTCTAGGGGAAAACAAATAAACTTAACCGGTCGAAACTGCAAATAGCTATAGAAAAACTTGAGAAAGCCACGAATGATCCTTAAACTGTAATGGGGCTCCTTCCTATTATTCTCAGGTCCAAGTAACAGGTTACATTCACCGGGCTCGCTGCCCTAATCCCCAGGTTCGTTCACCGGGCTCGATGCCATAACCCCATTCGCCTGTGTCCGCCATCTCCATTCCGCTGTGCATTTGGTATTTCTATCGTTTGCATCTCCAAAATCGCTTCTTGTAGAGTTGTTACCAGGATTTTGTAACATTTTTATCATTTGTTTCTTTTGAAATTCTTCCAAGCTATTATTAATATCCAATGTTTTGCCTAGAATTTATTTTACCAAAGAATTGCCAAACTTTTCCATAGAATGTAATACTACTTTGGATTACCTAGATGATAAATATTCAATGTTACATTGCTCTTGAAAACTTTGATCTTGTTCACAATATGAAGAATAATCATTATTATTCATCAAATTTATCAATTGATCCTCCTCATCTATTTGTGAAAGAGTAAATATTGGTTGAATATCCTCAAAGTCTTCATTATCATCATCAATCCAAACTTCACTTTCTACTTCAGTTATTGTTTTTGCAGGTGGATACAATGTGAATTTCTTAGTAGAACTACCATAAGAAATGTACATATCACCAGATCTACAACTTATGAATGCATCAGTTGTAGCTAGCCAAGGTCTACCAAGGATTAATGGATGGCCTCCTAAATTATTCTTGGGAGTTAAAATCATAAAATCAACAACATACTCCCATGGGTCTAAAGATGCATATACATATTGTAATATACCATCAAGTTTGATAACATATATATCTGCTAACTGTAATAAAGTTGGGGTATATTGAAGATTAGGAAGCTTTAATTGATCCATAGTATGCTTACTCATGATATTAATGGTTGCTCTTAAATCAATCAAAGTGTTTGGAATCAATACCATTGATGTGAATTTTTACATTAGGGCTACTTGGATCTAAATATTTTTGAACTATTAGTTTCCCCATTATAATATATGTAATCTTTCCTACCAATTGAATTTTTTTAACACCTTTTTTTTCCCTAGTGTTTTAATGCACAACTCCTTTATTGTCTTTGCAAATATAGGAATTTCATTTATTGCCTAAAGTAAAGAAATTTTGATGCAAAAATTATTCAATTCATCTAGCATATTGTACTCGGGAAAAACAATTTGCCTTTCTATTCCCTTATCAATTTTGAGCCTTTCAGGAAAAGGGGGACTTTGTAGGGAAACATAAGGTTGCTCTACTAGAGGAATTGTAGGAGTTGGTTTTATTTGGTTGTCACCTAATTGTGTAGGAACATATTCCTTTGGAGGAGTCTTTTCTTGATCAAGAGATGCCTCTTTTTTAGGAATTTTATCCTCCTTAAATTCTTGGATGACAACTGGTGGTGATTTATTTTGCAAAACCCTACCAGATCTAAGTTGGACATCATTTATACCTAGAGGGGCTATCATGCAAGCTTGAAAATTTTGACCCTCAACATTATAGATAGGTTGTTGAGGAGCTTTATTATTTGGATTCAGAAGTGGTTGAGTAGGTAGTTGATTGGATTTTTGAGGAAATGGAGTGGATGGAAAGGGAAGTGGTTGACTTGTATTCAATTGGGGTTGGAATTGTGGTTGCATAGGTTATGAATATTGAGAGGGGTAATATTGAGGTTGGTATTGAGGGTATGGTTGTTAGAATTGAGGATATTGAGGATTTCTACCATAATAATTTTGCCAACCCTCTGACCAGGCTGAGTTTTGGGATTGAGGTGGCCAAATTTTCGAAGGCATAGGTGCATTCTAATTACTTTGTGGTTGTGTATATGTTTTATATTGTGAATTAGGATCTTGAACCATACCAGTTTGCCTAGGATGCTATGGTATCTTAGGAGCAACAAAGCAAAGTGATTCAACTTGACTTGTTCCAGCTTCATCTTGAAAAACAACCTTAAGCCCAGGTATTGAGGGAAATTATTTTGTATCATGATTTTCTGCACATATGACACATATCTCAACACTATCCAGAAGATATTCACATAGAGCATGTTTTTCCTACACTCAGGACAAAAAATAGATAATGCAACATTCTCGACTTTTTGCTTATTTTGTATCCTTAAAGTATCCAGTTGTTCACTAAGATTTCCAAGGATATATGTTTTAAAATTATCAAGAAAATTTCCTAATTCTGCTCTACTTATTGTTCTAGATGCAGATTTTCTTACTCTCGACATGACTGGGTCTCTTGGATTTTTTCCATATTTTGCTTTACCTCTTGCAATGTGTTTGCACAACTCACAAATTTCATCAAATGAAAATTGAGAGACATCTCCTTTTCCCATTAAATTGAGGAGATCAATCCACTCATCTCTTATAGTTTTTAGCAAAATATTTTTTAGTGTCTCTTCATCTAAATTGTGCATTTTATCCCTTTTGATATTGTAGGCAAACATTTCCACCAAATCTTCAAGGTTTTCATCCTCTTTTTGAACCATCTTAAATACTTCATCCTTTAGATTACGATGCATACAATAATCTTTGTATTTTTCTAGGAATACTCTTTTCATATCGTCTCATGTTATAATAGAATGTGTTCCTAGACCCATGAACCATTTAAGGGATCCATATTTTAGAGTGGTTGGAAACAATTTCAATTTTTGAGTATCAAGTAAATAATCATACGATATACATAATACTTCAAACTCAAAAATAAATGTCTCAATATCGTCAGTTCTTAAGCCATGAAAATTGGGGAGGATAGAAGGTGATATATTTTTCATAGTAGTTTTGGTATCTTCATCTAGAATGGGAAATCAATAAGGGTCTTCTTCACAGAAGTATCTGTCATCTCCCCTTCCACCTCTACCACCTTGACCTCCTCTATTTCCTCCTCTAGATCTTCCTCCACCAATCATTGGTCCACCATCTCCATTGCGTACTTATCCTACCCCTTCTCCTGCCATTGTGGATTCCTTTGAACTAACATAAGGTTCAATAATAGGATTGTCTACTTCTTCCTCTGGTTCCTCTACTAAGGGTATGTCAAAAAATGTTTCCTCCTCTTCCTCACTAGATACTTCTAACTCTTGTCCTAGGAGTTGTTCACTTGTTGAAGAGAGAAATACAACTCTTTCAGTGGGGGATGTAGGTTCTTCATCTACAACTTATGTGGATGAAGTTGGTGAGTCCCTAGGCTGAATTTCAAACATATGTACCTCATGGAGTCTATGTCTACTTGCTATGGATGGAATGCGAGTGTCAGTGGATGGTGTGGCACTACGTGGTCTGGCAGGGGTGGTTGGTGATGTTGGTATTGAACTACATCCTCTACCTCTACTTATAAATCTACCCCCAAAATCTCATTCTTTATACATGCATTCTAAATTATTTTAATATGATTTTAATTGTGCATCGTGTTGGAAACAATGATAATACTGAGAGGGGGGGTGGGTGAATCAATATTAAGGCTAATTTTAACTTTTTAAGCCTATTTACTTTTCTTATTAATCTTGGCACCCATTCATATAGTCAACAATAATATGTAATATGGAAGAAACATTAAATCAACATACAAGCATACACACCATGAGCATCATACACATGAGACACAAGGTTTTACGTGGAAACCATTTTGGGAAAAAATCACCAAATCTTGATGTAAATAAGAGCACCTACTCTATTACATCAATATATTTTGTGAGCACCCACTCACAGGAAGCACCAACTAGGCTTTGATTGTTTGCTAGCACCGACTAGCAGGAAGCACCAACCCTCTCTTTTTGTAGACACCCGTCCAACTTACTAGAAACACCATGTCAGGCATCGACCTCACGAATTTTTTGCAAGCACCAACTTGCAGCTCCTTGGATTTTTGCAAGCCAACTTGTAGGAGGCACCAACCCCTAAGCCTTCTCAAGCACCCACTAGAGATGGAAGCACCAACTTCCTGTATGTAGGCACTAACCCACACTCAAATAGGAACCATATGTTCACTGTAAATGGAAGTCACTCTGTCTGATCTCAACTTTGTTCTTTTCTCACTTTGCTCACTCTGCAGCAACACCTTGATCTGATCAACAATAGTCACTCATCACAGTCCATGCAAATTTGTCCTCTACTCTCCATCAACATGCTCTCAATCTCTACCTTTTTCTCTCTTGAGCACAGGCTCAACTCTTAGCCTTCTTTATTTGCACAGGCACCTTTGGCCTTTCTTGTAGTGCAGGCACTTTCAACCTTTCTCACAGAGCATAGGCGACTTCGAACTTTCTCACATAACACAGACAACTATGACCTTGCTCACAATAGCGCACAAGCAAATTTTGCCTCACACACAACGCACAGGAAACTTCTGCCTCACACACAGCGCATAGGAAACTTCTGCCTTTACTCACATAAATGCAACTCTCGGGGTCTCATACCTCTACATAGGCACTCTTGGCATCAGTTTAAAGAACTAGCTCTCACTCAGCCTTACACAGTAGTGCACACACTCAGATATTTTACACTTAGCTCACTTGAAACTATGTTTCTTTCCCCTACTATGCTCATCTGAGATCTTGGGTTTTGTTCCTCTGCTGCCCCTGATCGATGCTGCCACTCTATCCGACATTCACACTGCGTGAGTGTACATTGACATGGCCCTTCCATTATGTTGTTTCATCTAACTTAGTCTCTGCTACTACATTAACCATGAGAATGGGCACTTGACAGTTTCTCCATACTAAGAATGAATTCTCAGTCCACTTGCTCACACCAACCAAGCACAATACTCTCTCTGTGAAACTCTCCCATCACTAAGGCTCTCCATGCTTATTCATGGTTTCACATGGCTTGGTTGTACTTCGGCATGGCTTCTCAACTGTACTCAGGCATGGCATTCCTTGTCGTTGTTGCGTCTCCTGTCTGTTTCTTGTCACAGTGCAGAAATAGTGATCGACCTTGCAGACTTCATCACCTGACTACATGGAGCTCCATGCTGAGAAATTAATTCTCAGATGACCTCAAGGCAGACCCAACACTCTTTCCTGAAGATCGTGGTCCTTTATGCCTTGACCCAACGATCTCTGACAGTCACCATTACTCCTGAGACCAACTCCTCTACCTCTGCATTCAATCTCGTAACTGCTGACCCATACGCCTTTACCTCTCTATACTACACTATCAAATAAATTCAACATCACAGCTTCACAGTAGTGCAATGTTCCTACTGAGGCCAATCTTCTTTTGCTATGCTCTGCGCGATTGGCTATATGGATTTACATGACCAAGAGCCTACCCAATATCGAAATCTCCCTCTATCAGAACTTTTTCAATAACCAACTGTTCTAAAGTTTCGATATCCTAATCCTCCGATTGCCGAGCTCCTTCTACTTAGCCCTCACAGTGCACTTCTCACCATAGGACCGCTGCCTATGACCTACCACTTATCATTATGGTTCTTAAGCCTTCAGACTCCTACCAAGCACCATTATCCCTTTGTTGACTACTCTGCACCCTTGGTTCTTTGACCTCTCATGACCATGCGCCAACCAAATATCAGAATCCCTTCTATATTGGAACTTTTCCAAACTCTAATCGTTCTAAAGTTCCAATGTCTTCAACCTCCAATTTTTTACTTCTGATATGACATCATCACTCCACGTAGCGACTCCTTAGTGGTGACATGTTTCACCAGTTTTGGCCCATTAGCCTACCCAACCAGGTTGAATATGCTTGCCATGTGTCCTGCTATACTTCCACGTCATGCTGACGTCAACTTCCACTGTACCTTATCAAAGCCAACCAGACCTTGCCATTTGTCCTTATCGAAGCCAATCACATGCTACCATGTATCCTTATTGGAGCCAATCATATCTTGCCATGTGTCTTGCTAGAGGAGAGAGAGGAGGACCCATCAACCTTGATTTTGCACTAAAATCATTTTTAATCTTCCTTTGACATTCCTCAACACTTTTAAAGGCTTATTAACACTTATCAATATCGCAATATTTTAAAGGTTCCTCACTTGACAAAGTTCTGATATTGTGATCTCTGATATGTTGATGTTCTGATACGCCGATCTCTGGGATTTCGATATCCTCCAACCTCCGATACAACCTGCTCCGATATATCGCACCTCCAATATTATGATATCGCCGATATGCCAACCTCCGACATTCCAATGCGCTAATATGTCGAACTTCGGGGTTTTGATCTCCTGCTGCGTCGATATGCTGACCTTCGATCATGGATGCATCGATATGCTGACCTTCGATCACTGATGTATCGATATGATGACCTCCGATTGCCAACGCGATGACGTGCCAATCTCCGATATCCTGGACCTTCGATATTCTAGTCTTCTTTAGAACTTCAAGTCCCTAATCATCGACATGCCATAAAGTTTGATCCAGGAGTCCATTTTTGGACTTCCGCATATCGTTGGAAAGCTCTTCTAGTGCATTTTCCAATGGAGAGGGTCTGATATAGTCTTTGAGCCCATATACTACCTATAATATGGATCCAATATCTCTGACATTATTTTTCTTCTTGACTCTCCAGATAGTTGGAATCACAACCACCAAAGTGATCCTCTGCATGAAGCATGCATCTACCATGGACTTCCTCCTAGTCCATCACTGTAATAAATAGTTTTATCTCTTCTCTAATAAGCCTGCTACTATGATGATTCTCTACATGAAGCCTGCAGCTACCATGAGATTCCTCCCAGGCCATCACTGGCAACATTTGTTGTGAAAATCATCCAACCTAGTCTGGTTGACATCAATGCCAACACTCCAACCAACAGTTAGGAAATGCTCCTAACTATTATGCTTCTATACCAATAGGTGTCATATTTCATGATTGACATGATGAGCTCTGTAATATGTTCATTCCTTTCCTTGTTTCAAAGGTTTTCCATATTATCAAAAAATAAAAAAATGTAAAAAATGTAAAGAGGGTATACCCTAAGAGAAAAATCAAAGGGTAAAAATAAATAAAATGATAAAAAAGTGAAAGAAATGAACCCCAAACAAAAATAGACCATAAAAGTGTGCAAGTCCAAAATGCCACTACTTTTTCATTTTCTGTAATAAGCATTGTGTGCAGCTTGTTAACTTATGCCACAATTGATGAATGGCCAAACATCTTAATCTTGGCTAGTTCATGTCTGAATTTCCTGTTTTAAATATAGAGAATAAAATCTGACCAAACTGTTTAATCTTGGCAGATAAGTAGATAGGTAGAGTAAATAAAAAGGAGCTCAACAGTTTAATCTGAGCCCTTGGATGTTATAAGGGTAGACTTAGGTAGGCTTACTATGCAAAGAAAAGAAAAGTTGATGAGGGTTTTCCAGTCTAAGTGCACCCAAATAAAGAAGAAAAGATGCTAGGCCAAAGTAGGAAGGGTAGGTAGATGGTGTTGCAGAATGATACTTGTGATAGATTATGTCTCTAAAAGTGTTAATCTTTATCTCTATCACAAGTGCAATGGCAGACATTATACTTGATGTAGCTCAAGCGAGGCAAGGTTACATAACTAACTCCCCTTCATATTTTTCCCTAATCATTCACTAATTCCCCCTAAAGTATTAAGATTTGTGCTTAATATCACTTCAAAACCCCTTTTTCCCCCTTTAGCCTAAGTTTTAATGCAAAATTTCAAACATTGGCTTAGCGCTTTCCATTTCGATTTCATATTAAATATTAACACTTATTATATAACTCCTAAATAAACATAACCCTTCCCGTATTAATATATTACAAAATCCCGATACTAATATATTCCCTCCCCCGGTCGATTACGACCATAATCATACATTTAAACGAGGAGTAATAGGTTATTTGAAATTTGTTAAAAGCCTTCCCGCCCTGCCATATGGGATTAATTAACCCCCGGTTAATTAATAAACCAGCCCCGACCAATAGAAATATGCCCGAAACGATTAAATCATTTATAAACATGCCGGGCCCGCAGCTGTTAAAACCCCGCCATGTCCTCTGCCCGTTCGCCGTCCGAACATGCCCCGCTCATCCAACAGTCTATATCGATTTCGCGACCCCCCTTGTGACCGCGCTTTAACTCGCGATCACAAGGCAGTTTTCCGCCCGTACCAAAGCCATGCGTCACCCGATCAATGTGTTCGCTCGCCCTCCGCCCAATACCACTCGACTCCAAAAGTGGTGCTAGCAAACTGCTTACCGCCTTCTGCTTACGTCATCCGCCCTCCGCTGATGCCATTTTCTTGACGCCCGCTCCTGTTCTGAGATCTCCAGTCCCTGAGGAATCAAACATTGGCATTCAATGGAGTTCGTTAGGTTTACAATCGCATTTGTGATTCTTCTGATCATATCCGCCATGTTCGTTGCATCCTCTGCGACAAAGCTAGTGGGTGCACCTTCTCCTTCACCTGAAGTCGAGTCCGGAGGAGCTCCCTTGTCCTTGGTATCTGTAATGGCTGCATCGTTTTTTTCTTGTATCGGTGCATATCTCGCTTGGCTGTGATGATAAGTGGCAATATCTAGAGTTTAAGAGACTGATGTAGCCTATGGGGCAGCCATGAGCAGGGGGTGGGTTTACCATTTGATTTGTATTTCCTCATATTTTGAGGTATTTACCTGACAAAGGTACTTCCCAGACAAAGCTATTGACCAGGGCGAGATGAACAGAGGTAAACAGGTCAAAGTGTATCAGATCAGGGTTAAAGAGTATTAGCAAAGACAGGGCAACCAGTGACTGAAGAAGATAACTGCAAGCCAAATCATAGGTCCTGCCTCCAACACATTCAACAAAAACAGGACCAGCACAACATCAGTTTATCTTTTTCCTATTTTCAAGACTAGCTGTTTCTATTTTCTTATAAACTATTTTTAGTCATCCTAGATATTATCTCACTCTGTTATGAGATATTTGTTATAATTTGTTGCATAAATACCCCTCCATTGGAGTATTGAGGGACAAATTCCTAGACTTTGCTGTAATATTGATTTTTGGAATAAAGAGCTGTTGGAATCAAATGTTGCATGGCTTCCTGGATGAAGAATTGAAGCAGAGGACTTGTCACAGACTTCTTGAATCAACCACCGGATCAATAAGTCCTCTATATCTTGTGTTTTAAAGTTTTCTTAGTTTATTATATGATCTGTGTTTCACAATCTGAATGATAAAGAAAAGATTAATTTCAGAATATGCTTGATTGCACTCTGTTTCCACTCATTATTGTTCTCTGTGCTTTCTTCATAATTAGGATAAGTAGTGAAATATTAATTGCTCATGTTTCCTAATTCTTTCATGTTGATTATTTGCTAAAGAATACTTAACTGCTCCTTATTAGTAATCATCAAATTTCCCTCTTTAAATAGGTTGAAGGATCCTTAGCTGCCCTTCACCCAATTTGAGCCCATTCCATCTGTTTCAAGTCTTTATTTGTTCCCTGTTTGACTACCTTGCTCTGTGAAGCTAGCCTTTGTTAAGAAACCCAATCCAAAAAGCCATATTCCTTGACTCCATTAGCCAAATGGCGTGAACTACTCAGTCTTACCTCTCTGCTCTATTGAATCTCACCACCCAAACTCAAACAAAACTCCTAAACTTCATAACTAGCCTAATACCTTTCAAAACAAAGCTAAATCATAAAGAGAGAGCCCTCTCTGGATACAGATTGGCTAGATTCTGTATCTAAAAGATTGGTTTGTGGTTACCTCGGCCTCCTTTCCCCTTCTTACAACTTCTGGGAAAACCTGAGTGATAACATCAATGGCGACTCCACTGGGGACCTGAATAATTTGTTTGTTACTACTGTTTTCTGTATAAGCTATAGACGGAGCCTGAAGTTAGCCAGGTAGCCTTTGAAATGCTTTTGCTTTGCAATTGCAGAAGTAAATGAATGCTACTTCAGTCTATCTCTGGTCTAGCTTATAGATTGGACAGTTGGTTTCAAATACTTGATCAGTTCCTCTTTTCAAATAAGTCTTTAAGAAAGTTCAAAATTCCCACATCTAAAACTTCTTAGAAGAGACTGTTAAAGTTGTATTGTCAAATATATTTCAAGAAAAAACCAAAAACACACCTAGAAACCTAGCTTCAGAAAGGATTCATTACACCAGATCGAATCCGGATCCAAATCCCCCACCTGTGTTTGAAAATCCTAATCTGATTCCTAGGATTCTTAGAAGACAAGAGAGCCAAGAAAATTCTGCTAGTTCTCGGCCTCTATACAGATCAAGATCCTATCCTGTGAGGTGGATCTACCCTGAGGACGAACCTTTTGATGAGTATTTTGAAAACTCTTTATTTGTGACCTTTTCAGAATCTGGGTTAACCCACACAGTTCAAGATCCAATATTCATTGAAAATTTGCAGATTGAAGTTGTTACTTCACACCTTGACAGACATTTGCAGAACTCCATTCAATTTGAGCTTACCTCTGAAAGAACACCAAACCTTTCTGTGATTACTACAACTTCTCCAAGTTCACCATCAGCACCTCATACTTCCCAACCTCCAGCCACCCCTTCCACTCCTCCATTTGCAACACACATTCCCATTGTTATCCCTACTCCTCCAGTTGTCACATCTACTTCCACAACCATGGCAAACCGATAAACTCCCGTGCACTTACCTGCCAATCCAGGGGCTATGCCCCAAGACTATCAAAGTAAAATCACTTCTTTTGAAGGTACTGGCACTTACATAGCTCAACAACATACCATGAAAATGACCGACTATTTTGAAATATATGAGGTTGATGCTGATGATGTTAGAATGAAATTATTTGTTCAAAGTTTAACTAGAGATGTTAGAACCTGGTTTAGAGCCCTCCCTGCAAACAGTATCAATGACCCACAAGCTCTTTATCAAACCTTCTTGAACAGATGGGAAAAGAAGAAAGATCCTCTCCACATTTTATCAGAATATGAAAACCTAAGAAGAGGCACACAAGAAACTGTCCAAGATTACTGTACTAGATTCAATAATGTCTACAATGCTATTCCTCAAAATCTCAGACCTCCTCCAGATTTGGCCTTGATCAAATTCCCTGATGCATTTGATTCTGATATGGCATACCAACTTAGGGAAAGAGCTCCTCTAACTTAGAAGAGATGCAAAGTATAACTGTCAGCATTGAGGTCAACCTGATTTCTAAATGATCTTGGGCTAGAGCTGAAAGGAGGACACCTTTCAAAGAAGAACCTTCTGCCTTTGAACAGAAATTAGATGCTATTATTAAGGGAATGGATAGGCTTGGAGATAGAGTAGAAACAATCGAGAGAAAATCCCCTTGGGATGGTTAACCAAGCAATACTGGGAGAAATCCAAATTTCAGGAAGAACCAAAATCCTAACACTGGAAAGACAGGGCTTGACCAAAATATTAGGCCCCCATTTCAAGAAAATTATGCTGAAGCCTCAACTTCTGATGAATCAACAGAAGACACTCAAATTAATCTGATGGGACTCAAAAATGAACAACAAGTTTTCTTGACCCAAGAGGATCAAGAAGCTCACATTCTTAAACAATTCCAAACTCAGTCAGGTGAATCATTTGACTTTAGGGAGGGATATGATACAACCATTTATGAAGTCCAAAAACAATACAATCTGAGGAGTAGAAGAATAGATGTCCCTGAAACCAATAAACAGAAAGATACCAAGTAGCCTAACAAAGATAAGATCAATACCCCCCCTATACATATTCTTTCTAGAACAAGTCCTAACCCTAATAACCTAATTGTTGAAGATGTATCAGATAATCAACCACCTAACAGACAACCTTCCACTTCTATTCCTTCTAAAGGAAACGTAGAAGAGCCTCTAGAACTTGATTTGGAAACAACTTCAGCCCATAATCCCACTCCTAAAGAGGAGAGAAACGTAGAAAATCCATTTGTTCGAAATACAAGAACTCATACCGAAAAACCTTTTAATCTTGAGACAGAAGTAGGCAAACTAAAGATAGCTGTTCCATTATCAGAATTAGTTAAACATGATGTCTACAGAAGTCAAATCAGCAGATCACTCAAAATTTCTGTGAACAAAGATTCAGTAAATGTTTTTGATGACCAGTGGGAATTGATCTTTGGCCCTAGAGTAAATGGTAAAACAGTAGAGGGAGAAGTTCCTCCTTTCTATGTAAGTTTAAACATACATGATAAAATACTTCATAATGCCATGTTTGGTTCTGGTGCTTCCCATAACTTAATGCTTAAATCTGTAATGAAGAGACTAGACCTTGACATCACCAGGCCATATAAAGACCTTTTCTCTTTTGATTCAAGTCAGGTCAGATGTTTGGGTTTAATCAAAGACTTATGTGTATCACTAGTCCAATATCCTGCCAAAACCATCTTAATGGACATAGTAGTAGCTGATATTCCACCAAAGTATGGCATGTTATTGTCTAGATCTTGGGGTGCAAATCTTCAAGGATCTCTACAGTTAGACATGTCTTACGCTACTATTTCAGTGTTTGGTCAACCCAAGAAACTATACAGAGAAACCTTAATGAAGTATGTAGTAAGTAGTCAAGAGAAACCTCAAAATTTCTCTATCTACTCAGTACATTCAGATATGGATTCTTTTATCCTTTACAATGCTGAAATTGATCCCTCACATAAAATAAAAGTTTTAGCAGATAAAACAGAAGAAATTGCAAATGAAAAGTCTAGTGTTCGAATACAAGAAATTTCTGAAAATCATGAAACATCAGATAAACCAGAAGAAACTAAAAAACCAGATCTCCCTATTAAACAGATCCCTGAAACTCCAGATACTAATTATGAACATGAAATCCTTTGGTACTTAGAATTTGATGGTTCTATGAACAAATTAGGAGCAGGAGCAGGAGTCTGGGTGCACAATCTTGAAAACAATCATGCTGAAGGCCATGCCTACAGATTAAACTTTAGGTGCACTAATAATATGGCTGAATATGAAGCTCTATTGCTAGGTCTTAAACTGGTCAAGAAATTGGGAGCAACTAGAGTATCAGTCCTAGGAGATTCTGATTTAATCATTTAACAGATAAAAGGGAAGTTCTTAACAAATGATCCTAGATTAAGAAAGTATAGAGGAACAACTATAGAGATCCTCAATACATTTCTAGAAACTCAGCTTGCCAAAATCCCGAGAAAACATAACTTGCAAGCTCATAGCCTGGCAATGTTTGCCAGCACCTGTAAATTACCATTTGAACCAAATCATCAATTCACAGCTGAAATTAGACACAGGCCAGCCATACCCAACAATGTAAAGAACTGGCAAGTGTTTGACAGTGATAATCAGATCAACAATTTTTTAACCCTAGAAGAAGAATTTTCTAGCACTAACATAGATGTAGATACAATTAGTGAGTCTAATCTAACAAATCAGATAGAAACAGACATTTCAGCAGAAAATGCAACTCAAATGCTTCATCCAATGAAATTTACCAAAAAGGAAATACAAGATCTTAAAGAAATAGACGTTGATGAGATTATTGAAGGAGAATATGAAGTTATCAATTTGAAAGACAATCATTTGCCCAAAGGATTAACTCCTTTGGAAGATCTCTTTGATTTCAACAATATTCCAAAGAAACCCAAGATGGAACCTCTAAAAGCAGACATTGAAGACTATAACATAGGAATTGAAGAAAATCCAAAAATGGTAAAATTATCCAAATCTTTGCCCCCTGATCAAAAACTTAAGTATGTTGAACTAATCAAAGAATTCCAGGATGTTTTTGCCTGGAGCTATGAAGACCTGAAATCTTATGACACCTCTGTAATTCAACATACAATACCCCTCAAGGAAAATAAAAAACCATTCAAACAAAAGCTCAGAAGAATTAACCCTGTACTGCTTCCTTTAATTGAAAAATAAATCAAACGAATGCATGATGCAGGGATAATTGCTCCAATCAGATTTTCAAAGTGGGTGTCTAATTTAGTGCCTACCAGGAAGAAAACAGGAGAAATCAGATTATGTGTTGACTTAAGAAATGTAAACAAGGTTTCTTTGAAAGACAATTACCCTTTACCTAAGATGGATCATATTTTACAAAGAGTAGTAGGTGCTTCTAGGATTTCACTTTTGGATGGGTTTTCAGGTTATAATCAGATTCTGGTTCATCCTGATGACCAGGAAAAGACTGCATTTACAACACCATGGGGTACATTCAAATATGTTAAAATGCCATTTAGACTTAAAAATGCAGGGGCTACCTTTGAACGAGCAATGGACATATCTTTTGCAAAAGAAATTCACGATTTCCTGGTTATATATCTAGATGACCTCACTGCATTTTCTAAATCAGATCAGCAACATTTAGATCATTTGAGACAAGTGTTTTTAAAATGCAAAAAGTATGGTATTTCACTAAATCCTAAGAAGTCATTGTTTGGTCTGGAAGAAGGCAAACTCCTAGGCCATATTATCTCCAAAGATGGCATCAGAATTGATCCTACTAAAATAGAAGCCATTCTGCAAATACCCCACCTCAAAAATGTCAAAGAACTTCAAGCTTTCCTAGGAAAGATTAACTTTTTAAGAAGATTCATATCTAATTTGGCTGAATTAATTAGATCACTGAACAATATGTTAAAAAAGGATTCAAAGGTTAAATGGACAGTAGAAGCCAAACAAGCATTTGAAGAAATTAAAATGGCTTTGACCAGAACACCAGTGCTTACAAGTCCAAAGTTTGATAGGGACTTCATAATATTTTCATTTGCATCAGAATACACCATCGCTGCTGTTTTACTACAAAAAGATGATCAAGGATGCAAGAAACCCATAGCCTTTTTTAGTAAAGCACTTAGAGATGCACCTCTAAATTGCACAATCATGGAAAAACAAGCTTTTGCACTTGCGAAAACTATTGAAGACTTTAGAGTCTATATATTGTACTCCCATGTAATAGCTTATGTACCAAATGCTGTTGTCAAAGACATCCTGACCCAAGATGGAATTGAAGGCAAACGAGGTAAATGGATAGCTAGTATATTGGAGTATGATATTGAAATAAAACCTACAAAGCTTATAAAAGGACAGGGATTGGCTAAACTCATGACTGAAACAAACTTTCAAGCCCTGGATATTAATGAATTGGATAATGAATAGGATATGGCGACTCCACAAATCAGCCAGGCCTTCTTAGAATCACCTTGGTATGCTGATATAACTCATGTATTATTAAACCTGCAGGCTCCTCCAGGGTTATCCAGAACAAATAAAAGGTTTTTAAAGATGAAAGCTTCAAAATTTTGTATTTTAGATAATGCTCTCTTTTGGAAAAATCATGAAGGTATTCTATTGAATTGTTTAATAAAAGAAGAAGCTGACAAGGTTCTCAAAGAATTTCATGCAGGGGACTGCGGTGGACACCTTTATTGGAAGTCAACTACATACAAAATCCTAAGGGTTGGATTTTATTGGCCAACCTTGTTCACTAATATAAAGAATTTGTCACTGCTTGCCATAAATGTTAAATTTTTGAAGGCAAGAGAAAACTTTTACCTCTACTCCTGAGACCAATTTCCATTGAAAAGCCCTTTCAACAATGGGGTTTGGACTTCATTGGAGAAATACACCCTCCCTCTTCTGGCCAACATAAATGGATTCTTACTGCCACAGACTATTTCACCAAATGGAAAGAAGCCATTCCTTCTAGACAAGCCAATGATACAGTGATTATATGATTCTTATAAACCAATATATTGTCTAGATTTGGCTGTCCTGAAAAGATCATAACCAATAATGCTGCTGCCTTCAAGTCCAAGAAAATGATAAATTTTTGTAACAAATACCATATCACTTTAGGCCATTCCACAGCCTATTACCCTCAAGGTAATGGTCTAGTTGAGTCTTCCAATAAAAGCTTGATTAATATTATTAAGAAATTGTTGGAAGAGAACAAGAAAAACTGGCACAAGAAACTTACAAATGCACTATGGGCAGACAGACTTACTACAAAAAGATCTATTGGAACTAGCCCTTATGAGTTAGTTTATGGCATGGAGGTTGTATTTCCTTCATCTTTAGGAGTTCCTGTAATGAAATTACTGCAAGAAGCTCAGGTAGAACCCAACGATATCCAAAGGAGAATAAATCAAACCATCCATTTGCAGCAGACCGGAGAAGAAGTGCACCAAAGATCCCAAGTGTTACAAGAAAAACTCAAGAAAATATTTGATAAAAGGACCAAAGCAGAAGACTTCTACCTTGGAGACAAAGTTATAAGATTGATCCAGGTGGATATTGGTGGCTACCCGCTAATTCCACTTGGATCCCCTCTAGTGCTTCTTACAGTTTTTTTCAGTTTCCTTAATTATAGCACAGTTTACTATTTTTAGCAGTTTTTCGGGTCCTAAACTTCCGGAGCCGTTTTGAGGCCCTAAACGACGTTTTTTGGGAAATCCACCGCCAGCAATTTTTCTGATAAAAATCGTCTTTTTCGTCGTAGTCCTCGGAGAGATCTTTCCAACGGGCTATCATGCACGTCAAACGGAGATAGTACGACCAATTCGCGACCCCGGGAAGTTGATGTACCAACTTACCCAAAAACAGGGCCCACAATTTGGCGTTTCATCTTCTAGGGTTAGGTTTTGGAATGTGAAGGGTTTTCCATTGTTTCTCAACAATAAATAGGCCTTCGAGCCTCATTGTAAGACAGTTCAGAGGCATGTAGCCACCACATCTCTTCTCAGAGATAAGCTACCATCGCCTTAGCTGGTTTATTTCCATTTCTGTTTGTAAGCATATTTCAGTATTTTACAGTAATGAATTGAGGTATTATTTCCGCTGCATATCTGTCTTTATGGTTATCTCTGTGTTTTATTGCGTTCCTGTTTAAATTTGGATCAGTGGTATCAGAGCGGTATGCTTTTCTTCTTTGTTTTTCTTTGCATGTCCCCAACAAGGTCGGGATATAAGGAGTTATGGCTTGAACTGGTCGAACCTTTGCAAGACCAGCCTCGCAAATCCTGACGGCCTCCCATGGCGGATGAAAAGAAAGACGAGGGGGCAGGAGATCCTATCAAAATCTTGCTCGAAGAAGCCCTCGAGCAACAAAGGAACGCGATGATGGACAACTTTGCCCAAATCCTTCAGCGACTACCCAGGGGCGACGCATCGGCTTCCAACAGCAACTTTGGAAACGCCACACCATTTAAGGCACAAGTTAATTTTGAAATCCCCATATTCGAGGGTCAGATAGACGCAGATGCCGTCGGTAAATGGTTAAATGTGCTAGAGGGTTATTTTTCTGTTCATGATTTTTCCAGTCGGGAAAAGATTATTTTCGCTCTTCTCAAAGAAGCCCCCCACGTCAAGGATTGGTGGGAAACCTACTGCGAACAGAAAGATGAAAGTACAGGCTCACTATTTTCAGTCGCACCGACTTGGGATTCATTTTGAGATGCCATCAAGGAGCAGTACTACCCTGTCGGAAGCTATGAGGATGAATACATAAAGTGGACCACGCTACGGCAGGGAAGGGACCAAGACGTACCAGAGTTTACCAATATTTTCCATACCCTTCGCACAAAGTTCAGTATCAAGGATACAGAGCAACATTTGGTACTAAAATACCGTGGCTGCCTGCACAAGTACATCCAAGAAGAAATAGAATTCCTGAACATCTCCTCGCTCGGCATGGCATACCGATATGCCGTCAAGGTCGAGCAAAAGTTTAAACAGAAGAAGTGAGACTTTGGGTCTGTGAATCCGAAACAAGGGAAAGGTGCCCCCAAACTGCAGAACAAAGGACAAAGCCAAGGCGGGGCGACCCAAGACAACCCGCCAAAGCTGCAAGCAAAGAACAGCACCGCGAAGCCGAAAAAGGACACCGGAAAGTGGTGTGAGTTCCATAAGAGCTCCACTCACAACACAAGTGAGTGTCGGGCCAAGCAGTCACTGGTGGCCGAGCTAAAGGTTTCAGAATCAGATGCATGTTCTGACTCTGAGTCAGAACTCGATAAGGGGAATGACAAAGGGAAGCAGATTATCGATGCGGAGCCCAACGCCATTGTTGCCACCACGAGGATCTAGAAGGAGGAACCTGAAGATCCAGAGGAGGAGGAGCGTCTCTTCCACTCCCAGATGTGGGTAAAGGGCTCCCCGCTACAGTTCATTGTCGACAGCGGGAGCCAAAAGAACCTCATTTCGGCAGAGGTCGTGAAACGGCTAGGCTTACCGACCACAACACATCCACAACCATACACCATTGGGTGGCTGCACCAAGGACGGGATCTTCGCGTGAGCCAACAGTTTCGCCTTCCATACAACATCAAGCCCTTCACGGATGAGGTATTGTGTGACATTGCACCCCTTGAAGTTTGTGATGTGTTATTAGGACAACCATACTTGTGGAAGCGACATGCTGTGTATGAGTCAAGGCCCCGTGCTGTTATTGTTACTTTGGGAAATAAGTTGTACAGGATACCAGAGGTAGCACCGCCTACCGCCATCTCTTTGGTTACTGCAAAACAATGCAGTAAGCTCATTTCCAAAACCAGGAAGTTTGTTTTCCTGATGATACGCCCTCAAGAAAAGAAGAAGACGGTGGCCACGACCTCCAGACAGGGCCCCTCCGCACGAAAACTACAGATGGACAAGGTCGTGGAGGAGTATGAGGACATCTTCACCTCCCCGCAGGGGTTCCTCTACACTGTCAGGTCAAGCACTCCATTGATCTGACCCCGGGTTCGCCGTTGCCCAATGGACCAATCTATCGGCGCTATGTTCTGGAGAACGATGAAATCAAGAGGTAGATTCAGGAGCTGCTGCAAAAAGGTCACATCCGTCCGAGTTCATCGCCCTGTGGGAGCCCGATCGTGCTGGTACAAAAGAAGGATGGGACTTGGAGACTCTGTATTGACTATCGGGCGTTGAACAAGATCACTGTCCGTAATAGGTACCCAATCCCACAGATTGATGACCTCCTGGACCAACTAAAGGGGGCAAAATATTTCAGCAAGATCGATTTGAAGTCAGGATATCACCAGGTACCAATCGAACCCTCCGATGTGTGGAAGACTGCCTTCAAAGCCAGGGAGGGCCTTTTCGAATGGTTGGTTATGCCTTTCGGATTGACGAATGCTCCTGCAACCTTCATGAGGCTAATGGACGACATATTACGGCCATTCACCAACTCATTTGTAGTGGTATACTTGGATGACATCTTGATCTTTAGCAAGACTTGGGAAGAGCACCTCCACCACATCCGACAGGTTCTCCAAACACTGCGACAACACAAGTTATGTGCCAATTTGGAGAAATGCACTTTTGGCATGACCCAGGTTCAGTATCTGGGATACATTATTGATGAACGGGGGGTGCATGTGGATCCAGCCAAGATCCAAGTCATTCGGGATTGGCCATCTCCAACAACTCTGACAGAACTTCGCAGCTTTCTAGGCCTTGCCAACTTCTACCGCAGGTTCGTGTTGGGATTTTCTCATATCACTTGGCCCTTGAGTCAGGTCACCAAGGGAGGAGCGAAAGATTTTTTTTTTTGGTCCGAATCTCAACAGAAGGCATTCACAGATTTGAAAGATCGACTCTGCACAACACCAGTTCTTACATTACCAGACTTGCAACAACCATTTGAGGTCGAGGCAGATGCCTCTGACTATGCTATTGGGGCAGTCCTTACTCAACACGGGCATCCAGTGGCATATCACAGTGAGACACTTTCAGACACAGTCCGGAAGTATCCCATTTATGACAAAGAGATGTATTCCATTGTGCAGGCCTGTCGACAATGGAAGCATTACATTTTGGGGAAGGAAACGGTCATCCACATAGACCACCGACCCCTGCAGTTCATACAGACCCAAGGGAAATTGCAGAATGATCGCCATCAGAAGTGGTCCACATACCTGCAACAGTTCCATTTGAATATCAAGTATAAGAAGGGCAGCACCAATAATGTCGCAGATTGCCTCAGTCGACCACCGATCATGGCATTAACCACCATGCTCAACTCGTGTGGGCACGAGACTTCTGATTGGCCACTGCTCTACAAAAGCGACCCAGAATTTGGCCACACATACCAGACACTCTTGGAGGGTCAACATGTTCCAGATTTTCACCTCCAGGACGACCTGTTATGCCACCTAGGTCACCTTTGTGTTCCTTCAAGCGAGCGTGCCAAGATGATCTGGGAAGCACACTACAGTCGGGCCGTTGGGCATTTTGGGGTTGAGAAAATGGTGGCTGTACTGTAGAAATATTTCTATTGGCCGAATCTTCGACAGGATGTCGGGAAGTACATCAGATCATGCACTGCTTGCGCCATTGCCAAACCGAACATCAAGAAGCAAGGCCTCTATATCCCGCTGCCTACCCCTAGTTGACCTTGGGAATCCATCTCCATGGATTACATGTCAGGCCTCCCTTCCACTAGGCATGGAAATGACTGTGTTTTTGTGGTCATCGACAGGTTCTCGAAGATGGCCATTATGGCGGCCTGCAAGAAGAATATCACAGCAGAAGCCACTGCTAAACTCTTCTTTGAACGAGTATGGGTACACTTTGGGATCCCACAATCTATCATTTCGGATCGGGACAGCAAGTTCCTCAGTACATTTTGGTCTAGCCTCTGGTCGATGCTAGACACCAAACTCACTAAGTCCACAGCCTTCCATCCTCAAACTGATGGCCAGACTGAGGTCGTCAACAGGATGATCGTACACATCCTACGCATGTACAACTCAAAACATCCACGCACATGGGACGAGAGCCTCCCCTATGTTCAGCACAGCTACAACCGGGCTCTCCACAGCTCGACTGGCCACAACCCTTTTCAGGTGGGATTGGGATTCCAGCCACTATGTCCCATCGACGTGGCCATGCCATTTGCAGCTACTCACGCAGATTCTGCTCATGTCCAGTCTGAAACAGATAAGGCAAACAGCGTCATTGAGCACATCCAACATATTCTCCAGCAGGTCCATGACATTCTGGAGAAATCAAACGCCAAGTACAAGCAGCGACATGATTAACATCGGGTGCTACACAAGTTTCGAGTGGGCGACAAAGTCTGGTTGCATTTGCAAAAGGAACGCCTTACCGGAGCCTATCGGAAACTCAGACCACTTCGATATGGCCCTTACACCATTACCAAGGCTGTGGGAGACAATTCATTTGAGCTCAACATTCCCCCATTCCTTGGCCTGCACCCAGTGTTCAATGTCGACCGCCTTCGGCCATACTTTCCACCATTACTAGACACGTCCGACATTGCAGAACAACTCACACCCACAGAGTTAAATCCAGCTTGCATGGAACAAGCTGCAACTGATCGGATCATGGACACACAGGTCAAGCACACTCGCCAGCAGAATATCCAACTGTATCGAGTTGTCAAAGCAGGACAACTCCTTCACCAGGGCAAGTGGCTCACCAAGGACCAAGTGCAGCAGAAGTTCCCTCATCTCATGGAGGAACTCAACGCAATGTGGACCATTGCTTCCTAAGGGGGGAGGAATGATCCAGGTGGATATTGGTGGCCACTCGCTAATTCCACTTGGATCCCCTCTAGTGCTTCTTACAGTTTTTTCAGTTTCCTTAATTATAGCACAGTTTACTATTTTTAGCAGTTTTTCGGGTCCTAAACTTCCGGAGCCGTTTTGAGGCCCTAAACGACGTTTTTTGGGAAATCCACCGCAGCGATTTTTCTGATAAAAATCGTCTTTTTCGTCGTAGTCCTCGGAGAGATCTTTCCAACGGGCTATCATGCACGTCAAACGGAGATAGTACGACCAATTCGCGACCCCGGGAAGTTGATGTACCAACTTACCCAAAAACGGGGCCCACAATTTGGCGTTTCATCTTCTAGGGTTAGGTTTTGGAATGTGAAGGGTTTTCCATTGTTTCTCAACAATAAATAGGCCTTCGAGCCTCATTGTAAGACAGTTCAGAGGCATGTAGCCACCACATCTCTTCTCAGAGATAAGCTACCATCGCCCTAGCTGGTTTATTTCCATTTCTGTTTGTAAGCATATTTCAGTATTTTACAGTAATGAATTGAGGTATTATTTCCGCTGCATATCTGTCTTTATGGTTATCTCTGTGTTTTATTGCGTTCCTGTTTAAATCCGGATCAAAGATGGGATTCCAGGAGAGGAGACAAAGGAAAACATGGGAAGTTTGACTTCCCGTGGAAAGGGCCATTTATCATCCAAGCATTACAAGGGAACAATACTTACTTTCTAAAGAGCTTGGATGGCATTGAAACAAAAGAATGACTAGTGAATGGTCGGATGCTGAAACATTACTTTGATCCAGTTTTTTAATGTATTCTGACTCTAACATGTACATACTATATCCTTAATAATGTCATAGTTTGGATTGGATAGTAACTTGCTGCAGTTGAAGCCCGAAGAGAAGGCCCTAAGCTTCACAAGTGTGCTGTCATATATACAATAAAGCAACCAGCAAAAGGAGATTTCAGAGCATAGTCTAAGTTATTCAGAAGGCCATCTGACCTGCTGTTCTTGACTTTCCACCAGGAAAATCCATCCCCAAGTGGAGCCACTGTTATGCTCCTATACCAATAGGTGTCATATTTCATGATTGACTTGATGAGCTCTGTAATATGTTCATTCCTTTCCTTGTTGCAAAGGTTTTCCATATTATCAAAAAATAAAAAAATGTAAAAAATGTAAAGAGGGTATACCCTAAAAGAAAAATCAAAGGGTGAAAATAAATAAAATGGTCAAAAAAGTGAAAGAAATGAACCCCAAACAAAAATAGACCAGGAAAGTGTGCAAGTCCAAAATGCCACTACTTTTTCATTTTCTGTAATAAGCATTGTGTGCAGCTTGTTAACTTATGCCACAATTGATGAATGGCCAAACAACTTAATCTTGGCTAGTTCATGTTTGAATTTCCTGTTTTAAAGATAGAGAATAAAATCTGACCAAACTGTTTAATCTTGGCAGATAAGTAGATAGGTAGAGTAAATAAAAAGGAGCTCAACAGTTTAATCTGAGCCCTTGGATGTTATAAGGGTAGACTTAGGTAGGCTTACTATGCAAAGAAAAGAAAAGTTGATGAGGGTTTGCCAGTCTAAGTGCACCCAAATAAAGAAGAAAAAATGCTAGGCCAAAGTAGGCAGGGTAGGTAGATGGTGTTGCAGAATGATACTTGTGATAGATTATGTCTCTAAAAATGTTAATCTTTATCTCTATCACAAGTGCAATGGCGGACATTATACTTGATGCAGCTCAAGCGAGGCAAGGTTACATAACTAACTCCCCTTCATATTTTTCCCTAATCATTCACTAATTCCCCCTAAAGTATTAAGATCCGTGCTTAATATCACCTCAAAACCCCTTTTTCCCCCTTTAGCCTAAGTTTTAATGCAAAATTTCAAACATTGGATTAGCGCTTTCCATTTCAATTTCATATTAACTATTAACACTTATTATATAACTCCTAAATAAACGTAACCCTTCCCGTATTAATATATTACAAAATCTCGATACTATATATATTCCCACCCCCGGTCGATTACGACCATAATCATATATTTAAACGAGGATTAATAGGTTTATTTGAAATATGTTAATAGCCTTCCCGCCATGTCATATGGGATTAATTAACCCCCGGTTAATTAATAAACCAGCCCTGACCAATAGAAATACGCCCGAAACGATTAAATCATTTATAAACATGTCGAGCCCGTAGCTGTTATAGCCCCGCCATGTCCTCTGCCCGTTCGCTGTCTGAACATGCCCAGCTCATCCGACGGTCTATATCAATTTCGTGACCCCCCTCGTGACTGCGCTTTAAATCGTGATCACAAGGCGGTTTTCTACCCGTACCAAATCCACGCGTCACCCGATCAACGTGTTTGCTCGCCCTCCGCCCAATACCACTCGACTCCAAAAGCGATGCGAGCAAACCGCTTACTACCTTCTTCTTACGTCATCCGCCCTCTGCTGACGCCATTTGCCTGATGCCCACTCTGTTCTAAGATCTCCAGTCCCTGAGGAATCAAACATTGGCATTCAATGGAGTCCGTTAGGTTTACAATCGCATTTGTGATTCTTTTGATCATATCCGCCATGTTCATTGCATCCTCTGTGACAGATCCACTCCTCTATGACAGAGCCAGCGGGTGCACCTTCTCCTTCACCTAAAGTCGAGTCCAGAGGAGCTCCCTTGTCCTTGGTATCTGTAATGGCTCCATCGTTTTTTGCTTGTATCAGTGCATATCTCGCTTGGCTGTGATGATCAGTGCTAATATCTAGAGTTTAAGAGACTGATGTAGCCTATGGGGCAGCCATGAGCAGGGGGTGGGTTTACCATTTGATTTGTATTTCCTCATATTTTGAGGGGCAAACCTGTATGCAACATATCTTTACTTTGGATTTTAAGTTTGAGGTATTTACCTGACAAAGGTACTTCCAAGACAAAGCTATTGACCAGGGCGAGATGAACAGAGGTAAACAGGTCAAAGTGTGTCAGATTAGGGTTAAAGAGTATCAGCAAAGACAGGGCAGCCAGTGACTGAAGAAGACATCTGCAAGCCAAATCATAGGGCCTGCCTCCAGCACATTCAACAAAAACAGGACCAGCACAACATCAATTTATCTTTTTCCTATTTTCAAGACTAGCTGTTTCTATTTTCTTGTAAACTATTTTTAGTCATCCTAGATATTATCTCACTCTGTTATGAGATATTTGTTATAATTTGTTGCATAAATACCCCCTCCATTGGAGTATTGAGGGGTGGATTCCTAGACTTTGCTGTAATATTGATTTTTGGAATAAAGAGATGTTGGAATCAACTGTTACATGGCTTCCTGAATGAAGAATTGAAGCAGAGGACTTGTCACAGACTTCTTGAATCAACCACCGGATAAATAAGTCCTCTATATCTTGTGTTTTAAAGTTTTCTTAGCTTATTATATCATCTGTGTTTCACAATCTAAATGATAAAGAAAGATTAATTTCAGAATATGCTTGATTGCACTCTGTTTCCACTCATTATTATTCTCTGTGCTTTCTTCAGAATTAGGATAAGTAGTGAAATCTTAATTTCTCATGTTTCCTAATTCTTTCATGTTGATTATTTGCTAAAGAATACTTAACTGCTCCTTATCAATAATCATCCAATTTCCCTCTTTAAATAGGTTGAAGGATCCTTAGCTGCCCTTCACCCAATTTGAGCCCATTCCATCTGTTTCAAGTCTTTATTTGTTCCCTGTTTGACTACCTTGCTCTGTGAAGCCATCCTCTGTTAAGAAACCCAATCTAGAAAGCCATCTTCCTTGACTCCATTAGCCCAATGGCCTGAACTACTCAGTCTTACCTCTCTGCTCTATTGAATCTCACCACCCAAACTCAAACAAAACTCCTAAACTTCATAACTAGCCTAATACCTTTCAAAACAAAGCTAAATCATAAAGAGAGAGCCCTCTCTGGATACAGATTGGCTAGATTCTGTATCTAAAAGATTGGTTTGTGGTTACCTTGGCCTCCTTTCCCCTTCTTACAACTTCTGGGAAAACCTAAGTGATAACACTACCAACAGTTAGGAAATGCCAACTACCCAACACATTTCCCTAGCATGACTATTGACATCGATGCCATCACACTTGCGAATGCCTTCACTAGGCTACTGGCCATCCAAACAATGCCAACTGTCCAACAATCTCCTCCTTTGGAATTGATTGCAACACTCCATCCTTTTCTTCATGTGATGGCCAAACCTCATGCTTTCCACAGATATCATTGAATGAGATACCAATGGTCTGCTTTCTTCTACAAAGGCCATCACATCTACTCCACAGATTCTCTCCACCTTTGACATCAATGGAAAGGGGCTACAAACTTACTTTCTCTCCCCATGCAATCACTTAGCTGTGAAGACCAGAGTCTAGCTGTTGAGATGTGCTTTCTTCTTTGTGGACATCTCTTCTAGGACTGTCGCTACTACTGCTCCAAAAACTGGGCATATTTGATATGCTCCCCTTGAACATATACTGCGTCTTCTTTGCCCTTCTAGTTTTGGACACCTTATGGATACTTGCTGAGCACTTGCTCCACTAATGCATCTTTTGTATCAAAAATATTGATACCCATTAAACTTCTCATGGTATTATTGTTGTTGCATATACCATTTAATGATGATGCATTTTGGCTCGCACTTCTTCACTATTGTTGCTTCTTCCGAGACTGTGCTCACATTATTTGAGCATCTCCACTTCTCCCCTTGTGATTACTCATACAATAGGGACCACTTTTCAACTAATACCAATTTCTCTGAAGGAAATGATACAATTGGAACAATGTACCAGGAAAACTCTAATATTTCTTTGTCAAAAATAAATGTCCATTTGCACGCAAGATTACTCAGCATGAGCCCAACATAACCAATTGACATAGCAATACCAATTGAGGGTTAAGGGACATGAAAATATTACACCAGTTGTGTTTCATGAACATAAGACTGTTATGCATAATCAAACTCACAACTTGAATATAATAAGGGTATTTCACCAAAGATGAAAACCTTTCAGTTTCACAGCAATCTCTCTTTCTGAGGCTACCTATTGTTGCCTGCTACTGCTTATCAAAGTAGCTCCCCCTGAACCAATGCTCCTTGATCTCCTGTAATAGCTTTCTTGCCTCTGCGTGAGCACTGATCCTATGGACCTGACTTGATTGTGAGCTTCCTATCATTCCACACTTCCATTGCAACCCATCTTCTTCCCACAACATAAGATATTGTTGTGTACTCTTCATGCTGGTTGCACTCCTCCTTTTCAATGCTGATACATTCAAAATAAACCAATTCATTCTTGTAATCAGCAAGAAAACACAACCATACCTTCATCAATCAGATGCACTTTTCTGTTCATTCTTCTTGGCTTCCTGCATCTAACTTATTTGGCCTCTCTTAAGGCCCTTCTCTTCCTTTACTAAAGAGAAACAAAGGATCTACTCCCCCTGAGAAGATCATCCCCCTTCTTCCTCCAAACCTTCAATGGTCGAGTCCTGACAGAAGCATTACCATATTGCTTCTTCTTTACCCATGTTTGGGTCTTCTCTTGACTACGCAAGACTAGAGGAAACTTCTCTTTCACCTCCTCTTTCTTTACCCAAATCCACTTGGAGCCTTTCTACCTTACATAGGGGTCCATTACACGGGTAGGAGGATCATTCTTCTGATTTCTTCCTCCTCTTTTCATCTTTCTCTTTTGACACAGAGCATTGAAGACAAATTTGTATCTTTCAACTCTATTCTTTCTCCTTGTCTTCAAATCCCAAGCTGTTGCATTCGCATGCATATGCTGAGAAGCATTTTGTTTCTTCTCATTTATGTAGCCAGCTCTCTTGTGCCCAAGATTGCCATAGTTGTAGCATTCAATATGGCTTAAGACTGGGGCAGAGGAGTTAACAACTCTTTTTTCAAAACTCCTCTCATGGCCAACATGCCTTCTCCTAGCCTTTTTGTGCATTCTTGGGTTGCTTCTACCCAACACATCTTGTTTCCTTGCATGCCATCTACAATCTATGGCTTTATGTCCAAAATTATTGCAAGAAAAACAAAACCCATAAAAAGGATTTTGATGACAGAGGTTACCTTTTCTTTGAAGGCTTTTTCCTTGAGTAGGAAAGGACCTCTGCTAGCTCTTCATGTGCCTTCAGTGACAACTTGCATTGCTATCATGCACTCTCTCTTGTAGTTGCCTTTCCCTCTTCTGTTGCACTTCCTATTGTTTCTTCTTAGCCTTCTGTTGCATTATCGGCTGCTGCTTCTTAGCCTTCTACTGCACTACTGGCTGCTACTTCCTAGCCTTTTGTTGTTGTCTTTCCTTCTTTCATTGTTGTTGCTTTCCTTGTTGTTGTTGTTGTCCAACAACCTTTCTTTCTTTGTTGTTGTTGGAACCTTGGACTCCCTTTAGCTTCTGATATTGAGACAATTCTTTATTTGACTTTTCTAAGTCATGTCTTAATGAGACTACCTCAGTTTGTAGTCTCTCACAGTAAGCTTCCTTCTCGCTCAGAAAATTGGTTAACATCCCAGTCAGTCTACTAACCTCCTCTTGTTGAGCATTTAATTCAACCATCGTTTTACTCAAATTCTCATTCTTAAGCTCATGGATTTTTAGTTTCTCTTCTCACTTGATATTTTCCTCTGATAGGTCCTTGATATCCTTTAGATTCGAGATCAACCTGTTTTTAGAAAAGATCCTTCAATCTATATCCTTTTATTCTCTACTGGAGGTGCTATAATCTAAGCAGCATGGTCTCTCTTCAGAGATTTATTCCTCATCAACAGGAGTGTAATGATCAGCAACTTTTCCATGTCCTGGTTCATTGCTAGGGCTGTAGGGCTCTCCTCAGCCTCTTCTTGAGCCACATGGCTATCTCCACCATACAGACATTGTAGTATGTCCAACACTTCCATTGTTGACACACAATGCCTCACTTTATCAACATTCAACTTAGCTATCCCTTTCATGATGACCTCCTTGGATTTTTCATTATGCTCATTCTTTTCTCTATACACTACATAGATATACATATCAACATCCAAGGACATCAAATAGGCTTCCATTCTAACCTTCAAGATTTCATACCAGAGCTCATGGCCTGATCTATATAAGAATGGAACTCCTTCTGTTGTTAGCCAAGGTTGATTATCCATTATTTCCCTTTGATCTACCTTCTAGCGATTAAGTTATTCCTGAAGGAACGTGGCTCTAATACCAATTGTTGGAAACAATGATAATACTGAGGGGGGGGGGGGGGTGAATCAGTATTAAGGCTAATTTTAACTTTTTAAGCCTATTTAATTTTCTTATTCAAGCTTGGCACCCATCCATATAATCAACAACAATATGTAATATGGAAACAACATTAACTCAACATACAAGCATACACACCATGAGCATCATACACATGAGACACAAGGTTTTATGTGGAAACCCTTTCAGGAAAAAACCACCAAATCTTGTTGTTGTTATTGATGTAAATAAGAGCACCTACTCTATTACATCAATCTGTTTTGTGAGAACCCACTCACAGGAAGCACCAACTCCCTTTGATTGTTTGTTAGCACCAACTAGCAGGAAGCACAAAATCCCTCTTTTTGTAAACACATGTCTAGCTCACCAAAAGCACCATGTGAGGCACTGACCTCACGGAGTTTTTACAAGCACCAACTTGCAGCTCCTTGGATTTTTGCAAGCCAAATTGTAGGAGGTACCAACCCCTAGCCTTCTCAAGCACCCACTAGAGATGGAAGCACCAACTTCCTGTATGCAGGCACCAACCCACACTCAAATAGGAACTGTACATTCACTGTAAATGACAACCACTTTGTCTGATCTCAGATTTTTTCTTTTCTCACTCTCATTAACACCCTGATCTGCTCAACAATATTCACTCATCACTGTCCATGCAGCTTTGTCATCTGTTCTCCATTAGAAGTCTCTCAACTCTCGATGTTTTTCTCTCCTCAGCATAGGCTCATCTCTCGACCTTCTTTCTCTACACAGGTACCTTCATCCTTTCTTGCATCACATGCACTTTTGGCCTTTCTCACAGAGCATAGATGACTTCAGCCTTGCTCACAAAACACAGGAAACTATGACCTTGCTCACAATAGAGCACAAGAAACTTATGCCTTACACACAACGCACAAGCAAATTTCTCCTTACACACAATGTAGAGGCAATTTTCGCCTTTACTCACAGTAGTGAAACTCTCGAGGTCTCTTACCTCTGCATAGGCACTCTTGGCCTCACTTTGAAAAATTGTCTCACTCAACCTTACACAACAGTGCACACACTCATATATTTTCCGCTTAGCTCACTTGCAACTATGTTGCTTTCCCCCACTTTTCTCATCTCAGCTCCTAAGTTTTTTTCCTTTGCTTCCCCCGATCGATGCTGCCACTTTGTCCTGCATTCACACTACGTGAGTGTACCTCGACATGGCCCTTCCATTATCTTGATGCGTCTGAATTGGTCTATGCTACTGCATCAACCATGAGAATGGGCACTTGATAATTTCTCCATATTAAGAATTAATTCTTAGTTCACCTGATCACACCAACCAGGCACAGTCCTCTCTGTGTGCAACTTTCCGATCACTCTCCATGATTATTCATGGTTTCACATGACTTGCTTGTACTTCAGAATGGATTCTAGATTGTACTTAGACATGGCCTTCCTTTTCATTTTTGTGTCTCCTATTTGTTTCTTGTCACAGTGAAGAAATAGTGATCGTCCTTGTAGACTTCATCGCTTGACTGCATGGAGCTCCATGCTAAAAAATTAATTCTTAGATGACCTCAAGGCAGAGCCAACACTCTTTCCTAAAGATCATGGTCCTTGTTTCCTTGACCCAATGACCTCAAAAAATCACCATTACCTCTAAGACCAACTCCTCTACCTCTACATTCAATCTCACAACTGGAAACCCATGTGCCTTTACCCCTCTATACTGTGCTATCGGAGAAATTCCACATTGCAACTTCACAGTAGTGCAATGTTCCTTCCGAGGCCAATCTTCCCTTTCTATGCTCTATGCGCTTGGATCTATGGATTTACATGACTAATAGCCTACCCAATATCAGAAGCTCCCTTTATTGAAACTTTTCAATAACCAATTGTTCTGAAGTTCCAATATCCTAATCCTCCGATTGTCGAGCTCCTTTTGCTTAGCCCTCACAGTGCACTTCTCACCATAGGACCACTACCTGTGACCTGCCACTTAGCATTATGGTGCTTAAGCCTTCAGACCCCTATTGGGGGTAATTCTCCCTTTGTTAAATACTTTGTGCCCTTGGTTTTTTGACCTCTCATGACCATGTGCCAGCCCAATATCGGAAGCCCTTCTATATCAGAACTTTTCCAAACTCCAACCATTCTAAAGTTCTGATGTCTTCAACCTCCGATTGTCGACTTCCGATATGACGTCATCACTCCACGTGGTGACTCCTTAGTGGTGACACGTGTCACCCGATTTTGGCCCATTAGCTTACCCGATCAAATTGAATATGCCTGCCATGTGTCGTTTCGTACTGCCACATCATGTTGGCGTCAGCTTCCACTGTACCTTATTGGAGCCAACCAAACATTGCCATGTGTCCTTATCGGAGCCAATCACATGCTGCCATGTGTCCTTATCGAAGCCAATCATATCCTACCATGTGTCCTGCTAGAGGAGAGAGAGGAGGACCCATCAACCTTAGTTTTTCACCGAAATCATTTTTTAATCTTCCTTTGGCATTCCTCAACACTTTTAAAGGCTTATCAACACTTATAAATATTATAACATTTTAAAGGGTCCTCACTTGACAAAGTTTTGATATTGCAATCTCTGATATGTCGATGTTTTGATACTCCGATCTCTGATATTTCAATATCCTCCAAACTCCGAGACAGCTTGCTTCGATGTATCACACCTTTGATATTCTGATATCACTGATATGTTGACCTTTGACATTCCAATGCATCGATACATCAATCTTCAGGGTTCCGATCTCCTGCTGCACCGATACACTGACCTCCGATCGCTGATGTGTCGATATGCTAACCTTTGATCATTAATATGTTGACCTCCAATTGCTGATGCATCAATTTGATGATCCCTGATATCTTAGATCTTCGATATTCTAGTCTTCTTTAGGACTTCAAGTCCCTAATCATCGACAAACCATAACATTTGATTCAGGAGTCCATTTTTGGACTTCCACATATAGTTGGAAATCTATTTCAGAGAAATTTCCATTGGAGAGGGTCTGACGTAGTCTTTGAGCCAATATTCTACCTCTAATATGGCTCCAAGGTCTTTGACATTATTTTTCTCCTTGAGTCTTTGGACAGTTGGAAGCACAATGACCAAAGTGATCCTTTGCATGAAGCCTGTGACTACCATGGACTTCCTCCTGGTCCATCACTGTAATCATCAGTTTATGGCTTCTCCAATAAGCCTTCCACTATGATGATTCTCTACTGAATCCTTCATCTACCATGAGATTCCTCCTGGGCCATTACTACCAACATCTGCTATGACAAGCATCGAAGCTAGTCTGGTTGACATTAATTCCAACACTCCAGACATAGTTGGGCAATGTTCCTGCCAATAGTTAGGCAATGCTAACTGCCCAACACATTTCCCCAACATGATTGTTGATATCGATGCCAACACACTTGCAGATGCCTTCATTAGGCCACTGGTCATCTAGACAATGTCAACTGTCCAACACATCTAAAGAATGAATGGATCTAATATGATATGCAAATAAAAAATAAATTCCTATATACACTTCCCCAACAACGACGCCAAAAATGTTGGGTAATTTAATTGATAGTTAAATTACGTCATTAAATTGTCAAACCAAGGTTCGTGTACTTGTGAAGTGTATGTGCACTATATATGCTAGGAGTTCTATTTTTTATTATGAAATTAAATTCTAATTTATCAGAATTAAATGCAAGGAAATCTAGACTAATTCAAGTTCAATTCTCATTAAAGAGACACACATGTTCTTTCCATAAGGCTTGTCAAATCAAAATGACTTTAAAAGCAAACTACTCTAAAAAGAAAGAATTAGAAACGATAGAATGGAAATTTATGCTATTGACTTGAAATGAAAACTATTCGATTGACAAAATTGAAATTTAATCTATTGAACTGAATTGAAAACTAATCTACGAACATAATTGAAACTATTTTATGAGCATAAATTGAATTTATTCTATTGGACTAAATTAAAAACTACCTCGAATCAAATTCAAAACCACTAAAAAAATTCAAATTAAAGGAACAAATTCAACTAAAGGAACAAGCCTTGAAAGATTACTGGTGTGTGCAACCAATCTTGATCATTATAATTATTTAAATTTGAGACTAAGCTAGAAATTTAACTAAAGAACTTATAAAGGAATATTTGGTGTTTTGATTTTATAGAGCGCTCGACTTGTGACAATGGAATCAACAGTAAGTGAATAATATAATCAATAGTAATAACTAAGGACAAAGCATGAAACTAGCTGCAAATTAGATGAATCAAAATAAAATAACTGCTCTATCTTATGACTCTCCCGGGGGGCCTCCAGTTGAGTACAAGGAAGAATAAACTCAAGTCAAATCAATCAACGACATAATGGCATTGGAGTCTGGAACAAAGAACTTGTATTGGAAAAACAAAGTTTACAAATTTAAAGTGCTTCAAAACCTGCTATTCCCTACTACCTTGACTTATAAATCAAGGTAATTTTTATACTATTTCTGATTTAACAACTAAAGAAATTGATGTCGAAAGGCAAGTTCTGGAATTGCCACACAGTGTTTGAATTCGATTAAGAAATCAATCTTGCATGATTTGATCTATCGTAGCAAATCATGCAAATCATATTTATCTACACATCAACTTATTCAAATGCAGATACTCACTCGCTTGATGCCATCTTTGCCACGTTCACCTGATGTTGAAACTAATTCCTGAAACCTTTACGTGTAAACAAAGCAATGTTGACCTATACTTTGGCCAAAAAAATTCTCTCTCCTGATGATATTCTTAGTAGGAACAATAGGTGGGTGTCCATGCCTTTGAAATTTGGCATCTACTCATGTATTTTGTTCACCTTGAAAGTCTATTCATCTTGGCTAACCATGCATTAAGTTGCAGAAAATGTAGTTGGCTATAGAAATGTCACAATTCAGTAGCCAAAGTGATATTTCAATTATTTTCTCAAAGAAAATATAGATTATGGGCTACAATTGTTTGATACGTCTTGTTATGCTTGAAGATGACCCAAATGACCTTATGGCATGTAAATATATCAAAACAAGTATAGGATGAATGAAAAGAAGGGCAAAGGATGTCAAAATTGAGGACAATTCGAGGATCCAAACGTTGGCACACAATATTGGCCGAAAAAACCCTCTCCAATGCTGGCCCTTTCGGCATCACCCACAAAGTGGATGAAGTCTCACCTAAGGTGCCATGGGGGATTGTTAGAACCAATTTTTTGCAGTCATATGGAAGTGCTACAGATACAATTTTTTTCTCATAATCTATTGTTTTAGACTCTTAACATGAACATGACCAAAATTCAAGGGATGCACTTAAGTCCTATGCTGCGCAATACATTACAAAGACCCAATCTAACATTGGTAAGCCAAGACGACAAAAATAAGAGCCGTACATATAATAAGATAATTGTAAGAAGCAACCCAATCATACTTTCCATTACTTTATCAAAAAGAGGTGCACATTGCACTACAACAATGTACTCATAAATCGTTTCACTAGCCTAACATACATAAAACACATAAACAATACATCCTTCAACACCACAGAGTATTGACTAACTTTGTGCACATTACATACCCAAATATTGGTTCAACATAAAGACTCGATACACTGGTACAATTTATGGAATATCCAAATCAGAATAATTGCACCCTTCTATTAATCTTTACTAGCTGAGCGAATGAGCCATCAAAATAAAAAATAATAACTAACCAACAACAAAATAAAATTGGTCCAACCTAGAGCTGAAGAAATCTGGTGTTCTTATTGATCCTCAACAAATCCCTCATCATCATGTCTCTAGATTCCATATATCTCATCCAGTCCTCCATGTAATCCTAATCATTTTGACACTTTTTGACAACATCTCCCAATTGTCCCATGCGTTGTAACCAATAGTTCGTCCCTATTAAAAATATTCTCTAACGACTTCTCCTCCACTCATCGAATTACCCTTTTTAGAAGATATCATTCACAACATCCATGATGAAGATGCTTTTAATTTTCGCCATATGCCTTTAGATCCTAATTATCATGATTTTATTTGCATGCATTCTCATCTAGATGGTATTCTATGTGTTGCATGCAACATTTTTCCTACACTGAACCTTCCTTCCCTATGCCATCCTCTTCCAAAGATGGAATTTCTCATACTTGGGTAAAAATTTCAAAAAAGTTGGACCCAAACAACCCCCCAACACAAAATTGTGGATCATCCTGAGCCGCTTAGTCTTGCAGCAAATATGGAGCGTCTCCATTCTACTCTTTAACTCTTGCACTTTGATAATATGGTTTTGTGCTATTCTGATGGTTAGACTTGTTGCGACTACACTGACATCCTCTCGCCTTGTACTTTGCACTACCTGCTACAGTTCACTACAATTATCTGTCATTTTCATGGCCTCCCCTTGGAGGTCCTCTCACTGCTACTCCTCCAAAAGTAATTTCATATCTTGGCTAATTTGTGCCTTCTCTTGCATGGTGGTCCGCTTTTCTGCGAAGCTCATCCCACCCATACTCTGCAAAATTTATTGTATTTTTTTCCTTTTGTATCTTCTCCATTACTTTTGATGACCCTTGAGTTTCCAATAGAGAGAATCACAACTGTGATCCATCCTCAAACATTTCCTATCACTTTTGTTCATGCTCGTCCAGCTTATGGTATTGCTCCATGGTGTGTGTTGGGATGAGGACCCCTGGGTCAGTTTTGGGGTTAAAAACCCAAGGTTTGATGTGAAAAGATGGAAAGCCTCTGCAATTTGTGGATGCAAAGTGCATAGGTAATTAGGAGTAAAAGGGGTTTTAGCCCCTTGTCTATGTAAAGTTGAGTCGGTTTTGAGATTCACCCATGGTCCGCGCACCATGGTATTGTATAAGTAGGCGTGTCTTAGAGAGTCTAAGGGATGAGAATATGATGATGATGGATGTAATGGGTTGATAGAAGATAGCGCAGAGAAGGGAGTCATAGAGGAGAGAAAGGCTCTACAGATGAGTGCGCAGAGGCCTAGAGTAGTGTCCACAGCTAAGTGCGTGGACCCCTATAGCTGAGTGCACATGGAAGTTTTGAGTCTGTAATAACAAATTGAAGATCAATAAAGAAGACTATTGAAGAATCCTTGTGGTTATGTTTGCGATGTATGCTGTGATTGAATAATATCTTTATGAAATATTGATCTATTGATACGCGACTCTATGGGATAAGTCTTAATAACTGTACACAATGCATGTTAAGTACTTTCACGAAGATTATAATACATTATGTAATGTTTATTAAATACTTAAGTAGATCTGCGCGAGATCAGATCTAGTTTTATTTCCTGATGCGCCTAAGTGGATGATTCAACTGTTAAGGGTCCACAAAGACCTATCGTAGACCTTCGTGAAGGTCTCAAGGCCTTTCAAAAGAAGTTACAGTATCGAGCCCTAGGGGCTTATAGATTTGTGCAAAGGTAGATCTATATCAAAAAAAAATACATCACACTGATCTCTGGATGTGGAAACTTGGTGCGAGCATCCCCCCACACTGCTTTGGGTGAGACAGCTTGCGCTACGCGGGTTGGTGCCAAAAGGGCCAGTAGTGTAGGGTTTTTTTGGCGCAATTAACTCTGAACTTGGGTTAGGACCCATTAAGCCAACAAATAGTTGTGTTGTTAGGATCGGGATATGCTTAAGGAGATGTGTGATGTCACATCACTAGAATCCGACCAAGAAGGAAATTGAGAAGTGGTTGGATAGAAAAATTCACGAATTCACGATGCAGGAGAAAAAGAATTCATGCCTATCAAAGGAGCAATGGTTGGATAGATATTTGTATATGCAGATACACAAAATTTTCTTCTGCACCTTCCTAATTGACCTATATGAGTGGATATCTAGGTAGGCAGATGACCAATAAAAGTGGAAGCTTGACGGTCCAATAGTGTGGACTCTAGAGTTGGTATGATGATTGGAAGCCTTTGAAGACAAGATCGCACACGTTGTCGACCACTGGCTCGATCTGATTATAGGAGGATTTGTTACAAAGTTTGTGGTTGATACCTCAGTCAGCTATAGCGAAGCAGAGCGACGCTTCTTTAAGGGACCATGAGGTAAGTATATGAGATCTTTGAATACTTGAAGTAAGATGATCTTGTGTGAGAAATGGGTTATGCCATTTCCTTGATGTTTGGAGCTACGCAAAGTGGAAAACTCTTTAGAAATCAAGAGAAAGAGGGTCATGGATATAGCCCGTTTATTGGACCTCGTTGGAGCGACGACGAGGGAACGGTACAGGCCTCACCGCAGAGTGTTTTCCAGCTGATAAGACAGGGCTTTTTGCAGATACATCATCCATCCACCCCACCTCCATCCTCACCTCCACAACATACACCTTCACCCACACCTCCGCCACCACCATCGCTGTTCAACATGTCGAACTCAATAAAGATACCAATTTTCAAGGGTATAGGGAGTGAAGATATAAATCAGTTCTGGTTTATTGCGAATGCTGTGTGGACCGTGCAGTAGATCACTGATGATAACATAAAGAAGGCGCAATTAGTTACTACTCTGTAGGATCGTGCACTGACGTGGTATATTAAGTACTATGCTGATCATCCTGTAGCAACACTAGTAGAGACTAAGGATTCTTTAAACAAAGAGTTTAGTAAGCCTAAGTGTGATTCGCAGTCAGTGGTTGGATTTAAGGAAATCACGATGAGGGTTGATGAAATGGCTTGGGAGTTATATCAAAGGTTGAAGTGTGTGATCCGTGAAGCTAATATGTAGCTCACAGATGGTCAGCACCGCGAGTGGTTCATAGCCTCGCTTCTGCCCCACCTAAGGATTGCTTTGTCACAACAGAAGATAGGAACTCAGGTAGAAGCCCTGGAAATCGTGATGAGATTGCATGTGACACCTATTTAGGACACGACTTTGGGAGTCCAACAAATTCACTCGCAGTTGCAGAACCTTTGCTTGGAATTACAGAGCTTGAAAAAAGAGAAGGAGGCTAGGCCAGAGGTGCGCGAGGAATTTTGGTGCCTAAAGTGTAAAATCCAGGGGCATGATAAAGAACACTTCCCTGTCTTTGAAAATTATATTATAGGATGGGTAACAATTCCCTTGAGGCCAGAAGCTCCAACAGGACTGAGTGCGGGGGCCGCGCTATGGTGCACTATTTGTCAGGTGGCTGGAAAACACGTAACAGATAATTGCCATTTGCTACAAAAGTTCATTCAGACACCACAACAGTTATTTTGCAATTTCTGTAAATTGGTGGGCCACAATGAGCACCATTTTCACAGTTATGAATTAATGATGGAAAGAATGCCTACCAATTGAATGCAAGCAGAGACTTGGCCTCTCGATCAAGGCATTAGAGGAGAACGCGGAGGATATCAGGGATGAGGACAAGGTTGAGGCAGAGGAGGACCTGGTAGAGTTTGCGGACATGTTATTTTCTATAACTTTGGGACACCAGGGCACTATGCGCAGGAGTTTCAGAATTAGACACGCCCGTCATGTCAATAATGTAGCAAGTTTGACCACACTATAGAAGAATTCCCTATGTTGTGTTGAAGCCTTAGATTTTTGCTACTCCAACATGGGGGATAACCACCCGGTCCAAAACTTAAAGACAACTCCTTTTCTGTTTGAAGTGGTGGCTCTGAATGGGGATGATGGGACCAGTTTCCCAATGTGGATTTTAAAATGAGAGTGGGTGGTTTTCAAGCGATTGCAGTAAGAATAATGATAACTAAATGGCCTATTCTATCATGTTTATTTCTAGCTAATTTAATCTAATATAAACCCGGGTGTTCTATGGTATATGCAATTCTAAAAGATATCTGTTTGACATGTGATAGTAAAGATCAATCACGCATTAAATAGAGATGATAACGTGTAAAGATAATTTCTTTGACTAAATAGTTAGTCAAAGAAATGTATAAACTATATCACATATATCTGATGATTATATATGAAAATAAACACTTTCAACTAGGCATCATACAATAGTGCAATTAACGCATAATAGAAAGAACATATTCCATATACAATTCATGAAAACGAAATGTTATCACTAATTAAACAGAAACATAACTATTCATACAAGATAAAAGTACCATATGTGTGAGGTTCTGCTCATTTGACTAATGACATATATTGGCTCCTTTCTCCAAATCAAATTATTCTCCAAGTATACAATAGTGCATCAACAAAGGAAAGTAGTCTGATATTTAAAAGAAATGACCATGTTCCATAATTTCATCAAGGCATTCACAAACTTACAAAAGTACATTCTTTGCAAATGTTTTTGATAAAATTCTGGACCCTTCGCTAAATGCATGAGAAGGGTATAAATATTATTCTGATTAATGTTCAAAAATAGATTATACAAAAATTTGAGGAGGTTTCAAACAACCTTCCTCCTAACTAGCAACTAACTCTAAAAATAAAAGTGACTGGATGAGCAAAGGTTATAAATATGATTTGCTGTCTTCCAGCTTCTCCTTTAGATCACATATATCGGACATCGGTTTCACTTGAGGAGGTGCCCCAAACTGTGTTCTGACCTATCCTACGAAGATAACATCTGTGAGAGGTGGAAACATCCTTTGAGTTGAATGGAGTGAGCAATTGAGCGTCATGATTTGGTTGTGAGGCTTGACAAGGTATTGCCAATATGCCTCCCAGTCAGCCTTTGATAACTTTGCGATTGCTTCCCTTTGGGTTTTCACCTTTTCCTTCCACTTTTTATCCAAGACATTTAAATCTGGCAACTCCTTTGGATTACCTTATTTCGTCAAGATGGTAGTGTGCAAAGTTTAATTTACTACTTTTACTATGTTCTTTTCCACTCCTGCTGCTCTTGCCACTGCTAACTTCGCTTGTTTGATCCGCGCATCCCAATCTGTGAACAAAATGTCCTTATGTGTCTCCTCAATCTTGGGCAGATTAGCTCTCCTTCCTTCTTCAGTTTCTTTCCATTCAATGAATTCAGAGATCTTTGTATTTAAATCATTAAATTCAGTTCTCTGGTCAATTGCCTTATCTGTCAACTGATCACTGGTGATTAGATAAGGAGTGACATGTGACATTCTTTGGCAAAATAAATCTTGTTGTTTCGATAGAAGGGAATTTAGCTCTAGTGCCTCTTTGATGAATTCATCGACAATAGGGACATCTTCATATTTTTCCATGGCCTCTTGCAATTATTGAATTTGCATATTCTTCGTAGAAATGTCTGCTTCATGGCTTATCTTTAACACTTCCATATTCTTTTGGAATTAAGCAATTGATTCAACAACTTGTTGGTTCACATTTGCTTTTTCAATTTGCAGCTGTTTCTCAAGCTGTGCTATCTTCTCTTCCCTCTCCCTTAACAAAATATATACCTCCGTAGATTTATCCATGGTGTCTGTAGCATACACACCTGGAATTTGCGACAGTCTTGTTAAATTTTCAGTAGGATTGGAAGGGATATCCTTCCAGACTATGTCCATCGGCTCATTCCCAGTTGGGATCTTAGGTGTTTCCACCCTCCTTCTTTTCCTCTGTCTTCTCACTATAGCCTTGTGTAGTGGGCTGTAGAACACATCTAAAGGAGGAATTTCAGTCACCTTTAGGATAATTTTCAATGTTGGCAATGCAGGAATGATTTATGTATGTTGCGAACTAGTTCCTTGCTCATCCATCGGCTCAGACTCTGAAGTTTTCTGAGTTTGTAGAGGAGTGTGATATTCCATTGTTTCCTGGGCATTTATTGTCTTAGGAGTGTCTTGTAGTTTCTTATTGAATTGGTCCCACTCCTTCTCTAAATTGTTGCTTTTGATCTCAGAACTGATATCTTTAGTTAGGTTACTTATGACCTGCTTTTCAGCTAACCTCCTACTGGATTCCATTGTATTCTTGGTGTCTTGGGCTTTCCCTATATCCTGTGCTTTCCTTGTATCCACTTGAGACTCTATGTGAGAATTTGGTCCCTCGCTGTTGATAGTTACACTGGGTGTAGGTTTGTCCTCGGCTCTTAGCAAATGCAATGGAATTATTTCGAGCCTTTGATTTTTGAATTCCTGAAACTTTTCAAAATCTTCAAGACTCAAATTGGCCTTCACCCAATCAAACGCTTGTTCGAATGATTTAGCCAATTGCAAAAGATCTTTAGAATCATTAGCCTCATGATTAAAAGGATTAATCTTTACTGCAATAGTAATATTATGTGCTATATTGTCAGGATCAAATTTCCTCTTTGGCAGAGTATGGAGCGTAAGGCTCTCTAGGCTTAGTGATTCCTTAGTTTCATGGTTGAAATTTGCTAATGAAAAAGAACCACACTGAATGAGAAAGGATGGCCACAAAGACTTCTTGTTATCTTTTAGGGTCTTGGTCAAGCCTTTACCCACAGTTTGGTGAGCTATTTCTCTTGCTAGTAGCTTATTGGAGACATACAAAGGGAGTACATGCGGGTCCGTTGTACTGCCAAAAACTCTGATATATGTAAACCATTCTTTAACAAAATACTTTCCTACTACGAGAAGGTCTGTAGTGACTTATTTGGAAAACCTGGGGGATTTCTTATTAAAAATCAATTGATGCAATGGTAAAATAACAACATGGCATACTTTATAAAAATGGGGTATATAATGGGATTCCCAAATTTGTTTATGGCTGAGATGGATGGGATAGGGGTCCTGCAAAGTCCATTTCCAACCCATGATTGGAAATTTAGTGCAGAAACAAATGGCATCCATGATATAGGCACTGAAATAAAATGGAGGAAGGTTCTCTATGGAGGAGGATCTCTTCTGATGATACTCAGAGATGGAAGTGGCTAGGTTATCAGATAGGATAGTGGCCCAATTCATTATGTGGGAATTGACACAAGCATCAATTAAAAAAATCCATTCTATGGAAAACTTGGCATTTTTAGGTAATCCATATAACATACATAACATAGAAGTTGCATAGTTGTAGGGGTTTTCCAAAGAAGTTACGAGATACATACCTGTTTTATCATATTTGAACTTGTTCTCCAGTACCCTCCAGCCTTGGATCATCTTGAAAGGTTCTTCATTTTTCTTTGCGAAGTTGGCCAAGTATGATTTGTCATATATGTCCTGAGGGTCAGGTATATGATACATTTGCTTCAGGTCTTCAACTTTGAATGAACCCATTAGCTCCATCTTTGAGTTCCTGAATTGCCTGTCTTCAATACTGAGATTTTCCACCACCCATCTAATCATATTAGTGTATGGGAGTATTTTCTCTCTTGCTCCTATTCTGTGAAGGAAGGAACAAGCAACATCTTTGAATTGGACCCCCGAAGGTTTTATTGAGTCGGTCGTTGCCTTTATGACAATAATTTTAGGATGCTCATCTTCAAGCTTGTTGTATATGACTTCCCATGCTGTCGCTCCTCCATCGGCACTGCAAATTGTGTCAGCGAATATAGGCGACATTTCTGATAGCTTAGACTCTGTAATGCTCTGCTTCTTCTGCTTTTGCATCACCTTTTGCAATGACATCTCTTTTGAAGCTTTCCTGAAACGAAAGAGATATATCAGCGCACACAATGGAGGGCAATTATGGTAGAGAGTTCTTTGAAATGACTTTGAATCGTGGGAAGATTTTACATGAGATTTTAGTGTTAACTAGCCATAACTTGAAAACATCAATTCCTCTCCTCGAGCTGCTAAACATTAATTACTATGTCAAACCACTCATTATTACATTAAAACTCAATAAATTCTCCACGCTTCATGCTTTATTAGCGCATCGCAACTTTCAAACGTTGTCATATAACGTTATTAAGAGTTAATGCGAAATGCAATTGCGAAAATCGCAACATCGCATTTCACAAATTCTTAAGGGGTGACACAATGGCATGCTGTATCGATTTGCGATTTGCGAGGTGCGATCATGTGCTATTAAAGTGCAATGATTGGAAAATTGGAGCAGGAACCTAATTGCATATTGCGTTTTAGGATTTTCGGTGGAGTGTTAACAATTGTTACATGGAAATCTGCGAGATGCGATTTGCGATAAGAGCTTTAGGCATGAGTTCCTTTTTGAAGGTTTTTTGAGGTAAATTTGTGGAGTTAGCGTTTATTTTCAAAGGCTAAAAATTTAAAAGGGCCCCCATAGATATGTCAAATATTAACTATTACTCGTATAAATTGGGGGGTTGTTACATAGTACAACAATTGGCAGTTCACTTAGGAGAACCAACTATCTCTGATTGATCTTTTGAAATCTCCAAAACATTCAAAATAAGAAAAGTTATAGGGATAATAATTACATGAGTTACAGTTTAAAAAACATTTCTCTAAAATCATAATCACTCACAAAATCTATCTATTCAACTACTTTACTCTTGTAGTGATAAAAATACAAATTTTTTCATCAGTCAATATTAAGATTTAATGAGATATAGCAGGTGTCTTCTACATATTAGTTTTAGTTGTTTACTCATTTATCATAGATAGAGCCTTTGCTGCCAGCAGACGTTCATAGCCTCGGTAGGGTTATCTTTTAACCAACAATGATTCATTGTCCCATCCGAAGCAATTTTCAAAATTCAAAATGACATTCTTTTGCTTTTTCCTCATTTGGACCTTGTTTTTCTTTTCATGTAATTTTCTTTTCAAATTTCTTAAAAGAAATTGTCTAGGCTTGGTAACCCAATAATGACAATGCCATTCACCAGTTGTAACTAAATTGAACAAGCTGGCTCTTGATGAGACCCCTTGTCCTTTGATTGATTAGATCATCAACTATTACCCTGTTTTGATATGCAGTTTTGGTAATATCAATTTAATTATTCCCCTATGATCATGGTAAACAAGCTTGTAATGAGACTTATTATCTTTTAAGTTTTGTATATTTTAGAATTACACTGTGAAAAAAGAAAATTTTATCAGATGGGGTGAATCATTGACCCTTTTTAAAGAGTTTTGGATGATAATAATATAGTTTTGAGATACTGATCTGTAGAAAGTCCTTACTACGTTAACAAAACATCTATATCTTATAGAGATAAGAGTTTGTTCAAAGAATAAGTGTTTTTAGCGAGGTCAAGTTGTTCCAAAGAAATGAGGTTCACTTTGATACTCAAATGTTCTAATTGTTTCTTTAACTTTTCCTACTTATAGAAGCGAAAAATCAAAATATTGTTATAGACTTTATTTTGAGAAGCACGTTTTGTTTTGTAATTGAGATGCATAAGAGCATATCCATTCTTTAAATAAAACTTCAAATTAGCATACTGTGATTGTGCATCATTGAGGCTTACCTATGATATTTTCACTTCATTACCTTGGTCTTCTTTTGTTGATAAGTGGGAAGCTCTAGTTAGCATCCTGCAAAAACCTTGGCCCCTAACAATTTTAGCTGGCCAGATTTCTACATCGTACTCTTGAAGTGCAGTGACCCAATTGGCTCTTTTCTCCCCCACTTCTCTTTGAATCAATAATTTCCTTACTGCAGGGTAAGGTACTACTATTTTTGTATGAGTTTTGAGGAGAAAAGGTCTGAAATGTTTCAAGGTTTTAAAGATAGCAAAATCTTGTTTCTCAACAGCTGAGTAGTTTAACTTGGCACCTTGTAAATTGGAACTGAAAAAGGAGATAGGTGCCTCTATGTTTTGATCGTTCAGTTATGTTAAAACTGCTGCATATGATGTATCAAATGAAAAAGTGTACAACACAAAAGGTTTGAGAAAGTCTGGAGTTGTTAAAGAAGGAGCATTGATGATGGATTTTTTTATTAACTCAAATGATTCTCTTTTGTCTTTACCCCATTTGAAGACTGCATTCTTTCTTATCATTGATTGAAGGGGTAAAACAATCTGTGAGAAATCTGGAACAAATATTTTTACAAAATTGATTTGGCCTAGGAATGATTGCATGGTCTTTTTGTTATGTGGGAGAGGAATCTTTTCAATTTCTTGGATTCTATCAGGATCAATATAAATTCCTTTCTTGGATACTATGAATCTGAGAAGCTTGCCTTCTGCTAAAGCAAAATATGAATTTTTGGGATTCAAAGAAATGCCATATTTCTTGCATCTTTCAAAGATATGCTTTAGGTCATTCAAATGATTGTTTTTGTTCCTAGAGTAGACTGTAATGTCATCTAGGTAAATAACAACTAATTTATTAATTATAACTTTAAAATAAATATCCATGGCGCGTTGAAAAGTAGCACCTGCATTGATGAGTCCAAAAGGCATCTTCTGATAAGCATATGTCCCCCACTTGGTCCTGAATGTTGTCTTCAATCTGTCATTTGGATGTACAAGAATCTGATTGTATCCTGAAAATCCATCTAGAAAAGACATTAGCTCAGAACCTGCAACTGATTGCAATATTTTCTCCATGGTAGGCAAAGGAAAGTTATCCTTTTGATAAGATCCCTTTAAGTTCCTAAAATTAATAGAAATCCTAATGTCTCCATTCTTTTTCTTGACAGGAACCATATTTGATACCCATTTTGAATGTCTAATAGGAAATATTATCTTTGCTTTTAGAAGTTTGTTCAACTCAGATTTGATTTGACTTTCAAGGTTTGGATGAATCTTTTTGAGTTTCTATTGAACTGGTTTCTCATTAGAGGTCATCGGTATAGTATGATGAATTACAGAGGTATCATAGGTCTTGAGATTTGAATAATCCCAGGCAAAGACACCTTTATATGTTTTCAACAACTTAATGAATGATATCCTTTCTTCGGATGATAAACCAAGACCTAGGTTGACATTTTGAGGTTTTTCAGTTGTACCTAGGTTTACCACTTCAAATCTCAAAGTAGAACTCCGAGTCTTGGAGTTGGTAATCTTCTTAAATCTGTCTTTAAAACCATAGAGATCTTCCATTTTGACTACAAACTTCAGAATTGGGTTTTGATCCTATTTATGATTTATTTGCAAGTCATGTTCATGTTCATCTATGATTTGTTCCTCATATCCTTTTGATGTAAGGAAACCAATTATATCAGCATCATTATTAAACACTATCCAATTTGTTACATTATCAGGAATGGATGGTATGAAAACTAACTCTATGGAAAATCTATCTGCCTCTGAAGGTATCAGCCTAGATGCTATATTGGCAAGTAAGTCAACACTTTCATTTTGTAATCTGGGGACTAAAGAAATGTTAAAATCAGTGAAATGAGAAGCAAGATTATGGGCTAAAGATTGATAATGTTTGAGATGCCCAGAAACACAATGTATTGTGTTTCTTACCTATTTAATAACTATTTCAGAGTCTTCGTATACTTGTAAATACTTGACATTAAGGCCAATGGCTTTGTACAACCCTTGAATCAATGCTTCATATTTTGCAGTATTGTTAGTGCATTGAAATTCAAGCCAGCATGCTAACATGGTTTTCTCTCCCTGTTGGCTGATTAAGATACATCCTGCACCTGCACCATCTTCAGACTTGGAACCATCAAAATAAAGAGTCCATAATAGTGAATTATCTACAATTTTATCAACTACATCTGCACACTTGGAAGCATCTGTTTGTGAATTTTTTTTCTATTTGACATAGTAGAACATTATTTGGAAAGGGAGATCTTTGAGCATTAAAGGATCCCAAGAATGACTCAGTCGAGTAATTTCCAATGATGTTATTGGTGAAAGCTACAGGTTCATTGCTTCCCTCGAGATCAGTGATTGTGTACTTCATGAATTTCTCACGGTCTACTTTGATTTGGTTAGGTTTACCATTGTGTGGCAACCACATGTGAGACCAATTAGTTGCAAAGTATTCGTGTAACTTTTCAGACCAATCCCTACTTAGAATTAAACCATAAAATTCAGGGATATCAGCCACTCGAATATCAATTATCTGCGAGACTTTTGGATTAGTGGAATGCTTGATTGAAATTGATGCTATTTCTCTGACTACCTCTACTTTTGTTTTGTCCAGTTGAACTATGTGTACAACAAATTTTTGAGGTGTAATATTCAATTTGGTGCACACAGTCCTTGGCATGATGTTTGAAGAGGCTCCTAAATCAACAAGGAAATTATGGACATTTCTGTTGAAAATCTCATAAGTAAGAAGAAATGGGGGTGTATGAGAAATAGATCTATCACCTATCAGAACTAGATTTGTGGGATTTACTTTGTTTGAAGATGAAGGAGGTTTTCCCATATCATAAGCAGCTTGAGTGACTACAGCGGATGGTAAAGGAGCTACAGGAACTACTTTTAACTCTCTAAGTAAGATTTTCTTGTTGTTGTTTGAGTTTAGTCAGTTCATGCAATGAAATATTTGCTCTCGTCTTTTTCATATCTTCGACTATGTTATATTCTACTGTATCTGAGATTACTAACGTTTTGGAAGCAGTTGGAGGATCTAGTGGAATAGAATCAGTTTGAGTAGTCTTAGATTTCTTACTTACTGTCTTCTCCTTTACAAGAGTAGTAGTTTTCTGTTTCTAAATTGTTGTAGACATATCAGGAGAGTTTTTACTTCTCGTAGTCATTGGCATAGCTTGTGCTTCCTCTTTAGTTGGAAAAATGAAGTCCCACATTCCATTTAACTCAACTTCTTCTTCAGTTTCAACTTCTTCTTCGGTTGGTGAGTCTTCTTCCAGCTCTTGATCAGATTCAGCGTTTGAAATGGTATTTGGTGGCTGAGATGTGGAAGAAGGATTTATTTTAAATGAGCAAAAAGGTTTCTTGGGAGTAGATGATTTTGCAACTTGTTTCTTGATTTCGACCATTTCATTTGACATGGTCTTCAACACTTTCTGAAGGCCTTCAAGGTCGAAAGGGTCCTTTGGAGCTTTCTTTTTTGAATCATCCTTGAATGTTACTTTCTTTGATTTCCTTTCATCTATTTGTGACCTCTTTTCTAAGGCAATAATTCTTCTTTCTACAGACAGAGCTTCTTTCATGTTTTCTACAAGGGTAGCCTTATTGGCTCTATCTACAAAAATTGTGATATTAGAAGGAAGGGAGGATATGTACCACTCTATTTGTACATCTACTGCAGGTTTAGAGGTAGCTGGGATTTTGTTTAACAACTTGTTAAATCTGGAGTTGAAGTCTTTGATCCTTTCATCTGAATTTTCTTTCAGGTTGGAAAGATCATTGATTAAAGATGCTATAGTCTTGTCATCACCAAATTTTGCAAGAAATATTTCTTGAAAAGTATCCTAATTTCTTATTGAGCCTGCTGGAAGGGAAAAATACCAAGATCCTGCAGATCCCTAGAAAGTATAAGGAAATAGTCTGATCACAACATCCTCATGTGCAACTCCATTAAGATTCATGGCTAGCATAAAGTTATTTAGATGTTCTTCAGCAGGAAGACCATCATCAGGATTATACTTAGGTAACCATTTTTTTGGGTTTGCTGGGAGAGAATTTGGATTAGCAACCAGTACAACACCAGGATTTGTCCAAGGTTGAGTGGGTTGATTGGCCATAACTTGAGTTGGAGACTAGGAAAATGGGAAGGCCGGTCCAGAAGTAGGTATGGATGGTGAAGAACTTACTACTAGATTAGTACTACTAGTAGCAGTACTAGTTGAAGAAGTGGATTGTTGAGAAGAGGTGGACTGAGTAGAAGTGAATGGGGAAGTAAATGGAGGGAAAGGTGAGGTGATCTCACTGGTATTCGATTCAGATCTTGATGTGGTAAATTTCTTACGTCACGAATGAATGGGAAACTCAAAAGGAGTTACTCCGAGCCTTTCACTTTGTAATCGAGTTAATACACCAGTTTCTCATAATAAGGAAGTGACACTTTCTTTAGAGGCTTCGGGTCTCTCAGGTTTCTCGGCAGAAATGGATATCTGTTCCAATTTCTATATCAAGGAGTGAACTTTGGGAGACTCGGGAGTGTAATCTGAAGAAGGTGGTTGTCTTAATACTTCAAGAGATGAGGGAGATGTTTCTACTACTTCAGATTTCTGATCCGGAGATTTTGAACGAGATCTAGAAGAAGTAGAAGTTGTGGAGGGGTTTTGACTCTTATGAACATTTTTCAATTGATCTTTAGATTTATATGCCATTCATAGTCGGATGGCCCTCCTTCTAGTGCAAAAATGTTGAAGCCTCAGATTTCTGTTGCTCCAACATTGATGATGATCACCCAGTCTGAACCTTAAAGACAACTCCTTTTCCGTTTGAAGTGGTGGCTCCGACTGGGGATGATGGGACTAGTTTCCCAATGTGGGTTTTAAAATGAGAGTGGGTGGTTTTCAAGCGATTGCAGTAAGAATAATGATAACTAAATGGCCTATTCTATCATGCAAATCTCTAGCTAACTTAATCTAATATAAACCCAGGTATTCTGTGTGATATGCAATCTAAAAAGATATCTGTTTGACATGTGATAATAAAGATCAATCACGCATTAAATAGATATGATAACATGTAAATATAATTCCTTTGACTAAATAGTTAATCAAAGAAATGTATAAACTATATCGCATATATCTGATGATTATATACAATTCATGAAAATGAAATGTTATCACTAATTAAACAGAAACATAATTATTCATATAAGATAAAAGTACCATATATGTGAGGTTTTTCTCATTTGACTAATGACATAGATTGTCTCCTTTCTCCAAATCAAATTATTCTCCAATTATACAATAGTGCATCAACAAAGGAAAGTAGTTTGATATTTAAAAGAAGCGACCATGTTCCATAATTTCATCAAGGAATTCAAAAACCTACAGAAGTGCATTCTTTGCAAATGTTTATGATAAAATTCTGGACCCTTCTCTAAATGCATGAGAAGGGTATAAATACTATTCTAACTAATGTTCAAAAATAGATTATACAAAAATTTGAGGAGGTTTAAAACAACCTTCCTCCTAACTAGCAACTAACTCTAAAAATAAAAGTGACTGGATGAGTAGAGGTTATAAAGATGATTTGCTGTCTGCCATCTTCTCCTTTAGATCACATATATTGGACATCAATTTCACTTGAGGAGGTGCCCCAAACTGCTTTCTGACCTGTTCTACGAAGATAGCATCTATGAGAGGTGGCAACATCCTTTGATTTGAATGGAGTGAGAAATTGAGCATCATGATTTGGTTTTGAGGCTTGACAAGGTATTGCCAATATGCCTCCCAGTCAGCCTTTGATAACTTTGTGATCACTTCCCTTTGGGTTTTCACCTTTGCCTTCCAGTTTTGATCCAAGTCATTTAAATTTGGTAACACCTTTGGATTACCTTCTTTCATCAAGTTGGTAGTGTGCAAAGTGTAATTTACTGCTTTTACTATGTTCTTTGCCACTCTTGCTACTCTTGCCACTGCTAACTCTGCCTGTTTGATCCGCACATCCCAATCTATGAACATAATGTCCTTATGTGTCTCCTCAATCTCAGGTAGATTAGCTCTCCTTCCTTCTTCAGTTTCTTTCCATTCAATGAATTCAGAGATCTTTGTATTTAAATCATTAAATTCAGTTCTCTGGTCAATCACCTTATCCATCAATTGATCATTGGTGATCAGATAAGGAGTGACATGCGACATTATTTGGCAAAATAAATCTTGTTGTTTCGATAGAAGGGAATTTAGCTCTAGTGCCTCTTTGATGAATTCATCGACAGTAGGGACATCTTCATATTTTTCCATGGCTTCTTGCAATTCTTGAATTTGCATGTTCTTCGTAGAAATGTCTGCTTCATGGCTTATCTTTAACACTTCCATATTCTGCTACAATTGAGTGATTTGTTCAGCAGCTTGCTGGTTCACATTTTCTTTTTCAATTTGCAGTTGTTGCTCGAGCTGTGCTATCTTCTCTTCCCTCTCCCTTAACAAAATAGATACCTCCGTAGCTTTATCCATGGTGGCTGTAGCATATGCCCCTGTAAACTGCGACAATCTTGTTAAATTTTCAGTAGGATTGGAAGGGATATCCTTCTAGACTATGTCCATCAGCTCATTCCCAGCTGGGATCTTGGGTGTTTCCACCCTCCTTATTTTCCTCTGTCTTCTCACTACAACCTTGTGTAGTGGGCTGTAGAACACATCTAAAGGAGGAATTTTAGTCACCTTTAGGATAATTTTCGATGTTGGCAATGCAGGAATGATTTCTGTATGCTGCGAACTAGTTCCTTGCTCATCCATCGACTCAGACTCTGAAGTTTTCCGAGTTTGCAGAGGAGTGTGATATTCCATTGTTTCCTGGGCATCTGTTGTCTTAGGAGTGTCTTGTAGTTTCTTATTGAATTGGTCCCACTCCTGCTCTAGATTGTTGCTTTTGATCTCAAAACCGGTATCTTTAGTTAGGTTACTTATGACCTGCTTTTTGGTTGACCTCCTGTTGGATTCTGCTGTATTCTCGGTGTCCTGGGCTTTCCCTATATCCTGTGCTTTCCCTGTATCCACTTGAGACTCTATGTAAGAATTTGATCCCTCGCTGTTGATAGTTACACTGGGTGTAGGTTTGTCCTCGACTCTTAGCAAATGCAATGGAATTATTTCGAGCCTTTGATTTTTGAATTCCTGAAACTTTTCAAAATCTTCAGGACTCAAATTGGCCTTTGCCCAATCGAATGCTTGTTCGAATGATTCAGTCGATTACAAAATATCTTCAGAATCATTAGCCTCATGATTAAAGGGCTTAATCTTTACTGTAGTAGTAATATTATGTGTTATCTTTTTAGGGTTGAATTTCCTCTTTGGCAGAGTATGGAGCCTGAGGCTCTCTAGGCTTAGTGATTCCTTGGTTGCATGGTTGAAATTTGCTAATGAAAAAGAACCACACCGAATGGGAAAGGATGGCCACAAAGACTTCTTGTTATCTTTTAGGGTCTTGGTCAAGCCTTTACCCACAGTTTGGTGAGCTATTTCTCTTGCTAGTAGCTTATCAGAGACATACAAAGGGAGTACATGTGGGTCCGTTGTACTGCCAAAAACTCTGATATACGTAAACCATTCTTCAACAAAATACTTGCCTACTACGAGAAGGTCTGTAGTAGCTTCTTTGGAAAACTTGGGGGCTTTCTTATTAAAAATCAATTGATGTAATGGTAAAATAACAACATGGCATACTTTATAAAAATGGGGTATATAATGGGATTCCCAAATCTATTTATGGCTGAGATGGATGCGGTAGGGGTCCTGCAAAGTTCATTTCCAACCCATGATTGGAAATTTAGTGCAGAAAAAGATGGCATCCATGATATAGGCACTAAAATAAAATGGAGGAAGGTTCTCTGTCAAGGAGGATCTCTTCTGACGATACTCGTAGATGGCAATGGCTAGGTTACCAGATATGATAATTGCCCAATTCAAAAGGAATCCATTCTATGGAAAACTTCGTATTATTAGGTAATCCATATAACCTACATAACATAGAAGCTGCATAAATATAGGGGTTTGTCAAAGAATTTACAGGATACCTACAAGTTTTATCATATTTGAACTTGTTCTCCAGTACACTCCAGCCTTGGATCATCTTGAAAGGTTTTTCATTTTTCTTTGCGAAGTTGCCCGAGTATGATTTGTCATATATGCCCCGAGGGTGAGGTATATGATACATTTGCTTCAGGTCTTCAACTTTGAATGAAACAATTATCTTCAAGTTCCTGAATTGTTTGTCTTCAATACTGATATTTTCCACCACCCATTTAAGCATATTAGTGTATGGGAGTATTTTCGCTCTTGCTCCTATTTTGTGAAGGAAGGAACAAGCAGCGTTTTTGAATTGGACCCTCGAAGGTTTTATTGAGTCGGTTGTTTCCTTTATGACAGTAATTTTAGGATGCTCATCTTCAAGCTTGTTGTCTATGACTTCCCATGTTTTCACTCCTCCATCAGTGCTGCAAATTGTGTCAACGAATATAGGCGAAATTTCTGATAGCTCAGACCTTGTAATGCTCTGCTTCTTCTGATTTTTCATCACCTTTCGCAATGACATCTCTTTTGAAGCTTGCCTGAAACGAAAGAGATATATTAGCGCACACAATGGAGGGAAATTATGGCAGAGAGTTCTTTGAAATGACTTTGAATCGTGGGAAGATTTTACATGAGATTTTAGTGTTAACTAGCCATAACTTGAAAACATCAATTCTTCCTCCAGCTGCTAAACATTAATTACTCTATCAAACCACTCATTATTACATTAAAACTTAGTAACTTCTCCACGCTTCATGCTTTATTAGCGCATCGCAACTTTCAAACATTGTCATATAACATTATTCAGAGTTAATGTGAAATGTGATTGCGAGAATCGCAACATCACATTTCACAAAGGGGTGACACAATGGCATGTTGTATCGATTTGGGATTTGTGAGGTGTGATCATGTGTTATTAAAGTGCAGTGATTGGAAAATCGGAGCGGGGACCTCATCGCATATTGAATTTCGGGATTTTTGGTGGAGTGTTAACAATTGTTACATGGAAAACTGCGAGATGCGATTTGCGATAAGAGCTTTAGGCATGAGTTCCTTTTTGAAGGCTTTTTGAGGTAAATTTGTAGAGTTAGCGTTTATTTTCAAAGGCTGGAAATTCAAAAGGGTCCCCATTTATATGTCAAATATTAACTATTACTTGTATAAATGGGGGGGTCGTTACATAGTACAACATGTTGATAACTAAGATACAGGAGAAGAAGACGTAGCCTCAACAACCTACACAAAACTTACAAATGATGAGAGTTGAGCCCCGCGAAGAAGATCAGAATGTGAATATAGTGATGTGGAGCGGAATAAAGACTGGCAATAATAAGGGAAAATAACATGAAGAGGAAGGATGGGTTCGCAAGGCCCCAGAGAAGGAAGTTGGGTTCGATCTTGAGCGCACAAAGGAAACATTTATGGAGGCTAAGAAAAGCTTCATTGAGGAATCCACCTCAGGGAGCTAGAATAGAGTACCAGAAACTAGTGCGCCTACAGAGGTTGATCCCTCTGTGCTTACCATGTTCTTGGAGACCTGCATGAAGTTGTTGCATGATAGCAAAGATGTGAAAGGACTATAGGAATTGATAAAAAAGTGTGCTGGCAAATAAAACTACCCTGATGGACACCGTGTGGTTAGAAAAATTGGCAAACATAAGGAAAGAACAGGGTGCGAGATGAGGCTCACCGCGCAGATAGGAGATTACAAGATGGACTAGGTCATTCTGGATCTAGGGTCTGACGTGAACGTTTTTCCTAAAAAAACATGGGAAAGAATGGGGAGACCCGCGCTGCAGTGGTCTCCGATCTAGCTTAGAATGGAAAACCAATAGAAGATCATCCCTATGGGATGACTACATGGAGTAATAATGGATATAGAAGGCGCAAGCGCGGTGGCCGATTTCGAAGTAATAGAGATCGTCGATGAAAAAAATCCATACCTTGCGCTTCTTGGAATTTACTGGGCCATTGATATGAATGGTGTCATCAACTTAAATAAGAGGATGATGTCATTTGAAAGGAAATCACTTCGGGTTGTAGTACCGTTGGACCCTGCAGAAGGGCCGCGCTATACTGAACCAGTCTGTGACTATGAAGAAAGTGATGATGACTTGGATTAGATCTACAAGATAACAACACGAGATCAAGACTGGATTAATCCAACAACTGATGGATGGATTACATGGGACCGGGAGAGTTCCTGTACCTCTGATTCAGATGAAGAATTGGAGCATTGGAAGAATAGGCTGCATGAAGTATCTATGCTACACTGCAACATGATGACTAAATCACTGTGCTGTGTATCATTAGAGGTAATAAATTTACCCTATTATGATGGTTTAACTAACGTAGATACTTTTTTGGATGCCTTTGAGTGAGAAGTCCCTGAGGACCATCGCTTCCAAGAAATGGATTTGGAATTGCGAGCTACGCCCACACAATGGTGGGGTACGCATAAGGATAACTTTGATGAATGGCAGGATTACAAAAGGATGATGAGGTTGCGATTTGGTCATCCTAAAATTCGACTGAATGAGAAATACGATGGGAGAAATGATCCGCGCGATCATCTAGCAAAGTGGGCTAAAGCTTATGGAACGTAGCCACAACCGGAGTGGGTGCATTTGTTTTGTCATACTTTGGATACAATTCCTATGAATTGGTATCTGGAAATGGAGCTCCGCCATGGCACCACAAAGTGGGATATATTAAGGGAAGGATTCTTAATGACCTTCAGTTTTGAAGATGGGTTCAAGAGCATTGATGAAGCTCTGCAGGAGATTAAGGCAACGATCTTTAGAATCCTGTAGGAACCTTTGGAGTGGGTTCAACCAGATTGGAGCACCCAGCTGCGCCATGCACTGGAATGATACAATGTGACCAATGAGGGGGAGGATGAAGATCCAAGAAATATTAATATTCCAGAGGTCGAAGGGCATCACGAAGTTGAAGGTCCACAAATAGAAAACCCGGACATCACCACGCCATTGAAAACCAAGCAAGTGAACATTGGTACTGAAGCAGAGCCAAAATTTATGAAGATTGGGGATTACTGGGATGATGCCACAGTGGATAAAGTTGCTGAGCTACTCCGCAAGTACCAAGATCTTTTTACTACCAAGTTTTTGGACCTAAAGGGCATCATAGGTGACCTGGGTGTGATGAAAATCACTTTGAAACCAGACACGAAGCCTATTAAGCAGAGGTTGTATCGCCTTAATCCCAAATACAAGGAAAAGGTTCTCTTGGAGTTGGATAAGATGCTAGATGCTAACATCAATGAACCTGTGGAAGAATATGATTGGGTGAGCCTTATGGTGGTTTAGAAGAAGAAACAAAAGGGAGAAATAAGGATTTGCATAGATCTAAGGAAGCTTAATGACGTCTGTGTCCAAGATCCATTCCCGAGGCCGTTTACAGATGAAGTATTGGACAACGTTGGAGGGCAAGAGGCCTATTCATTCATTGATGGGTTTTCGGGGTACCATCAGATCAAGATCGTGTTAGAGGATAGGAGAAAAACACATTCGTGACAGAATGGGGTTGTTTCCAGTATATTGTAATTATATTTGGACTCAAGAATGTGCCTGCGATATTCTCTCACGTAGTGATAGCAGCATTTAAGGAGTTCATTCATAATTTCTTGGAGATGTATTTTGATGACTGGATGATGTTCAGTTTAGTGAAGCGACATGAAGCAAGTCTGCACCTGATGTTGGATACGTGCCGTAGATATCAGATCGCACTAAACTTGAAGAAGTGCTTATTCTATGTCCCCTTTGGGATCTTACTGGGTCATGTGGTGTGCAAGCAAGGGATGATGGTCGACCCTGCCAAGATCGTGGTGATAGTGACATTGGAGGCCCCAATAAGTGTAAAAAAGATGCGCGCAATGCTCGGGCATATAGGATATTACGGGAAGTTCATCAAGGCTTATGCTCAGATTACCGCGCCCATGGACAAACTACTGAAGAAGGATGCTACATTTTTTTGGGATGAAGAATGTCAGTATAGTTTGGATGTATTGAAGGAGAAGATGGCCACCGCACCAATTTTTGTCTTCCCGAATTGGAAGAAATAATTCCATGTACATGTTGATGCCTCTTGCATTATGTTGGGAGCAGTGCTAACTCAGGCTGGTGAAGGAGAAATCGACCACCCTATAGCCTTCGCAAGCAGGAAATTATCAAAGTCCGTGAAGAATTACTCGATGATAGAGCGCGAAGGATTGGCTATGGTGTACACACTTCAAAAGTTCAGGCACTATCTGTTGGGTGGACATTTCAAAATGTACACATATCATTCTGCCTTGAAATACCTAGTCAATAAGCTTGTGTTTGGGGAGAAGATCTGCCGATTGTTGCTGTTATTCCAAGAGTATGACTTTGAGGTTATTGTGAAGCTAAATAGATTGAATGTAGGACTTGACCATCTGTCGTAGATCGAAATAGGACAGGAGCCAACTAATTTATAGGAAGGGTTGATCGATGCCCAACTCTTCACGGTACACGTAACAGATAACCACTTTGCAAATATTATTCACTTTTTGACTACATGAATGGCATCGGAAGGGTATACAAGTCAAAAAAAGAAGGAACTAGTAGTGTGTGCAGTAGATTTCTCAGTGACCGTAGGACATTTGTATAAGATGGGTGTAGACGAGATATTGCGACGATATGTGCCAAATTTTGAGCAGAATAACATCCTCGCTAAAGCTCATGGAGGAGCTGTGGGAGGACATTATGCAAGAAAGGTGACAGTAAAAAGATTTTGCATGCAGGTTTATGGCAGCCCACGCTGCAGAAAGATTCTAAAGTGTATTGTAGGGCATGTGATGCATAAAGATTCTAAAGCGGAGGGACGAGTTGCCACTGAATCCTCAAGTATCATTGCAACCATTTGAAAAATGGGCAATTGATCTCGTTGGGCCAATTTAGACCCCAGGAAAGAAGACACATGAATTCTATATCATCACCGCGACGGAGTATCTAACTAGATGGAAATAGGCATAGCCAATTATGGATTTCACATGGGCTACAACAACCAAGTTTTTGTTTGAGTATGTGTTAAACATATTTGTCTTACTAAAAGTGTTGATGAGTGATCGAGGTATGCACTTCTTAAATGATACAATCAACGCATTGACTGAGGATTTCCAGGTCTATCATCAGAATAGCACACCGTATCATCCTCAAGCTAATGGAACAGTTGAGGCCTTTAATAAGATTTTGGAGAACGTGTTGATGAATGACTAGGATGTGCACGTACCTACAGTGCTATGGGCATACATGACTACTTGTAAAAAGCTGATAGGGCAGAAACCTTTTAGATTGGTCTATGGCGTAAAAGTTGTGATGCCTATAATGGAATATATCATGCCTAGTCTATGCATAGTCGCTTTCACAGGTATGGAAGATCGCAAAGCCTTGAAAGAACAGCTTGTGCAGCTGATGGAGCTTGAAGAAGACAAATTCTTGGTTGGATTCCATCAGCAAGTAGAAAAGGAACGTGAAAAAGCATGGCACAATTAACACATTAAGCTTCACACCTTCAAGGTAAATGATCTGGTATTATTATATGATAGTAAATTCACTAAGTTTCCGGGGAAATTTTAGATGCATTGGCTAGGCCCCTGTATTATCAAAGAAATTACAGATGGAGGTGCAATTTAGCTCGTGAATCTGAATGGAGAACCTTTTCCGGCAAGGGTGAATGAAATTAGATTAAAGCCATATACAGGGGATCTTGCACAATGACTATATGGTAGCAGGATAGTCTTAGTGCTCCAGGTAGTTGCAAGGGAGTGCGGGACTATAAAATACACTTCCAAGTTTGGAGGACTACGCAGTAGGTGGGTTGCACAAATGATGATGCAGATACAAACAATGTAGTTGCGTGAAGGACGCTGCGCTATGAAGAGAGGTACCGTGCAGATCAGCAGGAAAGTAACTGTTGGAGTCACAGTTCATGATTTGACAACCAAAAGATAGTTAATATGAGTGGGATGGCAACATTTAAGGCCAAAATCTTTGAATATTTGCCTCCAAAACAACATTAATGGTCAAATTTTGGGGGGAATGGTTGGATTTGAATTAAAAAACCCTTATAAACTGTGCGTGTCATTCCAACATAGAACACTTTTCACCCTTAGAGTTTTTGAGATGTGTTGTCTGTTGCCTATGAACTGCTCGTATTTTGAGGATTTGGTTGTGAGCCCTTCATTTGCCAAGTTATCAGAGTTGAATAAGAAATTCATCCTTGAAACCATGTTAGGACCAAGCCCTGCCAAGATTGTGAGTACTAGGGGAGATGTTGTGTCTAAAGGAGCTACTCCAGAGGTAGTAAGTATGGAAGCTTCGGCTCCTGTGCCTATGACACCGAGGTTACCTAGGCCGAAGCCTACCCCTGTTAGAGAAACCCAGAAACTGAAGAAGGATAAACAGAAGAAGTCAGTGCCAGTAACGAATCACCCAAAAAACACTCTGCAACTCAAAAGCAGAAGAAAGACAAGTAGCCCGAGAAGGTTGTCGATTTGGAGGCCGAGGAAGGACAGGGCATTGAGGACATAGATGCTGAGGGAATGGAGCCCATTACAAAGTTTCCTAACTATATCCCTCTGCACAAGGGGAAGGCGAAGGTCACCAAGGACCCAGACTTAGACAAATTTTTCATTTCTACACCCCTGCTGCCGGAGTAGGTTCCCTTCGAAGGTCCGTGCCTTGCGCGGATCCCCCATCTGAAGATGGAATATTGGGACCTGACAGACCATGAGTGGTTCCCTCACCTAGCGATAGCCAATTATATGAAGCGTGTCTACTACACAGACTTAGGTGTCACTGAGCTAGAGACAGTGGAATGGATCTGCGGAGTGGAGAATTCGGGATTGTTGAACCTATTGTGGGTGCCCCACTATCACCACACCATTATCAACACAACCTGTGTGCATCAATTACTTACTCTAGTGCACGATGGGTGCTTATGGCTAGGAGGGCCTATACCCATCACTGACATGCTCATCCACAGGATCATGCACCTTCCATACGAGGGCTTGAATTCGGCTAAGGAATTTGGCGGAAAGGCAGGAGAAAACGATTTGGCAGACAAGATGAAGAAGGAATTTTCTCTCGTGAAAAATCCACACGAATACTCAATCACTTCCATAAATGACCCCGCGGTGCAAATTTCCACACAAATATTAGCTGGGAAGGTAATGAGGAAGTGCCGCGCGGACGAAGTTCCAGCGCTCGTGGTTTTTCTAACTGCACAGTGTGTGAAGGGTGTGCAACTCAACTGGTCAAGGTACTTGTGTAGTGAATTCCTCGCGAATTGCTGCGAGGTCTAGGATGAGACCAAGGCATTCCATTATGCTTGGATTCTACTCTCCATTGCGTTGATCGCATGGGAGCTGCCGGAGGACAGCCAGTTTCCTCTATTGAAAGAAGGATTGCTAGAGGCCGTGTAGTTTGCCTCCCTATGGGCCACAAAGGACCTCGCGTGGGTCACAGAAACAAAAATATTCTGGGTTTTGATGGAATCAAGCCTCCACATGGCCATTAGCGCCCAAGGTTGTCCCCGACCTTGTACGAGTAGTTGACTTCCACCGTGTTTACATTCAAGCACGAAAGGAACCGCAACATAAGTGGCATGAATTGCCATATTTGGTCACAGATACATACATAAAAGAGGTAATCAAGTAATGGCCAATAGAGTGGCGCGCCCCCTTAGACTTGGATGTAGGAACTAGTAAGGGCACGGGAAGGTTGATAACAAAGAAATGGAAGGATGCAACCAAGCAGGTTGCAAAAAATTTGGCTGAGCAATGGAAAAAGGAAGCCACAGAGAAGGCTCAAATGGAGAAGGAACACGTTGCTAAGCAACAGACTGAGCATGAGCAGTGTGAATCAAAGCAAAGTGGAAAATACCCTTCGTTTGAGACCGAGGAATAAGAACAGTTCGAACAGGGCGGCAGAGGAGATGAGGCGTAGAGCAGCTCATTTGAATAGAAGAAGCGTGGATAGGAGCAGCAGGAAGGTCCCCACAAGAAGAAAAAATCGGAAAAATCACAAGGTAATCGCATGATACTGACGAAGGGCGATCTCGATGAGATCAATGACAAAATATGAGACACTACCACTGAAGTGCTGCAACATTTTGGGCTGCAGTATATGTAGACATCGGGGAGCTCCAGAAGGATCTGCACGAGTTGCAAATGTAGGCTAACAGGATACAGGTGGGCGCGGGTCAAGCGAGTGCAACACAATTGAGCCTGGCACCGGGATGAGTCAGGCTACGGAATTGGTAAGGACCTTGGACCTTCGCACTATTGCTTTACTAGAAGGGTCCCTATGCGTAGAGTCGGCTGATGACCGCATCATCTTAAGTACCCTTAAGAACATTGGGCTGAACATTGCAACGCTCCCCAATGAGCTTCTTCATGCGCTGTAGGCAGGGGTGACGAAGGAATTGAGAGCTCAAGAGTAGCGTGCTCTCAATTTGATCAGTGAATACAGGGTGAACAACGAGAAGATGTTCACTGAGAAAACACAGGCCTTAAAGGAAAAAGACTTGATGCAGTAACAGAGCTCCCGGCTAGAGTTTGTGGTTGCAGAGGCATGTAGAACAGTGTCGAAACTTCACATTCTAGAGGATGCATAGCCAGAAGCTAAGATCCAGAAGTTAGTTGCATTCTTCTGTGAAGCAAAGGCAGAAGTTGGACGAGTTCAATTCGAAATCAACATGAAAATAACAGAGCTGCAGCTCAAATTACAGCCGACCACTCTGCCCAAGGTCAGGGAGCAACGCGGAGCTGCCATAAAGGAAGGGATGGCCACTTTGGATGCTGGAGTTGCTGACTGCTCAACCTTATTTGAGAAAGCAATGGAATTGGTGACAACTCTTTAGGAAGACCCAAGCCTACAAATATTGAATATAGAGATTCGCGAGCTGCAGAAGCAGTACGATGATGTTCGGGCGACAGCGCGCTCAATTGCTGCAGTGCAATGCCTCGCCAAGTTGCAGGAGAGGAAGCAGCTCCTCACACAGGTCGAAGCAACCCAAAAGAAGGAGGTTGTGATTAAGGCTAGGTTGGGAACTTGTTTAGAAGAAGCTTACCAAGTCACAACCAACATTTAGGAGAATTTGATGGGCTTGCAGCAGACACAACAAACGATGAAGCTGGTTGCAGAAGGACCAGCTATAGAGCAGCTAGTAGAATAAGTCAAGCAGGCAGCTACACAGAGCGTTGTCGAGGTTGCAGTCATATAGGTGGAGTTGGGGGATCTTTGCAGTAAGATCGCAATGCCAGTCAAGTGACTCAAGGGCGAGTCATGACCTTTGTGTAGGGGGCCTTTTGGGATGGGGACCCCTGGGTCAGTTTTGGGGTTAAAAACCCAAATTTTGATGTAATTTTTGTGAAAAGATGTAAAGTCTCCGCAATTTGTGGATGCGGAGCGCATAGGTAATTAGGAGTAAAAGGGGTTTTAGCCCCTTGTCTATGTAAATTTGAGTTGGTTTTGAGATCCACCCACGGTCCGTGGACCATGGGATTGTATAAGTAGGTGTGTCTTAGAGAGTCTAAGGGAGGAGAATCTAATGATGATGGATGTAATGGGTCGATAGAAGATAACACAGAGAAGGGAGTCATAGAGGAGAGAAATGCTCTACAGCTGGCTGTGTAGAGGCCTAGAGTAGCATCCGCAGCTGAGCATGTGGACCCCTGTAGCTGAGTGTGTAGGGAAGCTTTAAGTATGTAATAACAAATTGAAGATCAACAAAGAAGACTGTTGAAGAATCCTTGTGGTTATCTGTTTACTTTTGTTATTTATGTTTATGATGTATGTTGTGATTTAATAATGTCTTTATGAAATATTGGTCTATTGATGCATGAATCTATGGGATAAGTCTTAATAACTATATGCAATGCATGTTAAGTACTTTCACGAAGATTATAATACTTTATGTTATGTTTATTAAATACTTAAGTAGATCTACATGAGCTTAGATATAGGATTATTTCCTGATGCACGTAAGTGGATGATTCAACTATTAAGGGTCCACAAAGACCTATTATAGACCTTCACGAAGGTCTCAAGGCTGTTCAAAGGAAGTTGTAGCACCGAGACCTAGGGGCTTATAGATCTATGCGAAGGCAAATCTAGGTCAACAAAAGACATCACACTGATGTTTGTATGCGGAAACTTGGTTCCAGCATCCCCCCATACTACTTCGGGTGAGACTTCAGCCTACGCTATGCAGGTTGATGTCGAAAGGGCCAGTAGTGTAGGGTTTTTCTTGGCGCAATTAACTCTGAACCTGGGTCAGGACCCATTGAGCCAACAGTGAGTTGCTCCATGTCTTTGCGCTCTCTTTCCTTCAATAATGTCGGTGGATTCTTCTGCATTAGGAACTCTTTAACTTGTGTTCTTAGTCCCTAAATGGCCTCACCAATTTTTATGATTGGCCCCTCGGGCAGTATATTAGTCTCCAAAAGATCAACAGCCACCTCCTGGTAGACTTGTTCCACCATTGTCTGCCATTTCGTTTCGCTTTCTTTTGCTAGTATTTGTGTCTGTTGTAGTTGTTCCTTCTCATGCTAAATACCTTCTTGTACCATTGCCACATAGACTAATTCTACAATTCTTACAACTACCCTTGCTTGCAGTTCCTACATCACACTTTGTTGCAACAGGTGCAGACTATCCAAAGTTAATTGATAGAGTACCAGGTTGACATGATCATTAGTTGTTGTGTTTTGTTTCATCTCTTCATTAGGAAAATGTATAGTGTTGGATGGTATTTGCAACATCTACTTGTCTCCCAGTCTTGGTGAGGGTTCTTGTATCATCTATAGTGGTCCCGGTTGGCTTTGCATTGTAGTCTGCATTGATGGTTCTTTCAAAATCCTCTATGCTTCCAATGTCTGGCAAAAATTGTTTGATTTTGGTTGAAACTTTTCCAACTTATCTTTGGTGGATTCTTCCACCTACTCACCAATTCTTTCAAAATCATCCTCTATCAACACTATTTGAAGCATGGAAGCATGCATTTCCTTCTGCTTTTTCCTGGCTTGACTTGTCAATGCACCTTCCACGCCATCTCTTTGCACTCTTTTCTTCTTCAGCTTCACTTCTTCCGGTTACTCTAGTTCCCCTCCCTTGCTCCTCTTAAGGAATGAGTGGATAGTGAATTTCCTGTTCAAGTTGGTCTTGATGTGAATCTCCCATTTCCTGGTTGCTCAATATCTCTTCTATCTACAGTGCTATGTTAACAAGAACCTTCTAGGATGCATCCCATTTATCAACAATGTTTTGAACATTCAACATAGTCAACCTGTAGGTCATTCTTATCCATTATTGGTGCTCATACCTATGGGGTTGGATCTAGAGATAGTGCACATTTTCCTTGAATGTGGCAATGCATTTAAATTGTACCACCACTTCCGCAACAAGGCGTGGTGTCTTCCTAATGGTGTTTCTCAACATGTCATTGTACAAATAAAACATAATGGTGTTTCCTAGTTTCCTGTCTAGATCAGTGGTGGCCCATAGGTTCTAGAATCAATCTAATTTTATGGGTCTTCTTAGATTTTCTACTAGCTGGAAATCCTCTGGGATTTCCTAAGCTACAAAATAAATTAGTATCAGGAGTTAGGCATAATATAAATGCACCACTATCCTGCGTGTTGAGATAGTCTTGTCGAAATTAGTTCAACAGTTAAGGTTCCCAACTAAACTACTCCCCCTTCATGCACTTGTGTGTCGCAACAATAGCCCCTACTAGCAATTCATCCTTCTTACACTTCCTTAGCAATTTGTAGGCTAGTGCCTATGTATAAAATCTTTTAGTCTTGTCACTAATTTGTGATATTTTGTAACTTATGCCTCCTCTAGTCATGCCAAATTGGTTCATCACCTGCTTGTTGAATGTGCAGTCTTTGTATGTGAACAATGGCTTGGGATCATCTCCTTCAATAGGAAAGCCTGTAATTATGTGACTGAAGTCTGGGGTCAGTGATACTGGTCTATCCAACCATAGTTAGTCCCCATGCACACAAGAAAGCAAGTGCTTTACTGTTGTATTAATCTCGTTTCCTCTCCCAAAGTGGGAAATGGAGAACAAATTTAGTATACCACTATGTTCCAGCTTGTAAGCTCAATATTGCAGCTCCAACTTGATCACAAAAGGGTCTTCCATGTGAATGTGTTGAAGAAAACCTTACAAAAATAATAAACTTGGCAACATCACAAATATCATGGTTTGTAAACTGCGCTTTGTCAATGTGGCCCCTCATATTACCTTGAACTCGAACACCAAGTGGTAATGGCATTAATTCCAATGAGAACTGATTTAATGATTTCATCATCTTTAGCAACAATGGGCTTGTCTTGTCATTCTATGCCACCACCTGTTTTCATGAGCTATCCACCATAAACTTTCCCTCTTGTCACTTTTGAGTCCTATTGACGTTCATCCAACTATCAACCATTATGAATGGGAGTGCTCCCAACACTATGCGCTGCAAACTCCTATGCATTTATTGCGCAAAATCCCTCCAATGTGTAGTGCTCCTCTACTTCACGTGGTGTTTTTATTTTATGTAAAAAAAAACTTTATTGCCAATAACAAAAATTGTTAACTACTACGAAATCCCTAATGACAATCTACTACTTAAATTTAGAAGCTTTAACAACATATGAAACACTTTATTTATGTACAAGCGTGAGGTTCTTCCTTTCCTTTTATCCATGGTGTGCAAGAGTCCGACTGTCCCTATACAACTTCAGATGGCTCCCATTGACAAATCCTTCCTTTAATGTACCATCTAGGTTTTCCAACTCCACAGCTCCTACATCGGTCACTTGTTTGATCACATATGGTCCCAACTAATGCATCTGAAACTTACTTGGGTGGTTCAAAAATTTTCTTTCCTAAATCACCACAAGGTTGCTAGGTTGAAATGTCTTATGTTAAATCCTCTTATTGTGCCATATTTTTTCTCTCTCTTTCTGCACATCTTTATGGAACGTGACTATTGTGCGATCTTCTTCCAACTGTAGTAATTCGTGCAACCTTTGCTCCATTGTGTCGAGTTCTACCAAATTTATAGTTGTTGCAATGCGTAGACTGGGTACTAGAAACTCCATGGGAATTACTGCTTCTTGCCCATATACCAATTGGAAAGGAGTTTGACCTATCAATTTATTACACGTGATCTTATATAACGACAAGACTGCCAATATTCTTAAATCCTAGTCGTCGCGTTTGTTATCACTCCTCTGGATCTCCAAGGTTGAGGAAGAGTTCAACTGAGGTAACCACAGACCAATCTTTTAGCTTAGTAGTTATCCCTACCAAGTTGGAGAGGGCTCTCTCCAAAGGATCACATCCAGGAGGGCTGGGTAATTTAGGGTTTTAGGCTAGATGTAAAGTGAAGAGGGTTGTTTGACTTGATTTTGGTTGGGTAGTCAAAAGGATGAGTGAATTAGGTTAGAGAATGAACCAGGTCAAGACAAAATGAATCTGAATTGCAGACATTTGATGGGGAAAGGTAGGCAAGGTACTTTAAACTTCGTAGTATAGTGATGAGATGGTTTAGACTAGTTAGGAGCTAAAAAAAGCATGAGGGTCATGAATTCTTTTTAAAATGAAGAAATGAGACAATCTATGATGATTTTCCCAAAAGAGAGCATACAAAGATGAATTCTGCTTATCACACCTTGAAAATCAAACATAATTAGAGTGAAATGGATCATGAAAGGAAAAAAACATTCACACGTATGAAACAAAAGAAGAAACAATATCAAAATACCATGCCACAGGAATCCCACCAAAATAGTTGCAACTTCATCCAATATATTCCATGCCAAAGTCTGAAAGCTATTACAACATCCAAGAGAGTCCAACCTATAAAATGACTAAGAAAATACATAATATAGGCCTCAAACCAACTCATCCTAGCCTCAGGGGTCGAATCCATGAGAGGAGGAGCAGTTGCAAGAAAGGCTGAACTGATAGCTAGAGTGTAGGGTGGTCAAAGTGACTCATCCCTAACTTAAGCAAACTGATTCATTACATGCCATGTAGGCCATTTAACTAATGTATTTACCCTAGATAATAGTAAAAAACATAATAATTACATCATTCTTATCATTTACATCAGTAAAACATCAATTTCCCATAGGTGAAAGTCAATTTGGAGAGAAATGGTGAAAATTGGAGAAGATTGTCAAACGTGCCCTCTCAGTGTCAAACGTGCCCTCCAACTTCAGGGCTACTTTTGGGTGCCTTCTTGGTGTCCAAATTTGCTCCAAGATAGCTCGTTGGAAATCCATTTGAGTCTACTTTCCATATATGCCTTCAGTTTTCAATTTGGAGGTCATTTTACCTGTCAAAATTGCAATCTCCCAAGACTGGTAAACGTGAAGCACCCATGCCAAAAAAGAGGTAGAAAGGTGGTTTTTTGATGGTTTTTGACCCTTTTGGCTGACCATTTTTCCTCCAAATGCTTAGAAAATGCATAGGGTGCATGTCCTCATCACTCTGAATCCAAAAATGCTAGCCTTTTTTCCATCAGATGCCTCAAAAAAGAGCGCAGCACCCTAGGTGCTGCGTGTTTGACATATTGACTGTGTTGAAAATACTTTAAAAAACACAGAAAATTATAACTTGCAAAACTTGGTCAAAAATTGTCAAAATTGGTGAGTTGATGGTTGATCATATGTTTGAGGCATGGAGTGATGCCTCGGAAAGGATATCTAACCTTGTTTTCTCCTCTTGCTTGGTCCAGGATTCAATTTTTGCATGAGCTTTTTTGAGCTTGGCTCTTGCAATTTTATTTCTCATGGCATAGTACTTAGCCATCCTTCTCTGAATATCAATATCCCTTTTGGCCTTGTCTAATAGGCTCTAAAGATGGGTTTTCACCCTCTCAAGCCAATGTTCCCGGTTCTCATTCACCATTTTGGCAAATTTCTCATTTAGGGTGAGCTCATTAGCTAATTCTGCCTCCTTTTGCCTTTCTAGCTCCAAAGCTCTCTTTAGGCCTCTAGTCCTTGGCCTTCTTCTTGGCACCTATTCATCAAGATGTTCACCATATTTTCCATATGCCTCATCAAGTAAGGCCTTAGCCTTTTCAACCTCTCTCTTTTCTTTGATAAGCTGAATCCCCATGAGCTCATTTTTTACCTCAAATTGCCTGTTCTCCTGCTCATAGTATGAGATAATGTATTTGGCCCTTTGCAAGTTGACCTGGAGCTCTCCTATGAGTGCATTATTCTCCTTGATGAAAATGGTTGTGATCTCACTGTCATCATGTTCATTTGGATCAACTAACTGAAAATCATGCTCTGTCTCACAGAGGTCTTCTTCCTGCTGCTGGATCTCTGTCTCTATAACCTTTTCCTTACGCTTCTATACCTGCTTTTCTGATGAAGAAGGCAAGGAACCTCCCACAATCTATGGGGAAAACACTTTCCTATGCCCTCTTTGATAGGTATGTGTCAAGGTACCCAAACCAACCCGTTTTGGCTTGCTCCTCTTTGTTACAGGGAAAAGTGTCTATATAGAACTGCCCTATCCCACTAAGGTGTGACAACTGCCTTAGAAACAAACATAGAAAAACTACTTTCATTTTTCCTTTATGAATTATAGATAGAGAGGAACAGAAAGACCAACCTCTGTCTTGCGCTAATCTCCTGATTTGATCCCTCTCTTCTTTGATAGTCTTCAGCTACCTGCTCCCTTGCACGCCCAGCTTCACAAAGTACCTGTAAGATCACAGAAGCATAGCACTATACAAAGACATGGATCTATAATCATAAACAATCTAGGATCAGATGTAAATTGACCATACAAATGTAGCAAGCATCAATGACACAAAATCATGGAGGAAAACTTGAATAGCTTTTATTGATAAATAAGAAAAGAGCCAAGAGGAGTTACAACCAGTTGTTCTGACCCAGCATCAACCTCCCAGCAAAGAAGCCCCTCTTCACCTCAAACAAAGCTTAGATCACCCAACAATCTGATGTTTATCTCAAGAAACCAACAACAATTCCTTACAATATGCAAAATTCCAGCCTCCGGATCTCTGGGATGAGGGATCCATATATAGATATCTGTAAGGGGGATGAGTCAGCTTGTGATTTTATTAGTGTCTTCCCTCTGATAGTTCTTGCTTCCACTTGGAGATTGATGGCCTCTTACTCATCCTTGGTCGAATTCAGTGAGGCAAGTGTCACAGGAGAAGATTCTGGAAGCTTCCATTGCCTCTCCACCTCGCGGAAATTTGTCATTTCTCGCCCATTGCACCCCACAGAAGGGATTTTTGAAATGCAATGCACCCACACAGTGTATTTAGGTGAGATGCAATGCACTTAGCCAGTGGAGCAGCTGAAATGATCCTGTTTTGACCAATTTTGAGTAGTTTTTCATGGAGAACTTCTGGGAGAAGCTGTAATCTGTTGACCTTGTTCCTTTAGGGGTTAGAAAAACACTTTTAGGGACTTGGGAGCCCTTGGTTTATGGACATTTCATGCTTGGGGTTGTAGGGCCCAAAAATGTCTATAACAGTTGCCCCCTAAAGCATGAGGTCGTTAATCTTTTGATGTCGGGTGAAATGCTTTATTATGAGGATCCGAAGTTTTTTCAATGCTTGGAGGAGACCTGTAATAAGATACAATACAATACATTATCTTCATAATGTTTTCATGATCTAGCTGAGGCGGGCATTCCCATGCTCAGCTTTATAAGTTCACTTTCATGTACATAGGACAGACAATTGTCTGAGTGTAGACTGATGATTCTGATAGAGCCATCATCCTTTTGAGTGGATGATTATCTGTGCAACAATGATGTACATTTAATGTCTTTATTTTCCCTGAATATATATCACAGCCCGGATGGATGAAACTAGATCCGGGGTCTTCAATCTCGTTCGATCTTCACTCGGAGTACAAGTCGATCCATGTGAGAAATGTTCTGAAGTCGAACATGGAAAGACATCGCTTGATTACCAGCCAATGATGTAAACTGTTAACAAGCGCGAGAGGAATCACCGATAATGATAATGACCCTCAAGGTACTGCAGTACAATTCACGTGGTGTGAATAAAGGACTTGGCATCGAACACCACGCAAAATCTTTCGGTCGAAGGCCATTGATGTAAACCTGTCGCCGGAAGTGAGAAACTTACCATTGAGGCATGTAAGCTTCAAAGTACTGAATGGGGTGTTCCTAGATCAAATTCTTGGATAATGAGTTGATGTCGACAAGAAGTGATTCGTCACAGGAGGGCCTTAATGAATCCCACATCAATGACACGGAACGGAGCAAATTATTTTAATGGAGGTGAAAACGATCTGGTGATATAAGGTTCAGGGTGGCGGTCATGAAAGAATGGAGTATAAATGTATGGTAGCGGGTGAGACACAGGTAAACTCTCTGAATGACTTCTCTTGAACATATCGGTGACACTGATGTGATGGATTGGTAGCATTAACCCCAAATGTGGATGGTATGATGTGACCATGGTGATGTGACCGGTGAATGAAACAACCCAACCCGACTCGGACACGGAGTGGAAGTGTCATGTTCAAGAGCGACTTGCTACCAACAAAGTTTCTTCAAGTTTTCTTCCCAATTTTCCCCAGTCATTGCTGACCAGTACCTCTTTATTTTTGTCAAGCTTGAGGAGGATAACATATGCTTGTTCGATAATTTGCCCTTCGAGCAAACCCATCGCTATGTTTTAACAAGCCTAGCGATAGTGAAACACGTTCTCGTCTATAGACAAGTTTGTCGCTATTATACTTTTAACGAGTTTAACGACAAAGATAACTCGGTCCTTTTCAATTTTAGAGAGTTTGAAAAGGAACGTAAAGGTAACTACAAAATTCCTTTTTCGTCATCTAATCCCTTAAGTCTGAAAAAGTATAAAACAATACAGAAGGGATGAATTTTCGATACTTTTAACGAGCCGAACAAAACAAGCGCTCGATCTTTTTGTGTAATAATCCCTTAGGTCCAAAAAGATTAAAATCTAGAGGATGGATAGCACTTCTTGTCCCTTTAACGAGCTGGAGAGGCCAATGGCTCGACAATATTTTCATATTTTACGAGTCAGTTGAAAAGAGCTTAAAGGAGACTCGTCTTTTGAGGAACAAGTGATAAAATGGGTAGCAACTGATTCTAGGTAAGGTTTGGAATTTTCCATCACGGCAGTGTCACAAGGATGGCTAGTGACATCACTCTTCGCAACTGTTCCTCAAAATGGGTAAACAATCAAATGGGGGTGAATGATCGGCCAATGAAAAAGTGGAGGTGACGGTGCAAACACGACCAAGGCTTTAATGGCTGAAGTACTACATTCACGATGGTTATTTACAGGGGAATAGTTCATTTTTTAACGAGCTTAAACGCGGGGGGAAACATTTGCTCATGGCTTATGTTTATTTTTTAACGAGCTTGAACTATGTGCTAAAACTGCTCGATTAATCCAGTCGTGTGATAAGAATGTCTCATATAAAAACGACAACTTTTAGAGTTTTGCCCCACATCCTTTCTTTATGCAAGTTAGGAAACGACCAATCCTACGAGTTTAAAGGGTTAGAGGACCTACAAATTTAAAAAAATAAATAGTCGCTCTTCGCTTGCACGCCAAAAGGCTTGCATGCCCCCAGGTATAAAACAGAGTTTCAAGGTTACCCCTTCTTTAGTCCGTTAAAACATTTGTTTTACCGAGAGAGGCCTACCTCTTACAGGTTACCAAAGATTGTTCTATTTACGGCGTAAACAAAACACCTCTTCGGCGATGTCTACCGAGATAAACAAAGGTGAGCGGCGATGCCCGCCAACTCACATAACTTTGACAAGAGGATCTTATTCCAGTCCAACTCCCTCTTCCAATCACGGACGGGAGTACGGAGGTCATATACTCTCACGGAAACCTACCCTATACCTGAGGTTTTCCTGCCGAAGCAGACCAGGGTGCATGCCCCCTGGGTTTCAGTCATGTCCCTCGAATCACTTGCGCTCATCGGGTGGACGGACTGGGGATTGAGACATTTCTTGCGTGAAAAGACCATTTAGGGATGGTATATGACTGTTTGCTATGCGTGATCCGGGAAATGAAAGCTGGTCTACGAGCTTGACCAATCTTCCTTCGTGCGGAAAACACATCACTCTAAAGAGTGATGAGACAATAGCTCTCATGCAATAAATATAGTCTCGTCCAAGGAGTAGATTGTAATCCAGGGGTCCTTGAACTACCATTACGTTCATGTGAACGGTTTTCCCTCTCAATGTTATGGGCACATTGGGAAGGATCCCTAACAGTCGACTTGTTCCTTTATCAAAACCTGTTAGATTTCTCATTTCAGGCAACAGCGATGGCGAACCAAGCGCTTTCCAAGCAGTTGAGGAAAGGATACTCACAGAAGCCCCCTCATCTATGATGGTACCAGCCATAACCATTCTGTATATTTGAACAACGATTCGGAATGGTATACTAGCTGGTAAATGGGGTCTGCCTAGTTGATTCCAGTCGAAGGAGACAACTAGGTTGCTTGGAGGTGGGATCGAATAGATGGCCGGGTATGACTCTGATGAACTTCCTTCTTGCGGTAAAGGAATGGGTAAATTGCCCCCATGTTCGTTGGAGTCTGTGCTTATGAAAAGAATTTGGACGGTGTCATCCTTGTTCTCTTCAGTGATTGTATCATCTGAAGATGGAACCTCTGAAGGCAAGACCGGGTCAACTACCACCTCGACCTTTTGACTTTCGTCTGGTATGGGTTCAGATGGTTTATCTTCAACGATAGATGCTTTGACCGACCACCTGAGCGGGCCAGCCGGATTTTCAACTAGTGACGGACTCGGCAAGAGTTTTTTATATCCAAGAGGAAGTGGTAACGGTGAAACCGAACGATCGTCCAAAACTCTTTTAGCTTCATCTAAGAAGGGACAACGGTGGATGGCATGATCGCCTTCGCACAGTTTACAAGGAAATCTATATTTTCCTTTTTGTCCTGGGGCTTCACTTTCACTAGTTGACGGTGTGTTTTCAACATGACCATCAGAGGTTGACGACATCGGGTTGTGCAAACGAGGAGTCCAGTCCCTTAAGATCCGAGGGATGTAAGGACAATCTTTGTGATAGTGGTCTCCTTTGCAAATGACACATGGCGATTTAGGCTTGGTCGGTGCAGTGTGTGGATTTTCGCTAGACGACACTCGTTTGCCCCCATTCACTTTTGGCTCCTTCTTCTTCTTCTCTTTCTTCTTCTTTTCCTTCTTCTCCTTAGGTACTTGACTTTTGGCTTTACCAGCCCCATCAAGCGAAGAAGAAGGAGGAGAGGAAGAATTAGAAGAAGTAGAAGGTTGGTGGGTAACTCTGGACTCGTCTAGTTGCTGATTCGATTGTTCAGGAATTGTGGTGTTCTGAACAACAGAGGTTGAGAAGAGCCATACAGGCAAACCAATTGTCAGTCTTGGAAGCGACAATGTGGCCATATGGGGTGCACCAACATCTCCCCAAGAGGAGAAGGGACTAGGATTTCCTCCAAGGGGAATTCCTTGGTTGGTGGACTCCATTTTCTCAACCCAAGATCAACGTAGGAAAGGGTAATGAATATTCTGCTTAAAATAAATTTTAGACGCTTTGACACAACTTGTTTTTTCAATTTTTAAGAGTCGAGAAAAAACCAAAGATGACTCTAGTCTCCTTCGATTTTTAATGAACCTGAAGTGACAAGTGCTCAGATGGACCTTTTCTGTTAAGGAGTCTGAAAAGGAATGAAAGGGACTGCTTTGGAAATCTAGGTAGAGGGATTACCAAACCAATCGCAAAACTGCAGAATACTTTTTACGGTACGGCAGTCAATCTTCCCGAATGCTGTGTTCAGTGCATTGCGATCGATAGGGCGGCAGACACGGCTTCCTATGGATAAAGGATTAAGCCTATTGGGGTCTCCCAAAATATACTCGACGGTATGTGGGAGCACAAGTCAGTACTGGCACTTATCGTCTCAAAGTGGAGGAATCACCCAACCATCAGTGAGAAAAATAGTTACCAGGCTTTACGACACCGGAATACGTCTCTAGCCCAGACTTCTAAATGTTGTGCGTTAATTTTCAAAGCGTTGTTAGATTCATTGAATTTATTTTAAGTTGATCTTGTTTATGAAGTTTGCCTTTCAGGTTCACCACGAGATGTAGATGTAATTCCTAAAATGCAATCTAAGATGATAAACAAACTTTTTATCTCCTTTGTGCAATGAAAATCCTAGCTACTAGGGAAAAGAAAGACATAATCTTTTCACAAAGAGCAAAGAGCACACTCTAAATGCACTTTCCTAAATCAAGCCAATCAGACTGTCTATATGCAAATGCACATGCATGTATTTGTTTTTCGACTTTCTTAGTATATGAATGCTAAAAAGAAAGTTGATGCACAAATCTGAATTTCTTTTCAAGCGACAAATATCAACAAGTTTCTTTTCGAAATCAAAAAATGGAGACGATCACAACACTTTACGATTTTGAACTGAATACTTGTTCTTGACACTAGAAAATTACAAATTCAGACCAAAAGCAATAGTAACAGGATAATCGACCATCAACAGCAATCAAACTCTTTCCTATGATTGAAATTGACACTTGCGACAGTTTCAAATCAAAGGACGACAATATGATTACGCTACTTTTGCAAAGGAGAACTGTAAATGACTCAACAAACACACAAAAACATCTACAGTTATTTTGTACAAAGGAGGTGAAATAACAGCAAGGAAAAGGGGTTTCAAATAGACATATACTAATCACAGGCAGCAAAATTCAGGAATAGAACTGGAAAGAATGAATCACAGAAGCCACAACTGCACAGAGCTAGTCTGATCAGCGCACCTGTAACACAGAGAATTTGAAATGCAGCGCAGCTTGTCCACTCGGGAAGTGTGCTGAAGTTCAGAATCTCTAAACAGTACCTATGCTGGGCCAGAAACGAGACTCTGTTCGGGTTCCGGGTCACAGTTTGCAGTTCAGTTCTTGGGTTTTGGCCGAGCAAAAAGCAATCAGTAATGCAACAATCAGGGGTAGATCTAAGGAGGATCTAAGAGCTATCACAAGGGCAATCAGATAGTTTGTGAATCAGTTGTTTAAATCATAAACAGATCCAGTAGATGGATTGAAGTAGTAGTTATCTACTTTGCATTTGTTATGGCAAATGCAGTTCGAATGCTACTTGTAAGTTTATGAAACAGACAACAAAGAATGATAAACAAACAAACAAACTAATTAGCTCCCCAGCGGAGTCGCCATTTTTTTACAGGGAAAAGTGTCTATATAGAACTGCTCTATCCCACTAAGGTGTGACAGCTGCCTTAGAAACAAACAGAGAAAAACTACTTTCGTTTTTCCTTTATGAATTATAGATAAAGAGGAACAGAAAGACCAACCTCTGTCTTGCGCTAATCTCCTGATTTGATCCCTCTCTTCTTTGATAGTCTTCAGCTACCTGCTCCCTTGCACGCCCAGCTTCACAAAGTACCTGTAAGATCACCGAAGCATAGCGCTATACAAAGACATGGATCTATAATCATAAACAATCTAGGATCAGATGTAAATTGACCATACAAATGTAGCAAGCATCAATGACACAAAAGCATGGAGGAAAACTTGAATAGCTTTTATTGATAAACAAGAAAAGAGCCAAGAGGAGTTACAACCAATTGTTCTAACCCAGCATCAACCTCCCAGCAAAGAAGCCCCTCTTCACCTCAAACAAAGCTTAGATCACCCAACAATCTGATGTTTATCTCAAGAAACCAACAGCAATTCCTTACAATATGAAAAATTCCAGCCTCCGGATCTCTGGGATGAGGGATCCATATATAGATATCTGTAAGGGGGATGAGTCAGCTTGTGATTTGATTAGTGTCTTCCCTCTGATAGTTCTTGCTTCCACTTGGAGATTGATGGCCTCTTACTCATCCTTGGTCGAATTCAGTGAGGCAAGTGTCACAGGAGAAGATTCTGGAAGCTTCCATTGCCTCTCCACCTCGCGGAATGACACTGCCATTTGTCATTTCTCGCCCATCGCACCCCACAGAAGGGATTTTTGAAATGAAATGCACCCACACAATGTATTTAGGTGAGATGCAACGCACTTAGCCAATGGAGCCGCTGAAATGATCCTGTTTTGACCAATTCTGAGCAGTTTTTCATGGAGAACTTCTGGGAGAAGCTGTAATCTGTTGACCTTGTTCCTTTAGGGGTTAGAACAACAATTTTAGGGAATTGGGAGCCCTTGGTTTATGGACATTTCATGCTTGGGGTTGTAGGGCCCAAAAATGTCTATAACACTCTTGACATGCTCAATGTGTTCTTGGTCATTGCTTTCATCTCTGCCAGGTGAATGAATAGGCTCATGAGATGTTGAAGATGAAGGTGATGGTGTGGCTGACTCATCAGAGGAAGATGGATGATGTATGGGTTGAGGTGGAGGAATGGAGGTGGATGGATGAGAAGATGAAGGTGCTTCTTGGCCATGCTGAATAGGTGGGACTGTGAAAATCTCATTGGATATGAAAGTGTCCCATGCAATGTTAAGCTGATCAAGGTGGTGTAGGACTATCATCTTGATGAGGGAGTGGTGAAAGATGATTTGAATTTGATGATCATAGTCTTTCCTTTGAGCAATGAATGACATCTTGTCAATGTCCCGGTAAAGATAGTAGGGAAAATTGAGCATTTTGACTCTTGTAAAATGCATGAGTAGCCGAATATGATAGGAATAGAGCTTGGAAAACCTACCCTCACATGTGAAGTACTTCATGATGATTTTCATCATGGGAATATATCTGTCTAAAAGGTAAGAGAAAGGAAAAATCCTCTTTCTCTCATTCTTGTATCTTGGTTTAAGATATGGCTCATAATAAAAATGGTCCAATTCTCCTTGTTTAAACCATTTTTCCCCAACATTTGGGATCCCAGAGGCTTCTGATATGATAGCAGGAGATATAGTGAAGGTGACACTAGCAAGGGTTACCTGGCTGTCATGGAGGTTGGTGATGAATAATCTAGTCAACACAGGATGATGCTGGATCCTTTCCACTTTCTCACAAAACTCAAAATAACCCATATGTTTAAAGCTTGTCACAGTGATGGGAGATGCCATGAGTTCTCTGGTGTTGGTTGGCTCATGTCTAATGATTCTCCCTCCTTTCTTAGATAGCCTCCTCTCCTGTCTTTCTTCCTCACTCTAACCTCTATTTTCTTCTTCAGCCATGGGTTATTGGAGTCAAACCCTAGGGAAATGATGAAATGGAATGTAGGTGTTGGGAGTATGGAAGGATGTGAGGAAATTGAGGAGATGGGAATGGGGAGGTGATAGGGGTAGTTATGAAATGTTGGAATGGTAGTGGGGTGTTAGGAAATGAGTTTTGGGAGTGGAATTAGGTTACTAGAGTTTTAAACTTAGTATGACTCTGTTGTACTACAAAACAACCCCCCCCGCCAATTTATTAAAAACAAAATCTAAGGTTAGAGTTATAAATGTGGACCCTTTTAAAATTTTTAGTCTTAGGATAATAATACCTAACTCTAAGAAAATACCTAGCAGAACCTTTCAAAACGAACTAAGGATGAAATCCACAACACAAATCGCAAATCACACTTTTCCGTATGACTAGTTTAAAACACCTTCAAAAAATTGTGATATGCGATTAGGTCTCCAGCTGTGATAACAACACCTTGTCATTTCGCAATCGCATTTCGCATTTCACAGAGTTCACAAGAAACTTAACCATGCCATTAGAATGACCATTAGTGATTTACGAAATGCGATATTGCGATATCTGCAATCGCATTTCGCTTGATGCATCTAGTAGCGCTATACTGTATCCCTTTAAAGACCGCGATGCGCGATTAAGAGCGGTAAAATGTGTGGAATAATTACGTTTTAAATACCAAAACAAACGAGTTGACAGGTTAATAAATATTTAGCGGCTCGAGGAAGGATAATCATTTTCCAGGTTATGGGTAGTTATAATCGAGTATCTCATTAAACCTTTCTCACGATCCAAAGTCATTTCAGAGAAGCTTTCAGTCTTAATTACCTGATATCGTCTGCACTGATATATCTTGTCTATTTCAGGCAAGCGACAAAATACATGTCACTAAGAAAGGTGATGCAGAAACAGAGCAAATAGACCATTGTTGAATATGAGTTTACAGAGATGGCTCCTATCTTCGCTGATACAGTTTGTGATGCTCCTGAAGGTGCAATAGCTTGGGAAGTAATTTAAAATAGGCTGGAGCATGAGCGTCCTAAAATCGCTGTTACAAGAGCAACAACTGACTCAACAAGGCCTTCAAAACTTTAATGCAGATATGCTTCTTGCTATTTCCTTCATAGAATAGGAGCAAGAGCTAAAATCCTCCCATACACAGATATGATTAGGTGGGTGGTCGAAAATCTTATCATTGAAGATAGGCAGTTCAAGAATTTGAGTATGGAGCTCATAGGGTCATTCAGAGCAGAGGACTTGAAGAATATGTACCACATAGCTGACCCGCAGGATATCTATGACAACAAATTTGTGGCTAACTTTGCAAAGAAGAGCCCAGACCTCTTCAAGCTAATTTAGGGTTGGAGAGTGTTGGACAACAAATTCAAATATGAAAAATCGGGTATGTATGCTATAGCATCTTTGGAAACCCCTACAACTATGCAGCAACCATGTTATGTAGATTGTATGGGCTACCCAATAATACTAAGTTTTCAATAGAATGGATTCCTTTGATTGATGCCGGTGTTAATTCCCATATCATGAATTGGCCTTCAATCCTATCTGATAACCTAGCTACCACCATTACCAAATATCAACAGAAGAAAGCCTCCTCTTTAGATAACCTCCCTCCCTCCCATTTTAGTGGCTACATTATGGATGCTATCTATTTTTGCACGACATTTCCAACCATGGGCTAGAAATGGACCTTACAAGATCCTTAGCCAATCCATCTCAGTCATAAAAAATATGGGAATTGCATTACATACCTCACTTCTATAAGATATTTCATGCTGTTGTGTTGCCCCTATATCAAATAATTTTCAATAAGAAAGCCCCTAGGTTTTCCCAAGAAGCCGCAATAGACCTGCTTACTGTCAGCAAGTATTTCATTGAAGAATGGTTCACCTACATTAGGCTTTTTGGTAGCACAACCGATCCACACGTCCTTCCTTTATATGTTTTTGATAAGTTATTAGCAAGTGAGACTACCTACAAGATTGTGGGAAGGGGCCTCACTAAAGTTCTCAAAGACGACAAGAAGTCATTATGGCCCACTTTCCCTGTCAAATGCAGTTCTTTTGCTTTAGCCAATTTTGTTCATGCTACTAAGGAATCAACACATATGGAATCCCTCAAGCTTCATACATTGCCTAAGAGGCAATTTGATCCAAACAAAGTGGCATATAGTGTCACTACTGGAGTAAAGCTCAAGCCATAAAATCATGGAGATAATTATTTTGAGGATTTGTTACAGTCGGTCATATCCTTCGAATAAGCGTTTGAATGGGAAAAGGCGAATCTGAAACCTGAAGATTTTCAAATATTTCAGGAATTCAGAGATGAGAGGCTCCAGGTGATCCCAATGCATCTATTAAAGCTCGAGGATAAGTCTACACCAAGTGTCACTATTGATAGTGGAGGTCCTAGCTCTCAAGTAGACTCTTAGGTAAACACTGAGAAGACACTAGACACAGGGAAACCCCAAGACGCAAACAACACAACTGAGTCCAGCAGGAAGTCAGCTGAGAAACAAGTGATGAGCACCTCGACTACAGAGATCAGTTTAGAGGCCAAAGGCAGTAGTTTGGAGCAGGAGTGGGATCAGTTTAATCAGAAATTGCAAGGCACTCCCAAAGCCTCAAATACCCAAGAAACAGAGGAATGTAAAACTCCTCTGCATGTTCATAAGGATACAGAGCCCAAGTCTATTGTCGAACAGTCCACACCTATGGAAGAACAAGCAACAACGTCCCAGCATACTGAAATTATCCCTACTCTGCCCACATCAGAAATTGTTCTGAAAGTAATTGAAATACCTCCACTTGATGTGTTCTATAGCCCTCTCCACAAGGCTATAGTTAGAAGGCAGAGAAAAAGGAGAAGGGTAGATACACCCGAATTCCCACCTGGAAATGAGCTGATGGATGTTGTTTGGAAGGAAATTCCTTTCAATTCGGCCGAGAACTTGACAAGACTATCACAGTTCATGGGAGCATACACATCAACCATTATGGACAAGGCTACTGAGGTATCTACTTTACTAAGAGCTTGAGGCAGGGAAAACAAGCACAAACAGGAAGGTGGCTGAGCAGCTCGCACAATTGTAGAAAGAGATGGAGGTCCTAGAAATAAGCCATGAAGTCGATATATCAGCCAAAAACATGCAACTCCAAGAAATGCAGCAATCCATGGAAAGATACAAGGATGTTCCCACTACTAAGGAGTTCATTAAAGAGGCCCTGGAATTAAATTCCCTTCTAGTGAAACAACAAGAGTATTTCTGCGAGAAGATGTCACACATTATTCCCTATCTGACTACTAGCAACCAGCTGATAGATATGTTGAGAATGCAACAAGATGATGGATCTTAGTGGAAAGGAGTCGCCTTCACTAAGTGGGCCCGCAGGCAAATTATGGCGCAAAGTCTATTTTTAGACAATGTCTATTTTTAGGCATATGGATCATGGTCTATGAGTTGCAGGATGCTATTTATGGATGATTGGTCATGTTGGGAAAAATAGATGGAATTCTATTTTTGGATCACAGCAGGAGTGATTAGAGTCTATTTTTAGACTGCTAGTCAAAAGTAGAAAATTCAAATATTATTAGCTCTTAATAATATTTGGACTATAAACATTATCTTATCCTCTTGGAGCACTTCAGTTTGAGCTACAGATGTGGCGCATGCAGCCGTAAGAAGGAAATACGCTTTCTTTGTGGGTCAATTGAGCTATTGCATGCAGGACTTCAGTTAGAACTCATGTGGTTGAGTTTGGTGGAGTTGGATGTGGAGTTGATGGAGTTGTGTTCAGTTGAACTAGTTGTATTAAGTCTAACTGGAGAATACACTAGTGATGATTTGTGTGAATTGATTGTTAATTAATTCACTAATTATTAACTCATAATGCAACTAAAGAATACATCAGTTAACACAGTTGCATGTCAATGCATGTACAGTTCAGTGGAGACAGGTGTTAGAGGTTGAGATTGCTATCAATTGTGACTATAGTTGTGCATGAGATCTTGCACAATCAATGGATTGAGTATGCCCATGAGAATTGCGTAGTATATGCCCAGTATTATAGCCTGTGCTCACGTGATTTTCAGTGTGAGTGATTTTCACTTGGTATTGTGCAATAGAGGCAGGCAAAGCAGCGGAGAAGATTTGAACCTATGACTTGTTCGGATCTGAGCTAGTTTTGTGTGTAACAAGTGGAGATAGTGCTAGATACTTGTGAGGAGTATTGTACTATGAAATGTTACATGTTCTCAATCATTAATATACAGATAGTGTGGGGTTTTCGGCTGTAAGCTTTCCCCAGGTTACATACTGTGTTAATGTGTGCATGCTATTGATGTTTCATTGTTTTTGATGCTGCTAAATTGATGATCAACATAGAGGAGGTTATGTATTATGCATGTATTCCGAAATAGTGTATAATCGGGATAATCTCTGTGAATAAGTGTTTATTATTCAAAATTTCTACATGGTATCGGAGCTGTTGATCATCAGATCTACTATTCAGAAAGTGTTTACATCTTATTTCTTCAGGCAGAGTCTGTAATCGGGCTAGGTAGCCTCTAGATTCATCCTTCCTTTGGAAGGTGAGATATCCGGTAAAAGCCCATACAATCAATCTCTGTACGAGAAATACTTTTTTCTCACGAATCTTAGATCAGAAGCGGTTGAGTTTGGAGTTGGTGGAATTCGAATTTGCAGCAGTGCTTTCTTGGTATCAACGTGGCAATGTCTTTCAATGGATTGCGATTGGAGTATGCTCTTGAGGGTAGCTCAAACTATATTGCATGGAAGGACAGGATGGAGGCAATGTTAGATGATAATGGGCTGAAGGATTTCATAGAGGCTAATGTCCCAAAGCCTACTGATGCTACTCAAGTTGATGCTTGGCAAAAGAAGACAACAAAGTGTTGAAGGATTTTGTTGGAGGGCGTGAAGGATCACATTGTGTCCAGCCTGCATGGAAAGGCTTCTCCATACTTGATGTGGAAAGCGTTGACAGATCTATTCCAAAGCAAGAGCGATCAGAGGAAGTTGGTGCTCAAGGATAAACTCAAAAACATCAAATGTGAGAAGGGAGACAGTATGCCCAAGTATCTCACAAAGTTCACTCAGTGCAGAGATGAGCTGGGAATTGTGGGGGTGACTGTCGATGATGAGGACTTGGTGAGCTTGGCCCTCCTTGGTCTTCCGAAGAGTTGGCATTCCTATCAAGACTCTGTCAATGGTCGGGATAAATTTCTAGGATGGGAGAGACTTTGGTAAGATCTTGTGTAGGAGGATATCAGGTGGAATACCAGGGACGGATCTTCATCAAAGGGACCCGATGAAGAAAATTGTGCTTTGGCTGCTAAAGCAAAGAAGGGGAAGAGCAAGAAAGCTTCTCAATCTGGTGTGAAAGGCAGGAAGTAGGACATGTCCAAGGTGAAGTGTTTTCACTGTCACCAGCACGGACACTATGCCATTAATTATCTGCAGAAAAAGAAGAACAAGCAAGTTGTTGGATCTGCAGTAGGAGAGGCTCTAGCCTCGTAGTTTGAGCTTGATTTTTCATTGATCATATGCTTGGTTTCAAGTGAGATGGGATCGGTGTAGTTCTTGGACAGTGGTGCGTCTTTTCACATGACAGGAGATCGAGATTTGTTTTCTGATCTGGAGGAGAAAGATCTTGGAGTGCACATCGAGATGGGCGATGATGGTAGATACAGTGCGACCGGTATCGGTACCATTTCCTTTGAGAGGGAGTCTGGTAAACCCTTCGTATTGAAGGAAGTGATGCATGTTACAGGATTGAAGAAGAATCTCATCTCTATGGTGATGTTAGAAGACAAGGGATATGATGTTGTTTTCAGCGAGGGAAAGGCTTTCTTGCGCAGAAAGACAACTGGAGAAACCCGAAAGATAGGGGTTCGAGTGAGGAACCTTTATCAGTTGCATGTAGATGGTTGCGCAGCAATGGCATGCAAGGCAGAAGGATTGGTGAGCCAAGATGATGGCGAGTTGTGGCACAGGAGATTGGGTCACCTTCACCATGGAGCCTTGAAGATACTGCAGCAGATCACTACAGGGCTTCCTAAAGGCACTCTTGCGCAGTCAGATCAGTGCAAGGGGTGTACTTTGGGAAAGTTTATGAAAGCTGCCTTTCATGAGAAGGATAGTCATGCCACGACGATCCTTGAGAGAATTCACACAGACGTGTGTGGACCTTTCTCAGTAGCTTCGACAACAAAACACAGGTATTATGTGATTTTTGTTGATGATTTCTCTCGTAAGTGCTGGATCTTCTTCATGCAGAAGAAGAGCGAGACATACTCAAAGTTTTGTGAGTTCAAAGCACTGGTCGAGAAGGAGTCGGGGAAGAAGGTGAAGGCTCTTAGGATTGATAATGGTGGTGAATACATCTCTGGCAATTTCAAGGACTTTTGCAGTGCAAAAGGGATTCGAAGAGAGCTCATAGCTCCCCATAACCCACAGCAGAACGGGGTTGCTGAGCGGAAGAACAGAACGATCGTGGGTGCTGCACGGGTGATGTTGCATGATCAGGGCCTACCCCTTCACTTGTGGGTGGAAGCATGCAATACAATAGTTTATATGCAGAACCATTGTCCTCACAGGATACTTGGCATGAGTACACTCGAGGAGGTTTATTCTGGTAAGAAGCCCGATCTTTCTCATCTGAGGATTTTTGGTGCTAACGTTTACATGCATGTGACGAAGGATGCTAGGAAGAAGTTGGAGCTGACCGCAAAGGTTTGGATATTTGTGGGGTACACTGATACGCCCCAAAACTATCGTGTGTATTTTCCAGACAGTGGCAAGACTATTGTGCGACGAGATATAAAATTTCAGGAGGAGAAAGCCATGAAGTGTTCGCTTGAGAGGGAGCTACACTTGCATGCAGATGAGGAGCTATTAGTTCCTAAAGATGAGCTTTAGGACGCGGATCAGCCACAGGACGAAGTTCATGGAGTGGAAGAGACCACTCATGCAGCGCCAACCATCAGAGGGTGAAAGCGCTTGACAGAAGCTGAGCGACTGGCTCAAGATGCAGAGAAAGTTATAGGACCACCTACAACCCAACGCAGGAAGAGACAGTCACCTGATCGATACACTGGATACATGGATCTTATGAGCAAATGTGTTGTGACTGAGCCATCCTCTTTCGAGGAAGCTGTGGAGGATCCCGCATGGGTAGACGCCATGGTGGAAGAGTATGATTCGATTGTCAGAAATAGTGCATGGGAGATTGTCCCAAGACCGGAAGGGAAATCAGTGGTGGGTTCGAGATGGATCTACAAAGTTAAGCAAGCAGCTGACGGGAGTGTGGAGAAGTACAAGGCAAGATTTGTTGCCCGAGGCTTTTCACAGATAGAGGGGATTGATTATGAGGAGACCTTTGCACCTGTCGCAAGGTATTCTTCCATACGGACGATTCTTGCTCTCTCAGCGCAGATGGGATTGCAAATTCATTAGATGGATGTGAAGACTGTGTTCCTCAACGGATTCATTAAGGAGGAGGTGTACATAGAATAACCCGAAGGTTTTGAGATCTTCAGCAGCGAGTCGCATGTGTGCAGGCTCAAGAGAGCGCTGTATGGGTTGAAACAAGCACCACGTGATTGGTACACACTAATAGACAGTTATTTCACCGGACTTGGATTCTCCAAGAGTGAGTCGGATCCTAACCTATACCAGATTGTGGTGGAGGGTAAGTTGCTTATCATTGTACTTTATGTAGATGATTTGATTCTAACGGGTGATGAGCTGTTGATACTTTCATGCAAGGATGATCTTGCTAAGGAGTTTGAAATGAAGGACTTGGGCCTCCTTCATTATTTCCTGCGATTGGAAATTTGGTAGCATAGTGATGGACTATTTGTTTCTCAGGGTAAGTATGCTCGGGAGATACTGGAGAAGTTCAACATGCATGGTTGCAACCCTGTTGATACTCCTCTTCCTGGAGGTTGAAGGAAGGAGGATGCTGCTTCGGCAGAAGAAGTGGATGCCATTGTTTATCGACAGTTGGTGGGGTCGCTTATGTATGTGGTCAATACACGACCCGATATATGCTATGCTGTTAACCAGCTTTCACAAGCTATGGTTAAGCCAAACAAAAACTTCTGGAAGGCAGGCAAGTATGTATTGCGTTATTTGAGAGGCACATCGGGATATGGATTGTGGTACAGACAGGAGGATGAGGTGAAGCTATGTGGCTTCACGGACGCAGATTGGGCAGGGAGCCCAACAGACAGAAAGAGCACATCAAGAGGGGTCTTCAATATTGGGTCAACAGCAGTTTCTTGGTACAGCAGGAAGCAGAGATCTGTGGCACTCAGTTCAGCAGAGGCTGAGTATATGGCAGCAAGTTTGGCTACATGCGAGGCTATATGGATGAGGAAGATCCTGGTCGGTTTGTTCAGTTCTCACTTGGAGCCCACTGTGATTTACTGTGATAACCAGAGTTGCATTAAACTCTTGGCTAATCCTGTATTTCATGATAGATCTAAGCATATTGACATCAGGTACCATCATATTAGAGATTGTGTGCAGCGGAGAATCATGTTACTTTCATACATTCCAACAGAGGATCAGGATGCTGATATCTTGACGAAGGCGCTCACCAGGAGCAAATTCGAATACCACCGAGGCAGGATAGGGGTTGCTGATAGTCCATATCTTCTTGAGAGGGAGTGTTGAGAATGCAACAAGATGATGGATCTTAGTGGAAATGAGTCGCCATCACTAAGTGGGCCTGCAGGCAAATTATGGCACAAAGTCTATTTTTAGACATATGGATCATGATCTATGAGTTGCAGGATGTTGTTTATGGATGATTGGTCATGTTGGGAAAAACAGAAGGACTTCTATTTTTGGATCATAGCAGGAGTGATCAGAGTCTATTTTTAGACTGCTAGTCAAAAATAGAAAAGTCAAATATTATTAGCTCATAATAATATTTGGACTATAAACATTATCCTATCCTCTTGGAGCACTTCAGTTTGAGCTACATATGTGGCACATGAAGCTGTCAGAAGGAAATACGCTTTCTTTTTGGGTTAGTTGAGCTATTGCATGCAGGACTTCAGTTAGAACTCATGTGGTTGAGTTTGGTGGAGTTGGATGTGGAGTTGATGGAGTTGTGTTCAGTTGAACTAGTTGTATTCAGTCTAACTGGAGAATACACTAGTGATGAGTTGTGTGAATTGATTGTTAATTAATTCACTAATTATTAACTCATAATGCAACTAAAGAATACATCAGTTAACTCAGTTGCATGTCAGTGCATGTACAGTTCAGTGGAGACAGGTGTTAGAGGTTGAGATTGCTATCAGTTGTGACTATAGTTGTGCATGAGATCTTGCACAATCAATGGATTGAGTATGCCCATGAGAATTGTGCAGTATATGCCCAATATTATAGCCTGTGCTCACGTGATTTTCAGTGTGAGTGATTTTCACTTGGTATTGTGCAATAGAGGCAGGCAAAGCAGCGGAGAAGATTTGAACCTGTGACTTGTTCGTATCTGAGCTAGTTTTGTGTGTAACAGGTGGAGATAGTGCTGGATACTTGTGAGGAGTATTGTACTATGAAATGTTACATGTTCTCAATCATTAATATACATATAGTGTGGGGTTTTCAGTGGTAAGCTTTCCCCATGTTACATACTGTGCTAATGTGTGCATGCTATTGATGTTTCATTGTTTTTGATGCTGCTAAATTGATGATCAACTTAGAGGAGGTTATGTATTATGCATGTATTCCACAATAGTGTATAATCGGGATAATATATGTGAATAAGTGTTTATTATTCAAAATTTCTACAAGATAAGGCAATCGAACAGAGAATGAAGTTTAATGATTTAAACACCAGAATCTCTAAGTTCATTGAATGGTAGGAAACTGGAAGGAAAGCCAATCTATCCGAGATTGAGGAAACTCATAAAGGCATTCTCTTCACAGATTGGGATGCGAGAATCAAACAAGCTGAGCTAGCAGTCACAAGGGCAGTCAAAGTATCAAAGAATATCATTAAGGCAGTGAATCACATCCTGTTCGCCACTAATCTCATTAAATAAGGCAATATGAAAGAAATGCCCGATTTAACTGCTCTGTATAAATAATGGCAAGAAAAGGCGACAAGTCAAAGAGAGGCAATTACAAAACTAACCATGACTAGCTAGGAGTCGTATTAGCAATATCTTGTTAAGCTACATAGCCAGATTATGACTCTCAATTGTTCCCTTCATATGACTCAACGCATGCTACCATCGCTCACCGATGCGATCTTCACAGGACAACTCAAGGCAAATTTTGGGGCACCTCCTCAAATTCAACTAATGAACGATATTTGCGATTTAAAGGACAAGCTGGCAGACAACAAGTCATCCTCTTAGTTCTGTTTGTTTAGCCTCTGTTTATTCTTGGAGTTAGTTACCTAGTTAGGAGGAAGGTTGTTTTAAACCTCCTCAAAATTTGTATAATCTATTTTTGAACATTTAGTTAGAATAGTATTTATACCCTTCTCATGCATTTAGAGAAGGGTCCAAAATTTAATCAAAAAAATTTGTAAAGAATGCACTATTGTAAGTTTTTGAATGCTTTGGTGAAATTATGGAACATGATCATTTATTTTAGATGTTAGACTACTTTCCTTTGTTGATGCACTTTTGTATTCTTGGGAGACAATTTGATTTGAAGAAAGAAGTTGGTTTATGTCATTTGTCAAATGAGAAGGACTTCACACATATGGTACTATTATCTTGTATGATTGATTCTGTTTACATTTAATTAGTGGAAAAACTTTACTTTCATGAATTATATGTGAGATTTATTGTTTTTGTTAAGCGTTAATTGCACTTTTGTATGATGCTAAGCTGAAATTGTGATTTTCATATATAACTCATCACATGTGCATATATTTTATAAATTCCTTTGACTAACTATTTAGTCAAAGGAATTATATTTTACGTTATCATCTCTATTTAGTTGTGTTTAATCTTTATTATCACACGTTAAACAAATATCTTTGTAGATCACATGCCACACAGGAATACCCGAATTTATATTAGAATGAGTTAGTTAGAGAAATTACATTATAGAATAGGTCACTTAGATGATCATTATTCTATTGCAAACACTCATGAACCAACCAATCTCATTTTAAAACCCACATTGGGAAACTAGTCCCATTATCCCCAATTGGAGCCACCACTTTAAATGGAAAAGGAGCTGTCTTAAGGTTCGGACCAGGTGGTTATCACCCATGTTTCAGTAGTAGAATTTTGAGGCTGCAAAAGACTCCAAAACAAATGAAACACCACAAAAATCAATTGTGAAGGAGAGGAACAATGTAATTTAGACCTACTTGCTTGCTGGAGCACCTTGGTGGCAAATTTTACTGTTTGGAGCAATGTAGGGTGCTTTGGGCAACTTCTGGTTGTTCTCGGGCAAAGGCGCAACACAACGGTCAAACGTGCCCTCCACTTACAGGTGCGCAACGCCCTTAGAAAATACACTGGGTTTCCTGGCAAATGCGCAACACCAGTTTTGAATGCGCCCTCTAGTTTCTAAACGCGCCCTTTGCTTTCAAAACGCGCCCAAATCCCCTGTTTTGCCCAATTTCGCCTAAAATTCGAAACTTCACTTTTGTTGAGGAGACTTTGAGAGTGTAGGAGTGCAAATGAATGTTGCATATGATGTCTTTGAGGGCTTTTATACTTGAATGAGTTTTGATTTATGATTTGCAAACCCATTTCTAATGTTTCATGTCACTTTTCAAACTTTCACACTAATGCTCTTTGACTTTCTGACCTTTTTTCCTTTGACAGGTGGATGATGCTTTGGCAATCTTCATTTTGACCTTTGTTTGGATGCAATTGGCAATGGAATTGAGTAGATAGCTAAAATGGTGACTTATTACATATAATAGGCATAAAATTACATAAATGAAATAAAAATTATTACATTTGTTTTGAAGTAAAAATTTACAAACTGGAATAAATTCCTTTCTTGAAATCAAATTTGGGACTTTCAGTAACCATGGTTACATGCTTGTAAACCCTTAGAAAACTGAAAAAGGGGTATTATTTGCTTCACTCTCATACCTTGTTGACCTTATGCAGTGAGATGGTGATTTATTGGACCTTGGGAAAATGAAACCTAGGTGACCTAATGGAACCTTGAATGATTGAACTTCAGGTGGACTTGACTAATATAAAACATGATGAAATGAGCCTTTATAGTCAATGGATGCTCAACAAGACACATGAAGGTGGGTCAAAAAATACAAATTTTTTGAGAGGGGAGTGTGATTTTTGATTTTGGGCTACCATCAATGAGTAAATTTTTTGCATGATGACCTAGGTCGAATGATAAAAATTTCAAATGGGACACTAGTATGATATGAAAGAGGAATCTTTATCACTGATGGTAGTATGCAAATACTGACACTAACAACATTGAACATTACAAACCTTAGTGTGGTTTCCAAAAATATTGTTAAATGCTTCCAGATACCATTGGCTTGGGGATGTTATGGAAGGATATTTTGATGATAAATTTGAAATTCTTCTGTGAATGTTGTAATGGTCTTATTCAAAAAGTGAGTACCATAGTCACTCATCAAAATCTCTAGACAACCAAACTTAGTTACTATAATTTCAAATAGAAAACATGCAGTTGTTTTTGTGTTATGGTCCTTCATTGGTGTGACTTCTACCCAATGAGTCAAATAGTCAGCAACGGTGATGATATATCGCATACCAATTCTTCTTACCGGTGGGTTGATTGGACCCACAAAGTCTATTTCCAATTTATCAAAAGGTTGTAATGTGATATGGGGTACCAAGGGCATGTTGTCTCTCCTGGATGGTTTCCCTACCTATTGGCATACATCGGAGGTTCTTCAAGATTCTTTTGCATCGCTGTGTAAGGTAGGCCACCATAGTCTCGTACGTAATGTCTTCTATGCCATGGGACTTTTTGCATAATATCCTCCAACAACTCCTACACATGCCTTGGTAAAGATCATAAGTTTTTCATGCTCTAATACACATCTACACAGTATCCCATCTGCACCCAACTTATACAGGAAACCTGCAATGCGTTTATAATCCATTTCTTTTACTACCAACTACTTATTTTGTGCAATGGTATACCCATCTACTACCAACCCAGTACTAAAAAATTATGTGATATATGCAAAATGGTTGTCTACCATAGTCATAGAAAAAAGTTGCGCATGTGACAGGTCATCATCTAGATTCTCTGAATCTTCACCTATCGTCATGTGTGATAAGTGATAAGGTTTTGCGTTCAATTTTCCGGGCTTGACCACCACTTGGAATTCATACTCCTGAAAATACAATATCCATATGAAAATCATGCCCCCTAACACAAGCTTGTTGATGTGGTATTTTAGCGCAGAGTGGTCTATGTATAATTTGAACTTGTTACCCAACAAATAATGTCTGAACTTTTGGAGTGGATACACCATCTCCAATCCTTCTCTCTTTGTTGCAGTGTAGTCATGTTATGCCATGGATAATTTCCTACTAGAAAATGAGATTGGATTATCTATCTATCCTTCTTTCAGCTATGTTAAAATTTCTCCTAGTGTAACTGACGAAGCATCGACATCGACATAGAATTATTTATGCTAATTTGGGAATACCAAAATTAGTACAGTCATGAGATTTTCCTTTAAGGTTTTCAGAGCTATCACTCCTCATTCCACAAGAACTTCATATCTTTCCTTCACAATTTCTCCATTAGTGTCGTTATGTGTGCATATCCATTAATATTTTTTCGGTAATAACCCATATTCCCTAGGATCAAACATAATTTCCTGACTGACGTAGGCGGTGGTAGATCCACTACGAATACAATATTGGTTGAATCAACCAACATACCTTGTTAGCATGCTACATGTCCCAATAACATTCGAAAGGGAGAACATCATGTACAATTTTTAGTATTTAATGAAATCTACATTTGTCTGCATCTGTCCAACATCAAGTGCCGAACCTCTGTGTGCTTTTTCAAAAGACTAAAAATGGTTTAGCCATTCAAATAAACCTCATAAAACTTGTGGATAAACTCCTTGAAAGTTGTAACCACTATGCATGAGAAAATGGTCGGATAATTCTTCAATCTGAATAGCATAACAATGTGTTGAAAACATCCCCATTCCATTGCAAACATGGTCTTGTGCCTATCTTCCTTTACAATATTCACCTGATGGTATCTAGAAAATTTGTCAGTGAATGAGTAGGCCTAATGTCTACCTACGTTCTCCACTATTTAATTATTAAAAGGAGTTGTAAAGGGATCATGCGCACAAGCATCATTTAGTTTCCAGAGATCTACACAAATCCTTATTTCCCTCGTCTTCTTATTTTGGACCACCATGGGGCTCATCCATTCTGACTCTTTCACTAGTTCAATGATTCCTACCTTCAAAATTTTATCCAACTCCCATTTATCCTTCTCCATATATACTGTATTCAACCAATAGAGTCTCTACTTGTTTTTTTTTTGCGTCAGACTTCAATGGGATTCTCATTTCACCCAGTTCTCAAACAATTCCCTTCATCTCCCCAAATGTGTTGGGGAATAGATTCTTATATTCATGTAACAAATCAAAGATCTTCCCTAATTTTTCACCATCCCAATAGTCTCCTATAATCACCATCTTAGGATTATCTTCCATCCTAATGTTTATTTCTTCATTTTTATGGTTTGAGTGTAGTCTACTGACTGTAGCTCTAGTCCACTAATTGCATGCCCCCATTCGACTTCAGGAGTTTGTATATTCCTGGGTTCATCATCATCCTCTCCCAACTTTGCTACATTGTATAACTACATGAACTCTTTCACCTTCTGGGAATGTTTATACTTAGGACATAGAGGTATGACCGTTGGCACTATTTCATCCGTCGTTGTGAATATCTTTTTCCGAAGTACCTTCAAGGCCTTATCTAACATTGGCTCCTCTGCCTCAAAGCTAAAAGTGGCCATGATGTTTTGTGCCATATCATCCCATGCTACTGTCCCTTTGTAGACCTCCAACTCAACGTACCATTTCATGGGCATAGTGTCCAAAGTATGTGCAAACCAGTGTACCCACTCACTTTAGGACACATGGCCTTAGGTCCATGTTGTAACACACTGTTTTAGATGAGGTATTGGGCACTCCATTCCTGTGTACTTCACTGTAGGGACTCTTTAAGTTGTCCCAAACATAATGTACATCAACTACTTACACTATGGCCATCCTTCAATTTGGCCTTTATGCAGATTCCACCACCTAGCTATGGTTGTGCACAATGCAACATCCAATGTCAGAATCCTCAATCTCTCTAGTACCTAATCCTCAAATTCTTGTACACCTCATTCTCTATTCACTACACTGTCCTAGTGAGATGCACACATATTCTAGTGCTTAATTCATGTAACTTGCTTTACTAATTCTCTAGTGCAATTTTTGAGTAAGAAGTGCAAGACCCCACACTGTGCCAAATAGATACCTAATCCATGGTAGGATTCACGTAATCCTCCCTGCGGGCTGTAATTTTGTAAATGTTATCCAACTTATCTCTACTTAATTCCCATCTAGTCGACTCAATGTACTGATCTCCCTCTCTTGGTTCAATCGACACAACCACTTAGACTTCCCCTGCATTGTAGAACATATATCTCTTCTTTAAGTTAATAGTTACTTGTTTATGAAATGCCTAGTCAATTCCTAGCAGAGTAGTGTATGGACCGATATCATTCGTTATTTCTATGACCTCAAAATCAACATTAATCTTAACTCCATCGATGTCTACTTGTATGCCCATCAACATGCCAATTAGAAAAATTTAGTGTTGATTTGCTAGCCTCAACTAGATAGGGGACCACGTCAATTTCGTTTTCCCCATCATTTCCTAAGAATTCTTCAACATGATATTCACATCAGATCCAAAACCTAATATGATATTCTCCATCTCATAATCTCCTACCTATGTGCCAAATCTAAATTCCTTGTCATTTTCATCTATGCTACGTGGTTTACTATGCATAATGAAACTCACATAATAACCACTTTGGTCTCCTTAGTGCTTTGTTCGACTAATATTTTGCATTTTCCAATGCCTTCTCTTCCCATACTAACTCAAGACAAATTTTCAAGAGTTTCTAAATCAAGCTTTTCTCTGAATCTAGTTCTCTAAGAGTAGTTTCGTCATACACAAAGGGCATCACATGAGTCATGAATTCCCTCCTACGTATCCCATTCCGCGGTGACCGTTTCCCTCCATGCTTATTTATAAGTTTCCTTCTCCTTGATTGGGTCGAAATTTAGAGGAGGTTCAACAACCTTTCTTACCCACTGTGATTATTGGGGCCTCTACTTTGCATCATCAATGCCTGTCCTAGTCCCTCCTCATGTTACTATTCAAACTTGTGGCTAATCTATGTGCAGATCAACTGTGATCATATGAAAATTTGGCGCCTTATTTTCTTGTCACATTACAATCAACTGAGGCAAATTTTCCGTTGCATGATCCAACACCCTACAATAAGTACATGTGCAGTAGGGGTTATGGAAATCCTATTCAAGGTGCCCCTGCGGTCTATAATTACAACAGATAGTGGGTACTCTACCCCTTCTGAATTTGCCTCTTCCTCTCTCTAGTCTTCTTAGACCTCTAGCTGTCGTTCCTTGTCCTCAACCTGGCTGGTTGTATTGACCATCTTTATTGTATCCCTGCTAGTTGTAGCTTGACATTTTCACTTCATTTCCCTCTAGCCCTTATACCAAGAATGAATCAAAAGTGCGCTTGTGCACTAGATCTAGCACACATCAATGGTGGATATTGTGTCCAACTAACTTAAAAAAATCACAAAATACATTCTACACAAAAGCCTCATACTTCTACATCATAGGAAATTTCGGTAGGGTGTGACCCCAAACATGATAGACTTCTAACCATAAGCCTCTACCCTACGTAAGTCAGTTAGCTGCACCTGTTTCCATGTAATCCATCAATAGCTTACACTCATTCCTATGGCGACCTTCCATTCTGCAATTGGTGCACCACACCTTATCCCATTTTCCCTTCCCTTTAGTCAAATCTTGTAATTGGAGGGTTAGTGCAACAAGCTAAGACTGAGCTTTCACCATTCCATTTCTTTCCCTAGTTCCTACAAGAGATACTTCTAGCTTCAGCGTGCTTTCTAAGACCTATGACTATGAAGTAATTCATTATTTTTTCAGGATAATTCTAATGTGTGGGAGTAGTCTGACGATGAATCATTCCTTGTGCTGCACATCAAGGATTTCAAAGGCTAACCTATCCTTCAGAATCTTGAATCTCTGGTTGAAGTCCCAAATGAACTCATTCAAGCCCTACTTAATCTCTTTAAAAATTGTAATGCATTGAGATACCGATTTTGGCTTCTGAAATTCCTTGATCAAAGCTTAATGTCATCTAATGAACTACCTTATCCACCCAAAGTTTTTCTTTTATACTTCATGTACCAAGTTAATGTGTGCTAATATCCAACTGCACCATTTGCACAATCTTGATTGCCTCATCCTGGACCTGCTTTGTTGTCCATATGGCTTCGCAAATGAATAAATGTTGTTCCAAATCCTCATTACCAACACCATGGAACATAGGAATCCTCATCTCTACTCCCTCCATTGTGCTTTGCATAGTTATTTTTGAAAAAGGGTTGCATGATGAGCTTGTTGCACCACCAATCCAATGCACGCTATTTTATGTAGAAAACTAAATTGGAATACTGAGTGACTCTCCTCTTGATGTTTGACCAATTCCACTGCTACTACTACCTCCACCACCTTGACTTTGATTACATCCTACAATATTCGTCACAATATGCTAAGTACTTACCTCAATATCCGCAGAATCATGTGAGATCATGGGTCATGAACCGTGAATGTTGATCTATATGAACGGTTCGGTGGGCATTTCTTGCCCCCATGCCTGGGATTCTTCATGTGGTAGGAATCAACACTGGCTGGAATCCTTCTGCATCACTCCGCTGAAACCTTCATCCACTTCTCAACTTGTCACCCTCCATGTTCCCTATCTCCATTCTATCTCTATAGTGCCTTCATGTCTGTAGTTCCTTAACACACCCTCTGTCTCCTCTATAGTATCCCAACTACTTCTCCAGACCCTTCACCTTAGACCACCTCCTGGTTCTACCCCCATTTCCCCATAGCAATAGGGTGGTTTAATCGCTCATGGTGTCAGACTCCATAGGAAAATTTACATGATCACACAACACCATTTTAATTGATATAGGTATTGACTAGATAAATATTCCTCGTGGACCTTGTAAGAATTTTCTTTGTGTCATACTGTGTGATACTATGGATTCTACTACAAATTTCACAATATAACCTTACAACACACTTTCGAATGAGAAATCCACAACATGATAAATATTATTACTTACTTCTTGTAGCTCACTCACATGCTTTGGAGTCCATTGTCTTGGCCCAGTGTGACGATAGGTTGGATTCTTGTACACTAGCCACTAAATCCACTTTGTCAAAATGACCGGATATTTTGCAAAGATCATCTCGTGGAACTTAGTGAACACGTACTTTTGCAACAATATTTGGTGCTAATTATTTGGTCCTTAATCTCGCTTATTATGAACTAGTGCTGCTTTTAATTAAACCACTGAGTGATTTCTTCCTTCCTCGAATTCCATGGCCTCCACATCCTTATTACGCAACAATCCCTTCATACAGTGGTCCTGATCCCAACAATGAAACCATTCATTGGTGCAGGATTAGACAAACCCAGGTTGGCCCAAAATATAAACCAACAAAACCCTCTCAAGTATTAGCCCTTTCGACATCACCCATAGAGTGGATGAAGTCTCACTTGAGATGCCATGGGGGAATGCTAGAACAAGGTTTTTGTAGTCAGATAGAAGTGTTGCGAATACAATTTTATTCTCCTAATCTACTATTCTAGACTCATAACATGGACACGATAGAAATTCAAGGGATGTGCTTAAATCCTACGTTGTGCAATACATAAAAAAAGGCCCAATTTAACATCGTTGAGCCAAGACAACGAAAATAAGTGACATTACATACAATCATAGACAATTGTAGTAACTAAACTAGTCACACTTTCCATTACTTTATCAAAAAGTGGTGCGCAATGTGCTACAACAATGTACTCCATAAGTTGGCTCACCAGATTTAAACATACATAAACACAAAAACAATAAATCTTTCAGCACCACAAAGTATTAACTAGCTTTGTGCACATTACATATTCAAATACATGTTCAACTTAGAGACTTGATACAATTGTATAGTTTATGGAACAACCAAATCAGAATAATCACACCCTTCTATCAGCTTTACTGGCTGAGCTAACAAGCCATCAAAGTACGAAATAATAGTTAAACAACAACAACATGAAATTGGGCCAACCCCAAACTAAAGAAATATGGTGTTCTTATTGCTGCTCAACATATCCTTTGTCATCATGTATCCAGACTTTGTCTAGCTCGTCTAGACCTCCACGTTGGCCTAATCGCTTTGAAACTTTCTTAAAACATCTCCCAACTATCCCAAACCCTCTACCTGACTGTTGGTCCCTCTTCAAAATATCGTTTAACGACTTCTCCTCCACTCGCCAACTTACCTTTTCCAACAAATATCCTTCACAACATCCATCATGAAGATCATTTCCATTTCTACCATACACCTTAAAATCCTAACTGCCATGATTTGATTTGCACGCATTCTCATCCATATGGTATTCTACATGTTGCATGTGGTGCTCTTCCTATGCTAAACCTTCATTCCCTGCGCCATCCTCTTCTGCTGCATGTTGTTTCTCAAACTTCAACAAAAATTTCAAAAAAAATGGTCCCCAATAGTTAGCAAGTTGAAACATTTTCACAAAATTATTGTAACATGGAAGCTAAAATTTGGTTGTCAAGTTGTTTGGTTGTTGGCTTCTCAAATATGTCAATGCCCATAAATGGTAGATTGAACTTGTTGATAGTGAAATCATGCAAGTGATTGACCTGGTGAAAATTTGAAGTCTGTAAACTGGGACAATTAAAATGTAGATGAGCCATAGGGAAATTGGAATGGTTTAAAAGTATATCAAGCAAGCTATATAATGTACTAGTAATATCGTATATCATATTCCGCACAGGGTTTAGACGTAGTTTTGTTGCATAGTATTAACTCAATAATTATTGTACCATGGTACCATACCTCTATGAAATTCTAAAGAGTGTGTAGTTTTTCCATTATGAACATGTTAGTAGTTCTTAACATAAATTAATGATGGTATGGAAGATAGGTTGAATGTCAAAAATATGTTTTAGGGAAGGGTTTAAGCATTTAACATGATAGTTTTATTTGATGGACAAACACCCAATTTAAGGCTTTTAGTCCATCAAATTCCAATCCTGTAATTTACATCCATCATTGGATCCATTTATGATTAACCATATTTTGGTGATAAGGTAAAGAGCTCATCATAAAGTTGACTTCAAAGTAAGAATGGATTGATCTTCTTTGTATTGTTAGAAATGATATAATGGTAATCAAGAACTATCCAATGCAAGACCAATGTTCCTTGGATTGTGAGACAATCCCTTTCTTCTTCTTCTTCTTCTTTTCAATTTCAAGAACAAATAAAATTCAGTACAATCGTTGGGTCATGCTAACTAACATGTTCGGTATAAGAAAATATATTTTTGTAACATTGGCACACCTCACTTAATAGAAGTTGAATGCTAATAAAGGTAGCCAATTTTCACTGCAAAAATACAAAGGATCATTATCATATCAATTGATAATATGCTATAATTCAACCAAGGATGGGATATTGTTTAGAAGGCCATCCTAACATTGAAAAAGATTATGAAAACAAATTTAAAATATGAGTTTCATGCATTAGACTACATAAACATTTATACAACTATCTAAAAAATGTGCATTCAAAAGCCTCCTTATGTCCAATTCACATCAAATCGATTCTATTATTTTGGTCATTATTTTGTGGGAAAATTATTTCTTGATTCACTAACAAGAGTTGGAGTCATGTGTCTACATGAGTTGGTCTATCATGGTATCCAGATTAATGTGAATAATGTGGTGTTTGAACTGATTAATCTAGAGTGTGAGGGAGAACCAGATGATCAGTCTTTGTTGAGAAACATTGTGAACATTGTTGTGGAGATTGGCATGGGTCACATGGATTTCTACAAGAATGATGTTGAAGATTCCATGTTAGATGAAACTACAGATTACTACTCTATGAAGGTTGCCTTATGGATTTTAGAGGATTGTTGTCCAGACAATATGCTAAATGTTGAAGAATGTTTGAGACCTTAGAAAAAAGAGTTTCTCATTATTTGCACTCTAGCATCGAGCAAAAGAAATTAGAGAGAACAAAATAATATAGAATCTTATGGTATTGTAAAAACCATAAGTGGAATGTAGGGGGGGTTTCCCAAGTGGTTTTGGAAATCACTAGGGTTGGGATTCATAATGGCTCTGCCACTGCCATGTAAACAAAAATGGTATTTACTAACAAAAAAAATGCACCCTCTGTTAAACATCGAGCATACAAGGGGGGGGATGCTACAATGAACCGTGAATGTCGATCTATATGAATACTATGATCATGATGTTGGACATACATTTGATCTATAAAATGAGCTGCGGATTTTGTTCCAACTGGTTGACATATTTTGATATTACTTGACAATATTATATGGTCATTCTTGGAAACAACATTGTACGAGGAACCATATTCCAAATTAAGGGATTTGATGACATCCTCTATAGAATGGAATAAATCTTCATGTGCAGGCTCAAGGAGTCAGTCAACAATGTCACATGCGGTAAAATCCCTTGCATGACCCTAGCCTAGGTAGTAGCTTGGCCTTAATGTTGTTAGTCAAATAAAATAATAATTGTTGCATGCATTTCATGATCCTGAACTCAATGTCGTTAGTAAAATACTAGTTGTTGCATGCACTTCTCAAATCCTGTTAGGTGGTTAGGTACATGCACTTTCTAGGTAAGCAATGTAGTGATAATGTAGCAATTAGATACCAATAACATTTGTTGCATGCATTCCCTAAGGGAAAAACACATTGTTCTTACTAGTGAATGTCCAATCATATCGTTTTTTCTCTCCTAGGTATATATTGTCTAAAGCAAGTAAAAACAAGTAGTATTTTTTGTTGATTGAATGGTCACTTAGAGAGTTAGTGATTTAACCTATAAGCTAGTTGTATCTACAACTCATATAGGTTGTATCTCGCTTGTTGCATGGAAAGATATCACCGAATGCTTTGACATTATGTGATTGTTTAAAGTGTTTTTTAATGTTATTCTCTAGTTCATTTCATATTGTGTTTTTATCATCTTTTTCAGATTCAAAGATTTAAGAGTTCTTGTTTTGGAATTACTTTTGTTGGTTTCTCACCTGTGCTTTTCATATTCTATTCTTAATTTATGTTTCATATCTGAATCTTCATTTGTTGAATTTCACTATATGTGTGTGTGTGTTAAAATGAGACCCCCTTCTCTATTATGAAACCTGACTTTCCTTATGATCATATTGATCCACCATTAATATGTTACAATTGGCTATGATTTTGTTCATTGCGGCCCAAAAATAAAGTGTCCAAATGGTGTGGGATATATAGCATATCTAGTTACTTGGAGTAGTTTACCTCCTCACTACTTTGTGGCCTAATCATGCACTGCTAAATTGCATCCTCAAAGTTAAAGCCCCTCCTTTTTCATAAGATGATGTGGGTCACACCGATTATTGGGTCACTTGAGGTGATTAACTCCCTCGCTACTTTGTGACCCGATGTGATTTTTCACCATTGATGTCAACATGGCTTGATCTATTGGGTATTTTATTATGGACCTCGACCTGTTCATTGATGATGGGTCATATATTCTTAAGTGGTATGAAGCAGTTTCATTTTGGGTGAGATATTATTATGTTGCAATGAATTTGTGTTAAAACCTTGATTTTGTAGTTTTTGTTTAAGCAAGAAATATTTCGAGATTTTTGATGTCAAATCACTGTAGATTAAGAGTAGTAATCGGAAATCATTTGTTATTAAGTTTCAATGGGTTGTACTATGTTCTAGGTAGGTAGTAGCAATTAGATTTAAGGCATTTTTTTGTTTTATGTTTTACAAAATTTTTGGTTCATTTTCTATGAAATCTAGTTAAAAATTGTAAACATTATAATTTTATGTTATTAAATTTACATAATTGAAATAATCCTAATATTGATAGATTTTTTTTGTTTGTTAATGAGAGTGTTCAATCTAGTTTTGTATTCACATACAAATAAATATTAAAATCTCACTAAGGATCATGAATCATGATACCTGATAATGACTAAAAAGCCCAAAAATGTCAAAGTCGTGAATCATCTCTTTTTCAAAGAAATTAAAAGGGTAGCAATGTGAGTCACTTTCAATATCTCTAATTTGTTTTGAACACAAATCCATAGAAATGATGGTAATGAAGAAAAAATAGATAGGAACGTTAATGAATTATTATGGTATATGTGTTTTGGTTGCTATTAGTATTTATATTTACTCTGTATTTATGTTTGTTTTAATGTCTATATCTTTCTACTGACTTTGGGTGCACAATCTTCCTGTTTTAAACAAAAATAGCTATGTATTAGATTTATGCAGGTATTTTCTAATATATGAAGTGATAAAAAGTGCTTAAATGTGTGTATCCTTCTGCTGATCATGGCAACATATTTTTCCTTACCTAAAAAATAGTTACGTATTAGATTTATGCGGGTATCTTTTAATATTTGAAGTGAGAAAAAGGGCTTGAATGTGTGTATCCTTTTGCTGATCATGGCCACATATTTTTCCTTACCTAAAAAAAAGTGTTCATATTAGATTTACATTAGTCCAAAATAATACATAAATACAATGTGCGTATTAGATTTACATAATGCATATCAAATTTACAAGGGTGTAATCTAGTATGAACAGAGAAAGAGGGCTTAACTATATTGAATTTGATCAAGTTTCAGGTACGAATCCAACGATAGTTTGAGAGTTTATATTATGGATGCTAAGCAGCAATGATGGGAAGTTCCGAGTGATATTCTACCTAGATATGGTGGGGTGAATATTAGTGAGGATTCTCATAACCATCCTCATGAATTGTTGTTTAACTACTCCAAGAATCCATTCAATTTTGCAATTATGAGGTGTTCAAGTGGAGAGACTCTCTTTAATTCCACTACAAATGACACTGGTAATTTATTTGGGAATATTGTGTTTAAAGACCAATACTTGGAGGTCTTTACTACCCTTCCATTCTCTGCTTTTCTGTATGGATTGGGAGAGAGCACTAGATAGGCATTTCTCCTCAACGTGAACCACACTGCCACTCCCAAACTAACCATGTAATTATGAATATTTTTGTGGGACTTTACTTTCTTCTATTTGTTGCTACACCCTCGTACCTCATCTCATCGCTCATTAATCAAATGAAAACCACTTTCAACCTTAGTTCCTAAAAACAGTTATCTGGGCTCTCCACAAAGTGGTTTTGGTGGAGCTCTATGGAGTTGTCTTTAGTGCGACTTTTTGGAGATTCCGGTGACGGAATCCGACGGAAAAAATTGAGGTTAAATCTTGATTCTTATTATTTAAAATGGTTTTTTAACTGCATATTTGGATTCAGCACCCTGAAAAACCCCTGGGACGCTTTGATTGTGCAGAAACTAGTTATCAAACTTGTGATTTCAATAAATTACTGCCGCATTTTGACTAGAAAAACCCACCGGAAAAACTTCCAAAAGGTATCTTTAAAGACAACTCCGAGCTCTATTGGAGGCCAAAATCGAATGAGGTGAGGCCATGTCATCAACGTAATGGGGCCAACCCATCCCTCAGGTCACTCCAGAAAATTAATCACCCCCCTATTTCGAACTTGATGTCCATTGTCCACTATTAGATGTATGCCACTAGCCACGTGCCATATTGATTGGGAAAAACCACGTAAACCATGTGAGGAAGGCGTCGAATCTGCTGACACTTGTTGGCCATGCATACCCTTATCGATAAAACATTGATGGATATAGAAACTATGTGGATATATGTAAATTTCAAGTCTCGTTGTGAACAACTTAAATATTATGTTGTTTCAATGACCTCAAATACATTGTTGATGGCACATCCACCTTAAAATAACTTATTTCCCCATTCTTTTGAAATGACTCCATTAATTGCATGCATTTTTCCATCTTGTTGATGACTACTAGTTGGTAGGTGGTTTGTTGGTTGGGGACCTTTGTCTAATTAATTCGAATATTCCAATTCCAGGTAAACAACATTGATGCAAAACTCATGTTTAAATTTTTTTGGTTGTGTGATGAACCTATTTATGGTTTCCCAACCCAGCTGGAATTTCAGTTGCTTTGATGATTTAGGTTCTCCTTCAAACCTTGCTTATTGGTATAAATAATACAACTCATATCTAATAGGTATATATACAAAATGGTAATGGGATTCCACATATGCATTAAAAATAACTCCTGAGAGTGGAAAGGGTTACCTAATAGCTTGAGTTGTGAGTCGAACTTGTGCTTGTAGCTAAAAGTATACATGACACATTGGATTAAAACTTATAATGTTCTTGAACAAATCCATTTTGCCTTGCTGCAATAGAACTTTTTTGGGCTTGACAAAGGATATAATATACAATTATATGCTCTCGTCAATCCATATACATTTTAAATATCATTTCCATCCTTATATTTGGTTTGCAGAATCATTTAGTGTTTTGATATTGATGAAGGCCAAAACCTTATTTCGAGAGAACTCCTCGGCCAAAGTGATGTTATTCCATGGGATTCATTATTATTAATCCATTTATTGTTTAGAAGTAAATTGATGACAATTTAGTAGAAAACCCCACGACAACTTTCAATATGGATGTTATTTAGACTTTCTACATTTGTATGAGCTCCAAAGCTTGTGTTGTACCATCTTTTTACATTTTAAATACAAAGAAATCTAGCAGTAGAATAAAGATAGACAATGAATGAAATATAGAAAAGGAAAAAATACAACCAATTCATGACATTATACACTAGCTATTTTCCAATGAAGTTGTTGTGAACCTATTTTGAAAGGTATCCTTGTTAAGAAAAAACAAATGAATTGAAATTTGCATAGCAATGAATCACCGTATTTTGGCTTTTGCATTTTAAAATCCATAATATAAAATAATAGATTTTGCAGAATATTGAACTAGTGCCTTTTAAATCAATAAATGTATGGTGTATAAATTCCTTGTAGATTCAAACTGCTTATGTAATATGCTAAAACAATACTTGAATCTAATCCACTCATCATTAGAAACAATTAATTGATCGAGAAATCATAGCATAAACATGAGACAAGATTCAATCGCAAATGCTTAGAGATTTATCTAAGTGGAAAAAAACTGCTCAAAATGTCTTCCTATCTATATTGCATTAGTAAAAAATAGAGAAGAAATACAATGCTTGTTCAAGCCTTAACAATATTTGTACAAGTATAATCTATCTCATTGCCTCACAAGTTGACTCTGACCAATACTTAGCCATTTTTGCTGCCTTCCAAGCTCCTATTTCCTTGCGCTGTTTCTCAAGGAATTATCCCCCTACTAATTAGGGAAATCTCCATCCTGAATTACGCAATCCCTATAGACCCTTCTCTAACTGCATAAACCACCTTTAGAACTCAAAAAATTATACAATTGATAGTACACTGCCCTTGAACTCCAATCTCAACTGGGTAACTCAAATGTCATGCATGCATGAGTTAATTAATGTTGAGTTATTAGTTAAATGGTTGAACACTGAAGCTGTACCCAACTGCTAGACCTCCTACTAGTTCCTCCAACAGTTGGAACTAGTTTAACTGACTTTAACTCAGTTTAATTGAATTAAATTATTCCAACTCAAATTTAACTCACCCTAGGATCCTAAAATTTAGGAACCAATCTACATGACTAAAGTTAGGCCCTCAACTCGAATTAACTGAGCCAACGACTCAAAATTAACATAAGTTAACTCATTCTTGTTGTCTTGTGATGTGGAATTACATTTTTCTCCTAACTAAATTCAAGGGAAAATTAAATTAGGATTTTCTTGTTGCCATTTTCAACACTCCCTCTCAACAGGAAATGGATTCACATCTACCTCGATCTAGCACCTTTGGAATGTATTGCATGCAAAACTTCTCATTTTTGTTGTTGCTACTGCAACATCTGCAACCGAAGATCATAAAAATAAAAAATAAAAATAATCACTGAATCAATCTGCAGCTGTCTACTGGGAAAACTGTGTTGCTTCTGACTCTACTATCGAGCCTCCTACCTTGCTTTCAACACTACTCTGCACTCCTCAATTTCTGACTTACATTGATCCTCTTGCTACTGAGTATTGTGGGCCCCCGTAGCAAGGTAATGATCCATGAGACAAAAACACCCCAATGGAACCTACCCAAATTTCTACAACTCTTGGGACTATTGCTTCATATTTCCCCACCTCACACCTAGAGGTATGGCTGCATGTGCTCCCTCTGCCCACTTAGCTTGAAATTCCCCCCTAGTGGAGGTCTTTTCTTTAGTGGATGTTTCCACTCTGTCTCTTCCTTGCTTCTCAATTTGTGGCAGCTCCACAACTTGTTGAGGCTGCTTCGAAGGCTCCTTTTTGAGAGGTAAATCATGCTCCCTCTCAACTACCATGCCTCTAGCCTTTTCCTTGCTCCTCAAGGCTTTGAATGCATCTTTTACCTCAATTGCATACAGGTTCTTGACTCACACATCAATCTGTTTCACCTGTCTTATGGCAATGTGTCTAAGTAAAGAATTCCCTTTTCTAAATATCACATCGTAGCCACAGTCTTCCAATACTGCGATGGAAACAATATTCTTCTTTAGTCCCGGAACAAACATCACATCCTTGAGTTTGAGAGGGGAGCCAGACTCCCTCTTAAAAGTAACTGTGTCGATATCGGCTGCACTATACCTTCAGTTGTCTCCATACTCAATGTTATGCTTGAGGTCTTTCTCTTCCAAGTCACTGAAGAGATCTCTATTCCCTTTCATATGGAATGAGGCACTATTGTCAAGATACCACATGTTTCCCATTATTGTGATTTCCATGCATGCAATGAGAGTAAAATCAAGCTCGAATTGTGAAGCTATAGCTTCACCTGCTGCTACTACTACATGCTCCTTCTTACTTGCCTTCTTTTGTGGACATTTCGTGGCATAGTGCCCGAATTCATGATAGTGAAAGAAATTGATTTTGGACAAGTCTTTCTTCTTACCCTCCTCGCCTTTGGACTTCTTTCCCTTGGATTTATTTCCTTTTTTGACTAGTGCAAGGTACTCTTCCTCTTCTTTGGATGATGTCCCATCTCTGTTGTCCCACCTTATTTCTTCCTGCACTAGATCGAACCATAACCGCACTCAAATAGGTAAATTGTCTCTACCATTCTCGAAATCCTAATAACTATGCCAGCTCTTGGGAAGCCCCAATAGAGCTAGAGCTACCAAATCTTCTTCAAGGACAGTCACACCAATCCCGCCAAGTTCATCATGAAGTTATGTAAGCTTGCTCAGGTACTGCATAATTGTGTCATTCTTTGGATCTTGATGCTACGAAGCTTGTCCTTCAGTGCCAGCTTATTATGGTCATTTTTGTTCTCAAACAAGTCGGTTAGTGTTTTTAACATCGCGAATGGAGTTTATTTCCCATGGAGATTCAAGACAATATGATCTTGAACTCCTTCAAATATGATCCTCCTCACTTTAGCTACATCCTTATTCCATTGAGTGAGATCATGGGAATCAACTGCTGGGGGTTCAACTACATCTGTCTTGAATTAATCTAGTGGTCTGTTATCATCTAATACTGTCTCCAAGCAGATCTTCCATGCCACAAAATTTGTGGTTCCTTCCAAAGCATACTTGAGCTTGGCTCTAGTGGAATTCATCTTCTCAGTCTTGGGGAAAACCTGCAACATTGATATTTTAATTCAAACATCTTGCACAAACTTCAAATTATTCTCTTCTATTGTGATTCTTGCTCCGATACCATGTATAAATTCCTTGTAGATTCAAACTTCTTATGTAATATGCTAAAACAAAATACTTGAATCTACTCTACTCATCAATGAAAATAATTAATTGATTGAGAAATCACAACATAAACATGAGACAAGATTAAATCACATATGCTCAGAGATTTATATAAGGGGAAAGAAACTACTCAAAACCCCTTACTATCTGTTTAAGCCTGAACAATCTCGGTATAAGTATAATCTATCTCACTACATCACAAGCTGACTTTGGCTAATACTTAGCCAATTCTACCGCCTGCCAAGCTCCTATTTCCTTGCATTGTTTCTCAAGGAATTAACCACCTATTAATTAGGGAAATCCCCATCCTGAATTGTACAATCTCTATAGGCCCTTCTTTGACTGCATGCACCACCTATACAACTTAGAAAATTATACAACTGATAGTACACTGCCCTTGAACTCCAATATCAACTGGGTAACTTGAATTTCATGCATGCATGAGTTAATTATGGATGATTTATCAGTTAACTGGTTGAACACTGAAGCTGCACCCCACTACTAGACCTCCTACTAGTTCATCCAAAAGTTGCAACTAGTTTAAATGAGTTTAACTGAATTAAATTGTTACAACTCAAATTAAGCTCACCCTAGGCTCCTAAAATTGAGGAACCACTGGCCCTCAACTTGAATTAACTGAGTCAACTAAGTGAAATTAACTTAGTTAACTCATTCTTGTTGTCTTGCGATGTGGAATTACAGATTTCTCCTAATTTAATTCAAGGGAAAGTTAAAATGAGATTTTCTTGTTTCCATTTTCAACATCTGGCATGTAATCCCTTAGTTTTGAATTGTTCATCTCAAGGAAAGGTCAAGTTTGAGTCATGCCACCACCTACTATAGGGTAAAGCTGGTGTAAAAACACAACCAACCCCACAGACCTGTGTAGTACCACTACGATTGTTGTTGTATGGGTATGAAGAAATATAGAGTGAGCCAACGTGAATATTGCACTCCCAACTTGACTGGAATAGGACCTCATAGCTTATTTTGGCTAGGGACTAGTTACTTTAGTTTCTCTAGCATTCCCAACTCGACTGGAATAGGACTGTTGAGCACATTAGAGAGAAGGAACTGTTACTTTAGTTTCTATACCAGGCCCAACTCAACTAGAATAGGACCATAGAGCTTATTGAAGTCGAGGTCTAATTTTTCTAGTGCTTTAAGTTGGCCAAACTCAACTGGAATTCTTCTAGTCAAACTATTTTCAGAAAGCTGCAAGGTGGACAACTTATGCAACAACCCAAGCTCAGACAAAATAACTCCAGTGAAAGCATTAAAAGAAATATCCAAGGTGCACAACTTATGCAATAGGCCTAATTCAACTAGAATATAATTTTTCATTGAATTCAATCTCAATTCCTTGAGTTGATGATGGAAAGGAAAGTGGGAGGAGTCTATAGTTAGGTAGATGAATGCATGATCTTGTCATAGACAAGCAATGAGTGGATAAGGCGGTGAGTAGAAAGGAGAAGGCAAGCCAAGTAGTGTGAGAAACACCAACAAGGAAGAGGTTATGACATTGTTGTAGGAGGTTCTACATCATTAGGTAGAGTAGTAGGCATCATTGGGTAGAGAAGTAGTAGTTAGAGCACTCACTGACGAAATTTTCATTTACAAAATTGGCCATTTTTTCATTTTAAAATGATTTGTCACGCACTGACAAATAGGAAAATAAAAGTGCACACACTGAGGCTATTAAGTCAAATCAAATTGTTGTAGGCAAATAAAAAAATGAGAATTTTTTTTTTTCAAAATGTACAAAATTGTTTTAATAATTTAAGGAAAAGCATAAATAAATAAAATGTGAAAACTTTGGACATGGATATGAAAATGGTCAAAATTAATAGGGGGTTAATGCATTAGAGAAATTTTGAGGTCTAAACTGGGCCTCCTAAGAAAAATGTACAACCAAAATAAACTTTATAAGAACCAAAAGGATTCAAGATGATGATGTCAACCATGGGGGATTATTCATCATTTTTGGGGTAAAAAATAAAATGATTAAAAAATAATAAAATAATAAAACTACTTTTTCAACTTTATCTCCCTAAGGTTTTATTCAAATTTCAAGCAAGAGTACTCATTAGATGAAAAATTTAATTCCTCGTCCAAGGAGTACTCATGTTGCATACTTTTGAAGTACCCTATTACATGAAAAATGAGAGATACATGAAAAAACATGACTACAAGCACGTTTTTCATTTATTTCTAATTTTTCATGTAGTAGGGTCCATCAAAAGTATGCAACATGGGTACTCCTTGGATGATGAATCAAATTCTACATCCAACGAGTGTTCCCGCTCGAAATTTGAGTAGACCCATAGGGTGATAAGTTGAAAATACGAGTTGAAAAAATATTTTTTTCCTTTTTCCCTCTAAAACTTGATGATGTAATCTAATCTTATTTTATTATTTCCACTATTAGTTTATAATTTTTTTAGGAGACCCATTTTAGACCTCAAAATTCCCCTAATTCTTTTTTACCGCAAGACAAAAGTTTTAGTCCTTGGCAGAGGCAAGGACTACTAATCATGTGAACAAAAAAAGATATTGTCAACTCTTTAGAATAGTGTATAATATCAATGAGTTAAGGTTAAATCCCAACCATTTTTTTTTTGTCACATACACTTCTTACCTAATGTAATTGTGCAAAATCACTTTCTAAGCCTCCATAATTTTCAATTTATGTATGGTCCAAGGCTTGAGTACAGGTCATAAATATGTTGACACTACCTCAACCTTTATGGACATGTCATATAAAGTTTTAATTGAATTCATGAAACCTTTTCCATCTTTTATATTTTTCAAAAAATATATTTAAGATAGTTTTTAATTCTTTATTAAATATTAACTAATAAGGTTGAAGAAGGAAAAAACTATTACATATAGATTGTTGTAAGTATTAAGACATATATCTATATTACATATAGACATTTGGAATAATGTGACATATATCTATATTACACATAGATATTTGGTATTAGCTAAAGGTGTTGAAGAAGGAAAAAAACATTACATATAGATTGTTGTAAGTATTAAGACATATATGTCCATGAGTCTTGGTTAGACAGTTATCGAGTGTGTTGTTAAGGCACTCCTAGATGTTAAGTCACTGGTTTAGTTCCCCATCCTATTCAGGTGTTATTCTTGGGCATGACCATTGCCACACACACAAATATATATATATATATATATATATATATATATATATATATATATATATATATATATATATATATATATATATATATATATATATATATATATATATATTCATTTAAGACATTTTCTAATTCTTTAAGTATCAGAAAATAATACTCGAGAAGAAAAATATCACATAATTTAATATAATAATTGTTAACATTTTCATATCAATTTAAAAACAAAACAATGATTCATTGATCTTGATCTTTTCACTTCAAATATGCATACATAATTTCACTTAAAAGGGCATGTAACCATAATATGCATGCACATAAAAGAAGTGGAAATAAATGACAAGCATAAGAAGAAAAGATACAAACAAGTTGATAACAGAGTTCACCGAGTGTAGGTTACGTCTTTGGGCCCTACTCAATGTGGGGAGGCGTCTTTCATTAATCTTTAGCGAAATCAAATTACATGCATGTACAAAGACACCTTACACCTCCACGTCCGGGGATGCCCTGGAAATGCACACCTCTACTGAAGAAATGGACTACATCATTGAATTCTTGGCAAAAAATCGTGAAAAATGACTGTAAACTCCAACCCTTTATGACTCGGTTAAAATCTGGACACCCGAGAATCTCAAAGATTCCCTAAAGATTCCTTCTCATGAGTAGACTGGAATTCAGCTACTCAGATGAAGAAACTAATGACACCATCACGTTCCTTGTGAAAAACTAAGAAGAATGCATATAAAGTCGACCTAGTTCTAATGTCAATTTCGGGCCTATAGGGAATCTTAAAGATTCCGCAAAGTTCCACAAAGATTATTTTCTACAAGTTGACTGAAATTCTGTTGCTCAGATGAGGAAATAGATTACACTATTAGACTCCTTGAGAAGTTTTTAGTAATCTGAGTATAAACTTGACATAAATATGATATTATCAAAAATTGGCTCCAATGGAATCTTAAAGATTCCTCTAAGATTCCTCTGCTCGGGTTCTGCCTCATGGAACTACATCATGGTTTCACATAGTCACTGTTCCACACCTTGATATATGTTCTCATGGTTCCTTTCATGTTGAGTTCCTCTATTCAACACTCATGCCCTCCGTCGCACAATTGAATTGGGTTTTAAAATGAAAATATTGGTAGATTTTACAAAGCATGGGTTGTTGGCCTATTGGTTGCTAGTGTTGATATTTGGTGTTGGAGGTTGTGTTGTACTATGTAACAACCCTCCCCATTTATAGTGATTAATAGTTAATATTTGACATATAAATGGGACCCTTTTAAATTTTTAGCTTTTGAAAATAAATGCTAACTCTAAAATTTTCCTTAAAACCTTTAGAAAGGAACCCATACTTAAACTTTTATCATCGCAAATCTCACCTCGCAGTTTCATGTAACAATTATAAACATCCTAAAGAAAATCTCGAAATGCGATATGCGAAAAAGTCTCCACTGCGATTTTCCGATCGCGATGCTCTAAGAATATGCGATCGCATTTTGCAAATCGCAATTTGACAAGGCATGCCACTATGTTATCCCTTAAAGATTATGAAATGCGATATTTCGCAATCGAATTTCACATTATCTACAAACAACGCTATGTTGCAAGGCTTGAAAGTAGCGATGCGGCAAATTAGATGTAAAGTAAGGGAAGTTACTGAATGTTTAATGAAATATCAAGTGGGTTGCAGATCAATTATTGTTTAGCGGCTCGAGGAAATAAGTTAATATTTTCAAGTTATGACTAGTTAATATAGAGATTGTGTTCAAATATTTTCATGTCCAAGTCATTTCAAAGAGCTCTTCAGCCTTAATTTCCTTCTACCGTTTACTCTGATATATCTCTCTTTCATTTCAGGAAAGCTTCAAAAGAGATGTCCTTATAGAAAGTAATGAAAAAACATAAACATCAGAGTGTTTCAGAATCTGAGGTTACAGAGATGCTGCCCATATTTTCTGATATGGTTTGCAGTGCTGATGGAGGAGCAACGGTGTGGGAAGTTATCTACAATAGACTTGAAAATGAGCAGCCTGAAGTTATTGTTACCAAGGCAACATCAGATTCAATACTACCCTCGGCAGCTCAATTTAGAGACACTGCTTGCTCTTTTCTTCACAGAATAGGAGCAAGAGCCAAGATACTACCATACACAAATATGGTTAGATGGGTAGTGGAGAATGTCAATATTGAAGACAAACAATTCAAGAATTCAAAGATGGAGCTGATGGGATCATTTAAAACCAAAGATTTGAAACAAATGTATCATCTTCCTAACCCTCAAGATATATATGATAGATCATTCCTGGCCAAGTTTGTGAAAGAGAATGAAGAACCCTTTAAGATGATTCAGGGGTGGAGAGTCAAAGAAAACAAATTCAAATATGACAAGACGGGTATGTACCCCATAGCTTCTCTAGAAAATCCCCATAACTATGCAATCTCCATCTTATGTAGATTGTATAAAATGCCTGATAATACCAAGTTCTCTATAGAATGGGTCCCTTTAATCAATGCATGCATCAATTCCCATATAATGAATTGGGCTACTATCCTATCCGAAAACTTAGCTATGGCTATTTCTGAACATCGTCAAAAGAGATCCACCTCCACAGAAATCTTTCCTCCATTTTTTATGAGTGCTTATATCATGGACTCTATCTGTTTTTATACTAAGTTTCCAATTATGGGTTGGAAATGGACATTGTAAAACCCATAACCCCCATCTCAATCACAAAATTTGTGGGAATCCCATTTTATACCCCATCTTTACAAGATATGCAATGTTGCTATGCTACCATTACATCAAATGATTTTTGATAAAAAGGCCTCGATATTTTCTAAGGAAGCCGCCACAGACCTTCTTGTAGTAGGAAAACACTTTGTTGAGCAATGGTTCACATATATCAGAGTTTACGGTAGTACAACAGAACCATATGTACTTCCTTTGTATGTCCCCGAAAAGTTGTTAGCTAGATAAATAGCTCACCAAACTGTTGGAAAAGGCCTAACCAAGACTTTGAAAGATATGGAAAAATCACTATGGCCACCCTTTCCCATCGAGTGTGATGCTTTTTCATTGGCAAAATTCAACCATGAAATCAAAGAATTATAGAACTTAGAAAGGCTCAGGCTGGCTACTATGCCAACCAGGCAATTTGACCCAGAGAAAGTAGCATACAGGTTTACTATGTTAGTAAAGGTCAAACCCTTTATCCATGAAGTTCATGAATTTGAAGATTTATTACAATCATATGAGTCATTTGAACAAGCATTCAATTGGGCAAAGGTGAATTTGAATCCTGATGACTTCGAAAGGTTTCAGGAATTTAGAAATCAGAGGCTTGAAACAATCCCTTTGGATTTGTTAAGAATTGATAACAAACCTAGCCCAGTGTGACCATTAAAAATGAGGAACCAAATTCTCGAACAAAATCTCAGGTTAATGCAGCCTAGAACACAGGGAAGACACAGGAAACAGAGGCTACGGTAGAATCTAGCAAAAAATCAGCCCAGAAACAGGTCGAATGTGACCTAACTCAGGTTATCGGTCCCAAAGGCAAAAGTAGTGATATGGAGCAGGAATGGGACCAGTGTAATAAAAAACTCCAAGATACTGCCAAAGCAATAGATGTCCATAAAACTACAAGTTATCATACTCCACAGCAAACTCATAAAGTTTCATAGTCTAAGCCAATGAACGAACAAGGGACAAATTCACAGAATGCAGAAATCATACCTACATTTCTGACATCTGAGATTATCCTAAAGGTTATAGAAATACCTCCTTTATATGTATTCTACAGGCCATTGCATAAGGCTATAGTAAGAAGACATAGGAAGAGAAGGAGAGTGGAAACACCTGAAATCCCACTAGGGAATGAACCAATGGATATAGTTTGGAAGGATATTCCTTCAAATCCAACTGAAAATTTAACCAGGCTGTCACAATTTGTAGGGGCATATGCTACTGCCACCATTGATAAGGCCACTGAAGTATCTGTTTTGTTAAGAGAAAGAGAAGAAAGGATAGCACAACTTGAATAACAACTGGAAATTGAGAAAACAAATGTGAACAAGCAAGCCACAGAAAAAATAGTCCAATTGCAGCAAAGTATGGAAGTACTAAGGATAAGAGACTACGGTGAAATATAAAGATGCCCCCACTATTGATGAGTTCATCAAAAAGGCATTGGAGCTAAACTCCATTCTGTGAAAACAACAAGATCTATTCTACCAGAAGATGTCCAATATCACCCCTTATTTGAATACGAGTGATCAATTAACATATCAGGAAATTGATCAAATAATTGAGTTTAATGACTTAAATACTAAGATCTCTGACTATATTGAATGGAAATAATCTGAAGAAGGAAGAAGCACTATTATGCCAGAGATTGAAGAAACACACAAAGACATATTATTGACAGATTTGGATGCATGGATTAAGCAGGTAGAATTGGCAGTAGCAAGAGCAACATGAGTGGCAAAGAATATAATAATGACAGTCAATCATACTTTGCACATCACCAACTTGATAAAATAAGGTGATCCAAAGTCACTGACAGATATGAAAGACTTGGATAAAAGCTGGAAAGAAAAATGAGAATCTAAAGAGAGACAATCACAAAATTATGAAAGACCGACTCGGAAGCATATTGGCAATTTCTTGTCAAACCTCACTGTTGTTGGGAAAAGTATCCAATTCGGAATGCCCTTATCCCACTCTAAGGTGTGATAGTGCCTTAGCAACAAACAAGGTAAACTATTTGAGTATTCTTCTTTATGAAATGCAAATGAGGAAGAAGGATGTAACTAACCTGTGTCTTCTTGCTAGTTTGTCGATCCAAATCACTCCTCTCTTCAGTAGCTCCCAGCTTCTTGCTCCTTCACCGGCCCAGCTTCACCGAATTCCTGCAAGATCACAAGAGAGAGAAACTACACAAAGATACAGATATACATTCATAAAAAGCTCAAGATCAGATTAAGCTAAACATGTAAGCATAACAAAACATCATTGGTACACAGCATGTAGGAGAAACTCAAATAGTTTATTGATAGAATAAGAAAGTCCAAGAGGAGATACAACCAAGTGAGCTCCGATCCAGCATCTACCTCCCAGCAAAGGAATCCCTTCCTCTCCTCCAACAAAGCATAAATCACCCAATGTACTAATCTCAATCTCAAACCAACAGCAATTCTCTGCAAAGTACCAAATTCCAGCCTCCTGAACCTCTGGGTGAGAGATCCATATATAGATGTAAGAAGAGAGGATGAGTCAGCTTATGTTTTGACTTGTGGCTTCTCTCTGTCAGTTCTTGCTTCCACTTGGAGGTTGAGAGCCTCTTACTCATCACTAGTCGAATTCATTGAGGCAAGTGTCATTGGAGAAGATTCTGGAAGATTCCATGGTCTTTCCACCTCGTTGAATGAGCTTGCCATTTGTCATTTCCCGCTCAGCGCACCCTGGTAGTGCTTCCACCTGCGTTGCAGTGAACCTAGCCAGTGTAGCCTCTGCATTTCAACGCAGGCAGCTAGTGGAGCCTCTGAATTGATCCTGGATTGACTGTTTCTGAGTGGTTTTTGGTGGAGAACTTCTGGGAGAAGCTGTCATTGGTTGACCTTGTTTCTTTAGGAGCTGTAACAACATCTTTAGGGACTTTGGATCCCTTGAATTATGGACATTTCATGCTTATAGCTGTAAGGCACAAAAATGTCTATAACAGTTGCCCCCTAAAGTATGAGGCCGTTTATCGGGTGAAATGCTTTATTAGGAGGATCCGAAGTTCTTCCAATGCTGGGAGGAGACCTGTAATAAGATACAATACAATACATTATTTTTCATACTGTTTTCATGATCTAGCTGAGGCAGGCATTCCCATGCTCAGATTTATAAATTCATTTTTATGTACATAGGACAGACAATTGTCTGATGATAGACTGATGATCCTGCTGAAACCATCATCCTTTGGTAGGATGATTGTCTGTGCTGCAATGCTGTACATGTCAATGTCTTTATTTTTCCTGAATATATATCGCAGCCCAGATGGATGAAACTAGATCTGGGGTCTTCAAACTCGTTCGATCTTCACTCTAAGTACAAGTCGATCCATGTGAGAAATGTTCCGAAGTCGAACATGGAAAGACATCGCTTGATTACCAGTCAATGATGTAAACCGTTAACAAGTGCGAGAGGAATCACCGATAATGATAATGACCCTCAAGGTACTACAGTACAATTCACGTGGTGTGAATAAAGGACTTGGCATCAAACACCATGCAAAATCTTTCGGTCGAAGGTCATTGATGTATACCTGTCGCCGGAAGTGAGAAACTTGCCATTGAGGCATGCAAGCTTCAAAGTACTGAAGGGGTTGTTCCTAGATCAACTTCTTGGATAATGAGCTGATGTCGACAAGAAGCGATCCGTCAAAGGAGGGCCTTAATGTATCCCACATCAGTGACATGGAACGAAGCAAATGATTTTGATGGAGGTGAAAACGATCTGATGATATATGGTTCAGGGTGGCGGTCATGAAAATAATGAAGGATAATGTATGGTAGTGGATGGGACACGATTGAATTCTCTGGATGACTTCTCTTGAACATATCAGCGACACTTGTGTGATGGATTGGTAGCATTTACCCCAAAGGTGGATGGTATGGCGAGACCATGGTGATGTGACCGGTGAATGAAATAACCCAACCCGACTCTGGCACGGAGTGGAAGTGTCATGTTCAAGAGCGACTTGCTACCAATAAAGTTCTTTGAGTTTCTTCCCAATTTTTCCCTAGTCATTGCTGACCAGTACCTCTTTATTTTTGTCAAGCTTGAGGAGGATAACATATGCTTGTTCTATAATTTTCCCTTCGGGCAAACCCATCGCTATGTTTTAACGAGCCTAGCGATAGTGAAACTCGTTCTCGTCTAAAGACAAGTTTGTCGCTATTTAATGTTTTTAACGAGTCTAACGACAAAGATAACTCGGTCCTTTTCATTTTTAGAGAGTCTGAAAAGGTACGTAAAGTCAACTCCGAAAGTCCTTTTTCGTCATCTAATCCCTTAAGTCCGAAAAAGTATAAAACAATACAGAAGGGATGAATTTTTGATAGTTTTAACGAGCCGAACAAAACAAGCGCTCGATCTTTTTGTGCAATAATCCCTCAGGTCCATAAAGATTAAAATCTAAAGGAGGGATAGAACTTCCGGTCGCTTTAACGAGCTGGAAGGCCAAAACTCGGCAATCTTTTCATATTTTACGAGTCAGATGAAAAGAGCTTAAAGAAGACTCGTCTTTTGAGGAACGAGTGATAAAACGGGTTAGCAGCTGATTCCAGGTAAGGGTTGGAATTTTCCAATCACGGCAGTGTCACAAGGATGGCTAGTGAAATCACTCTTTGCAGCTGTTCCTCAAAATGGGTAAACAATCAAATGGAGGTGAATGATCGGCCAATGGAAAAGTGGAGGTGACGGTGCAAACACGACCAAGGCTTTAATGGCTGATAATATTACATTCACGGCTGTTATTTACCGGAGGATAGTTCATTTTTTAACGAGCTTAAACGCGGGTTGAAACACTTGCTCGATCTTATGTTTATTTTTTAACGAGCATGAACTATGTGCTAAAACTGCTCGATCTTATGTTTATTTTTTAACGAGCATGAACTATGTGCTAAAACTACTCGATCTTATGTTTATTTTTTTTTAACGAGCATGAACTATGTGCTAAAACTGCTCGATTAATCCAGTCATATGATAAGAATGTCTCATGTAAGATCCCATTTTTTATGGAGCTTGCGCCTCACAAAGCTATGCTCCTGGAATCCTTTCTTTATGCAAGTTAGGAAACAACTAATCCTACGAGTTTAAAGGGTTAGACCTACGGGTTTAAAGGGAGGACCTAAAAATTTAAAAAATAAATAGCCGCCCCTTGCTTGCACTCAAAAAGGTTTGCATGCCCCCAGGCATAAAGTACGATTTCAAGGTTACCCCTCAATTTGTAAATAAAACATTTGTTCTACCAAGAAAGGCCTACCTCTTTCAAGTTACCCAAAGATTGTTCTATTAATCTTTCAAACAAAACACTTCTTCGGCGATGTCCACCGAGATAGACAAAGGTGAGTGACAACGAGTGCCAAACACATAACTTTGACAAAAGAATCTTATTCTAGAATAACCCCTCTTCCAAGACGGACGGGGTACAGACTAGTCATATTCTCCCGCGGAAACCTACCTTATACCCAAAGTTTTCCTGCCGAAGCAGACCAGGACGCATGCCCCCTGGGTTCCAGTCATATCCCTCTGAATTACTCGCGCTCATCGGGAGGACGGACCGTGGGTTGAGACATTTCTTGCGTGAAGAGACCATTTAGGGAAGGTATATGACTATTTGCGATGCGTGATCCGGGAAATGAAAGCTGGTCCACGAGCTTGACCACTCTTCCTTCGTGCGGAAAACACATTACTCTAAAGAGTGAGGAGACGATGGCTCCCATGCAATATATATAGTCTCATCCAAGGAGTAGGTTATAATCCAAGGGTCCTTGAACGACCATCACGTTCATTTGAACGGTCTTCCCTTTCAATGTTATGGGCACATTGGGGAGGATCCCTAAAGGTCGACTGGTTCCTTTATCAAATCCTGTCAGATTTCTCATTTCAGGCAAAAGCGTTGGCGAACCAAGCGCTTTCCAAGCAATAGAGGAAAGGATACTCACAGATGCCCCCTCATCAATGATGGTGCCAGCCATGACCATTCTGTATATTTGGACGATAATTCTGAATGGTATGCTTGCTGGCAAACGGGGTCTGCCTAGTTGGTTCCAGTCGAAGGAGACAACTAGGTTGCTTGGTGGTGGGACCGAGTAGACGGCCGGGTATCGCTCTGACGAACTTCCTTCCTGCGATAAAGGAATGGGGGGATTGCCCCCATGCTCATCGGAGTCTGTGTTGATGAAGAGAATTTGGATGGTGTCATCTTTATCCTCTTCAGTGACTGTATCATTCGAAGACAAAACCTCTGAAGGCAAGACCGGGTCAACTGCCGCCTCGACCTTTTGACTTTTGTCGGGTATGGATTCAGCTGGTTCATCTTCAATGACCGGCGCTTCAGCTGACCACTTGAGCGGGCCAGCTGGATTTTCAACTAACGAAGGACTCGGCAAGAGTTTTTTATATCCAGGAGGAAGTCGTAACGGTGAAACCGGACGATCATCCAAAACTCTTTTCGCTTCGTCTAAGAAGGGACAACGGTGGATGGCATGATTGCCTTCGCACAGTCTACAGGGGGATCTAGCTCTCCCTTTTTGTCCAAGGACTTCACTTTTGCTAGTTGACGGTGTGCATTCAACATGGCTATCAGAGGTTGATGCCACCGGATTGTGCAAACGGGGAGACCAGTCCCTTAGTATCCGAGGGATGTAGGGACAATCTCTGTGGAAGTGGTCTCCCTTGCATATGACACATGGCGATTTAGGCCTAGTCAGTGCTGTGTGTGGAATTTTGTCAGACGACACTTGTTTGCCCCTAGTAGCTTTTGGCTCCTTCTTCTTATTCTCTTTCTTCTTCTTTTCCTTCTTCTCCTTAGGAACTTGGTTTTTTGTTTTACCAGTTACGTCAAGCGAAGAGGAAGGAGGAGAGGAAGAATTAGAGGAAGTAGAAGGCTGGTGGGCAACTCTGGACTGGTCTAACTGTTGATTCGATTGTTCAGGAATAGTGGTGTTCTGAATGACATTGGTTGAGAAGAGCCAGACCGGCAAGCCAATTGTCAGTCCTGGAAGCGACAATGTGGCCATATGGGGCGCACCAACATCTCCCCAAGAGGAGAAGGGACTAGGATTTCCACCAAGGGGAATTCCTTGGTTGGTGGGCTCCATTTTCTCAACCTAAAGATCAACACAGGAAAAAGGGGTGATTGTTCCGTTTAAAATAAATTTTAACGATGCTTTAGACACAACTTGCTTTTTCAATTTTAAAGAGTCGAGAAAAAGCAAAAGATGACTCTAGTCGCCTTCGATGTTTTAACGAGCCCGAAGTGACAAATGCTCGGATGGACTTTTTCCGTTATAGAGTCTGAAAAAGGCCAAAAGGAACTGCTCTGGAGTTCTAGGTAGAGGGTGTGCCAAACTTTTCGCAAAACCGCAGAATACTTTTTAAGGTACGGGCGGTCAATCTTCCCGAATGCTGTGTTCAGTGCATTGCGATTAGTAGGGCGGCCGACACAGCTTCCTAAGGATAAAGGTTTTATTCCTATAGGGGTCTCCCAATATATACTTGACGGTACGTGGGAGAACAATCCGTACTGGCGTTATCGTCTCTCAGGAGGAATCACCCAACCATCAGCGAGATCGACAGTCACCAGGTTTTACGACGCCGGAACAGTCTCTAGCCTAGACCTCTATGTTGTGCGTTAAGTTACAAAGCGTTGTTAAGTTCATTCAATTTATTTTAGGTTGATCTTTCTTAGAAGTTTGCCTTTTTGGATCACCACGAGATGTATGGTACAATTCCTAAATGCAGTCTAAAGATGATAAGCAAGCTTTTATATCTTTTCAACAATGAAAATCCTAGCTACAAGGGGAAAAAAAAGACACAATCTTTTCTCAAAGAGCATAGAGCACACTGTAAATGCACTTTTCCTAAATCAAAGCATGCAAACTATCAAAATGCAAATGCACATATGCATGTATTTGTTTTCGCTTTCTTAATATTGATGCCTAAAAAGAAAGCTGTTGTACAAATTTGAATTCGATTTCAAGTGAAAACATAAACAAGTTCCTTTTTCGAAATCAAAAAGACGATTACGACACTTTATGATTTACTTGTTTTGACACTAGAAATGCATAAATTCAAACCAAACGACAAAATTAAAAGCTCAATCAACTGTGAACAGCAAACAAACTCACTCCTAAGATCAAAACGACACTTACGACAGGTCTAGATCTAAGGGCGACAGTATGACTAGTTTACTTTTGTAATGGGAAACTACAAATGATGTAACAAATACACAAAGAACAAATACAGTTTCTTTATACAACTGAGGCGGAATTGAGGCAAAGAAAAGGGGTTTTAGATAGGTACACTGACTGATAACAGGCTACAAAAAACAGAGATAAAACTGAGCAAAAGGAAGCAGGGAACCACAGCTGCACAAGGCAAGGGCTGATCAGCGCACCCTCAGCACAGAGAAACTAAACTTCAGCGCAGGTAGCCTTCATGGGACCTGCGTTGAAATGCAGAACCTCTTCACAGAGTCTGCGCTGAAGCAGAAACGAGAGTTGTCTCTGGGTTCTGGGTCACGGTTTGCAGTTTAATCTACAGTTTTTGGCCAGATAAAAGCTATCAATTAGGTACAATTAGAAGGATGATTTAAAGGAGGACTAAGATCTATCACAAAGGGCTGTTAGAGCACTTGTGGATCAGTTGTTCAGATCATAAAAATAGGCCCAGTGAGTGGACTAGAGTGGCAGATCTCTACTTTGCACTTGAAAATGGCAAATGCATTTCGATTCGGCACTCCTGAGTTTATGAGAAGAACAACAATAGAAACACAAATAAACTAACAAGATACTCTCCCCAGCGGAGTCGCCAATTTGTTGTTGGGAAAAGTATCCAATTCGGAATGCCCCTATCCCACTCTAAGGTGTGATAGTGCCTTAGCAACAAACAAGGTAAACTAATTGAGTATTCTTCTTTATGAAATGCAAATGAGGAAGAAGGATGTAACTAACCTGTGTCTTCCGCTAGTTTGTCGATCCAAATCACTCCTCTCTTCAGTAGCTCCCAGCTTCTTGCTCCTTCACCGGCCCAGCTTCACCGAATTCCTGCAAGATCACAAGAGAGAGAAACTACACAAAGATACAGATATACATTCATAAAAAGCTCAAGATCAGATTAAGCTAAACATGTAAGCATAACAAAACATCATTGGTACACAGCATGTAGGAGAAACTCAAATAGTTTATTGATAGAATAAGAAAGTCCAAGAGGAGATACAACCAAGTGAGCTCTGATCCAGCATCTACCTCCCAGCAAAGGAATCCCTTCCTCTCCTCCAACAAAGCATAAATCACCCAATGTACTAATCTCAATCTCAAACCAACATCAATTCTCTGCAAAGTACCAAATTCCAGCCTCCTGAACCTCTGGGTGAGAGATCCATATATAGATGTAAGAAGAGAGGATGAGTCAGCTTATGTTTTGACTTGTGGCTTCTCTCTGTTAGTTCTTGCTTCCACTTGGAGGTTGAGAGCCTCTTACTCATCACTAGTCGAATTCATTGAGGCAAGTGTCATTGGAGAAGATTCTGGAAGCTTCCATGGTCTTTCCACCTCGTTGAATGAGCTTGCCATTTGTCATTTCCCACTCAGCGCACCCTGGTAGTGCTTCCACCTGCGTTGCAGTGCACCTAGCCAGTGTAGCCTCTGCATTTCAACGCAGGCAGCTAGTGGAGCCTCTGAATTGATCCTGAATTGACTGTTTCTGAGTGGTTTTTGGTGGATAACTTCTGGGAGAAGCTGTCAATGGTTGACCTTGTTCCTTTAAGAGCTGTAACAACATCTTTAGGGACTTTGGATCCCTTGAATTATGGACATTTCATGCTTATAGCTGTAAGGCACAAAAATGTCTATAACACTCACAGCCAAATTATGACACTGAATTGTTCACTCAATTCAACGCAAAGAATGCTACCACCTCTTACAAATGACATCTTTGCAGGATAGTTCAGAACGCAATTCGAAGCACCTCCTCAAGTAAAACCAATGTCTAACATATGCGACCTCAAGGAAAAGCTGGCAGACAACAAGACATTTTCATAACCTCGAGTCATCAAATCGATTTTATTTTTAGAGTTAATTACTATTTAAGAGGAAGGTTGTTTGAAACATCCTCAAATATTTTGTATAATCTATTTTTAAACGTTATTTAGATAGTATTTATACCCTTCTCATGCATTTAGAGAAGGGTCCATGGTTTTATCAAAAACATTTACAAAGAATGCACTTTTGTAAGTTTGTAGATTCCTAGATGAAATTATGGAACATGGTCATTAATTTTGAATATCAAACTACTATCTATTGTTGATGCACTATTGTATGCTTGGAGAATAATTTGATTGAAGAAAGGAGCTGATATATGTCACTAGTCAAATGAGTAGAACCTCACACATATGGTACTTTTATCTTGTATGATCATTTCTGTTTTACTAAATTAGTGATAACATTTAATTTCATGAATTATATATGGAGTATGTTCTTTTTGTTATGTGTTAATTGCACTATTGTATAATACTTAGTTGAAAGCGTTTAATTTCATATATGATCATTAAATATATGCGATATAATTTCCACATTTCTTTAATTAACTATTTAGTCAAAGAAATTATCTTTACATGTTATCATCTTTGTTTAAAACGTGAATGATATTTATCACCACATAGCAACCATATATCTTTTTAGATCACATATCACACAAAATACCCTGGGTTTATATTAGATTAAGTTAATTAGAGATTTTCATGTCAGAATAGGTCATTTAGTTATCATTATTCTTATTGCAATCACTTGAAAACCACCCATCATCATTTTCAAACCCACATTGGGAAACTAGTCCCATCATCCCCAGTCGGAGCCACCATACCAAACGGAAAAGGAGCTGCTTTCTAAGGTCCAGACTGGGTGGTTATCCCCCATGTTGGAGCAGCAGAAATTTGAGGCTTTAACATTTTGGCGCTAGAAGGAGGGCCATCCGATGATCTGATAATGAGATCTAAGACAATAATAAGGTATTACAGAGTTATGTGCATGGATTTGTCTATGTCATTTTATGCAATGGATCGATAAGATTGTGAAATGAACAGAAAATGGAGCAGTAAACAAAACATAATAGACAACACATAACACAACAAATTTAATGAGGAGTTCACCCAATACTCCTGGGCTACATCTTCTGGTCTAGCCTTCAGTGGTGGCATCTCTATTATGTCTTCAAGAAGATTTATTTTTACAACAGTGAGCTCAAATTGAGCCTCACATACAACAGAATACAATAACAAGAGCTTTAATTGAACCTCTCAAGTTTTCTATGAGTACACAGAATCCCTGAATGCTCTCTGTCTCTATCCTAACTCTATCTCGGCATTTTCCTCCACTGCTCCCCTTTGTTGCGCTCTCTATCTGTGGCTTTAAAGCCAACGCTGCCTGTTCATTTCACGTTCCCGTCTCTCGGTCTCCCTGGCCTCTGTCTGCTTCGAATCCCTCTCTCAGCATGATACTATCATTGCTTAATGCTTAGAGAGGAGGTGGCCACCCATTTTGTAACGCTAGAGTGCCTCGGGCCTTTGCAACTCTTAAAATGGTCGCGCTTTGTTTTCATAGTGAAAATGTATTTTCACAGAGAAAATCCCCAAAAACTCAATATATTGGACTTCAAAAGTCCTTAAATCCTCCCTATTCTCCCATCGGGTCTGCCTATTGTCGCTATCGCAAATCGCAATGGCTTTGTCCCTTTGTGTTTAATAAATATTTAAAAACTATGAAAATGCATTATAAATGGCTTCCCTTCATACTTGAAACTATATCGAATAGCCTTAAGGCACCCTTTCGGGTCTGACATATCTTATTGGTGCTTTCTCCTTCGCATTTCATTTAACAAATGAAACTGCCAAATTACATTAAAAATGATGCTTGATGGATCTCAAGATCCATGCAATATGGCTTATAATATTCATCAGTCCAGTCCATTGGATATCATACACATAAACCCCACTCCGTTAGGCTACTTCGATTGTGATATTGCAATCGATCATCGCAAATACCTCTGGAACGTTGTAAGCGATATTGCAATCCTCGATAGTGATCCGGCAAAGTAATATGGGCCGTTAATCTACGCGCTTGATCAACGGTCCAGATTAACTCCGCCAATCGTCGTCGAAATCCTTATGTGGATCCCGCCGATACCCGCTGATCGCTGTCGCATCTCCTATGTGGATCCCACCGATCCGTGCCGAAGGTCACCACCGTCTGCCACTCAGATCTAGACCATTGATTGGCCAAATCTGACGGCCACTGTGCATCACTTGCTCCTCCTCTGATGCTCTATTTTTTTCCACTGATTCACGGGTTTTTTCCTCTTGATAGTGTTTTGAAAGGCTTCCTTATGTGATTTTCTTTGATCTTAGCATGATTTTCTTTAAGTTTTAAAGACAGAGAGTGTTTCTTGGATCCATTTGGATCACACCTTCCCACTGAAATGGCTTTTGGACCACCAAAAGTTGGTTTTCAAACATTTTTTAAGTGAGGATACAACTGCCTCACTTTCCCAATCTCTATCCATTTTTGCACTATTGGGTTTTGAACCTTTAAGTCCAATTCTAAGGTACTCCACGTCCCCTCTGCGCATTGTCCTCACCTTCCTGTCCAGAACTGTATCTTCCTGCAGCTCATTGAGGTATTTAGGAAACAGATCATCAATGGAAGGCAATTGAATTTTCTCTTTAGGATCTTCAATTAATGAAGGTTCAAACAGTCTTAAATTTTCTACATTTACTACTGAATAGATGTGCATGTATGCTGGCAGATCAAGGCGGAAAGCATTCTCACCAATTTTCTCAAGTACCTTAAAAGGCCCATACCTTATTGGCTTCAGCTTCTTTCCTTCACCTTGCATTCTGTCCTTGCTGATATACAGCCATACTTGATCGCCAACTTGGAAGCTGTGCTCCACCCGGTGTTTATCATGCCTTGCCTTGTATTTGGCTTGGCTCTTTTCCAGCTGTTCCTGCACTGCTTGGTGAATTTCTTGGATCTGTTCAATGAATCTGGTTGCTTTGTCCACATCACTATGTCCAGCAACTGCTATGTCTTTTTCAAAGACAAAATCCAAGGGAGACCTTGGTATGAAACCAAAACAAGTCTCAAAAGGAGATCTCTGTGTAGAAGAATGTTTAGCATGGTTGTAAGCATGTTGCACATAACATAAGTGTTCATCCCAAAGCTTGGGATGCTTGTTGAAATAACCCTTGAGCAACTGGATTACTGTCCTGTTGACTACCTCTATTTGGCCATCTTTCTGTGGATGAAAGGCTGTGCTTTTCTCCAATCATGTGTCCATTAATTCCCACATACTTGACCAAAAATTTCCAACAAATCGGGAATCTCGATCAGATACTATGGAAGTGGGAAACCTAAAATGCACCCAAACATGCTGAAAGAACAATTTTTCTATTTGTTCAGCTGTAATCTGCTTATTACAACGTATTAAAATACACATTTTGCTGAACTTGTCCACAATAACATATAAATAGTCATGTCCCTTTCTAGATTCTCGCAATCCCCCAACAAAGTCCATGGAAACACTTTCCCAAGGACAGGAAGGAACTGGTAGTGGAGTGTACAAGTCTAGTTTTCTATTGTTGGGCTTTCTTTTAGCACACATGGTACACCCTCTTACATATCTAGAAACCATTTCATGCATTTTTGGCCAATAGCAGTATCTTTGCAGCTGTGCAACTGTTTTACTTACACCAAAATGACCTGACATCGGGGAAGTATGTGCCCCCCTAATTATGTTAATTCTCTCTGTTTGTGGAATGCATAGCTTTCCCAAATGATACAAGAGTTAGTCCTTAACATAGTAATCCAATTATTCTACCTTTTTGCCATTACTTAAAGCTGCATATACATATTTAAAGTCTATATCTTGAGCATATTGTTCAATGTAGCTTTCATGCATTATTGAGTTATGTTTAAGTATAGTAGATGCATTTATGATTGTTCTGTACAACATATCTACAACTTTATTGTGTATTCCCTTTTTATATCTAATGACTAAATGAAACTGCTGTAGGAAACCCATCCACCTATAGTGTCTCGACTACTGCAGTTTAGTTTGTGAGTGCAAGTATTGAAGTGGCTGATGATCAGTATGTATTATTGTTTCTTTGCCCATTAAGTAATGTTTCCACTTCTTCACACTCTGAACTAATGCATACAATTCTTTATCATATGTAGGATAATTAACTACTGCAAAATTAAAAGTCTCAGAATGGTAGCATATGGGTTTACCATGTTGAATCAACATTGCTCCCATGGCATAATCACTGGCATCTGTTTCGATCTCAAATGGTTGTTGAAGATTTGGCAATGCTAGTACTAGTGCTATACTAATTTTTTCTTTCAAGGTGTCGAAGGCTTTCTGCTGTTTGCCTCCCCACTGAAACACCTTGTTCAATCCTGTCAAAGCATGTAAGGGAGCTGCAATTAAGGAAAAGTTAGCAATAAAATTTCTCCAATATTGTGCTGCCCCTAGGAAGCTTCTAACTTCTGTAGTAGACTTGGGTTTAGGCGAATTTACAATGATTGCAACCTTAGAGGGATCTATCTTCAGTTCACCACCCCCTATAATGACCCAAATAATTCAAAGATGTTTTACCAAATTCACACTTTGATAATTTAACTTAAATATTTTCTTTTTCAAAACATCTAGAGTCTTCTTCACATGATTCAAATGTTCTTCCCATGTTTTACTGAATACAAGAATGTCATCTAGATATAAAATTACAAAATCATCAATAAAAGACCTGAGTACATCATTCATAACCCTCATGAAAGTGGCAAGAGCATTAGTTAAGCCGAAAGGCATAACTAGCCATTCATACAACCCTTGCTTTGTTTTGAAAGCAGTCTTCCATGAATCTTGCTCTGCTACTCTGACCTGATGGTAACAACTACATAGGTCCAACTTGGAAAAGTAAACATCCTCTTTCAGCTGATCTAATAGATCATCAATGCAAGGAAGGGGATAAATATTCTTGATCGTTATTTTATTCAGTGCTCAGTAATCAATGCACATCCTCCACGAACCATCCTTCCTTCTTACCAACACTATTGGAGATCTTCATGGTGATGTGCTAGGTATTATGAACCCTTTCTCGAGCAGCTCCTGTACCTGCTTCTTGATTTCTGAATTCTCTAAAGCGGATAACCTGTACATTCCGATGTTAGGCAATGGAGCATCTTGCTGCAAATTAATATCATGTACAATTTCCCTTTTTGGTGGCAGACCTTTAGGTTCTTGAAATAAGATATCATATTCTGAAACAACCTTTTCTAAATCAGCTTTTTGTTTAGCATCACAGCCCTCAAATACATTGGTTTTTTCAGGTTTCTTTTCCTTTACAACCATCAGTAAAAATTGTTTGCATGAATTTACAATCCTTTTCATCTGCCCTGAGTTTATGAGAGTATAATTATTTTTGAGTTTGTGAGCTCTTACAGTATATTCTATTCCATCTTTAACAAGTTGATACTTATTTTCAGCTCTATAGAAGATGGCTTTTCTATCATACAAGTAAGGACTTCCTAAAACAATTCCACATATATCCAAGGGAATTACATCTAACTCAACCTCATCTACAAATGTTGAACCAATGGCAAACCTAAGTTTACATTGTCTAGTCACTTGTAGCTTTGCTTTATCACATAACCAACCCAATGGATATGGCTTCTTGTGAGGTGTGGTTAGTAATCCCAGCTTCTTTACAATTGCTTCAGAAATTAAGTTTACTTGTGAGCCACTATCAAACAAAGTATCAATCTTTTGATGCTTGGAAATAACTCTAATATGAAAAAGCTCATGTCTTCTTCTCTCATTTTCTTCACTATCAATAGTTTGGGCAGAATTACTAGTAGATGCTTCATAATTTTTACCTTGTATACCTGTGGCTGTGATGGTTGTTTCATCACCTGAGTCTGACCCCAAATCTTTCTGAATAGCAACAACAACCTTCTTCTTCTTGCCATTGAACTTCTTGGGTTTTAGCTCTGGATGCAAAGACCAACAATGTTCATCATCATGTCCATCCTTCTTGTAGTGAGTGCATGAAGGTTTGGCCTTTTGTACAACATTTTCCTTCCTCTCTTTCCATTTTTGCTTCCTCTTTTCCTTGTTCTTGCTTGCAGTGGGTTTTGATGATCCCCCAATCTCTGGGTTCACATTCTTGCCTCTAGCCTCTAGATGGGTAGCCTGAACATATACCTCATCTATGCTAGTAGGGTTAAACATGAGAATGGTGTGCCTCAAATAACTATGTAGAACACCTATATACTTCAACAAAGTTTCAGGCGAGTCTAAAGAAATGCCTAGAATCAAAGCTCTTTTTCTAAATTCTTGGGTGTAGCTTTGTACACTTTTCCCTTTTAATTGGCGAAGAGTTTGTCAACTCATCATAGCTTGCTGCATATAAGCTAGTGGATAAAATTGTTTTTTAATTGTAGAAACAAATTCACTCTAGACAGAAAGAGTTTTACCATGCTTCTTCAAGTAAGCTTGTGTCCTACCTTCCCACCATACCAAGGCAATTCCTCCAAGGCGTAGGCTGGTCAGCTGAATTTTACTCCTATTTGAATCAATGCTTTGCACCCTGCAATACACATCAATCTTCTAATCCAGTTATCTATCTTCTCTGCATTTAACTCTCCATCATATATTGGCAAATCAAATTTAACATCTAGTTTAATCAAATATGTTTTCTTCTTTGTATTTTCAGGGCTATCAGGAGGTGTGGATAGAGGAGCCTCTTTTCCTTTCCTTTTTCCTTCAGAATGGTCATCTCGAAGAGATTCTTCTATTCCTTTGTCTTGTTTGGAAGTTGAAGAATCTTCACTTCGACCTTTCTTAAATTCTCTATACATTTCTTCTACCATGGCTCTCATGGTCATGAAACTGTCCATGAAATGAGAGCCTGTTTCCAAGGGACTTTCTTTTGCCATTTTCCTCTTAGGATAGACTCTACCAATTTCTGGGTTAGTTTCAACTAGTTCTCCTTCTCCTAATTTAAGCTTTGACCTAGTTATCATTCACAAACAGTCCAGCACAAGCTTGTCTAACCTTAGCAACCTAAATATCTGATACCACTTGATCTGATAATGAGATCTAAGACAATAATAAGGTATTACAGACTTATGTGCATGGATTTGTCTATGTCATTTTATGCAATGGATTGACAAGATTGCGAAATGCACAGAAAATGAAGCAGTAAAAAAAACATAATAGACAACACATAACATAACAAATTTAACGAGGAGTTCACCCAATACTCCTGGGCTACATCTCCTAGTCCAACCTTCAGTGGTGGCCTCTCTATTATGTCTTCAAGAAGAGTTCTTTTTACAATAGTGAACTAAAATTGAACCTCACATACAACATAATACAATAACAAGAGCTTTACTTGAACCTCTCAAGTTTTCTATGAGTACACAGACTCCCATAATGCTCTCTATCTCTGTCCTAACTCTATCTTGGCATTCGCTTGCATTGCTCCCCTTTGCTACACTTTATGTTTGTGGCTTTAAAGCCAACGCTGCCTGTTCGTTTCAGGTTCCCCATCTCTCGGTCTCCCCGGCCTCTGTCCGCTTCGAATCCCTCTCTCAGCGTGATACTATCATTGCTTAACGCTTAGAGAGGAGGTGGCCACCCATTCTGTAATGCCAGAGTGCCTCGAACCTCTGCAACTCTTGAAACGACCGCGCTCTGTTTTCACAGTGAAAATGTATTTTCATAGAGAAAATTCGCCAAAACTCAATATATCGGACTTCAAAAGTCCTTAAATCCTCCCTATTCTCCCATCGGGTCCACTTATTGTCGCTATTGCAAATCGCAATGGCTTTGTCCCTTTGTGTTTCATAAATATTTAAAAACTGCGAAAATGCATTATAAATGGCTTTCCTCCAGACTTGAAACTATATCGAATAGCCTTAAGGTACCCTTTCAGGTCCGGCATATCACATCGGCACTTTCCCCTTCGCATTTCGTTTAACAAACGAAACTGCGAAATTACATTAAAAATGATGCTTGACGGATCTCAAGATCCATGCAATATGGCTTACAATATTCATTGGGTCCAGTCCATCGGATCACATACACATAAACCCCGCTCCGTTAGGCTGCTCCGATTGCGATATCGCAATCGCTCATCGCAAATACCCCTGGGTTGTTGTAAGTGCTCCTGCAATCCCTAATAGTGATTCGACGATGTAATGTGTGCTGTCGATCTACGCGCTTGATCGACGGTCCATATTAACTCTGCCAATCACCGTCGCAAGCCTTATGTGGATCTCGTCGATACCCGCTGATCGTTGTCGCATCTCCTATGTGGATCCCACCAATCCCTACCGAAGGTCACGCCGATTGTGACCCGTCGCTCAAATCTGGACCATTGATCGACCAGATCTGATGGCCACTGTGCATCACTTGCTCCACCTTTGATACTCTATTTTTTCCACTGATTCATGGGTTTTTGCCTCCCGATAGTGTTTTGAAAGGCTTCCTTATGCGATTTTCTTTGGTCTTGGCATGATTTTCTTTAACTTTTGAAGATAGAGAGTGTTTCTTGGTTCCATTTGGATCATCTGACTATGAATGGCATATAAATCTAAAGATCAATTGAAAAACATTCATAAGAGTCAAACCCCCTCCAGAACTTCTACATCTTCTAGATCTCGTTCAAAATCTCCAAATCTGAAATCTGAACTTGTAGAAACTTCTCCCTCATCTCCTAAAGTATTAAGACAAGTACATTATTCAGATTACACTACTGAGTCTCTTGAAGTTCACTCATTAATACAGAAATTGGAACATATATCCATTTTTGCTAAGAAACCTGAAAAAACCGACGCTTCTAAGGAAAGTTTCACTCCCGTATTACGATATATTGGTGTATTAACTCGATTACAAAGTGAAAAACTTGGAGTAACCCCTTTTGAGTTTCCCATTCATTCACGACATAATAAAGCTACCACATCAAAATATGAATCAAATATCAACGAGATCACGTCATCTTCCCCTCCATATACTCCCCCATTCACTTCTACTCAATCTGACTCTTCTCAACTATCCATTTTTTTGACTCAAACAATTAATGCTTCTACCAGTAGTACTAGTCCAGTAGTAAGTTCTTCACCATCCCTATCTACTTCTGGACCTGCCTCCTCATCTTCACAACCCTCAACACAAGTTATGGCCAATCAACCTGCTCAACCTTGGACAAACCCTGGTGTTGTACTGGTTGCTAATCCAAATGCTCTTCCAACAAACCCAGAAAAATGGTTACCTAAGTATAATCCTGATGATGGTCTTCCTGCTGAAGAACATCTAAATAACTTTATGTTAGCCATGAACCTTAATGGAGTTGCACATGAAGATGTTGTTATCAGATTGTTTCCTTATACTCTCCAGGGATCTGCAGGATCCTGGTACTTTTCCCTTCCAGCAGGCTCAATAAGAACCTGGGACGCTTTTGAAGAAATATTTCTTGCAAAATTTGGTGATGATAGAACTGTGGCATCTTTAATCAATGATCTTTCCAACCTAAAAGCAAGTTCAGATGAAAGGATCAAAGACTTCAACTCCATATTCAACAAGTTACTGAAAAAAATCCCAGCTACCTCTAGACCTGCAGTAGATGTACAAATAGAGTGGTACATATCCTCCCTTCCCTCTAATATCACATTTTTTGTAGATAGAGCCAATAAGGCTACCCTTGTAGAAAACATGAAAGAAGCGTTGTCTGTAGAAAGGAGAATTATTGGCTTAGAAAAGAGATCACAGATAGAAGAAAGGAAATAAAAGAAAGTGACATTCAAGGAAGATTCAAAAAAGAAATCTCCAAAGGACCCTTTCGACCTTGAAGGCCTTCAAAAGGTGCTAAATACCATGTCAAATGAAATGGTCGAAATCAAGAAACAGGCTGCAGAATCATCTGCTCCCAAGAACTCTTTTCGCTCATTTAAAAGAAATCTTTCTTCAACATCCCAACCACCAAATACTATTTCAAACATTGAATCCGATCAAGAACCAGAAGAAGCTTCATCAACTGAAGAAGAAGCAGAAACTGAGGAAGAAGTTGAGTTAAATGGAATCTAGGATTTTATTCTGCCAACTGAAGAGGAAGCAGAAGTTATGCCAGTAACTACAAGAAGTAAAAGCTCTACTGATATGTCAACATCAAATCAGAAACAGAAAGTTGCTACTCTTGTAAAGGAGAAAACAATAAGCAAGAAATCCAAGACTACTCAAACCGATTCTATTCCATTAGATCCTCCAATTGCTTCTAAAACTTTAGTAATCTCAGATACAATGGAATACAATATAGTCAAAGATATGAAAAAGACGAGAGAAAATATTTCATTACATGAATTGACTAAACTCAAACAACAACATAAAATATTACTTAGAGAGTTAAAAGCAGTTCCTGTAGCTCCTTTACCATCCGTTGTAGTTACTCAAGCTGCTAAAGATATGGGAAAGCCTCCTTCATCTTCAAACAAAGTAAATCCCATAGATCTAGTTCTAATAGGTGACAGATCTATCTCTCATACTCCTCCATTTCTTCTTACTTATGAGATTTTTAACAAAAACGTCCATAATTGCCTTATTGATTCAGAAGCCACTTCAAACATTATGCCAAGAACTGTGTGCACTAAATTAAATATCACACCTCAAAGATCTGCTGTGTAGATAGTTCAACTGGACAGAACAAAAGTAGAAGTACTAGGAGAAATGATATCAGTTTCAATCAAGCTTTCCTCCAACCCAAAAGTTTCACAGGTAATCGATATTCTAGTGGTTGATATCTCTGAATTCTATGGTTTAATTTTAAGTAGGGATTGGCTTGAAAAGTTACACGGATACATTGCAACTGATTGGTCTCATATGTGGTTGCCATACAATGGTAAACCTAACCAAATCAGTGTAGACCGTGAGAAATTCATGAAGTACACAGTCACTAATCTCGAGGGGAGAAATGAACCGATAGCTTTCACCAATAATATCGTTAGAAACTACTCATCCGAGTCATTCTTGGGATCCTTTAATGCACAAAGATCTCCCTTGCCAGATAATGCTATAGTATCTTAGATAGAAATGTTTTCGCAAACAGATGCTTTCAAATGTATAGATGTAGTTGATAAACTTGTAGATAATTCATTATTTTGGACTCTTTATTTTGATGGTTCCAAGCCTGAAGATGGTGCAGGTGTTGGATGTATCTTAATCGGCCCTCAAGGAGAGAACACCATGTTAACCTGCGAGCTTGAATTTCAATGCACTAACAATACTGTAGAATATGAAGCATTAATTCAAGGGCTATACAAATCCATTGGCCTTGATGTCAAGTATTTGCAAGTATATAGAGACTTTGAGATAGTTATTGAAGAGGTAAGAAACATAATCCATTGTGTGTCTAGGCATCTCAAACATTATCAATCTCTAGCCCAGAATATTACTTCTTACTTCACTTATTTTAACATTTCTTCAATCCCTAGATTACAAAATGCAAGTGTTGATTTACTTGCCAATGTAGCATCTAAGCTTATACCTTCATAGGAATTTAGTCCAAATATATTTTCTATAGAGTTAGTTTTTAGACCATCCATCCCTGATAATGTAACAAATTGGAGAGTGTTTAATAATGGTGTTTATATAATTGATTTCCTTACATTAGAAGGATCTTACGAGGAAGAAATCATAGATGAACATGAACATGACTTGCAAATCAGCCATAAACAAGATCAAAATCCAATTCCAAAGTTTGTAGTCAAAATGGAAGATCTCTATGATTTGAAAGACATGTTTAAAAAGATTACCAAATCCAAAACTCAGAGTTCTACTTTGAGATTTGAAGTGGTAAACCTAGGCACATCTGAAAAGCCTCAAAACGTCAACCTAGGTCTTGGTTTATCATCCGAAGAAAGGATATCATTCATCAAATTGTTGAAAACATATAAAGGTGTCTTTGCCTGGGATTATTCAGATCTCAAGACCTATGATACCTCTATAATTCAACACACTATACCGATGACCTCTAATGAGAAACCAGTTCAACAGAAGCTTAGAAAGATTCATCCAAACCTTGAAATCCAAATCAAATCTGAATTAAACAAACTTCTGAAAGCAAAGATAATATTTCCTGTTAGACACTCAAAATGGGTATCAAATATGGTTCCTGTCAGGAAAAAGAATGGAGATATTAGGATTTGTATTGACTTTAGGAACTTAAATAGAGCTTGTCAAAAGGATAACTTTCCTTTGCCTACCATGGAGCAAATATTGCAATCAGTTGTAGGCTCTGAGTTAATGTCTTTTCTAGATGGATTTTCAGGATATAATCAGATTCTTGTACATCCAGATGACAGACTAAAGACAACATTCAGGACCAAGTGGGGGACATCCTCTTATTAGAAGATGCCTTTTGGACTTATCAATGTAGGTGCTACATTTCAACGCACCATGGATATTGCTTTTAAAGGTCTGATTAATAAATCAGTTGTTATTTACCTAGATGACATTACAGTCTACTCTAGGAATAGAAACAATCATTTGAATGACCTAAAGCATATTTTTGAAAGATGCAAGAAATATGGCATTTCTCTAAATCCAAAAAAGTCATACTTTGTGTTAGCAGAAGGCAAACTTCTCAGATTCAGAGTGTCCAAGAAAGGAATTTATATTGATCCTGATAGAATCCAAGAAATTGAAAAGATTCCTCTCCCACATAACAAAAAGACCATGCAATCATTCCTAGGCCAGATTAATTTTGTAAAAATATTTGTTCCCGATTTTTCACAGATTGTTTTACCCCTTCAATCAATGATAATAAAGAATGCATCTTCAAATGGGGTAAAAATGAAAGAGAGTCATTGAGTTAATAAAAAACTTATTATCAATGTTTCTTATTTAACAACTCCATACTTTATTAAACCTTTTGTATTATACACATTTTCATTTGATACATCATATGCAGTAGTTTTAACATAGCTAAACGATCAAAACATCGAGGCACTTATCTCTTTTTCAGTTCCAATTTACAGGGTGCCGAGCTAAACTACTCAGATGTTGAGAAACAATATTTTTCTATCTTTAAAGCCTTAAAACATTTCAGACCTTTCCTCCTCAAAACTCATACAAAAATAGTAGTAACTTACCATGTAGTAAGGAAATTATTGATTCAAAGAGAAGTGGGGGAGAAAAGAGCCAATTGGGTCACTATGCTTCAAGAGTATGATGTAGAAATTTGACCAGCTAAAATTGTTAGGGGCCAAGGTTTTTGCAGGATGCTAACTAGAGCTTCCCATTTAACAACAGAAGAATACCATGGTAATGAAGTGCAAATATCAGAGGTAAGCCTCAATGGTGCACAATCATAGTATGCTAATTTGAAGTTTTATTTAAAGAATGGATATGCTCCTATGCATCTCAATTACAAAAAAAAGTGTGCTTTAAGGTTGAAATCAAATAAGTATGATTTAATTGATGATGTATTATTTAGAAAAAATTATGTTCAGTATTATTAAGATGCTTAGAAAAACCTGAAGCCGAAAAGGTTATGCGGGAATTACATGATGGACCAGCTGGAGTTCATTTCAGAGAAAATACCACAGCTCATAAAATCCTGCATGCAGGTTATTATTGGCCAACACTATTCAAGGATGCAGATGACTATGAAAGAAAATGAAAAATTTGTAAAATTGTAGCTGGGAGAGAAAAGAAACCAACATTCCCATTACAGCTAGTAAATATCCAACAACCATTTGAACAATGGGGATTATATATAATTGGTGAGATTGTTCCTAACTCTTCCAAGAAGCACAAGTACATCCTTACAGATACTTATTATTTCATAAAATGGATAGAAGATATCCCACTAAAGGTAGCTAACACAGAAATTATTATAGACTTTATTGATCAGTACATAATCACTAGGTTTGGCTTACCTACAACTTTAATGTTTGATAATGCATCTTATTTTTCTGGAAATACTATGGAAGAATTTGCCTTAAAAATAGGTTTCAAATTTAAGTATTCAGCTAACTATTCCACAAGGTAATGGATTAGCCGAATAAATAAACAAAAACCTTATCAGAATCATCAAGCGGACTATAGACCAAAATCATAGGAATTGGCACAAGGCAGTGACATTTTCTCTTTGGGAAAATAGAATAAGACAGAAGACCTCAATCGGTTCTTCTCCTTTTGCTTTAGTTTATGGAAAAGAAGCAGTTCTCCCCACAAACATAACAATCCCATCTCTTGCCCTAGTGCAATTTATTAATGAAAATCCTTCCTCTTCTCTTCAAGCAAGACAATTTCAGATCCTTAAGCTTGAAGAAGAAAGAGAAAAAGCTAAAGCCACCCATTCCCATCATCAACAGTTAGTCAAAGCCTCTTTTGATACAACCTCTGCTAGTCATAAAACCTTTGAAGTAGGTGATCTGGTTTTGAAATGGGACAAAGCACACGAGGAAAAGGGAAAACACACCAAATTCCAAAGACTGTGGCTTGGACCATTCCAAATCATTGAGAAAATTGGTCCATCAACATTTCTTTTACAAGACTTGTCAGGTAGAATAGATTCTTTGCCTGTTAACGGGCAAATTTTGAAAAAATATTTTTCCTAGAAAACAACCTCTTCTAATTTTGTATCATATTGTCTTTAAGATTCTTAGGAAAATAAAAGTTAAATAGTATTTACTTTTGGCTTCTCAAAATAAATTCTCTGAGAATATTTCGATTTTTCGCTTCTATAAATAGGAAAAGTTAAAGAAATAATTAGAGCATTTCAGTATCAAAATGAACCCTATTTCTTTGGAAAAAGTTAACCTTGCTAAAAACACTTATTCTATGAACAAGCTCTTATCTTTATAAAGTATAAATGTTTTGTTATTAGTCAAGAAAATAATCTTTAACCTAGTAAGGACTCTCTACATATGAGTATTTCAAAACTCTATCATTATCATCCAAAAACTCTTAAAAAGAGCCAATGATTCACCCCATCTGATAATTTATTTTTTTATTTTTTTTATTTTTTATTTTTATTTTATTTATTTTTTATTTTTTATTTTTTATTTTTTATTTTTTAAAATCTTTAAATTTTTTAATTTTTTTTTAAATTTTAAATTTTTATTTTATTTATTTATTTATTTTAATTTTTATTTATTTATTTTAATTTTTATTTTTTAATTTTAATTTTAATTTTAATTTTTATTATTTTTATTATTTTTATTATTTATTATTATTATTATTATTATTATTATTATTATTATTATTATTATTATTTATTTATTTTTTATTTTTCAGAGTGTAATTCAAAAATATGCAAAACTTAAAAGATAATAAGTCTCATTACGAGCTTGTTTACCATGATCATAGGGGAATAATTAAACTGATATTACCAATATTGCATATCAAAACAGGGTAATAGCCAATGATCTAATCAATCAAAGGACAAGGGGTCTCATCAAGAGCTAGCTTGTTCAGTTTAATTATAACTAGTGAATGGCGTTTTCATTATTGGGTTACCAAGCCTAGACAATGTCTTTTAAGAAACTTAAAAAGAAAAATTACATAAAAGGAAAAAACAAGATCCAAATGAGAAAGAAAGCAAATGAATATCATTTTGAATTCTGAAAATTGCTTCAGATGGGACAATGAATCATTGTTGGTTAAAATATAACCCTGCCGAGGCTATGAACGCCTGCTAGTAGTAGAGGCTCTATCTATGATAAATGAGTAAACAATAAAAACTAATCTGTAGAAGACACCTACTACATCTCTTTAAATCTTAGTACAAATTGATGCAAACATTTATATTTTTATCATTACAAGAGTAAAGTAGTTGAATAAATAAATTAAGTGAGTGATTTGATTTCAAAGAAATGTTGTTTAGTTTGTATCTCATGTAATTATTATTCCTCAAACTCTTCTAATTTTGAAAGTTTTAGAGATTTCAAAAGATCAATCAAAGATAACTGGTTCTCCCAAGTGAATCGCCAATTGTTGTACTATGTAACAACCCCCCCTCATTTATAGCGATTAATAGTTAATATTTGACATATAAATGGGGACTTTTTAAAATTTTTAGCTTTTGAAAATAAGCGCTAACTCTAAAATTTGCCTTAAAATCTTTAGAAAGGAACCCATACTTAAAACGTTTATCATCGCAAATCGCACCTCGTAGTTTTCATGTAACAATTATAAACATCCTAAAGAAAATCCTAAAATGCGATATGCGATAAAGTCTCCATTGCGATTTTCTGATCGCGACACTCTAAGAATATGCGATCACATTTCGCAATTCACAATTTGACAAGGCATGCCACTGTGTTATCCCTTAAAGATTGCGAAATGTGATATTTCGCAATCGCATTTCGCATTATCCACTAACAGTGCTATGTTGCAAGGTTTGAAAGTAGCAAATTAGACATAAAGTAAGGGAAGTTATTGAATGTTTAATGAAATATCAAGTGGGTTGACAAAGTAAGTATTGTTTAGCGGCTTGAGGAAAGAAGTTAATATTTTCAAGTTATGGCTAGTTAATATAGAGATTGTGTTCAAATCTTTTCATGTCCAAGTCATTTCAAAGAGCTCTTCAGCCTTAATTTCCCTCTATTGTTTACTCTGATATATCTCTCTTTCATTTCAGGAAGCTTCAAAAGAGATGTCCTTATGGAAAGTAATGCAAAAACAGAAACAACAGAGTGTTTCAGAATCTAAGGTTACTGAGATGCTGCCCATATTTTCTGATACGGTTTGCAGTGTTGATGGAGGAGCAACGACGTGGGAAGTTATCTACTATAGACTTGAAAATAAGTAATCTGAAGTTACTGTTACCAAGGAAAAAACAAATTCAATACTACCCTCGATAGCTCAATTCAAAGATGTTGCTTGCTCTTTTCTTCACAGAATAGGAGCAAGAGCCAAGATATTACCATACACGGATATGGTTAGATGGGCAGTGGAGAATGTCAATATTGAAGACAAACAATTAATGAATTCAAAGACGGAGCTGATGGGATAATTTAAACCGAAGATTTGAAACAAATGTATCATCAACCCGACTCTTAAGATATATATGATAGATCATTCCTGGCCAAGTTTGCGAAAGAGAATGAAGAATACTTTAAGATGATTCAGGGGTGGAGAGTCAAAGAAAACAAATTCAAATATGACAAGACGGGTATGTACCCCATAGCTTCTCTAGCAAATCCCCATAACTATGTACCCTCCATGTTATGTAAATTGTATGCAATGCCTGACAATACCAAGTTCTCTATAGAATGGGCCCCTTTAATTGATGCATGCATCAATTCTCATATAATGAATTGGGCTACTATCCTATCCGACAACTTAGCTATGACTATTTTTGAATATCGTCAAAATCCACCTCCACAGAAATATTTCCTCCATTTTTTATGAGTGCTTATATCATGGACTCTATCTGTTTCTGTACTAAGTTTCCAATTATGCGTTGGAAATGGACCTTGTAAGACCCATACCCCATCCATCTCAATCACAAACAATTGTGGGAATTCCATTTTATACCCCATTTTTACAAGACATGCAATGGTGTTATGCTACCATTACATCAAATGATTTTTGAGAAAAAGGCTCTGGGATTTTCTAAGGAAGCCGCCATAGACCTTATTGTAGTAGGAAAGCACTTTGTTGAGTAATGGTTCACATATATTAGAGTTTACGACAATACAACAGAACCACATGTACTTCCTTTGTATGTCCTTGACAAGCTGTTAGCCAGAGAAATAGCTCACCAAACTGTTGGAAAAGGCCTAACCAAGACTTTGAAAGATATGAAAAAATCACTATGGCCACCCTTTCCCATCCAGTGTGGTTTTTCATTGGTGAACTTCAACCATGCAATCAAATAATTACAGAACTTAGAAAGGCTCAAGCTGGCTACTCTGCCAACCAGGAAATTTGACCCAGAGAAAGTAGCACACAGGTTTACTATGTCAGTAAAGGTCAAACCCTTTATCCATGAAGTTCATGAATTTGAAGATTTATTACAATTAGCTGAGTCATTTGAACAAGCATTCAATTGGGCAAAGGTGAATTTGAATCCTGATGACTTCGAAAGGTTTCAGGAATTTAGAAATCAGAGGCTTGAAACAATCCCTTTGGATTTGTTAAGAACTGATAACAAACCTATGCCTAGTGTGACCATTAACAATGAGGAACCAAATTATCGAACAGAATCTCAGGTGAATGCAACTCAGAACACAGGGAAGACACATGAAACAGAGCGTACGGCAAAATATAGCAAAAAATCAGCCGAGAAATAGGTCGAAAGTGACCTAACTCAGGATATCGGTCCCAAAGGCAAAAGTAGTGATATGGAGCAGGAATGGGACCAATTTAATAAAAAAATCCAAGATACAGATGTCCAAGAAAATACATGATATCATACTCCACAGCAAACTCAGAAAGTTTCAGAGTCTGAGCCAATGAATGAACAAGGGACAAATTCATAGAATGCAAAAGTCATACCTACATTTTTGACATATGAGATTATCCTAAAGGTTACAGAAATACCTCCTTTAGATGTATTCTATAGCCCACTACATAAGGCTGTAGTAAGAAGACAGAGTAAGAGGAGAGTGGAAACACCTGAAATCCCACTAGGGAATGAACCAATGGATATAGTCTGGAAGGATATTCCTTCAAATCCAACTGAAAATTTAACTAGGCTGTCACAATTTGCAGGGGCATCTGCTACTGCCACCATTGATAAGGCCATTGAAGTGTATGGTCTTTTAAGAGAAAGAGAAGAAAGGATAGCACAACTTGAACAACAGCTAGAAATCGAGAAAACAAATGTGAACAAGCAAGCCACAAAACAAATAGTCCAATTGTAGTGAAGTATGGAAGTACTTAGGATAACCCACGAAGCAGATATCTCAGCAAAGAATATGCAAATCTAAGAGTTGCAAGAGATTATGGTGAAATGTAAAGATGTCCCCACTATTGATGAGTTCATCAAAGAGGCATTGGAGCTAGACTCCATTCTGTCAAAACAACAAGATCTATTCTACCAGAAGATGTCAAATATCACCCTTTATTTGAATACGAGTGATCAATTAACAGATAAGGCAATTAATCAGAGAACTGAGTTTAATGACTTAAATACTAAGATCTCTGACTATATTGAATGGAAAGAATTTGAAGAAGGAAGAAGCGCTAATATTCCAAAGATTGAAGAAACATACAAAGACATATTATTCACAGATCGGGATGCACAGATTAAGTAGGCAGAATTGGTAGTAGCAAGAGTAGCATGAGTGACAAAGAATATAAGAAAGGCAATCAATAATACTTTGCACACCACCAAATTGATAAAGAAGGTGATCCAAAGTCACTGCCAGATATGAAAGACTTGGATAAAAACTGGAAAGCAAAGATGAAAATCCAAAGAGAGGCAATCACGAAATTATCAAAGACCGACTGGGAGGCATATTGGAAATTTCTTGTCAAACCTCACAGCCAAATTATGACACTGAATTTTTCACTCAATTCAACGCAAATAATGCTACCACCTCTTACAGATGCCATCTTTGCAGGACATGTCAGAACGCAATTCAGAGCACCTCCTCAAGTAAAACCAATGTCCGACATATGCGACCTCAAGGAAAAGTTGGCAGACAACAAGACATTTTCATAACCTCGAGTCATCAAATCGATTTTATTTTTAGAGTTAGTTACTAGTTAAGAGGAAGGTTGTTTGAAACCTCCTCAAATATTTTGTATAATCTATTTTTAAACTTTAGTTAGATAGTATTTATACCCTTCTCATGCATTTAGAGAAGGGTCCACGATTTTATCAAAAAACATTTACAAAGAATGCACTTTTGTAAGTTTGTATATGCCTTGATGAAATTATGGAACATGGTCATTACTTTTGAATATCAAACTACTATCTATTGTTGATGCACTACTATATGTTTGGAGAATAATTTGATTGAAGAAAGGAGCTGATCTATGTCACTAGTCAAATGAGCAGAACCTCACACATATGGTACTTTTATCTTGTATGATCAGTTCTGTTTTACTAAATTAGTGATAACATTTCATTTCATGAATTATATATGGAGTATGTTCTTTCTGTTATGTGTTAATTGCACTATTGTATAATACTTATCTGAAAGTGGTTAATTTCATATATGTTAGGATATTCTGACACATAGGATATAGTTAAGTTCAACTTGGTCTAGTGTAGAGTTAGGTATAGAGTTAGGTAAAGTGTGTTTCTTTACCGTTGTACATTTTTTAACTTACAATCCGACGGTCACGATATGTAGTGATCCGACGGTTCATTCTCTCCTCGGTATTACCGACACTTGATCCGTGGCTTGACACCCGATTGGTCCATGAATTCTATTTAAAGTGCATGGAGGGTCATTTGTAGGGTAATCCGTGCATGACAGAAGCTTATGTAAATTTTCATTCTTTGATTAATAAATTGCCTGAAGTGGCTGCGTTGGCTCAGGCCGTGGACTGTTTCCCTCTTTGAGGGTTTTAACCACGTCAAAAATACTGGTGTATTGATCTGTGATCTGGTTGTGAGCGGTGTCCTTTTGGTGTCCTTTCTAAGGAACTTACCCTGTAAATTCCTACATGGTATCAGAGCTATTTGAGGGCCGCGTCCGTTGGTGATCCAAATCTGAAGCCGGTAGAACTGCATCCGACTGCCGTTTCCTAGATTTGCTGTTTCTGACTGCTTTCGGGCCGAGAGGACTGCTCTGTTGTGTTCGGAGCATCTGTTCCAGTGAGGAACCCCTTTCGTTTCACGTGAAAAGGTTTCCGGTAGCCCTAGCTGCGTCATTTTTAAGATCTTGAGGTATACAATGTTTATTTGCAGTTTACTGTTATTTTCTCTCTACTTATTCCGGTTTCGGTTTATTTAGCTTTTTTTTAAAACCGGATCTATACCTTTCATTTCTGCGAATGCTCTTTACCCTGCGACTCTGTGCGATCTGGGCAAATCAGAAACAGAAAGGAAGGATTTTTCTCATGCGTATGCTCTTTTCCCTGCACCTTAGTGTGATCTCGGAAAATCAGAAACATTGAGAAAAATATTTAGTTTTTCCGCTAAAGCTAACTTTGAGCCGCAAGGTTCAATTTTTGAAAATATTTAGTTTTTTGGGTAAAGCTAACTTCAAGCCATAAGGTTCGTTTTCTTTGCATGTCCGTGTTGGGTTTTGTGTTTTTTGTTTTGTAGGGAAAAAGAGTTTTCTCAAAGCAAGCACGCAACCCAAGGCCCCCCCCCTCTCTCTCTCTCAAATTTTTTGTATAGATCAATTGGTTCAAAGCTATTTTAAGAGAGTAGAGGTCTTGGGTTCAAGTCTCCATTTTGTGGGGGCGGACTTTTTCATTTCCGCACATTCCCGCACTTCGTCGGCAACTTCAACAACTTTTTTTCAAAAAGCCATAACGTCTTCATTCGGAAGCCTTTTTCAGAGTCGTTTTTTTTAAACCAGCCTAATTTTTCGAGATCTATCCATTGGAACACTTACTTCCAGCATCTTCAGCTTTAGTTTCTGTTGAAATGGAAAGTCAATACCAAGTTACCCTTGACATCACCAACTACTTCCAATGGTTGTCCTACATGGAGGATTTACTTAGAAGTAAAGGTCTCTACCGAATAGCCACAGGCCAAGAAAAGAAACCGAAAGATGAAGACAAGGCTGCTAAATGGGAAAATAGACAAGATCAAGCACGTGGTTTGATAGGGATGTCTATTTCTCTAGATCTTAGATTCCATATTGCAGAACTTGAAACTCCTCATGAAGCAATGGAACAAATCAATAAAGTTTTTGGGATTAAAAATGAAATTAGAGCCCATCAACTTGAAAATGAGTTGCTTACATTGGACCCTAATAATTTTTCTTGCATTGAAGATTTCTTGTCTAAGTTCAAGACCCTTAGATATCTTTTGGAAGGTGTTAAGGTTAAGAAAGAAGATAGTAACCTTATTTATTCCATCCTTACTAAGTTGGGACCAGCCTACTCTGTATTTGTTTCCACCTTCCATTCTACAAGGGAAACCTTCATTTCTCAAGGAAAAGACTATAAGCCTCCTTCCTTTGACTCTTTTTGTGATTCTTTAATAAGAGAACAAGAAAAACTCTTACACCTTGGTCTTCTTAATCTTGGAAACTCTTCCAAGAAAGCGTTAGCCGCCCAGCAGCAACCAAATTCAAAGAATCCTAAGAAGTCATATCCTAAAAAGAATGGTCCTAAACCAAACAAGGGTCCTAAGAAAACTCAGCCTCAAAATGAAAGATCATTTCAGCAAAATGATAAGACCAATAAAAACAAATGGAAGAAGACTGACAGACATTGCAACTTTTGTAATCGAGATGGCCACTTAGAATCACAATGCTTTAAAAAGATGGAAGCCTTGGAAGCAGCAATGAAGAAGCATAACATTCATTTGGGGCAATCTTCAACTTCAACTTCATCTTCAGGAATGGCACTTTCTGCATGTGGTTGTCAAGCATCTCGTTCTGGCTATGCATTAAATGTATCTTCTTCTTCTCATTCTCATGAGTGGCTCATTGATTCTGGAGCTTCTTATCACATGGCCAAAAACAAAGCCATGTTTTCTTCTTTAAATGACTGTAACACCAAAAATATATATGTTGGTGATGATAGATCTCTTAATGTTGTAGGGACTGGAACTGTTCATCCAGACAATGGTCAGTTTAATGATGTATTATGTGTTCCAACCTTATCCTGCAACCTTCTATCTGTATATCAGATAACTCATTCAGGTGAAGGTAAAATCGTTGAATTTTCACCTCATGATGTTGTAATCAAGGACTTAAAAGATCCTAAACAGATTTTGGCTACTGGCATTGCTGATGATTCTACAAGGTTGTATAAGTTTCACAACTTTGGGTCATCAAATCTTCCCTCAGTATTTGTTGCTCATAACGATGAAGTGAGCAAACTTTGGCATGAGCGATTTGGTCACTTAAAATATCGCTCCCTTCAGCATCTATGTAAAGAAAATATGGTGACAGGTCTTCCTATGGTCTCTTGCAGAGATGGTGTTTGTTTCGGATGTGTACTCGGAAAACATCATCGGGACAGTTTTGAAAAACGTGCCTCTTGGCACGCCTCAGCCCCTTTACAGCTTGTGCATAGTGATTTATGTGGTCCACTTCCAGTTGTGTCATTCTCTGGTTGCAAGTATTTCTTAACTTTCATTGATGATTTCTCCAGACGCACTTGGGTATACTTCTTAAAACTCAAGAGTGAAGTATTTAACACTTTTTTGGCCTTCAAGACCTTTGTTGAAAAACAATCTGGACATCAAATTCTTAAGTTAAGATCTGATAATGGCGGAGAATATGTTAAAAACACATTCATCAACTATTGCACTGAGAATGGAATTCAAATGCAACATACTGTTCCATATACTCCCCAACAAAATGGTGTAGCTGAAAGGAAGAATCGCACCTTAAAGGAAATGGCTAATTGTATGCTACAATCTAAAGGACTTGGTCTTAGTTTTTGGGCAGAAGCAATTAACTGTGCAAATTACATAATAAATCGCACTCCTACTAAGGCTTTAAAGAATATCACTCCAGAAGAAGCATGGAGCTCAATCAAACCAGATGTAAGTCACTTTCGTGTTTTTGGAAGTGAAGCGTGGGCCCATATTCCAGATGAAAAGCATAAAGCTTTAGAACCTAAGAGTGAAAAATGTACTTTTGTTGGATATTCTGAAGATGTCAAAGGCTATAGACTTATTCCATTTAAGTCCAAAAATGTTATCATTAGAAGAGATGTAAACTTTGATGAAAATATATCGGCCTGCGAGCCTAGTCCGGCGGATGTGCCACCTCTCCCTATCTCTTCTACCTTTGAAAACATTTCTTCTTCAGATGATGAAAGTGAGGATGACAATTCTCCCCCACCATCTCAGGATCCTCCTTCAGCTCCTGAGCTTCCAAAATGGGTTCGTGCTACTCGAGATGCAGCAGGTGATCTTGCCGGTGATCCTACAGATCAGCGACGCACACATTCTCAGTTCGAGAGAGCCTCTTCTTTACTGGCTCAAGCTCTAGTAAATTATGACCCTGACACCTTTGCAGAAGCTTCAGGCCATCCAGATTGGGAAGCAGCTATGAATGAAGAATATCATTCATTATTGGTAAATGATACATGGGATCTTGTTCCTTTACCAAAGGGACGAAAACTTGTTAGATGCAAATGGGTTTACAGAACCAAGTATGGACCAGATGGGAAAGTTGATAAACATAAAGCTCGTCTTGTTGCTAAGGGCTTTTCACAGGTTGAAGGCATTGACTACACTGAAACCTTCTCCCCTGTTGCCAAAATGAACTCTATCTGCCTTGTTCTTTCCCTTGCTGCCTCTTTCAAATGGGAAGTCCATCAGATGGATGTTAAATCTGCCTTCTTGCATGGGGACTTGCATGAAGAAATCTATATGGAACAACCCATTGGCTTCATACAAACAGACTCCAGCCTTGTTTGTCGACTTAAGAAATCCCTTTATGGTCTCAAGCAAGCTCCTCGGGCTTGGTATGCCAAAATGGATAGCTTTCTTTTAGAATCTGGCTTTTCTAGGTGTCATTCTGACAATACTGTCTACACCAAGAAAGTGGGCAACTCTCTTATCATCCTTGTTCTTTATGTTGATGATCTTATCCTTACTGGTAGTGATCCCAACCTTATAAACCATGTGAAGTCTAGCCTCAAAAGGAAATTTGAAATGACAGACTTAGGACACTTACACTATTTTCTCGGTCTTCATGTCTTGCAATCCAAGGAGGGTATTTCCCTTTCCCAGTCCAAGTATGCTTGTGATATTCTACGTCATTTTCACATGGAAGACTGTAAGCCAGCCCCTTCTCCCTTTCAGTCTGGAGTCAAACTCTCAGTCACTTGTATTCTCCTGAAGTTGATGCTACCTTATACCGTCAACTTGTAGGAAAACTTTTGTATCTAACCCATACTCGTCCTGACCTTTCCTTTGCTGTTGGCCTTGTTGCTTGGTTCATGCAAAACCCCCGTGAAAGTCATTGGAAAGCAGCTAAAAGAATACTTCGTTATGTTCGAGGTACAGTTCAGTTTGGCATTCATTACAGTGCCAAAGCATCTCCTCTATTGGTTGGTTTCACTGATTCCGATTGGGCTGGTGACCCTGATGATCGGAAGTCTACTGCCGGTTATGTTTTCACTCTTGGTTCAGGACCTATTACATGGGCTTGCAAGAAACAGGGTGCCATTTCTCTTTCATCAGCAGAATCAGAGTATCGTGGTGCCGTAGAAGCTAGTAAGGAAGCCTTGTGGCTTCATCAGATCCTGTCAGAGTTTGGCTTTGAGAAGCAGCATCCGACTACACTTTGGTGTGATAATCAAAGTGTCATTCAGCTATGCAAAGATCCAGTCCAACATCAGCGCAGCAAACACATTGAACTGCACATGCACTTCATCAGAAAGCTCATTCACGACCATGTTCTTGAAGTGCAATATTGTTCAACAGATGATCAAGTTGCAGACATCTTCACAAAGGCTCTCACAGAGGCGAAGTTCACTAAACTTCGATTTACGGTTGGAGTTCAGGAAGTTGTCACTAAGGGGGGATAGGCTCTAGTGCCTCCTTCCTTCTCCTATTGTGTCATATTTGTAAATCCTTCAATCCTATCCCAAGTTGTTCTTAAGGGGGGATGTTAGGATATTCCGACACATAGGATATAGTTAAGTTCAACTTGGTCTAGTGTAGAGTTAGGTATAGAGTTAGGTAAAGTGTGTTTCTTTACCGTTGTACATTTTGTAACTTACAATCCGACGGTCACGATATGTAGTGATCCGACGGTTCATTCTCTCCTCGGTATTCGACACTTGATCCGTGGCTTGACACCTGATTGGTCCATGAATTCTATTTAAAGCGCATGGAGGGTCATTTGTAGGGTAATCCGTGCATAAGAGAAGCTTATGTAAATTTTCATTCTTTGATTAATAAATTGCCTGAAGTGGCCGCGTTGGCTCAGGCCGTGGACTGTTTCCCTCTTTGAGGGTTTTAACCACGTCAAAAATACTGCTGTATTGATCTGTGATCTGGTTGCGAGCGGTGTCCTTTTGGTGTTCTTTCTGAGGAACTTACCCTGTAAATTCCTACAATATATGGTCATTAAATATATGCGATATAATTTCCACATTTATTTAACTAATTATTTAGTTAAAGAAATTATCTTTACATGTTATCATCTCTGTTTAACACGTGAATGATCTTTATCACCACATACCAAACAAATATATTTTTAGATCACATATCACACAGAATACCTCCGGTTTATATTAGATTAAGTTAATTAGAGATTTGAATGTCAGAATAGGTGATTTAGTTATCATTATTCTTATTGCAATCACTTGAAAAACACCCACCATCATTTTCAAACCCATATTAGGAAACTGGTCCCATCATCCCCAGTTAGAGCCACCAAACCAAACGGAAAAGGAGTTTCTTTCTAAGGTCCAGACCGGGTGATTATCCCCCATGTTGGAGCAGCAGAAATCTGAGGCTTCTTTTGGGTGTTGCTTTGTTTTGGGAGGGTCGCCGATGGTCGGTTGGCCGACGGCTAGCGTGGGCTCAATACCCGCCAACCCTTATATATGGTGGCAGTGGGTTGGCGGGGTTTCACCGCCACCAACCATTTTTGTTTAATACATATAATAAGTGTTGGGGGTTGGTGGGGTATATTTATTTTATTTTATTTTTATTTAAAATTAAACAAATAGTTCAATAATTTGTTGGCCAAATTTTGGGGTCACCGGAAAAAATAAGTAGGCGACAATTTCGCCATTTCCATCCACTGAAAACGGTAGTTGTAAGTGCCAATTTATTGCCTCATTAATTTTCACCAAATTTAGTTGGGCTCCAAATTTAGTTGGCACTCTGCTAACTTTAGCCAATGGGCCTAGTTGACCAAAACTTTGACTGGCCTTAACTTTCACATACGATGTCGGATTGAGGTGTTATTTGCGCCGTTGGAAATATTGTGATGAGCTCTTCGATATGATCCTAGTTTCAACATAATACTTTTTTTTTGAGCCTTTTCAAACCCACTACTGATTTCTAAGCCTCTTCGGAGCCACCTAGAGCATTCTCCCCATTGAGGAGCTTTTTTTCCTCCAAAATAATGAACACTTTATTGCAATTTGATGTACTCCCTTGTCTACACAACAAGTGACCTAACATGCCACAATTCCTTCTCCTTCATCTTTGTTCTTCAGAGCCATAAGTGATGAACCGACACATGTTTCCTCTGCAAACCCGTAATACATATTTGAAAAATACATGCTCAATTACATGATCAATCATGAACAAAACAATCCCATACTTGCCAAGAGTTTATAACAATATCTTTGGTCAAGTTTGCATCATATTCATAATAGAAACCAATACCCCAACTATCAACAAAAGGCCAAAAATATCATCATGTTGCTTTCATAAGTGATGGAAAACACATCATCACTTTTAACACCATTTCACAACATATGATTTACCAAATATGGCCATGACGAGTTACTATATCTAAGAAAACCATCTCTTAGTCAACAAAGTGAGTGGGTCATTTCTATGTGGCATATTCACTTGTTGAACATCTTCACTAGCTGGTTTCTTCATAGGTACTTTATCTGCATGGAGTATCTGACATGTGGCTCTATGATGTCCATCCTTGTTGCAGTGACTACAATGATTCTTTCTCCTCCAAACTTTCTGGATTGTCTTGGAAAGCTTATTCCTAGTGCGCCTCTGATAAGTGTTTGTGGAATCGTCACTATTACTAGAATGTGATGAGGTGCTCTCATCATCCGTCTTTGGTTGGTCACTGGTTGTCTTGGAGCATTCTCCAACATATTTTTTGACATACCCAGGTCCTGCATAACTAGGAAATTCCTCCACTTTGATGGGATTCACAATTCCATAGCCATTAATGCTGAGGTTGTTTCCTTGATACCCCATTTTTTCAACAATTTTGATCCAATCCTTGTAGTATGTTTCTCAAAAGTAGCGAAATAATCATCATAAAAAGAACATCAAATTGAAGAATCAGTTTTTATCTCAGGCATGTTATGATGCAACTTTTCCAAGGCCTCCTCCTTGGCTTGTAACTGATGTTGCAACCTTTGTTCCTCCTCCTCTGCGTCTTGTAGGAGTCTTCTTAGTTCAACATTCTCTGTATGGATATGCTTTGGTTGATCTCTTCGAGTTCTTGGAGCCATGTAGTAGTTGGTTCCCTACTCATTTTTGGCACAACATCTGCTAAACTATTTTCCTCGTCACCCGAATCAAAACCCAAGCCGATAGGTCCATATTTTGCAATCCCAAGAGCTGCAATCTTCATTTGATCACCCGAGTCTGATCCCAGGTCAATTGGTCCAACACTTGCAAATCCTATAGTTGTGATCTTCTCATCATCTTTTGATTCATATTCTTTGTCTTGTTGCATAGTTTCAACTGTCTTCTGCTTCTGTTTTCTGTTGTTCCTCTTTGGCCTCAATTCTGGATGCAATTTCCAGCAATTCTCCCCATCATGCCCTTCTTTCTCACAATGAGTACAAGAGGGCTTTGCTTCTTTTCTCCTTGCTGATGCTTCTCTCTTTGGGAGGTCATCTTGCTCATGCTTCCCCATGCTTTCAAGATGTAAAACCTTCACACTTACTTCATCAAGAGTTTTAGGTTCAAATAATAACAATGAATGACGCAAATAACTATGCAAAGAGCCTATATATTTCATCAACATCTCAGGAGAGTCTAATGGAACATGCAACGCTAATGCTTGTTTCCTAAACTACTTTTAAAAGTTTAAACATTTTTACCTTTACTTTTTTTCAATTTTTGTCATTCAAGAATGGTCTTATGTCTGTAATCCAATGGGTAAAAATGTCCTCTTAAAGCAGAAATGAACTCAGACCAAGATGAAAGAAGTTTACGACTACTCTTACCACCTTTCTGTAGCTTGCCTTCCCACCAGATGAGAGCAGTGCCACTCAATTGAAGGGATGCTAGCTGGATCTTGGCTTCATCCTCTTTGATTCGTTGTATGTAGCAGTATACTTCAACATGTCTGATCTAGTTATCTAGCTTTTCTGCATTAGATTCTCCACTAAACACAAACAAATCAAACTTGACATCCAACTTGAAAAAGGGATTTTAATGAGTTTTTCTACCTCTAGAATGATGAGAAGAGGAAGAAAAAGAACTTTCATTGGAAGATGGAGAGGGAGGTTCAGGAGGCTCTTCTCCTCCTCCTTCATGATTCACCAAGGCATGATCATCTGGTCCTTCCTTCTTCTCTAGTTTCTCCATTGTCTTCTCATACTCTGCAAATAATTTGTCCACTTTTTCTGCCATGGCATAGAAGGCCTTGCAATAATTTCGCTCTTCCTCTAACCGAGCATCTTCATCTACCATTTTCCTTCTTCGTACTACATGCCCCACTTATGGATCAAAGGACTTATGTTTTCCTTCACCTCTTTGGAAATTTTCACCAGTTATCAAACAATTGCAATTCACATCAACAGAAGACCCGCTTTGATACCAAACTTGATCTGGATCTTTTCACTTCAAATATGCATAGATAAATGCATTTAAAAGGGCATGTAACCATAATATGCATTCACATAAAAGAAGCTTAAATAAATGAAAACCGTGAGAATAAAAGACACAAATAAGTTGATCACAGAGTTCACCTAGTGTGGGTTAAGTCTCTGAGCCTTGCTCAATGTGGAGAGTCCTCTTTCATTAATCTTCAGCAAAATCAAAATACATGCATGTACAAAGACACCTTATACCTCCACTTCTAGGGATGTCCTGAAAATTCACACCTTTGCTGAAGAAATGGATTAAATCGTTAAATTCATGGCGAAAAATCGTGAAAAATGACTGTAAACTTGACCCCTTTCTAACTCGGTCAAAATCTGTACCCTTGGGAATCTCAAAGATTCCCCAAAGATTCATTCTTGTGGATTGACTGGAATTTATCTGCTCAGATGAATAAACTGATCACACCATCACGTTCCTTGCAAAAAATTGAGAAGAATGAGTATAAATTCGGCCTGGTTCTAAAACTGTCAATTTTGGGCCTCTACGGAATTTTAAAGTTTCCTCAAGATTCAACACAGATTCTTTTTTGTAGGTTGACTAAAATTTTGTTGCTTAGATGTGAAAATTGATTACACCATCAGACTCGTTGCAAAATTTTGAGTAATCTGAGTATAAACTTGGCATAAATCTAATATTGTCAAAAATTGGCTCCAAGGGAACCTTAAAGATTCCTCCAAGATTCCTTTGCTCAGGGTTTCGCCTCATGGAACTGTATCATGGTTCCACACCTCGATCTATGTGCTCATGGTTCCTCTTGTGCTGAGTTCCTCCACTAGGTGCTCATTCCCTCTGGCGCACAATTTTGGGTTTTTAAATGAAAAGTACAAAGCATAGGTTGCTGATCTATTGGTTGGCAGTGTTAATATTTGGCATTGGTGGTTGGGAGGTCCCAGGGTCAAACCCTGTGGGACTCCTATTTTGGACGTTTCTTTGTTTTGGGAGGGTTGTCGATGGCAAGCCGATCGGTGGATGGCGTTGGGTCAATACCTGCCAACCCTTATATATGGTGGTGGTGGGTTAGTAGGGTTTGACCACCCACCAACCATTTTTGTTTAATATATATATAATAAGTGTTGGGGGTTGGTGAGGGTGGTGACCTACCACCCCATATTATATTTTTATTTTATTTTATTTTAAATTAAACAAATTGTTCAAAAATTTGTTGGTCGAATTTTGGGGTCACCGAAAAAATTAAGTAGGTGACAATTTTGTCATTTCTGTCTACCAAAAATCATCGTCGATAAGTGCCAATTTGTTGCCTAGTTAATTTCCACCAAATTTAGCAGCTCCACTAGATTTAGCCAGACTCCAAATCTAGTTGGCACTCTTCTAACTTTAGCTAATGGGCATAGTTAACCAAAACTTTGACTGACCATCACTTTCACATATGATGTTAGATTGAGGTGTCGTTTACATCGTTGGAAAGCTTGTGAGAAGCTCTTCGATCTAACCATGGTTTCACTACAATCCAACAAATTTGATTTTTGAGCCTTTTCAAAGCCACTACTGATTTCTAAGCCTCTCTGGAGACACTTGGATCATCCATATAAATGAAAATCACTATTTTAAGCTTAAAAGTGGTTGAGACATGGCAAAAACAATTTTACTGAATTGTATAATCTGAAGCTTCTCCTAGTTTTTGCTATAAAAAAAGGGTTCCAACAGTTGCAAGTTTTTGGTGACTCTCGGGTGGTAGCCAATTAGTCCATTCAACAATATTTTTGTCATATGCATACTTCGAGGCCTATTTTGGAGGAGATTTCAATGCTAAAAAGGAATTTTGATTTCATTTCTTGCGATCATATATATGGGGAAATGAATTCAATTTCTTACTCACTTTCCAAAGAGGTAGCACAATAGACTCAACGTACTTGGCAAATTTCTTAGCAGATAGACAATGATCACTTTGATTTCTATTACAGGCCTTTTATAGAATGCATTAAGGATGATGCAACTCAGCCATGACCACACTGCAACATGATATTCTCATAGATCTTTGTCTTTGTAGCTTTTTGTACCACTTTTTGACAAATACTAGTTGATATATCTTATGCTTATTTGTAATGACATACATGTAGTTTGTTTAAAAAACATTTTAAACAACAATCTGTTTTTTTGTAGTTGCATGTTAAGTTTGTGTTTTTGAAAAATGGTTCAACAAAGTGGACTATCTTTTTTCAATAGTCTTATGACTTTTTAACATGATCCTAGAGCATGTAATTTTCATATCTTAATTAAAAGTATGATTTTTTCCTTTGGGAAAAACTATCAATTTAAAAACAAATAACTAACATATCACTTTTCTTTTATTTTATACGGGAATTTTTTTTTAAAGTGAAATCAACATATTGAAAAAATTAAACATCTAGCTTAGATTTTAAATCCAAGAATAACCCTAAACCTAGTTTCACTTTTGAAATATCTTGGACATTCTACATATTACATAGATTTATCTCATTTTTTAACGTGAGGAAGCACACAATATCTATAACCATTCCATTGTGTTCCCAACTACTTTGTTTAAGGATTATCAGGAAAGAGTTGTTTATAACCAGCCTAGATCCATCTAACTCTGGATTTATCATGCACCGAGAGGGATCAAATCCCTCAAGGTGCAAAAGGTTTGCACCTCGAAAGATTCAATCCTTCTCGGCGAATGATATATCTAGAGTTAGATGGATCTAGGTTGGTTCCAGCTAAGGGTAGAAATGTCATATTTTTAGATTATCATTGTTATGTATATGTTTGAGATAAACTTAATTCTTTGAAATTTACATTATGTTTTTTTTTGTGTGAAATGAACATATAATTTTGTTCTTTAATTTAGTCTATGTTGCTTGTCTTGAATGGTTTGTACATCTATATTTGGATGTTTTGAGTGTTTTGAGTGGTTTGTGTGTGTTTGTGTTTGGATTCTTTGAGTGGTTTGTGTGTTTATGTGTTTGGATCTGGATGGTAATGTTAGTGAATGTTACAATTTTTATGTTATATTTCTATATGTGTATGTAATTATCTATTAATAATTAGTTGGTGATGAAGAAGGAAGACAATATTTTCAATAGCTTGCATGAGGATTCATATTGCACATCTATTTCATTTAATTTTAGATATCACAATTTTTGACAACTAATTAATTCTTAATAGTGTCCCTCAAGGTATTAATAAATATATCTTGAAGAGTAGTTTTAATTTTAAATTTGCTGAGTTACATAAATCTGTTGAGATGATAAATATTCTTAATAACTTTAATTATGAAAAATGATGAAATACAAATTTTGAACGCAAAATGACAATGCAATAGTGTTGAATGGTAAAAAATTGTGAATAATAAGAATGTAGTCAATTACAAATAGTCTTCATTGTGATCAATCTTAATTATTTTCTTCTACTTTTCTTATTATCACCCATGTTAGTTTGGCCATATTTTCATATCGATTATATGAAAAGTACAGTTGAAGTCGTAAACCATTCAAATCTTTAACTTGAGCTATTGTAGTAAACATCTTACCTTTTCTCTCTTGCTCTCCAATATTAATAGGTTGAATTACTATAACACAAAAATTAATGCACATTGTCAATAATTTTTTTGTGCTTACACTAAAATCAATGAAATTGTTAATCCAATTGCTTTAAAATTAATGCACCATCACACATTCTGTTACATCAAATCAAAAATCAACATCTACACTGAAATCAATGCATCTAATGCAAGAAATCAAATATGATTAGAAAAAAACATCTACATTGAAATCAATACATCTAATGCAAGCAATCAAATAGGATTAGAAATCAACATCTACATGGAAATCAATGCATCTAGTGCAAACAATCAAATATAATAAAAAATCAACATCTACACTAAAATCAATACATCTAATGCAAGCAATCAAATATAATTAGAAATCAACATCTACGCTAAAATCAATACATCTAATGCAAGCAATCAAATATAATTAGAAATCAACATCCACACTGAAATCAATGCATCTAGTGCAATCAATCAAATAGAATTATAAAATATCTACACTAAAATGAAAGCATCTAGTGCAAGAAATCAAATAGGATTAGAAATCACATTTACATTGAAATCAATGCATCTAGTGCAAGCAATCAAAAACCATTAGAAATCAACATCACCATTGAAATCAATGCATCTAGTGCAAGAAATCAAATAGGATTATAAATGACCATCTATAATGAAATCAATGCATCTAATGCAAGCAATCAAATAGGATTATAAATAACCATCTACACTGAAATTAGTGCATCTAGTGCAAGCAATCAAATGGGATTAGAAATCACCATCTACACTGAAATCAATGCATCTAGTGCAAGCAATCAAATATCATTAAAAATCAACATCTACACTGAAATCAATGCATCTAGTGCAAGCAATCAAATAGTATTAGAAATCACCATGTATGTTAAAATCAATGCATCTAGTGTAAGAAATATTCTTCCCTCTCCCCCCCTCCATCTATATCTATATCTCCCTCCATCTCTCCTTCTTTGTCTCTCTATCTCACCCCCAAACATACACACACTCTCTACATCTCTCCCTTGTCACTCCCTCTCTCTCTCTCCACTTCTCTCTTTCTATGTATTTCTTCTTCCCTCCCTCTCTCCCCTTCCAACTCCATCTCTTTTCCCCTCTCTCTCGCTCTCTCTCTTTTCCCTCTAACCCTGTCACTTTCTCCCTCCCTCTCTCCTTCTCTCTCTCGTCCTCTCTCCTCCTCCATCTTTGTGTCTCCCTCTCTCTCTCTTAGCCTTCTCTCCCATTCTCACTCCTCTCCTCTCTCTTCATTCCTCCTCTCCCCTCTAATTTAGTTTATCTCATTCAGTGCAAGCAATCAAATAGGATTAGAAATCACCATCTACATTGAAATCAATGCATCTACTACGAGAAATATTCTTCACTCTCCCCCCTCCGTCTATATCTATATCTCCCTCCATCTACCCTCCTTTGTCTCCCTATATCACCCCCCCAACATACATGTTATCTCTCTCCATATTTATCTATCTATCCCTCTCTATATCTCTCTCTTATTCCCTCTCTTCACCTTCTATCTATATCTCTATCTCCCTTTGTCTCTATTATCTTTCTATATCACCCCCAAAACATACACACTCTTTTTCCATATCTATCTATCTCTCCCTCCATCTTCTTGTCCCCCACTCCCTTTCTTCCCCTTCTCTCCCTCTCTCACCCCTTCTATCTCTCTTCCCTCCTGATCTCCTCTCTCCCTCTCTCTCCATCTCCATTATCACTCCCTCTCACTCTCTCCACCTTTCTCTTTATGTTTCTTTCCTCTTACCTTCCTCTCTCCCTTCCTCCCCCTCTCTTTCTCTCTCTCACGTCCTCTCTCTCTTCCTTCCTCTCTCTCCCTTTCACTCCCACCTCCCTCTATCTCTCCCCCTCAACTCTCTCTCTCTCTCTTTCTCTCTCCAACTCTGTCACTATCTCCCTCCCTCTCTCCTTCTCTCCCCCCTTCTCTCCATCTCTCCTTTGTCTCTCTATCTCACCCCCAAGCATAAACATTCTCTCTCCATCTCTTCCTTGTCACTCCCCGTCTCTCTCCACTTTTCCCTCTCTATGTCTTTCTTCTTCCCTCCCATATATATCTAGAGTTAATATATATCATTATAATATAAAAAAGGTAATATTATGTTAACTTTAATATTGTATTAATTAAAAGTTATTAAGTTAAATAATATTAATATTAATATTATATTTAATAACAATATTACATGGCACGATAACAAAAATTATAATAAAACTACATCAAATGAATATTTTTGAATATTACAACTTTGATATGGAAATATTTATGTGTATAGAGATTTTAATATATCCACATGATATGTTTTTCCTTTTAAGGATCTATTTTACAAATAATTATTAAAAGAAATATTAAAAGATTTTACAACAAGATTTTGGATTCTTTGCGTTGAATTAAACTTTTTATTTTGATTTAATAAATGGTAGTGGCTTTAGTAAAGAGTAAAGATGTTTAAAATTTTACCTGATTTGGAATTTTAATGTGGTAAATTTTTTTGTTGAAGGTAAATTTATGATCCATCCAAATTCACTATATATGATAAAAGAACTATTCAACTCATGAGATAATTGTATTGCAATTTTTATTTTTATTTTTATCTATATGATTATTTTGACATATATATATATATATATATATATATATATATATAAAAAATCATAATCTATATGGTTCTTTTCATTTTTGTTTATGGCCAACATTATTTTTTTCTATTTTCATTATTATTATTTACTGGAAAGATGAACATAAACATTATTGGATTTCTAATTTTTATTTTTATGTTGGTCGACATTAACTAAAATTTAACTTTGAGCACAAACATACTTACACATCGGGGTCATAATGGGTTGTAGAATATGCCTCTCAACGCAAAAATGCATATTTTACTAATTGACAAACTTTTTGTCGATAGAGAAAGATTCATATTTTACTAATGGGTGAACTTTTCTGAATCGATGGAGAGGGATTTTTTGTAGTCATCCCCACTGAACTTTTTCAATAAATTACGTAGGATAAAGGTTCTAAACTTAAAACATATAAAATTAACACCAAGAATCCACTTCCTTTAATTTGCCATTCTCACCACGTAATTATATAGAAAGTTCTATCAGTAAGGTCTTTACAACTTTTATAAACATTATATATGAATAGGGTCTTTAAAACTGTTATAAACAATAGACTACAACCAAGGATTTTTATTTTGATCTAAATGTATTTGTGTGATATAACTTTAGTTTGAACTTATCTTATGTTTTTTTCGTAAGAGGAAGTTTAAATGAAAGAGGTTTTTGAAATGATTTTTGGATTAATCACATAGAATCGTTTTTGGTTTGATGTTTCAAATTTATTAATGAGGTTCATCTTTAGGACTAAGGTGAAAAAACAAATCAATCAATAGATTTAAATATCAACAAGATGCATTAAGTTTAGGAATTAGCCATTAAAACTATAATATTAATTAATAAAAACTAACCTTAATGGCTAGTTTTTGGTTAAGAAATTATGATTAATAGAGAGAAATTATTAAATAATTTATATTAATATTTAATTATCAAATTATTAAATTCTTAATTTATTAATATTAAATATAATCAAAACTAACCTAACAACTGGTTTTTTTATTAAAGGATCAGGTCAAAATAAATTTAAAATAATTATTATATATATTACGTAAAAAAAGGAACAAAAGTATTTTTAATTTAATTTTTATTATTATAATAACGATTAAAAATAAATAAAAATATAAAAATAAAAATAAAAATCAAATCAAATTAAGAAATGGAAATATATATATCTATATATATATATATATATATATATATATATATATATCATAAAGAAAGGGTAGGAACCCAACTCTTAATTTCCAACCATTGTCCCTATTGAGATTTTTTTTTCCTGCTTCTCAATTTCAATGGCCTCTTTCAACTTCCTATGGTGGAAATGATCGATCTTTGCAATGAACTTAGAATCCTCAATGCAGACGTGGTGCTTAGTTTTCTCTGCATGTTCAACAATAGCTAAGGAGTGGGAACGATTATGCCCAATGTTTGTTGCATGTTTTTGAATTATTAGATTAATGAAGAGACCAATTTCTCCAATGTAGGGAATCCCATATGAGCAGGGGATTGAGTAAACCCCTTTCATGTCTTTAGGGTTCACAGGGTCCTTAACAGATCTAAGGGAGCTCCTAATAGTATTAAGGGGCTTGAAGGTAGCAAAGACATTATTTTTCTTAAGAACATGAGTGATCTTATCAGTGGTTTCATGGATGAAAGGAAGAAGAACATTCGAAGAATGTTCATCACGAGATTTCTTAATCGAAGAGCCTTTACAGGCTTTTTGAAAAGCTGCAAGACCTTGATGTCTACTATAGCTGTTGTTTTCAAAGACTTCTAGAAGGTGGGATTTCTCATTTTCCAGGTGGTTTTCATCCGAGACCCTTAGCGCACGGGTAGCAAGGGTGTTAAGAACTCCAAATTTCTGCACTAGAAAATGGTGAGAATTGGCATGAAGATATTGTTCTGTGTGAATTTTCTTGCAAAACACTTGTGAGACAAGGAGCCTTCATCTATTCTGGAGAGGAGAACATCAGGGAAAGGAAGACTACCATTAACTTCAACCTCCAATGTGAATTTGATGGAGTCTGATTGAGAATTAAGGCGAGCAAGGAACAAATCCAACTTCTCATGACCATGGGGCCAGTCAACACAAGTATCATCTACAAATATTTTCCAATGGTTGGGTTGAAATTGAGAAGAGACCAAAGCTTTGGTCTCAAATCCTCCATGAATAAGCTAGCAACAACAAGAGAGAGTAGAGAACACATGAAAACACCACAAGTTTGCTCATAAAATTCACCTTGAAAACTTTAAAAGGTAGATGTCATGCAAAGCCTAACTAATTTGGCAGTGTCATCATCAACAATCTGATTTATGACATTAATGGCCTCATTAATGGGGATTTTTATGTCAAGGGAAATAATGTCAAAGCTAACAAGCAAATCCCCAGGGTCTAGCCTGATACCTTTAAGCTGATTAACAAAGGACACAGAGTCCTTAACAAAGGAGTTGGTGCGAACAACTAGAGGCTTGAGCTTTTGAGCTAAGAACTTGGCAAGAATATAAGAAGGCCCACTTATTGTGTTGACAATAGGCCTTAGGAGGACCCCATCTTTTTGGACCTTAGGAAGACCATAAATTCTAGGGGTAAGAGGGTAACTCTCAATAAGCTTCTTGCTAAGGGGGTTAAGAGCAAGATTAGATTTAACATCATTGATGATCTCCTTAGAAAAAAATTTAATCGGATTCTTCGGGAGTTTCTTGTAACTCTCACTATTGTAAAGGTGGTCTAACATTTTCCTAACATAGCCAACTTTATGTAAAATAACGATAGCCATGCCTTTGTCGGCCTTAAGAATGACAATATTTGGATTATCTTTTAAGGACTTAAGAGCAAGAAACTCACTTCTACTAATGTTGCTCTTAGGAGACCTTACCTTTCTAATAATAATGACACAATCTTGTCTAATAACTTCCTTAATATTAGTAGGAAAGTCCCTCATTCCGTATTCGATGTTGCAAATGATGTTTTCAGTGAGAATCTTTCTAGGAGCCAAGGCAAAATTTAACTCTTTATTTAAGAGGTGAAAAACATGAGGATCCAAATCAATACGGGATAAATTAACAACATTATTAAAAAGAGGTGAGAAGATTTATTATTATTATTATTGAAGAAGAATTATTGTTAGCATCCAAAGAAGTATTAATAATATTATTACTATTAGTATTAATATTCTTACGAAGAAGAGGGTTAGATGATTTATCATTATTATTAATATTATCATTATTATGTTGAATAACATTATTATTGTTATTAATATCTAAAATAACAATATTATTATTATTATTTTTAAAATCCATAACAACAATATCATTGTTAGATCTAAGACTTTTGTGATCTATAATATAGAAAAAAGTCTTTCGGATTAATCACATTGTTAAGATTTGGTTAATGTTTTGAACCAACTAATGTGATTTATCGTCAGAATAAAATCAAAACAACTTAGTGCGTAATTCGAACCAACTAATGTAATTTATCCTTGGAATAAAATCAAAACAACTTAATGCGTGATGAGAACAAAAAAAATAAGTGAAAGATTGGAAGAGTACGGGAGGATCAGGGATGAAGGGATACTCTTGCCCGAACAATGCCGAGGGGGAGATCCTGAGGGAACGGGGTTCAAACCTAAGGAATGACTCCACTGAATCGAAGAAAGCGCGGCAACAAAGGACGAAGGATTATCACAGTTGAATGAAGCTAGGGGTAAGTCACCGGAATCCCCAGCAGAGGCAACAGACGCCAAAGGTTCAACGCTGTGCAGATCACTAGATTCAGCCATACAGTGGCGTGAAACCGAGGCAATAGGAGCAGTGATCGAACCATAACGCGGGACAGAGCCCGAGGAAGTATGGTTGTCAACCCAAGCGCCGAGAGCTGCGATTTGGTCCCCTCTAATATGACTCTTAGATGAAACTGGGAAAGCTGGATTGGAATGGCATTGAAAACCATTACCCGTCATCTTTAGAAGTTTGGTGGACTGCTTTTTCTTTGGCCAATTCTTCCATACGCGATGCTTTCAAAGCTTAATTCTCCCAAGAGTGTCGTGAATGCCATTAGCCAGATCCAAATGAATAGAGAAGAACAACCGAGATAATGACTCCAATTCACACCTTACCCTACAAATCTCAGATCGAATCAAAGACAGACTAGTTTTCATAAAAATACGCTTGCTTTTATATTTGTTAAGACGATTTTTTATACGAGCAAAGACTGGAACAGCGGATGCATCCCTGCAGAGCTTTGGAAATGTAAGATCTGATTTTTTCTTTGAGATTTAGCTAGTTCAAACCGATCAACTTTGTCAACCATATCCATTGCCTACAGGGTTATAATTTTTTTATTTTAGAATTTTGAGATTTATAATGATTTTTTTGAGAGGATTTTCAGATTAATCACATAAAATTGTATCTTTTTGGTATAGTGTTATAACTTTTGATCTTAAACTTTTGTGATCTATAATGATTTTTTGAAACGACTTTCAGATTAATCACATAGAATTATTTTTTGGTGAACGTTGGGAACCTACTGATGAGGTTCATCTTAAGGACCAAGGTGAAAAATAGATCAATCAATTGGATTTGAATAAGAATTTATTATATTAACGTCTATATGTTAGTGGAATTGAAATGTTTTACTTTTTGCTGGGCCATAAGTTATTACTAGCTATGGTTTGCAAATTGTTAAATATATTTTTTATTTTTTTTTAGTAATAATCCGAAATTTTGATTTAAAACTTATCCAAATTATTATAATTAATTACCAATTCACCATACTTCAATAAATTTAAAAAAATAAAATAACAAAAATACAAATAAAACAACACCATCATTTAAAAAACTTTATATCCTAATTTACAACAACAATAACAAGCTAAGAAACCTAGAGGATCATCACATTTTAATACAACCTTATCATGGATGGATATAAATGTGGATGGATATCAATAAGGTTATGTTTGGCAAAATAAAGTTGAGAGCATTCTTTAATAAAAAGTTGACATTATTAACTTTTCATATAAAGAAAACTGAGCTCAATGAAAACTGAGCTCTTTACCAGACTCTCAATTTTTTAACCATAATTTTAATGAAGTGCATGTAATTCTCCTTCCATCCTACAATGATGAAGGTTATAAAATCCCCTTTTCAGCTCTTTACCATACTCTCAATTTTTTAACCATAATTTTAATGAAGTGCATGTAATTCTCCTTCCATCCTACAATGATGAAGGTTATAAAATCCCCTTTTCATTCTATAGTGCTACTTTCATTATTACTGGGTGGTAAGGAAAATTGTATTACTACCAATTGCATTTTTAATATTTAACTTAACTAGGGACATCAAATGAATTTGAAGTACCTAGAGAAATCTAAAGGGTAGATAACGAGTGAGTCCTCCGCCATCCATTATGAATAGCGACATCTTCAAAAAGTTTACAACCTCCTTAGTCATGGCCTAAGATGATGACTTACACATTGAGGATAAATTCACTTGATTCTTTTGGTTCATAAATCGACATCTTTGTTGTTATGAATGATTTGGTCTCAACCATATTCTTCCTTAAGGAGTTGTGGTACCATGGGGAGAACTACAAGAATGTTCCTAAAATTTGATCATAATTTTGAACCAAATCTACATTTGATTTTTTAAAGAAATGATTATTAATTATATAAGTAAAAATATAGATTCTGGGCTAGGACCCTACACATTCTTCATGTTTTAGATAGGCACTACTTTTAGAAGTACAAAATATGGAGAATCTATTTTTGTGGCAACATTTACCCTCTATTCTAAATAGGTGTCGGCTATAAACACAGAAAAAAACTCCTAAAAACACTTTATGTTAACATAACGTCATAAAATTCAAAATATTGCATGACTAACAAACAGAGTAGACTCTTGGTGCATCGGTCTCACTATGCATCGGAAGCCCATCCTATCCATCTATCATGGTCTTTGAGTGCATTTAAGACTTTTCTTCTATGGTTCATCACTGAATCTAACAACATCCATGCTAAGTAGAGCTTCATTGTTGTCGTTTTCTTCAAGCTTTTCCACCCTAACATCAAAATTTGTTAGTTAGAACAAATTTCAACCTTAAATTGCTCCATATTTCCCTGCAATAGTTCATGCTTTGTATTCATGAGAAATTGGTATGATTTTCGTTCATGCTCCTCCATTGTGTTTTTCTGTTGAAAGGTAGCCAACAACCCTTCAACCAATTCTAGCAGCCTAGCCAACAACCTATTAGTTTTAAGATGCTCATCCTCACGTAACTGGACTTTTGAATTCGCCATTGCAATGCTGTTGAGTTTTGTGAATCAAGCTTCAAAGAGGAGAGGCCACCTTTGTTCATGGCTATGAATTCTTAAGAACAACGTGGTGAGGACAAGAGCACAACACAAAACTTTGTATAACCACACCTCCAACTTAGACACATCCTTGAATTATTGAGATGCAAAATTGCTAAATCCATACTTTAATCTCGATCAAATCTAAGGAATTTCAGTCGAATGATATAGAGGGATAAAAATATTAACATTGATCTATAGAGGAATGAATGTGTGATCATGACCAAATCTCTTCTCGCTTGAGTTATCAATCCCCAACCTTGTTGCGTTAAAACCTTATGCCACTTGTTCTCCCACTTCAATAACCCTAGATGCCAAATGTTAATGCGATTTAGGCAGGGGTTCATTAAATTCGTGATTCGTGTTGGAAAATTAATGAAGGCTCATGTTCCTTATGGTTTTACACAGGTGGTCAAGTTGTTGTCCATGAGATTGTTAAGAGAGGCACACGAATGGGACCCACCTTGAAAAATGATTCAAATATTCAGTTGTGAAAGCCATTATACTTTTTATATATACCATAATGTTTAACTTTGCTGATCATGGAATAGGCGAACTAACAAACCTCCCATGATCCAATTCTAGTATCCCTTACTCCAATATATCTCCCTTATTGGCCAATGAATCTGTCAATTTGTTCTAATGACAATACACATGGAAGAATTCATTTTCCTCAAATTGCTTTATTTGCAAAATAATCCGGTGCAGGATGGGGAGAAGTTATGCTTTGCGATCCTCTTGTCTTCCATATCAGAGATATTACTATCATTGAGTCTCCAAACACTATTATTTTAATTATTTTCTTTGGCAGTGCTATTTCCAATCCCTACCAAAGTGCAAGGTATTAAGCTTGGTTTTTGGATGCCATTCCCAATCCCCAAGCGTATTGAGACTCTATCTATTCATCTGGGTGAAAAATAAGCCATCCTACTCTTGCCACCCCTACCAAATCTACATATTTTTAATAATATAGAAAATCATTTTTTATATGATATTTTTATTTGTAGTTTTATAAATTATTTTCATCCAAATTATTAAAAAAATTCATATGCAGTAGTTTTTAAATGAAATTTTTAGAAATTTATTATAAAAAAAAAAAAAAAAAAAAAAAAAAAAAAACATAAACATTTTTCCTGTGTTTTTATAGAAAAACTTATTATATGCTCAATTCAATAAAATAGGATATGTTATGAATTTATGATTTGTTATGTTTCTTTTTGCAAAGGGAAAGGGGGGATTTTTGTGAGTTTTTCATAGGATTTTATGCATTTGGTAGTGTATTTCTCACTTTGAAAAGGAGGACAAAAGAAAGTCAATATTTTCAACCACAATTTATATTTTTTAGTAGTTTGTAAGAGATGTTGAATTTTGTAGCTACGGTTGGTCTTCATAATGTATCACTTATACATTGTAATAGTTAAAAAAAATTATATAAAGATGTTCTTCATGCTTACAAGAAAAATATTTATTTTGTATTCAAAAAGAAAATTTATGAGGCTCATTAAGAGTGGTAAAAATGAAAATTTTTGTTTTTATTTTTTCTATACAAAAGACACAATTCAAATTCAGATCTATCATCTGAGACAAGTAGCTCACTGATTTGAGGCATGTAACCTCATTTTTCTGAGGAAAAAGAACACTCTCCTTATGGCAGAAAAGGGTCTAATCTCTTTGTGGAATGGAAGCTTTGAGGCTTGAATTATATCTGTGGAATGTGGGTCTGAGGTTGTGACAATGTGCAAATATGAGGCAAATGTATCTTTGTGATAGTGTGGGTCTGAGGTTGTGATAGTGCACAAATCTAAGGTAGATGTATCTTTGTAACAGTGCGGGTCTGAGGCATATATAAATAAATGGAATAAATATAGGTATGTGGCACATAAACCTTTGTGGAACAATGCACATCTAGAGGACTTGTTTTAACCCCATTTGAATATCTCATATGTATGGCATATCTCTGTTTGAGTGAATGTCCTAAGGTAGAGTTACAGGACCTCTTGGAGACCTTAATTATGTGATGTATCTCTGAGATACAATGTGAATTTTGAGGATGATATCTGAGACATAGTGCAAGTTCTAAGGAAAACTTGGAGGATGTTTTCTTGACCTTGTCACAGAGCTTTTGAGCTCAGAATTGTGGAAAACTTGGAGGACATTTTCTTGACCTTGTTGCAAAGCTTTTGAGGTCAGAATTATAGAGGGTTGATTTGGTCTTTGGTAGTTGGTCATCTTGCTTGTTAGTTGACGTTGATGTATCTTTTTTTGTATTAATTCTCAAAGGAAAATGTTGGTTAGGTTTTCCCAACGTAAAAATTTATGTTCTTTGTATAACTATCTCTTTATGACCTTACTGTCTTATTTTCTATATGGTTGATTTATTTTGTGTAATTATTGAATGAAAAAATTAATAAACAAGAATGTGAAAATATCATAATAATAAAAGATAATTATCAGTATTGAAGACACTTTAAAAATAAACATGGTATTAGAGTTATGGTGAATTCTTAGAAGCCTCAGTTGGAGATCTAATCTCAGGAGACCTAATATAGTTGATAAAAGACCTCAAAGAATACAATATGATAGATTGAGACCACCAATCTTTGAAGGTTGAAATCCTCTATTCTAAGAGACTAAAAGATATCAGGACCAAGAGAATGAATAAGCCTCTTCCATGCTTGAGTATCCAAAAATATCATAATTATAGTTTTAGTAGTCTGAAATCTCAATGGAGGATTGAGCGCAAATTTAAAATGTAAACACATCAAATAAGACACGATGAATTATGGGATGAAACCCCTATCATCTAAAGACTTCAATATAAATCTCAGTCAAAATAGGTTGAAGTCTCTATTATATATGACTCATTAAATATGGAAGGTGTTCTTCTTAATGATACAACGAACCTCAGGACTCTCAAAAAGATTTGAGACTATATAAGGTCAGCCTACATTATGATTGTGAAGCTGAAAGATGCCTTGCCTTATATTGAGATTCTCTATCTATGATTGGATTCTTGTCTATGAGAAATAAATTCTTTGTGTAAGGCTGAAAAGGTTTCAGATGATTCTCTCAAGATTTGTGGTGTCGTCCTAGAGTTCAATATTTCCAAGCATACCTTGATGGTCCTAATTAGGTAGACACGAGGAAAAATTCCTTTCTGAAAGTACAAAACATGTTACTCGGACTTAAGGAGCTGAATTAATTTAGACATCAATGTAATGTCAAAGGATCTTTGTTATATTCATAAGAGAAGGACAAAATCCAGGGAGTCAACCTGTTTGATTTGGGAAGAAGATCTGATGGATGTTGGTATTTATCCTTATAATCCTCACAGGTCCGTTGTGAGTTTTTGCATAAGAGTTTTTCCATTCGAACTATTGATCTCCAATTGAATGGAAGTAAGATCTTTATACCCCCTTTTCTCATTCTTTTTATGTATTAGTGTTATTGACAATTGCGAATGTGTTTCATGTATGCAATATTGTCTAATGGTTTTCTCCATATGAATGATGATCAAAATTGTAGAAGGACCGAGAAGCCAGAGATTTGGATTGCATTGAAGTCTGAGAGGTATGAGTCTTGTTGAACACTACATGTCAATGACCCATAGTAGAACACCCCCTTTTTTCGCAAAAGGGATAACGCCTGATCGATGTGTTCGTGTCGTCCAACTATCTTCATCAACCTGACTTCCAATATGTTATGTAAACCCATTCTGCATGTGTATAATGTAAATAATCTCTGCAGACTTGTGGCATGTATGTAATGACCTAGGTAAACCTACATTTCTAGTGACGATCTCCATTCTAGAAGATTTTTCGTCTCATCGATTCATTTTCGGATGATTAAAATAGTTTTTCCCTCCAATCTTACCCCAAAACTGTAATGGATTTTGTCACTAGGATCTTAGGTGAGTCCTAGTGTTCTAGATAAAGTCTATGTAAAAGTAATTTGGGAATAATCCTAATTATTTGGTTAGATTATTTTATTACAAAATTGTTTGGTTTGCTAGATTATACTTGTGTCATAAAAATGGGTAGTCTGTGAGGGTCTATAACAAATGGGTTTCCCCCCCTTTATGATGTAAAAATATGTAAATCTTGATGTAAAATGTCTAGCGCATGGTCCCTCATAATTGGAAAACCATGGCTAAACATTTGAGGGTTGGAAAATAATTTATCCCCTCATAGGTTAATTAATTAAATTTTCTGGCCCAAAATTAATTAAAATCCTAAGCTAGAAATTTAATTAATTCTAAGTCTTAGGTATATTTAAATTCTCTAAAGGAAAAATTCGTTGGTCCTAAAAAATCAAATTTTAAGAGGTCCTGAGACTAAGGTAAATTAATTATTTTGATAAATTTTAGACTTTTGATCCCTGGGGATTAAGTCAAAGTCAATTTTTGGGGGAAATTAACTCAAAAATTCTATTTTTGAGTTAATTAAAGTGCATTTAAATGAAAAATTCGAATTTCCTTAAAAATAAAATATTTTGATAGATGAGATTAAAAGATATTTTGATCTCTATCAACAATTGAGATTACTTTGATGAGGATCACCCAAACTAAATGTTGGAGGATTTATCTTTAAATAGGAGGTCATTTGTGGGTTGATCTATCTGATCTCTAAGTCATGTGCTTAGCAAGAAGCTCTGGTGTAATCTTTTTCTGGATAATAAAGAAAGACTTTGGGGTTAAATTCTGCTAGTGTTACTCTTCATGGGAATGTTGTAAGATGTTATATTTCATGCATTATTTTTTCTAAAGCCATTGATGATAACTTCTAAAGAGTGATATGAACAGATGTATCTTATTCAGTTTGTTGGGGTTTGAATAATAATTCTAATTTTGAATGTAATAGTAGGTATCTCTATTTGTCTAAATTTAATTATTATTTTCTCGCTCTATTTTTAATGGCTATATCGAGTTTTGTAGGGAAATCTTGAGATAGATTATTGGGCATTAGGGGATAGTTTAAGAGTCTTCAGTTAGACCAACCAACTCCTGATCTATATTTCCTAAAGAGCCCAGCTAAATAAAATCTGGTCTCATCATAAGATTTTCGTTTTGTGATGCAAGAGGGTTTCGAGCTAGCACCTCCTTTTAAAACACAATTTTTTTTAATTTTTGTGCAGCATAATGATAGATCTAACTACTTAAAGCCTTCATTTTGTAAATATTGTAATTATCTAACTGGGTTTTTGGGATTTTTTTTTCAATTTCATCATTTTATATATCATTTGTGTGTTTTCTTGTTGTCATAAAGCTGCAGATCTAAAGGAGAATTTTTATTTGAAGACATATCTAGGCCCTGGAGGGTAAGATCTAGCCTCAAAATCATTTTGCAAGTGAAAAATTTCAAATTATTTTTAGTTTAAGGGTTTCAAAATTTAGATCTAGGGATTTTTTATTTATTTATTTTTTCTCTCTCTGAGAGCAGATTTTAAAGCACACATATATTGGTTTACATATAAATTGCTGGGTTTATTTTCAGGTTCTCGAGCTACCATTTTTTTCCTTGTCTGCTTACTAGTGTGCATTGTCTGCATCCTCTTTTTCTTGTTGTTTTCTCCTATGTCATTGCTCAAATATGCAAGGATTTCCCTCTTCTGCCAACCTGCATCATTCCTTTGCCTTTGTTGCATTGTTGCAACTCCTCATTTCCCTCACCATCCATTTTCTTGGCTCCTCCTCGCTGCTTAACCTGCAAAACACTCCTAAAAAACGCAATCCTTCCTCTTCCCTTACCTCCACGCTCCGCGGGTTCTTCTTTCTACAAATCCATCAACTTGCATTTCCACCTTGTTAGCTACCCTATCGCATTGTTTCCCTTGCCTCTCCCTTCTCATGTAGACATGTAGTTGTCACTCCCTCAAATTCATCTGTTGTGGCCTACCCATTTGCTGTTCATCGACTTTCCCTTGAGCTCCTTCAAGATTTCTTTGTTGCCTGCGTCCAAGCTATTCCACAAACTCCACGTGCTCCTTGTCAAATTAAATAGAAACTCAAAAATAAAAAATAAAATTTTGATTTTAAATTTTTTTGATTTGTTTTTTGTTATTTCAAAATTAATTTTTTTGCTTTTCCTTTGGCTTTGATTTTTTTTTGAAATTTTGATTTTGTTTAAAATAAAAACTAAAAAATTAAAAAAATTTCATTTTTATGTGGCTTTGAAATTTCTAAAGGAATTAAATCAAAAGAGGACTTGTGCCTTCACATTATTTGTTTTTTAATTTTGATGTGGCCTATGACCCTTTAAAAATTTAATTTATTAACCCTTTTGATTTTTTTTACTTTTGTCCCATTAAAAACTAAATTACTCATTTACCACAATAAATTTTCTCGCAAAACATAGCACATTAATAATTGCCTAAGGAATAATCAATTTTTTAATCTAAAGTTCATTCTTGGGTTTTTATTTGTGTTAAGGGTTTTTGGACTTTAAATATTTTAAAAGGAAAAGTTTGTGGTATTGACATTTTAATTTGTCTATAGTCAAACACACTTAATATTTTTAAACCATCTCTAAAGATTGACTATAGGAAAATTAAAAAAAATTTCTAGATCTGGGTCACTAAAGAAAAATCATTTTAATTCTAGGATTGTGAATTTCTTAGCATTTAAATCTCAGAGTTCTTCAAGGTATTTAAATTTTTCGAAATTTAGTTGCTAGAATATTTTGCATGCTAAGGTTTGGAGCATTTTTTTTTTTTACGCTTTACATCTAATTGTTCATGATCATCTTTTCTATCACATCTCTAATTTTCTTTTGAATAGCTTGATTTTGTTTCTTCAAGTCTAAGGAACTGGTCTAAAAATCATTTCTATCTTGTGGGTGTGTCTTATTCATCTCAGTTGATATATTTAAATAACTCAGTTAATCAAAACTTATCTCATTTTCATTAAGTTATTCAGCCTTAAGTCTCCTAGAACCCATGTTTCACAATATTTCCTCATTCATTTACCCCTAGGGACAACCCCCGTTGACTTGTCTAGGAGAAAGTCTAAACGGAGTGAGTAAGGATTAGAGTGACAACCTTTACTTTGAGTGTTGTTTCGGTGCCTAGACACTTTGTGCGACAACAAGTCTTATTAAAAGGGTTTAAAGTAAGACTTGTGTTAAAGTCTCTCCTTGAAATAAGAAGTAGGTCCTAGAAAGATGTTGAGTGTTTGGCTCACTATGTCTTAAAGACATAAAGGTTTTTGCAAAACTATGTGAATGGTCATGTGAAGAACATTATGGGATCTTAGATAGTTCCAAGAAGTTCATGATAACTCATCTACGATCTTAAACAACTATATACCAACGGATCTAGATGATATATGTGTACCAATGTGTTGAATTGTTCTTGATCCAACTTATTATGGTGATATTAACGAATTTTTGACAAAGATTCTAAGGTTTTGAAGTATCTAGGGTTTGTAAATCCTAGTGAGGATTTGAACAAAAAAATTCCAGGGTTTGTGGGAAAAACCCTAGAAGTGATCGTTTGTGCTAAAAGAAGAAGCCCTAACCTATACAAGGGAGGTATAACATCATGTAGATGCTTAAAGATGAGGATCGGGAAGTTGCAAAAAGTTTAAGATTAAGAATGAGTTGACTCCTCTTATAAAGATAAGTATTTTATATCTCTTTGTCACTACTATTTTAATTGCACTAGTAGTTAGTCTCTTGTCCTTAAATTCTTTTCTTGGTTGTGATTGTTCTTCATTGGATTCCTAATGGGGATTATAGGTACATAATGAAGGATGAAAAATCCTTGGTGGTAGATGTGAAAATTCCACAACCGGAATCCCTACTGCAGCAACTGATGATATTACTCCTATTTGTTAAATTCCTTTATACAAATTACTTTCATTTTTCTACGAAAAACATCGTAATACATACACTCCAGCCTTCTCTTAATTAATTTATATGCGGAAACAAGAGAATGGGAGAGAAAGAAAATACAACACAAATGACACCATTATTTTTAGGCAAATGTCCCCGGAAAACCCAATGCGGGAAAACTAGTGCAACAACTCTGAGGGTTTATTATTATTAAGCAATAGCAAATTTTGAATATGTCTCTGAATACCTCATGGGTTATTTAGTTATAGAGAGAAATACTAGAAGAAAGATTTGTGAGATTACCTCACACAATTAATGAGAAAAATCTCAGCTGATCCAGACACTGGATGAGGTGCCTTTGGTAGGTCCTACGTTGCCTCTACACATTCCTCAAGCAGTCCCTATGTAAACCCCTCTAAGCACTCATCACCCAACGTACTGATCGATTTTCTGCCTGGATTCTCTACTCTCAGCCTCCCGGTATCACATGCCGGCTCCTAGCTTCTGACACTAACTCTGCGCAGCAAAATTGTGGACTCTTGCTCACCCTCTGTGATGCCTCTACGTGGCCATTCGTGGCCCTGTGTCAGCCTCTACGTGAGAGCTACTGGATCACTCTCTACCCCTCTCTGCTGATGATTCTCTGGTTGAGAAAATCTCTCTCTCTTTGGATGCTATCTTTTCCCCTCAACTGCAAGAAATCTCCTTGATCAAAACTTCCTCCCAAGAACTTCTCACTTCAAAAATCCGATCTCTTGATCTCTCGATGTGTTTTCTAAATGACCCTCAAGATCCCTTAAATAATATTCTCCTTGACATTCAACAGCCAAGATTAAAAGCTAATCAATGGATAAGATCATTTTAGCTTGATCCTCACCTTCTTCTAGAAGTTACAACCACAATTAGATTAATACCCATTAATATTTTTAGTTTCCTAAGTTTAGACTTAGGGTTTTATTAAAAAATATAAATTATTTTAATAAAAATGTTTTTGGGTGGAATTTCCCAAAACGCTTTCTAGGTTCTTTGGAATACATTTTCCCAAGCCTCCTTGCAAAATTTGAGGCTTAGAGCACATCCAATGCTACCCAAAATCAACATTCCCTCTTAGCGAGGAAAATGCTCTAGCAATATACGTTTCTGTATACTGCTCTAACTCTGAAGCATCATCCTCTGTGCTGCTAATGTCTGATATGATCTCCATCAAATACTGCACTATTGTTGTAACTGTATTGCTGTTGACACTGCCACTGTCAACACTACATCCTTACTACAACTCCTTCTCAAGTGTTGCATCTGTGTTGCTGCTAGCACTACCACTGCCAACTACCACTGCATTGCAAAGTGTTGTTGATAGCAGCAGAAAAAACATCCAAATTACTAAACTAACTGCGTTCAGTATGATACCACGTGAATGCTGGAGCTTGAATGTTGCTAGTCTCTGCACTGACCCTCTGAATCTACTGTGATGTTGCTAACCTCTGTTTTGTGCCATCTACACTACTGCCAACTCTGCTCTGTGATGTTTAGTCTTTGGCACTCCTAGCCATTGCAATTGTCTCCCCGATACTCCTTGACACCATCTGACACTAGTCCATCCTGCTACTACAAAACTTGGCTCTCATAGCAAGGTAATGATCCTAGAGGTGGACTCCTCAAGGATCCTACCCATTTGTAGCTCTTTCGAACTACAACTCCAAATCATCCCACCTCCCTCCTGGAGGTATCTCGACTGTCATGGTGAAGTCCTCTTCCTTGATCTTCATGTGCGTAGCCTTCAGATCATGTTTCTCATCCTTGTCCTTCTTCCTGAGAGGACATTGTGTAGCATAGTGACCCATGTCACCACATGTGAAACACTTGATCTTCAAGAGGTGCTTCTTACGTCTTCACTGCTCTTGCTGTCCATTTGATGCAAGGGATTCATTATCCTCCTCCTCCTTGGGATTCGACCCACTCTGTTGCTTCTGTCAAGTTTAACTTTGACTAAGTCTCTCCTCAACTCCTCTTGTTTTAGAGATGCCCACATCTCATCCCAATTCGGAAATTTTGCTTTGCCTAGGATACTCTAGACAAAAACTTGACACTCATCTAAGACAGAATTGATGGCCAATCTAACCAACTCTGAATCTTGAGGTGTATGCCCTGCAATAGAAAATTCATCATGGGTCTCCTTAAGCTTTGTGAGGAATGTATCTACACACTCTCCCTTATGCATCTAAGCAAATCTCAGCTCCTACTCCAAGTACATCTTCCGCTGCTCGGAGGATCCTTGATATAGCATCACCAAGGCTTCCCACATCTCCTTAGTAGTTCCTCTTCTAGCGAAATGACACACTACGTGATCCTTTACTCCATCAAGTATCATCCTCTTGGCCTTCTCCATTTCCGATATGTACTTCTTCAATGGATCTGCATTTGTAGGCACAACCACTAAGTTGTCGACATATGTCTTGAGGGCATACTCATCTAGAAGGAATGACATTCTAGCCTTCCAGATAACGTAGTTGGATGCTCAATCCAACCTGTCCTGATCCCTTAATCCATTGGATGCCATTTCTTCCAAAAATGTTGAAAATATCCTCTCTCCTCTTTGTTGTTGTTGGGCTAGCCTACGCACTCCCTGCTGGAGCTAGTAAAACTGCTACCCCTTGCTACTGCTCAACTCTAGAAAATTCAAATTCCTTGGCCAGGAATTCTATGAGGAAGAAATTCCCTCATCCGTGCTTCTCTTATTTCTTTTGATGATTTTCTTCCCAACAAACTACATGCAGAAAAATCTGTGTCCCACCAAATCTCCTCACGCTAAGGCTTCAACACTGCTTCCTCTGCCCTAGAAAAAATTTGATCTGGAAGTCCTTTTCTTCGTTGACTCACTCGAAGAGAGACTGCCTCAAAATTTCAGCCTTCTGGTTAGAACTGCGCAAACCCTCTGGGGTTTCGAACTACTGCCTCCTACAACTTTTCAGTTTCCCTCTTTTTCTTAGCCCTGGATTTATCGACTCTTCTTTTCTTGCTTCACCTGCAATTTCGATACCATGTGAAATTTCCACAACTGGAATCCCTACTGCAACAACTGATGATATTACTCCTATTTTTTAAATTCCTTTATACAAAATACTTGCAGTTTCCTATGGTAAATATCATAATACATAAACTATAGCATTCACTTAATTAAATTATATACGGAAGCAAGATACTAAGCAAGAAATAAAATACAACACAAATGACACCGTTATTTTTGGACAAATGTCCTTAGAAAAACCCAATGTGGGAAAATCGGTGCAAAAACTTTGAGGGTTTATTATTATTAAGTAGTAGAAAATTCTGAATACATCTCTGAATACCTCATGGGTTATTCATTTACAGAGAGAAATACTAATAGAAAGATTTGTGATATTAACTTACACAATCACTGAGAAAAATCTCGGCTGATCAGGACACTGGATGAGGTGCATCTGGCAGGCCCTATGCTGCCTCTGCTTAGTCCTCACACATTCCCTATGTAAAACCCTATAGGCACTGTGTCACCCAACCTACTAATCGATTTGCTGCCTAGAGTCTCTGCACCTATCCTCCCAGTCTCACACCCCAGCTCTTGGTTGCTAAAACAGACTCTGCCCAACAAAATTTCGAACTCTCCCCCACCCTCTGTGCTAGCTCTGCATGGCCCTTCATGGCCCTACGTTAAACTCAGTGTGAGAGTTGCTAGATCACTCTCTGCCTCTCTCTGATGATGATTCTCTGGCTGAGAAAATCTCTCTCTCTGTCTCTCCGAATGCTACCCCTGCCCCTCAACTGCAAGAAATCTCCTTGATCAGAACGTTCGCTTGAGAACTTCTCACTTGAGAAATTCAATCTCGATCTCTCGGTGTTTTCCAAATGACCCTTCAAGCCAGATTAAAAGATAATCAATTTCTAAGATCATTTTAGCTTGATCCTTGTCTTCTTCTAGAAGTTACATGCACAATGAGATTAATACCCATTAATTTATTTATTTTCCTAAGTTTAGACTTAGGGTCCTATTAAAAAATATTAAATATTTTAATAAAATTGTTTCTGGGTGGAATTTCCTGAAACACTTTTTGGGTTCTTTGGAATGCATGTGCCCTAGCCTCCTTGAAAAATTTGAGGCTTAGAGCACATCCAATGCTACCCAAAATCAACAGTACATGGAAGAAGAAAGCAAAGTGGTGACAGAGAGACTCTTTGTGTTGAGAGATATTGTAATGGAAAATATCTAGACTTAGAGGGAGCATAATGACTTATGATTAGATGGAATAAAATAAAAAGCGAGAGATTATCTCAACAAGAGGAAAGAAGGCTATGAAAGAACATATTGTACACTTCTATAAAGATCATATTTCTCAATGAAAGAATTGAACTACCTCAAGATAATGAGGTACATGAAGAAGTCTTACACTTGCTGAGTAGAAAGAATGATTTTTACAGGCTCCCCGGAGTTGATGCACTTGGATTGGGGGATCAAGGTTGATCTTACATGATTTTTTGATGGAAGCAAAAAAGATAATTTCCTTGACCAAAAGATTTTCTCTAGAGGGAGAAGTCAAGGTCTCTCCATGAACCCTTGCTCAACTTCAGAGGGAGATGGACCTCCAAATTCTAGATGAAAGATATTGAATAGATCGCTGATATCACCTATGGAAAAGGGAAGAAAATCAAGATTTCTATGGTAGAATCTGTTTGAGGAGGAATATCCATATAAGATGTTGGATCAAGAAAAGGAAGTAGATCAACTTATTATTGAGTGAAGGGATGTAGCTCAACATGTGTTGAAGTACCAGGATAGTATGTGTTATCACTCAGGTTGTTCCCTTTGACTCCCAAGGGAATACGGCCGAGGTAACCACAAACCAACTTTGGGCTGCAGGTCCTAGCCTACCTGCAGTCAGAGAGGGCTCTCTCTTTCAGATTTAGTTTTTGTTGAAAATGATTTTAGGCTAGTTATCGAGTTCAGGGGTTTTTGTTTTGATTTTGGTGGGAAGGAAGATGTCTCAAGTAGAGAGGCAAAACATAGTCTGGTAAGTTTCAAACCATTGGGCGTGGAGTCAAGGAGTAGGACTGCTGGTGCGTTTTCTTGGTCACAAGAGAAATAAGGAGCAAGGTAGCTGCTCATGAAACAACACTTAAAGCTTAAAAGGATGGAATGAGGGATAAGGAATGAGAGGCAACAAAGAATCTCTCACTCAGCTTAAAGGGGAAAGGTGAATGAGCTCTATCTAGGAGCAATTAAGAATTCCTAGACAACTGTCAAAGATGAATGGATTAGGGGAAATATGAGCCATAGGGAATTCATATTCATTACTAACCCAGATGAAAACATAAAGAAATAGCAGAAAATGAGCATAGAGGGCAGTTAAACCAATTCTAGACTATTCTTTCTTTCTACTATTTTAGACGGTATATCAATGGAAAAACAGAGGTAGGAAAACTTATTGAGTCATGTTGCAGCACAAGAATTCCAAATTCACTTCTTCAAAACCATTAGACACAGAGCAGACAGTCTTTCCTCCAAGCCTTTCAGCAGTCTTTGATTACAGAAAATATATCAGGTATACAGTGCGAGTCTCCACTGAAGACTATCAACCAACCGACCCTTTAAACAATACAGAGGGTGGTATATATAGGGAAGATTTATCCAAAATTATCTATTATAGCCGACCTAACAGGTCTGACAGAAAACTGATTACTTTAACCTAATCTTATCCAGAAATAAATGCAAGAAAATATCTTTGAGCTATGCTGGGGGCAGCTGTATCAAAATGAGTTAATGTCTGTCCTGGTGGCTCTGTGCTATTCATCTGTCATAACTGTGCATTGGTCTTTGCACCCTTGCTGTTCGGCGGTATTGAATGCTTTTGACAGGTGATTTGAGAGCTCTGATGGGCTTACGCCTCCTGATTTGACTTTCTGGGGGGCTCATCAATGTTCAGGTGCTTCGAGCCCCTAAAAAATCTTCGGCTGATACTCTTTGGCTTCTCTTATTCCTCTGATACTCTTTTGGCAATAAACTGATGTTGTTCTGACGTGCTGTGGGTCTAATCACAAATTAATGGCCGCTGTTCGGCTCTCTGTTTCCTTCAAAACTGCTTTCTGCTCTTTCCTGAGTGCCTCGCAAAGAAAAACGGCTCATTCGGCGCCTTTCGGACTTCCTGGGGGCTGCAGAATGAAAAGATTCCCTGAAGATTCCCCATTCAGGCCCAAAAAATCTAGCGATGAGTGATTTCGCAAATCGCTCATCAAAAACTGCCTCAGAAACTGATTCCGGGGCTCCGAAGTGCGATTTTCGCCTTTGCGCCCAAAAAGTGATGATGACGTCAGCGGATGTGACTTCGTACGACGGTTGACGTCAGCGTGATGACGTGGCGGGATGACGTCAGCATGCTGACGTCATCCTGTACGGATGGTGACGTGGCATGTATGGTGGCAGGGACACAGTGACAGGACACGTGGCAGATGACTCGGCGGTACGGTGGCAGGACACGCAGGAGGCTGTCGTGTTGTGGTAACTGGGCAAGGGGGGTGACGCGGCAGGTGACGTGGGGCTTACGTCACAAGGGAGAGGGTGGTAAACGGTTTCTGGGCACACCGCCCTTGGGCCTGAGCGGTTTTGTCAGAGGGGGCTCCGCCACAGCCCAGGAGGTGACGCATGGTGGGAGGTACGACGGGAATACCGCCCATCTCCGGACGCTAACCTTCGGGCGGTTCGGAGATGGGACGACCCGTCAGCCGTAGATCTGGGGGCAGATGATCAACGGGGCAGGATGGTGAGTCGGCGGGGGGTTACGAGCAGGGAATATTCAAGGAATATTCCGAATTACATACGCGCGGTGGGGTTTAGACTAGGGAATGGGGGTTTTTTTGGGTTTAGAAATGCACAGGGTTAATGTTTTTATGAAAAAAGCTTTGGGTTAGGGGTGGAGGAAAAGGGGGTTTTGGGGGTTTTAGGGCCAGGGAAGAGGCTGTTAGCATGACCAAGGGTCATCTAACCCTGTGATGATCGGATGGGCTAAAAACAGCCTCAGATGGATCGTTTTTCCCGGACTTATAAAAAATAAGGCTATATTGCCAGGGAGGAAATATTCACATAGGGGAATTTTATATACAAAGTTTTAGTAGGGGAAGGGGGAACATGATAGGGAGTTATATAATACTATT